>CM068377.1:79404290-80055270 GCA_034770075.1 Aralia elata
CCTCCGCCCCAAAATCTTTTTTTTCGGCACCCACCGCTCACAACCCCTGAGAGGACGAAGACAATCGATTTTTCCTCACCACTTTACTCTCATCATCGGCAGCCATTTTTTTATATGGGATTTCATAGGCAGAAGCTTCATCTTCATCAGCAACTCAATCTTCGTCTTTGAATAAATTTCCAAAATTTCGATTCAGTACTTGCCCCTTCTCGTTCGATTCACCGCTTGGATACGAGACCAAGACCTCCGGTTTATTGGTTTAGAATAACGCGGGACCAATCTTTCTGTGCTACCATCAATTTACAGGTGAAAAACAATAAGGTATTTTTGAATACTTTATGGTATTGACAATTATAGTTTTTTTTTTTTTAATTTAAAATTTTCATAAAAATTTTCGTATATATTTAATTGCTGATATTGTAGGTGATAGATGGGGCGTAGTCTTAATCTTATGAACTCTAAATGCCAAATCGATGTATATTTTTTATTTTCGTATATTGGTTTCAATAATAATGAGTTGATGGTAGCTCATGTTTACAAGCCAAGAGATAGTACGTACTTTGCTCTAAGTTTTGATGAAAAAGTGCTTGAGATTTTTATTTTAGTGATTATGAGTAATTTATTGGGTGAATGAGAGCTTACCTTTAGTGGGAATAACAGTTTTGGATAGTTCTAACAGATTTTGAGCTAGAGTACTTTTTTTTTGAAAAAAAATAAAACATGAGTCAAGACACTCCTACAAAAAGCAGGTAACACTAGGACCACTATTAGAATATCATGGAAAGAATTAGCAAGGAGAGGAAAATAAAAAGAATGGAACACTTAAATTTTATGATAGAAAAGAAAATAACAGACAACTATTATAAGGTTATCTTTCAGGTTTGTATTTGAGTTTCTAAAGGCAAAATGACGGAAACTATTTTTTTACATTTAGATTAAGATTACTCTTTTATTTTTAGATTAATTTTGTTGGGAATGTATTTGGAGGGGTGAAATAGGAACTATAAAAGATTGGCTTATGTTATTTAGTTATTCGTCTACATCCATCCATTTTTGACGGAAAATGATGGCAAGAAAAATGACCAAACTTTTCCTTTCATTATCTTTTTCTTCTCTATTCAAGAAAAAAACTCAACAACAAGCAATTGGGCCCGTTTTCTGTCATTTTATTTTTCTTTCCATCCATTTTTACAACTTAGAACACAATGAAAGTGTAACTAGGAGCATTGTTTTAGTTGAGTTTTAATGGTATACTTTGCATAATGATGGGTCAAATTCCTATAATTGCCGATTAGATTTTTGAAATTTACTGATTCCAATTAGATAATCCGTTCGCTATTTAACTGACACGATATAACTCTATTGCCGCTCATAGTTGGGGTATGGGTTAGGTGTTGCATTTGAATTTAAGATTTTTGAGTTTGAATTTCCACTCAATGGATCTGAGCTACCCCTCCAATACACATTCACCTCCAATTTCATTACACTATATTATTGTAGTTTTTAGATAAATATAATTAAAATCAAAAATCGGTCAATTAATTTATAATACCAGGATTAGTATAATTGTATTTCAAAAATGAAAGTAATCAGACACTTTTTCACCATTCTTGATGAAACTGTAGATTTTTCATCAAAATTTTAATGGTATGAGAATTCTTTAACTTTAACGGTAACTTTTTTTTAATGACTCAAATTTTTGAAGAATTGATCTTACTATAATCACCTATCTATTAGACATTGTTTGGATCATTACTAAACAAAATTATTTAATATCAAATAATTTGTGTAATAGGATGGAAATTTGAGGTAATATATATTTAAAATGCTAGCAATGCAAAGGAAATCAGAAGAGACTATGTCCAAAAAAAAGAAATGGAAGAAATCAGATAGAGAACATATTGCTTGGCAAAAGAGTTTGGTTGGCTGGGGTTATCAACTGCATTATAGGTTTTACGGGATATGGGTTCCTTAACACATGTATTTCAAAGTCGCCGGGTAGGCGGGCCTAGGTTGTGAAAGAGTTTTTATTTTTATTTTTTTACTTCTGTTTCGGATTTCGACTTCGGTTTTGGGCAATATGCATATACGTTCCGCTAGAGCATTCACAATTTAATTTATTTTATTATTATTAGTTAATATGTATAATATAATGTATTTTGCTTATTGTTATTACCTTTTTTTTTTTCTATTCCACAAAAAGAATTCTAATTGATTTAGATATTATTATTATTACTCCCCTTTGTTCCACACAAAACTGTCCCATTTGTTTGATTTTTCCATTACGCTGTTATTTCAATTTTCACCATTTGCATTCCTCTGTTGTTATTTCTCTGTTACAACCATTATTTTTTCCAGTTTTTTTTTTTTTATTGGGCGATATTTTGGCCTTATACACCCACTGTACCATAACTGTACATTGGATAATGCCCTGAAATTACAATTCGTGACTTGATTTTATCGGATTGAATGAGGAAGTTGCAAACCAATTGCCCATATGCCAAGATTTTGGGCTAACTTAGCCTATTACTTTGAATCCATGTTCTATTGACATGTCAGAAGCCTCAACCTCTGTTCATGTTAATCGCGAGGCATTTGGCATGACAGTAATGCTAGATTTTTATTAGGCAGAGGTACTTGGTCATTTAATTTGTTGAGGGAGAATTATTATCGACTCCCATTTTTGGGCTTTATGCTATGGGGAATAGTATGGCACCATCGTGTTCTTCACACTCTGTATAGGTTATTGGAGGCTGCACCGCTTTTTAATTGCTCCTTATTGTCTTGGTTTCCATTCTTTGCTTCGGCGATGGGTCATACTTCTTGTGACTCCCTATGCTTGTATTATTATTAATTTTTTTTTTATAAAATCATCTTTTCCTGTCAATGTTTTTCACACTACTCACATTGTTATTAGTTAGTTCGTTGTAGGACTTTGTTAGTCTTGTGGGATTGGGGGGTTATTTACATTAAAAATAAAAACCATTGCAGGTCTGGTCCACCTCAAAAATCAGCTACTATGTATATTTGGTTCACCAAGAAATTGGGAGATTGTTCATCTCCAAGTGAATACAAGATGACAGAGGGGTGCTTACTCCAGAGAATGGTTTGCCACTCTTCCTAGTGCCATTCCACTTATACTGACAATTTCTTTGGTGTGGCTAGCCGATGTCGTATAATGAAATGTCGCCGAGGAAGTCTACGATTAGTATGCAGGTTGGGCTGCATATAACCCAAAGGCAACAACAGATTCAAGGTCTTTGAAGAATAAAGCTGGAAATGAGCCTGTACCCAACCCATCTCAAGTAACTGTTATTCCTTTGCTATCGTCCAGCCAACCTTGTGAAAAATAATGAGATCCACGCCGAGGGTCTTTTTCATCAGTTTATTTTAGTCCTTCGGCAAATTTTTCCAACTTTGGGGGCTATAATTAAGCGCTAATTGAGAAAGCCATTTAACTGATTGGCACTTCTAGCACTAACTGGACTAATAAGGTTATCAAGGAAAAACAGAGCAATAATGTCTATCAATGCTTATGAGAAGCTGAAAAAGCTTCACTCCTGGGCTGACAAAAGTTTGATTAAGGTATATTATGGAAGCTGTAAAACAATGAATATTGAAAAGGCTCTGGACCTATTGGAGAAGAAATGGTTTCCTCCGAGCAGTCCTTGAGGAGAATAAGAAAACAAATCTAAATATTTCGTATTTTGAATATGATGGCTGAGAACATTCACTTAGGAGAATAACACCTTTTTGGCTAATAATAAGATCTGTCTGTTAGGAGAGGCCCAAATGGACCGTCGTAGGACTTAGATATGCACCTAGAGGATGAACTTATATTCAAGAACAAAAAGGGCTGATAGGATGACCATAAGCTGCTTCTGGAATAACGCATCCTGAATCATTCTTCACCCTAAAGATGCAGGTTCTGGAATAGCTTTGACGTATATACCTGTTGAGCCCGAATGGGATCGAGGATGATATATTATTTAATCCCCATCGGAAAAAATGCAATTGAGGATGATGAGGTGAACATAATCAGTATTACTAACGTCGGGGAATTTATTCAGCTTTTATACAATTTGATTGATTTTTAATTAGGTTATGTTATCATCATTTTCTTGTTTATTGGAATTTATATAGCCTTTTCCTACATGATTAGACATTTGTTTTGCAGACTTGCAAATCTCTTATCTTGTTGCTTTACATTATTGTTTTTCTCTGTATTTTTTTATTCTTTACGATGTCAAATATATTTAATATATCTTGTTTGGAAAACCTTTCATTGATTCTTTTGCTAGTTTTGTTAGTGGGTAATGAATGCGGATACAATTATCAGTATTTGAAAAATCTTCTACAATATTCATATCCATATTCGTATTTCAACAGATAGGATAGAAATTTGACATTTGTATCCGTATTTGACGAGATAATTTTCAAATATGGATGTTATCTGTAATCCAATACCTAGAATCAATTATGGATATATCTTTAAAATATCAATGATAATCCCCCATTATCTGTATCCTGAAATATTTGAATTTATATTCAAAATTTATCGATTTTTGACTTGTAAATTGCTTATATAAATCTACTAAATGGAATACTTAATAAATGTTCCACTAACTAAATATAAATTAAAATTAATGTTGAACCACCCAACAATAAAATGGCCATAAACCAAAAGTAATAGATTATCCAAAACAAATATTTTTAATTTTTATCCAAAACCCAGTACACACAGAAAATCAAAACATAACCCAAGAAAAAATAAATACTCAGTGAATATTTGGTTTTGAAATTGTTTTATCGATTATTAATTGAGGAATTACATTTTGTATTACCCTAAAAAATGCATGCTAATTTGGAGAACTGATGAAAAGCATTGACATAATAAAAATAATAATAATCGTGGAATGTCCTTAACTCTCTGGTAACATACAATAACCAATATTAAACATTAATAGCGCGTAAAAGCAGTACGTATATTAGGTGGATACAAAATGTTGGCCTATATCCATATTAGTACTTGTTTCCCAATGGTATGTGAGTATGGATAAATCCATCTTTGACGGGATATTGAATAATATTCGCTGTATATCATAGGAATATGTCTACGTTTGTGTTTTAGACCGAGATAATCGAATAATATTCGCTTTGACCCGGATACAAGTTATAACGATACTTTTTAGCACATTATGCTCCAAAGTATATCCGGACTCCGTCTATAGCCCCTAATAGTTATGTTAGTAAACTTCATCTACCCAATGCTCGTTGGACTTTCTATGTTGATTTGGCGGGGCTTAAAGTTGGTTTATACTTCGTAAAGCAACATGAACGTTTATTACCATTTACGTGGGGTTTTGGTGTACGAGACATGGAATTGTGCATCTACAATTGAAATTTTGTGGTATGTGCAAGCTGTTCGACAATTTTAAATTCCCTTAGTAGAGGAAAAAACACTTCCCACCATATGTGTTGTTTTAACCCATCCGATAACCCTTTTGTTTTCCTTGCTCATTGTTGGCACTCAACGATTTAATGTTGTTGAAGAGGATATTGCAATGGAAGTTTTATTAGACTTCTCCCATGCCTAATACCAGGTTGTTTCCCTTGAATTTAATTTGAGTGGTCATATATGAACAGTTGATGGAAGATAAGGTCTAGAAAAGGTTTAAGGAGGACGAAAGATGGGTAGGTTGGGGGGGGGGATTCTAATCCCTCGCTTAGGAAATCAATAGAAACACACATCATTTCTTATTTCAAATTACATTAACTTCCTTTGTAAACTAAACTTGTGGATCTATGTTACATGGACTTGGGTTACGGGAATTCAAGTTTTATTGGTTAGTTGTCCTAGGTGTCAAGGCTTGTCTATTCTTAAAATAGATAAGATACGGGGAGCACCGGCCGTAAAAGGATTTAATATTTTTAGCGAAGAGGCGGGTGGATACGACAATTCATGTTTGTTTAAAAGTTAATATTTTGTGAGATTTAGTGAAAGGATGTTTCAAACATGTAGTACTCAAATTGCTTAATTCTATTTTATTAAAGGAGAGCAGAGAAAATAATTAACCTTCTACTGAAGTTGGTGTGCAACCTTTAACTTTCACTCTCTCTTCCACCTTTTTATTCCTAAAATTTATCCCATATTTTTTCTCACCCATTATTCAAATATTATATTTTAAATTGGCACACACCAGTGTGTGGCACCAAAACTAATATATAAAAAAATTACTAGTAAAAGCTAGATTAGTGGGGTATATTTAAGAGGATGGATTTAAGTATGAACAAAAATTTGGTGAAAAAAGTACGGAGTTATAATGGGTTCTGAAATTTGTAAATATCACCAAGTATTATTGATGGGTTATAATATCGACTTGAAGTGTCCGATCAAACAAGTGAACGGATCCGACCATAGTTTGTTAAAGGCATTTCGCCCTAGGCGACCGCTTAGGGGTCCCAGGCGGTGGTTCCAAAGCTAGGCGAGGAGAACGACTTGGTCAAAGTTAATATAGGCGAGCGCCTTGACAACGAGAATCGTCGCCTTGGGTCGGCCTAAGCGAACGCCTTGGAAACGACTTCCTGCTCAAGATCGTCCGCCTTTTGATCGTACATGCGAATTGGTTTAAAAAAAAGCAACCCATTAAGCCAGGGAAGAGAGAGAGAGAGAGAGAGAGAGATTGCTGAGTGCTATTTTGTTTCTTCTAAGCTAACTGCAGCACTTTGCTCAGGTAATTTTGTAGGACATTTGAAATGGATGAAAAAGAATGGTCTGCACAGTGGAATTTATGGATAAGATCTATGCCAGTGTTTGGCCTTTCTTTGAGGATAGTACACCAACTAGGATGGCCTTAATTTAGGCCAAACAAATCCCTTTAAATTAGAGAGGTTACAGCTGGTTTCAAAACCATGTAAAAGGGTGTTTCATGTGGTCGCCTAGATGGTCTTGTCTGCCACTAAAGAGATCAACTATGGACTTGTGGTATAAGTCCCTTATAATTTTTATTTATTTGTTATTTTTTGCCACATGGGCCTTTAACTTGTACGATTTAAATTCAACTGGTATTAAGTTTTATAACTAAAATATAAAAAAATGATTTAAGTTTTCATATTTATTCTTTTCACCAAGTCTGACTTATTTACATTACTCACACAAATATATAATTAACTTATTTACATTCAACTGATTTATTTTTTCACTGTTTTAAACCCCCCCCTATTTTATTATAAAGTAAATGAAGGTATAATTGATGTATGTAATGCGTGTGTTTTACTATATAATATCTTATCATTTTAAACTGTTAATTACATTAAACTGTTTTCCTATGTTTAAATTGTATTTTGTTAAATAAAATATAATCTAAAAATTATATGTCATTTATTAAATTGTACATTATAAACGACTTATCGCCTTATGGACGCCTAGGCGGAGCAGCCTTATCGCCTAGGCGTCCAAGCCTCTATGGGTCTACCGCACCACAGCCTCAGCCTACGCCTTGGCGCCTTGGACCAAAACTATGGATTTCCGACGATGGATCCCATACCGGCATCCATGATCTATTCGTTGGTCGACCACGGGTAATTCAACCTCAAAACTTGAAGAGCCCATGTAACCAACAAATTTGTGGAGATTACAATACTAGTAAATAACGAAAACCCAAGAATTAGAGACCCAAAATAAAACTTGTGGAGACAAATTAAAACTCTAAGTTCAAAATTAAAGTATCCCTTATTAAAAGGAATAACACTTGTTATCCTAAACAATTTATAATTATGAAAAAGGTTAGGATAACTTAAAAAAAAGTATCTTAAACAACCTAATTAATTTGAACTTCCTAATTACTACCCTATTATAACATTAAAAGACCTACCTAGTTTAAAAGTACATTCAACATATCCATATATAATATATTGAATTATTATCTGGATATAATCCCTATTCTTCATTTTGCGTTCTATGCCATCATGACTTCTTCATACAATGTATTGGATTATCATTGGGTCCTTTTTATCCCCACCCTTAAAAGATATTCTCTCTGTTCCCACAAAAAATATCCGTTACACATGCTCACTAAGTTACAATACATGGAGCCATTATGCGGAGACTCTGATTGTCTTGTCAAGTGTAATTTGGACAAATTTCTTTGTTAGTTGCTTCCTGCTGGTGATGCCTTATCTTCATCTGAGTGGAGCGGGAGGGTTTTGGGACAAAAGATTATCTCACACATATATTCAGACAAAACTAAATCAATTCTATCATAATTCACCATATAAAAACAACAATGTAAATCCTCATTTACAATATTCTTAAACAACTTTCCTAAAACTAAATTGGATTCTAAACATATCAAAATTATAAATAAAGTAAATTAACAATATATTTTCTAGAATCTATCTTTATTTTCCACGGGTTCCAGAACCTCTTATATATTGTTCTACCATGTCTTGTGGGCTCGACCTGTGTCATCATCTTTTGTAGTTGTCTTTCTGTTTATTTCTCTTCTGCTAATTACTCCCCTTCGTCCTCAAAAAGGATGACTTAAGTGATTAAAAAGATTTGTCCTCAAAAGCATGTCTAAAGTACACAAGTTAACTAGATTTTTTTTACATTGACTAATTTATCCTTGGTCATAATTACATCTTACTTAGCCAAAATAGTAAATCAATCACATCACAAATGAATGGTTCAAATTAATTCACTCGTTCTCCACAAACCCAAAAGTCAACTAAAGCAACTAACACACATACCGATACAAGGGTAAAAGGGAAACTATATTTATACTCTCTCCTCTTATTTGACTACTTTAATATGTGTGAAATTTGTACTTAAAGCCATCCTTTTGGGACGGAGGGAGTAAGATTTCTATTCCTGAAAGTGAAGGGCAATATTTGTCTGCTATAAGAAATACAGTCCTATTCAGTTGCTCTGTACTGTGTTCTTTTCAACAAACATAATGTCTCTGTTGATTACTCCTTGATATTCACATTTTAATTCGTCCATTGACAGGTCAGCATCTCGGCTTTCCAAGGTAGCCAGTGATGCTTATTTAAGAGGAGATCACTTATCTGCCCAACAATATTTCGCAAAAGGCTAGGGAAGAATGGAAGGCTGCTGAAGAGTTAAAATGCTATGGCAGCAAAGGAAATCTTAAGTATTAGAAATTGTAAAAAATGATTTGTGGACGTTGGACTTACATGGTCTTCATGCAGCAGAAGCAGTTCAGGCATTGCAGGACCACTTGCATAAGATTGAATTGCAGGTCTCATATTTTTCATCTTCTTCCAATAGAGTCAACACTACAGCAGACATGGTGCGGTCTGCATCTCTAGAGTCTTTTCGTATAGACACAGAGAAGTTGGATAAACAACAGCCACCACATAGGCCTAGATCAATGTTATTAGAAGTCATAACAGGTATGCTTCATTTAGTGTTATTCCTGCTTAATGAAAAGGCTGCTCTGCAATGATACATCTAGGATTAAGCTTTGTTTTCTCTCTCCTGTTTGTGCTTTTAAATTTGCTTGTGCAACACTTACACCAGTATGTGTCCTTTCTTAGGAATAGATATCATGTTTCTAGCTTTTTCTTCCGATTTTGAAACTGCTTTATTAAGCTTTTTTCCTTTTATATTGCTTTATAGAAGTTTGCATGCCCTTCAAAGGGGGTTTTCAATTATTGTGGATGGAAGTATTCACAAAGGTGATTGATGATTGAATATACTAGGGAAACTTTGGAACATTATCCTGTTTTTTTTCATTACGACAAAAGAAAAGCCCATCCTTTTTAAACCTCGAAACATTAGAAATTAGACAAAGAAAACAATAATATACACAGTCAAAATGCAATCGGTCTTCCTTGAATGTGAGTTTAAATGATCCACCTTTTTATTTTCATTGCTGCAAACATAGTCCTTATCATGGTGGGTATTTATTCATACTGCCTAGAAACAAATGCTTGTGCTTTGCCTATGAAAGATTGGTTCTTGATTGGATAGTTGGTTATTCACTGATATATATATCCAACCCTCAAAGGTGCAGCTATGTGTGGGAGGTTGTACTCCATAAGATTTTATCTTTGTAAATGTTTGATGTATAAGAAGTCCATACAATAGACCTTTTTGAGCACAAAATGCTCCGTTTCAAATGCTTCGTTGAAAAACAAAGTACCCGGCTCTCTTGGAAATCATCCGCGGACCACATTCCTCATCTTTCAATATATCTGAATTTTCCTATCTTTATCACCAATTAGTGTATTTTATCTTCAACTTTTGGCATTATGGATCAAATAGCATCCAAGAGTGCAAGTAATGGATATAGATTTACTGTACTACACTGACTAAGGAGAGTTGTCTTTAGTTTGCTTTCTTGTTCTCTTGTCTCTCTCTCTATATATGTGTGTGCGCGCGCGCGTTCTCTGTTCGTCTTTTCCATTTTTGTCATTAACAATAACAAATAGGCCCCAAGGGTGCAAGAAATCAATAGATATGCTGAAGTACAATGGATAAGAGAGTTTTTTTCCCGTTTGCTCCGTCTCCCCTGCTGCTCTCTCCACACTCTTTCTCTGTCTGCCACCTCTCTCATTCCCCCTCTATGATTTCCACCTCTTGATGCTTAACGTTGTTCAAAATCATCAACAGTTCTGTCAATTTTTCTATTTTTATCAGTTTTCATACTTTTACCACAAAAATTGTTTTTTATATGCATTTTGTCCAATTTAAGACAAAAAAGCAATCAAGAAGCTAGAAATTAATGACGATATACTGAACTCTATTAGCTAAGCAGATTCTTCTCTCACTCTCTCTCTCTCACACACACAAAAAAAAATAAAAAAATTCCTCACTGATAACGAGCTCAAGTAATATATTTTCTAAAGAACCAACTGTATCTTTGATTTGTTAAGTCTTGCACCCAAACAAAAGTTGATATAAACTAGGGGATTGGTATTTACACAAGTGTTTTTGATATTCTCAATCTCACAACGTCCCCTCTCACATGAAGGTGGGACCCTTTCCACTCTCACATGAAGGTGGGACCCTTTCCACTCTCATGTGAGAGGGGACCTTGAGGAAACATCAAAAACACTTGTGGATATAGTACTCTCTTTAAATTATTTTGGTTCACAAGATATTCAAATGATTGTGCAATTAAATCAAAGACTCGATACTCTGTCCTTGTCCTAGATAAATTATAGATGACAAGGTTTTCTTTTGGTCTCTATAATTTTATTGTCTTTTCTTATTTTTATTTATTTTATCTCTTTAGTTTTTCTCCTTTCTTTTTTAATTTGACTCTTTACATTTGGGATTCATTTATGAGAAAAAGGGAGGTGAGGAACTTAAAAAGTGCCAAAGTCCTTAAAATAAGTCCCTCACCTTCCTTAACCCTTCATTTATAGTCCATCCTAACTAGTTTGGGATGTTAGTTGGTACTTAATTGAGTTGAGTTCATAGAGGACAAGCTGAGAAATTAGCTACTGACAGTTCATCTGGTTTCTTTTTGGTGCAGGAAAAGGAAATCACAGCCGCGGGCAAGCTGCACTTCCAGACAACTCCCATTCCAAGTGCTATTCCAAAACTTTCCTAAGTGAAAATGGGTCAGATTTCTGTCTTTTCAGTCTTTTAACACAGACACACATATATTGCACATTCCATGTTCAGTCGCCTTAATGCCCCCACTGGGGTTACAGCTCGTGCTGTAATTTTATATTTACCATTGCTATTAAATATACAAATAACTATTGCAGATACCATTACGACAAGTCTCGGCCAGGGGTCATCACAGTTCGACCCAAGTTTCGTCACCATTGAACGTTTCATATATTGTGGGATAATTGTCTTCTTCCTGTCATGGAAGCACAGAATGCATGTCCTTTAAGGAAGTCCACAATGTATGTCTTATTTTATATTTACTTTTTTTCTTTTTTTTAATTTAAAAAAATATTGTTGTAATGTTGTGAATATTGAGTGATAATTTATTCCTTGTAGCTATTTATGCATTACGATTCATATTTCTAGTGGTTCAGAGACCTTCAACCCACTCTTCCTTTCTAAACTCTCTGGCGTAAACCTCGTAGACACTTGTATATGTTTAAATTTAAAGAGACGTATCAAATATTCAGAAATGTCGTGTTTCATTAAATTTAAACAGATGTATCTGGTTTCCCTTTCGAGTTGCTTTTGTGTGTGTGGGTGTAGGGGTGTGTGGAGGTAATCTATGATAACATTACATTAACTGATGAATTTCCTTGTGAACTCAACTGCTTAGATCTTCTAAGGTTCCTTTAGCAGCTATTATTTTTGAATTTCAGTCATTTTAGATGGTTTTTGACATTTAAGCTTTACTAATATTTTGTTAACAAACCAAATTTCATGCTCCCCCCCCCCCCCCCCCCCACTTTCTCACCCCAAAAAAATGTTCATTCTGCAAAGAGTTTATAAACCATCTCTTGTCATATGATACTCTTATAACTCTGATAAGGAATATTTACTGCCAAATCCCATAATAGAATATTTCACATGGAATAATAGATGAAATCCAAGCATCAACCAAAGCCTACAAGAGGAAAAGTCCTTTTTTATGTTTGTGATTCAACTTCCACGTGGAATATAGATGTAAGACGGGGAGCAGTGGTAGAATACACTAATTCCATGATACTCCATCTGTCCCAAAAAAATAGTACAATTTTTCGTAAAAATTCCATAGAAGCACCCGCAACCTCATTTTCCGGTATTCGGATACCTACATCAGTGGTTCAAGTCAAGTAACATGTAAGGAAACGTGTTGTAAATTAGATGTTCTGCATTGCATATTTGAATAAGGTTGTAAACAAGAACTAGTACCAAAATACACTCTGCCTAGGAAAAGATTATCATTTTCATTTAAAATTACACATAAAATACCATGGTTAATAGGAACGTTGATCAACTGGGTACACAGAGTATGAGGAACGTTATTTATGTTATAATGGATAAGGTATATAGTTCTCGTACCACAATTTAGGACGACAATACCCGGTATAAAGAACAAAATGGAATAAGAGTTGCCTGGTAATCCTGAAAAGTACCGAACGCTTAATTGTTCGACTTTCACAATCTTAACATTTTTCCCGTATATGCTTATAAATGAAATCTCTCATCTCAGCAACCACCTCTGCTGATTCCTTTATCTCCGGAAAAGCATAGAAAGCATGAATCATATTTGGGTACTCAACTATGTGAACTTCTTTCCCAGAATCTATGAGCCATTGGAATACCTTTTTTGCCAGTCTTGGAGCAAATCAAACCCTCCCATAAAAAGTATGGTTGGTGGAAATTCCAATTTGGATATGTCCATGGCCTTTGGGCCACTCACATTGACTGCCTCATGGTCTCTATTTGATTCTTTTGAAGGCAAAAATGAAGCCCAATACCAATCAGTCTCCTTTAGTGACAATAAATTTGAACCTACAAATCTCTTCTCTGATTCCATCCTCTCTTCTCCACCAAAGAATGGTTGTATTGCTACTAGTCCAATCACCTTCATTCACCATATAATCAATCAAAAAGAGTTTTCAGTTATGTAAATATTAGAATAAAATACAAAACTGTACCCGAGTTTATTATTCGTACTTAACTTTAAAATATAACAAGTTAATACCTCATGATACAATTAATAGTGCAAAATTATACATTTTGGGTTAGTTTTTTGCATTGTTTGTTATACCTTAAAAAATATGATTTCACGGTATTTATGTATATTTTGAGGGAGAATTTTGCTAATTACCCAAGCTCAAAGACGAAAATATCACACATTTGCCTAATATTGTAGCAAGTGCTTAACACATTATCTACTTATAAATTTTAAAATCTACTTCCACCATTTCAAAATCTGAATCTGAGATAAATATTAGTTGTATCCTATAATCAGATATTCCACCAAGCCCATTTTATTTTTCTAAAACTTATGTTTTGTTAAAAAAATAAATAAAAAAGCTAAATTGATTAATAATACTACATCGGTTCTAAATTATAAGATTATTGTTGATTTTGAAAGTCAATGAAAGACATTTTTAAAACTCAAAATTTAGATAATTCATTAAAAATTATGAAATAATAAATTTTATAAATAAGTAGTACTTTTTAGATAATTTGTAATAGTCATGATTGTATGGACTAAAACTAATAAAATTCATATTAAATTGACTTTAAAAAATTAATAATAATTTTTATATTTTAAAAGAGATGGAGTATTTAAAAAGAAAAATACACTAATGTATTTAAAAAACAAGAAGATAGCAACACCCCGTAACTCGTAATAAGATATTAATGGATTAGGATTTCTTCAACTATACCTTTCGCCCGGATTAGGATCTTCAATTTCTATCACTATACATCAGCGAAACAAATAATATTATTCAACAGCAAAATAAAATTTATAACAAATACTCCCTTCGTCTCAAATTAATTACTTAATTTTGACCATTTTTAGTCAAATTGACTATTTTTAGAATTAATAATTAAGCATATATAAATATATTTTTAAAATTATAAAAATTGGAATTAGTAATAAATTGTATATACTTTCTTTTGGTTATAATCTCTTCACCTATATTTTAGCAAAAATAATAAAAAGATTAGTTCTAAAAATAGTCAATTTGACTTAAAATGGTCAAAATTGAGCAATTAATTTGGGACGGAGGGAGTAATTAGTAACGCAATAAAATTTGTCGCAAATAATTATATTGTTAAAAATAATATGAGTATCGCTAAATATGTTTTAGAGAAAATTAGAGGATAAGTTTAATGGAGGGGATCTTAACCCCATCCGTCCAATTTTTCTTATTTAGCGACACAATTATTGCATTAAGTATCAGAATAAAAATCGTTGTAAATAATTGTGTTGCTAGAAAATTGTCACGAAAAAGTAATATTTATATATAATACTAAAATTATTTTAAAAATTAATCTTTATGTCGTTAAATATGTATTAAATGAAATTGGGTTAGAGATGAAATGATAATAAAATTGTAACACCCCAATCCCACATTGTAATATATGGGGATATTTTGATGTGTATGACATTTTAGGTAAGTCTATGGTGAACTAAGATGACTCAAAAAGATATTATTGAGACAACGTATTGAGCCTTATTATGTTTATGAATTTGAATTCGAACTTGATTATAATTGATCGGGTTGTTACATATGGTAATCAGAGTTGATTGTCAAAAGCACGGGTCAGATCATTCGATTGGGCTATCAGAGGTGAAAACACAAAGACAGGCTTAGTAGGCTGCTGGTATTATCCCAAAATGACTAGTGAGGTAAAGTTTTTGGGTTGTTTGTGATTATGTGTTCAGCCTAATGGGACAATCAGATATTTAAGTGAGAGGGTTTGTAATACTCCAGTCCTACATCGTAACATGCGGATATTTTCAATGTGCATATAAGGATTGAAGTTGCTATCATTAATACTTTCAGTCATGACTTTTTGGAGACTATGATAACCCAAGAAAATATTATTGAAACATCGCATAGAGCCTTACTATTTTATGATTTGATTCAGACTCAAAATTTGACCCAAGTTGTTACACTAATAGTTATAAGAAGACTAAAATATAGTTTGCACACCCCTAAATTTTTGTAAGTTGTTGAGGTTTGTACCCCAATTTTTAAAATGTATCTAAGTGCACCCAAAGTTCTTTTTTGTTTAAAAAAATACATTTTGTACCAAAAAAATGAGGGTAACATTTTGTTTAGTAGAAAGAACCTTAGGGGTGCATTTTGACTCGTTAAAAGCTTCGAAAGGTGCAATTTTTTTTAGCGAAAAGAACTTTACGGTGCACTTAGATTTGTTTTAAATATTAGGATGCAAATCTCAACAACTCTACAAACTTTAGGATATAAAACGGTATTTTAATCTTATGATCTGTTATAAAATTAGAGATACAATATTTGTAAAACGACGATTTTTAAGAATAATTTTATGTTCTCAAATATAACTTTAGTATTATTTAGGAATTCAGTTGTGGCAGTTTGATATTGAAAGTGATAGTAAAAAAGTAATAACAAATTATGAATATCATGTCACTTTATAGTGTTAAAATAAAAATATATTTTTAATTTTAAAATGAATTAAAAAATATATATATATATCTAATTTTGACACACCCGAAAACTATATTTTTTGTCTTTTTACGTGGCCTTTACTCCGTTGCATGTAAATTGATACTCATTGCATGTAAATTGGTACTTGGATTGTTTGATTATTTTCCTTACCTTGAGTTGTCGAAACTTAGTCCCACAAGCTCTTATTACTACATGGTGAGCCAAATTCCCGCCGGCACTATCTCCGGCCACAAAGCAACTCGACAACTCAGCATTTTCCGGCAACACTTTCCCTTTCTCCCCACCATCCAAAAACTCCAGCACATCAAAACCATCATCATATTGCGCCGGGTACTTATACTCAGGAGCAAGCCGATAATTCACCGATACAACAACCGCCCCCAACTCCACGCGCCATTCTGCGGCACAGCGCGTCATAAGAGTCCGTATCGGGCCCGAAATAAACGAACCCGCCGCCGTGAAAAAACAAAACGACAACGGGGAAATTTTTGGAATGAACTGGGGGAATTTGTGTGGGGACAAAAACGCGGAACCAGAGGTTGCGAGAGGGATCTAGGGCTACGTCATATGTCCTTAAACTGATTTGATTTGTTTTGGATTTGGGGGAGATTTGAGGTCCAGGAGGTTGAAGATGCGGCGGTTCACGGTGCCGTTGCGGCGGCGCGTGGCGCGAGTGGGCCGTGTAGAGTAAGAAAAAGGAGGATGCGGGTTTTGAAAGGGAGTGGTGGCGGTGGGGGAATTTGTAGGTCCATTTATTGGAGAAAGTCAAAAAATAAGTTATATATATATAAGAGAAAGAGTTTCTTTAATATATGTATCGGACGGAGAAGTAAAGAGTTGTATGCATTGGAAGAAGTATGGTACGAGGTAGTGAGCTGGTAAGCAAAGAGTTTCATTATAGGAATTGTGGTACTCCCATTGGTTTCTTGTCATATATAAACAACTAGTTTTCGGTGACAATCATAATTATTCGTAAAAAATATAATAAAAGTTTTTATTAAACCTCTAAAATTTTGAAAATAGAATTAAAAAATAAAAAAAATTAAGAAGAATAAAATTGTAACAAAACTAAATTTGTAGAGATAGAAGGGCAAAAAATATATTATAACACAACTTTAAATAGAGCTGTTTTTATATTTTTCCCAGTGCCTTAATAATATAGATATAGATATAGGTAATACTTCGTTCTTTTAAAATTATAATATTATGAATTCTAAAAGTTAATTTAAAATATTTTTAAATATAATATTAAGATGATTAATCAATAATTATAAGACAATAATTAAATCTTACGATGAGGACAATTTTTTTTAGATAGTTTACAATATTTATCATTATGTTAACTAAATTAAAAAAGCCAATATCTATTTTGTATGTAAAACTATCTTAAGTTGACTTTGAACGGAAGGAGTGTTAATTAAATAGATAAAAATTGTCTAATTTATTTAAATAAAATATGAATGAGCTGTATATAATTTATTATTCATCAATGTACGTATATATTGTCTAAGTAAATTAGACATTTTTATCTAGTTATCTAGCTTTATTCTTTATAGAATTATAAAAATTTAAGAATATACTTTTATTCTACAATTACCCTTAAGTTTTTTTAAGTGGTTAATTTAATATAACAGGATAATAAAATAGTGAAATGTATTACCAAAATAAATGCAACTTATTTTTTTTTCAAGTGAACATGCATGAGACTCCAGTTAATACAAGTGTATATAGTATGGAGTATGGACGCATAAAAACCTACTATTTCATACTCCCTCAGTTCCACTTAACACAAAGAATTTTATTTGTAAAATTTGAAAATTTAAAGACTAGTTTAATTTTAAAATTATTGGATGTTTAATTTTATAGTGGTGACATGATAATGAAATTGTATTGTTAAAATTGAGGATATATATTTTGTCATTTTAATACTATCATCAAAATAAATGAAACTTTTTCTAAAATAAACAAAAGAGAATTGTTATTTCCACAAGGAAAAATTAATTTTTCACAATGTTTCACTCACATGAAATTCGATTTATTATTCATGTGAGGGGAGCGTTGCAAAAATATCAATTCCCCTTATGAAAATATCAATTCTCACAACGAATTGTAAATAAAACTCTTTTTATATACGGAGTGTGTAATTAAGTAAAAGTTAAAATAACTTAAAAATTCAATGACAAATTATTAGTTGTAAAGTGCAGCCACTTTTTTCCCATACCCTAGAATAGAAATATTCTCACAGTTCTCATTAGTCATAATCCCTTATTTTCGCTTATAATAAGCCTGCCTTGTAAGTTGTTACTAATTCAATAACAAATTAGTATTGTATAATAAATATAGTACTTTTGTCAAGTTTTTACTTGTTTGAGAATATTGGTAAAATGAAGATATGACTGTCATAGTTTTTCAAGTGAAAATGGTACAAGGAAGGCTAAAAATTCATCTTCCATCACAAAATCATAATGTCCTTTCCATATTAAAATGAGAGCTTTTTAAATTAAAACTAAAAATGATCATTAATTTTGATGAAGTTATTTTGTTAATTTATCATGCTAGTTAACTATTCTATCCATAATCTCATTTTGATTATTTAAAGTCAAGTCGCAAAATTTAAAAATAAAAATTCATGTGAATTTATCCAAATTAAGACAAACAACAAATTTTATGATTAATAATATGTTTTAAATATTCATGATTGTACTTATGAAAATTAAACTAATATAAATTAAATTTATAATTTAAAATCTTATGAATTAATTTAAAAATTAAAATAAGACTATTTCTATGAAAGGCAAAAAATAAATTAGATAATGATATATCTTGCGACTTTATATGTCAATTTTTTAGTTATGAGTTACATGGATAATTTATAGTTGATATTATTTTAATGATATATTGGATATAGAAGACCAATTTTATAATCCTCCCTAATTCCGTGAATAAAAATACTTCGCAATCGTAATTTGGAAAAAAAAACTCTTGTAATTAAGGCTGTAAAATGAGCAAACAGTTCAGACTCGATTCGTACTCGCTCGACTAAAAGTTCTATTCGAGCTCGACTCGAAACATAAATGATTCAAATATGAGCAAATTTTAAAGTTCGATAAATTACTCGAACCTCCTCAAATTACAATTTTCTATTGATACTCGGATCATATTCGTTCGAAAAATTCAAATTGTTCGGACTCGATTCGAGATCGTGCTCGACTCGGTAGCTAAACGAGCCTCAATCAAACCTTATTTTATATACGATAAATTTTATGAATCAAATCTAAGCAACTCAATACTCGGCTTAGTTCATTTACACCCTTACTCGTAATACATAACAGGGCTAAAGAGAAAATTTAAACTTTTGAAACTTGATTCTAAATTGAATCCAATGCGTGGAAAGACCAAAAACTGCCAAGGGATAGTAACAGTACTTCACAATAGGTACCAAAAATAATATTCCTATAGTTTAGGCTTACAGCCCATTAGATTAATTTTCTTAGTTTTATAATATAATCTTTTGTATCTAGCTTGGTGTTTTATTTTAAAATAGGACATTTTGTTTATCCAACTGTTTGTTAATAGAGTTCATTTTGTTGGACATTACCAAATAAATATAATTAAAAACAAACTCCTTCATTTGTTCTATATGTACCTTTGTAGGCACACAAAGAGTCATAAATAATGAAAAAAATTATCCTATAATTGTATTTTCATTGTTTGTTCAGTCTTGATGGACATTGATAGGGATGGATATTGATTTTTGAACTTGTAAAAAATGCCTTGGTGCATATGATGTTTTTATTTTGGTCTTCCGACTTAATGCTACATGGTATGAAAATAAGTGATTAAAATTCATCTGGATGTTTAAGGGGCTCAAATCAAGACGTGTTTTAGTTTAAGAGTTCGTGTGATAACTGTTTTTGTTTTGAATTTCTATTTTTATATATTTTTGTTTTTACTTGTTTTTATTAATGAAAACAAAAATATGGCAACATAATGTCATAACTATATTTAAATGTTAATTTTATTTTATTATTTTTAGTTTAATTAAGATTAGATGGTTATACTTCATTAGAGTTGGAATGATTTCTTATTTTTGTGCTGCTAAAATTGAATTTTTTTCTTTTTTTATATTTTCACTTTTTTGTTGTCAGTGAATTTTTTTTCTAATTTTTTCAAAATAGAAACAATTACCAAACGTCATTGTTTGTTACTGATTTTAAAAAAGAAGTAAAAACAGTTACTAAATTGACCTAAATCTTTTCCTTCCTCTATTTAAGATCAATATTGACTTTTTAAAGGTCAATTTTAGATATTTTTAAATTTAAAATTGACATTATTCATTTAAGTTTTAAAAACAATAAATCTTATAATTAGTAGTACTTTTTAAGTAGTTTATAATATTTATAATTATATTGACATAAATTAGATGAATTCATATTAATTTTGAATTTAAATTTATTTAAAATTGACTTTTAAAAAGTTGATATTAATTATATATAATTTGAACGGAGGAAGTACATACAACACGTCAATCTTTGTAAAAAATGGACTACTTCAGTGAAACAAAATTATCTAGACTTAGATGCTACAAGTTATTGTAAAAATGTAACATAAATATTTTGGGCACATTTTGGTTCTGACTTATGAGGACACTACCAATGAGAAGGTTGACTGGGTATCTACTTTGGGCGATGGCAAAACCCAAACCAGTAGATTTCCGAATTTACAAAACATTTCCAAAGTTAGATTAGTTTTGTAATTAGTTTTTCTATCGCACCATAATTAGTAATTGTTCCAAGAAGTCGTTAAGTTAAAGGCATCGAACAAAATTGTTTATTGTCTAAATATTTATTCAGCATTAATATTAAATTGATAATTGGTATTTTGCCCACATATTAAATTGGCACGCTCAGTGGGATCAGTAATCGAAAACATTGATAACAATGGTGCGCCGCAAAAGTGGTGACACTATCTCACAGGAACATGAAGTTCTTGTGCAGAACCCAGAAAATCAAGTAAGTGGCCCTCTCGAATCTCCTTCATATGATTTGAGACAAGAAATGTATGACCTTATAAAGGAATACATGAATGACATAAACAAAAAGACTGACAAAAATTTAAAAGCTTTGCAAGGACATATAAACGTTCTAATAATGTCATCGGTAGATGATAGATACACCTTTACACAACCTAACAAGGTGATCACTGATCACCTGTCAGGTTTTTGGTCAGTCTCCACTAGTGTATGTAGACCTGGCAAACGGGCCGGGCTTGAGACGGGCCGGGCTAAGAACGGGCCGAAAAGGCCGGGTTTTTATGGGCCGAAAACAATAGGCCTGTGGCCCGGGTTGGGCCGGGCCGGGCCAGCCCGCGGGCTTTCAATTTTTTTTTTTAAAACAATGCATTTGAGAAGGTTTGAACTCATGACCACTTACAACTAAACAAGAGTTCTTACCAACTGAGCTAGATGAACTTTGTGACATTGTATACGTTAATAATATATATATATATACACACACAGTTAATTTATATTGTTATATATATATACATATAACATTAATAATATATATAATTATATATATACACGTTACTAATATATAAATATATATATATATATATACATAACAATAACGTGTATATTATATATATAACAATAACATATATATGTATCAAATTTTGTAAAACTTTTGGAAATCTTGAGAAATAAAAAGGTAACTTAGACAGAGAAAAATAAATAATAACAAATATTGTTATATATACACGTTAATAATATATATATATACACGTTACTAATATATAAATATATATAACAATAACGTGTATATATATAATATATTAATAATATATATTGTTATATATATAACGTTAATAATATATATAATTATATATATATATGTGTGTATATATATAACACACACGGTACTAATATATACACCTCTCATTAGTCATTAGTCATTACTAAATAAGAACTCATACCAACAAGGCAATAACGTGTGTGTGTGTATGTATATATATATATATATATATATGTATATATATATATATATATATATATATACACACACACACACACACACACACGTCAATAATATACATACATACATATATATATATAATAATAACGTATATATAACAATAACATATATATATATATATATATATATATATATATATAACAATAATATATATATATATATATAAAATAATGTTAGTAAAACTTTTGGAAATCGTGAGAAATAAAAAGATAACTTAGACAGAGAAAAATAAATAATAACAAATATTGTGATATATACACGTTAATAATATATATATATATACATGTTACTAATATATAAATATATATAACAATAACGTATATATATATAATATATTAATAATATATATTGTTATATATATAACGTTAATAATATATATAATTATATATAACATTAATAATATATAACATTAATAATATATATAATTATATATATATATATATATATATATATATATATATATATATATATATATATAACACGTTACTAATATATACACCTCTCATTAGTCATTTACTAAATAAGAAACTCATACCAATAAGGCAATAACGTGTGTGTGTGTGTGTATATATATATATATATATATATAATAATAACGTATATATAACAATAATATATATATACATATATATATATATATATAATAATAATGTTAGTAAAACTTTTGGAAATCTTGAGAAATAAAAAGATAACTTAGACAGAGGAAAATAAATAATAACAAATATTGTTATATATACACGTTAATAATATATATATATATAACAATTTTTTAAAAACTTTTGGAAATCTTGAGAAAGGAGAAGGTAACTTAGAGAAAGAAAAATAAATAATAACAAATTTTATTATATATATATATATAACGTTAATAATATATATACATTAATAATATATATTGTTATATATATATATATGTTAATAATATATATATACATATATATGTAACATATATATAACAATAACTATTGTAGCTCAGTTGGTATAAACACTTGTTATGAAGTTGGAGAGGTCTTGGGTTCGAGTCTTCTTGGAAGCATTGGCTTTGATTTTTTGCAAATAATATGTGGACGGGCCGGGCCACCCGTGGGCCACCGCGGGCCGGGCCATCACGGGCCGGGCCAAAACCGGGCCGGGCCAAAAAGGCCCAGTTTTTCCTGGGCTGAAATTCTTGAGCCCGTAGCCCAACTTTTACGGGCCAAGCCCGCCCGGCCCGCGGGCCTGAGCCTTAATTGCCAGGTCTAAGTGTATGTGACTCAACCATACAAAGCTACACATCCACCATCACCTAACATCCCTATGGACCAAACGAGTTAAGTAATACTAGAGAAATGGTTCACCCAAGGGCAACAGGGGAAAATGTTGACTATTTAGGCCCAAGAAGAGATTTTGAACTTAGGACTGACTTTGAAAGGCCTACTACGAACCCTTTGTTTGAAGACTAGATGTACGGCTATCCAGATGTCCCTCAAGGGGGGCAACCATAATATGACTAACATAAATCATGGTCCAGTAAATAATGCAAACATACCCATCGGCAGAGTAATGAAAATTGTTAGAGACATTTGTGGACCTAATATGAGGTTTCTCATAAGACCAACTATATGAAATCATACCCTGAATGGATTGATTCGGCATACGAATTTATAGGGGATTTAAAATGCCTGATTTTACCCTTTTCTCAGGGGATGAGGGACAATTCACAATAGAACACATTGGAAGATTCACTTTCTAGTGTGGGGAACTAGGAAATGATGGGTTCTTAAAACTGAGGATGTTTCTCAGTTCATTAACCATAACTACTTTTACTTGGTATATTAACTTACCCCCAAACTCTATACATTAATGTCAAGTTATGGAAGAGCAACTTCACGCTCAGTTTTATAAGGTAGAGCCAAAAATATCTATTACAAACTTGTCTAAACTAAAACAAAGGCTTGATGAACCTACAAAGTCTTTCTTTGAGAGGGTTAAAAGACTTAAGAATATATGCACAATACAACTAAGGGAGTCGCAAATGAAAGACTTAGCCTTAGGAAGCCTGAATTTAGAATTTCGGAAGAACTTTGATGGTCATGCATTCAAGGATATTTGTGAGTTAGGCACAAAGGTTACTAAATTTAGAAATTTAATAAACGAGGAAAACAAAATGAAGAATTCTTCCATTGGAACCTATTATACTGACTCAAATCATTGCGCTAATTTGGATATTGATCCTTCCATACTTGAAAAGTTAATAAAATAATTATGCATAAATGTTAGTATACCTGAGGAGGATGATAATTCGTTAGATAATACTGTGGAGGTTGACGCTGCCATAATAGTTGGCAAGAAACACTTGTTGTTTGTAACCCTCTGTCAAAGTCTTCTGTCCAATTGCAAAGTTCAATGCCTAGTAAAAAGGTTAAAGAAGGTGCTAAAAGGCAATATACCTTTTGTGTCTCAAAAGTTGATGAACTATTTGACTACTTAATGAAAATCAAATTCATAAAATTTATTGATGGTGCAAAGGGACTTTCAAATAAGGAAATCAAAGGAAAAGACTTTTATAAATGGCATCAATCTTTTGGGCATTCTACTTCTAATTGCTTACACTTTAGAAATATTGTTCAAGATAATATTGATAACGGATTGTTACAATTTGTTGACAAATAGGATGAAACAATGGAAGTGGATCGGCAACCTTTTCTAAAGGTTACAGATATTGGAGTGGCATCATTAGATCTTGCCTCATTAAAAGGCAAAAAGAAATTGGAGTATGGACGGTACGAAAGTCCATTTGACATGTTGCACAGGCCAGGAACTCCATTATTTTTTGTGCAGAATGTAGTAGAAAAGTTCAGATGCCCATGAAGGGGCATCACAATGCTAAGGAGTCTACCAATCAATGGCACAAAATGAGGTTGACAGATGTCTCTTATGCTGTTAGGATGGTCAAATTTGTCACACCCCCAAATCCGAGTTCCTTGAACCTCGGGTTTGGTGTTGACGATACATTCTCTTCCTTATAATCCACAACATTCAACAACAATATTATTGATAAAAACTTAATTAATAGAAGTTTTACAACATTCTTTTATTCCCGAATTGAAATCTTTACATCTTCATATCTAAATCATATACATTATGATTTGTTCTATTACAATGATTATGAGTACATATTACTCAAAATCCAAACACTAACTTACTGTCTATACATTCTACTTCAATTAACCACTCAAGACTTGTAATATAACAAATATCTATCATAATTAAATGATTTAACAACTTACAACTTTAAGTGTAATACAAATAAGAAGACAATTAAATTTATTCTCTTAACGTTGTGACTAATTTCTTGCCTCTCTTGTCTTTATCGGAACTTCTGGGTTTCTCGACTTCACTGAAAATATTAATTTAAAGCAAGGGTGAGCAAATACGTTGCTCAGCAAGTTTAACAGTTATCACATAACACATAATTCGCATTTCAAACATATATTACCTTTTTCATACTCCGCATTTTATACATGCTTCATGTTTCACATGGTTTGCATTTATTCATGCATCATAATGTTCATACTCAGCAATTATACATGCTTTATGCTTATCATGCTTTGCAATTTTTTTACATGTTTCATGTTTATCATATATCTTATATCATAAATATAGTGAGTTCCCATAACTCAAACAACCTCAATTATCAATTTAATTGAATAGATTTATATCACAGTATAGCACATGGTGCATATTTCAATCCATTTGCAAGAAGTTCATATAATACAAGAAAACTTGCACATAACAATTAACAAGTTCACACATAACAACAAGTTCTGAAAAACTTGTTTCGATCCGTAGTTTATCATTTACCTCATTCACATCCATAATTTCTTTCTTTAAATAATAACCTACATCATCCATAGAGATTTACTTAATTAAGCTAATTATCACCTCGTAAAAATTATTGTCGATACTAATCATAACCTAATCCGTTAATTGTCCTTTCGACTTAAACCAACGTAAACGTCCTCTCACATCATTTTTATAATATTTTCATAAAAATATGTGATTAACCTTTATTTAGACTTATATGTCCCATATCGACATATTTTAGCCGGTATAATTTATATCAATAACTCCCGACTTTACTTTAATCAAATGTTTTTACCTCCTCGTAACTCCATTTTCTTCATTAAGCCTTCTTAACCATTTTATTATTTTTTTCTCTTCTGGCCCCATATACTTAAAAACATTCCACACGTAAAAATAAATTTATTTTAATTTTTCACCTTTATTAAGTATTTTTCAAAGGGCCATTTTGGTTCGTAACTTAGCAAATTTTGTTATATCGAACTCAATTCCAAAAATTACCAAATCTGGTCAGTATCTCATACACATCAACGTGAACTTTAGTTAAACTTTTGTGACCATCGGAGTTATAGAACTCAAGTTATAGCAGTTTTCGTCAAAAAAATCTTACTATTGAATTGGTCATATCTCACTCATCTGAAGTCGAAATACGTTCATTTTCGGACAGGAGTTTCGTTATACCATATAGTTTCATGTCCCAAAAGACATTAATTTATTTTAATGTTTAAGTGGACAAAATTGTCCACCAAAAAAATGGGTAGACTGCTTTTAAGGTTTTTCCCTTGTTTGTCCTACTTTGGTAGAAAATCCACCATAAATAATCTAAAAGGTTTTTCAAAAATTCTTATTAGAGTGTTTAGAGGACTCATATATCTATCTCCACAAGTTGACCACACTCAAAAAATCAAAATAGAATGAAAGTTATAGTCGTTCAAATTTTAGTTTCTATTTTTAGCTTTTGACAGTTTTTCCCGACTTTCATGTTTACTATAAAAACTTTCATGATTTCTAGGTTTTCTTGCATATTAACACATAATAAGCATATAACTCCATCACAACCATCCTTATACCTTACGATCCACCATGATCCTCATCACAAACAATCCTCAAACAACAATCATACTAAAACATAATCTAAACTAGAAATTTAAAACTAGGGTTTAAAAACTTTTAAACCTTCTTGGTTATTCTTGTTTTCTTCTTGCTAGATGGTTGATGATCTCTTTACTAGCTCTTCCTCTCCCTTGTTCTTCTTGCCAAAACCATGGCCCTCTTCTCTCTTTCCTTACTCTTGCTCTCTCTTTTACTTGCTCTTTAGCTCACAAGCTCTCTATACTTGGTGTTTTCTCCAAATGAGCTAACCTTTACTAGCTTCCTTTCTCTCATCTATTTATAGAACCCTTGGGCCCTCACACTTAGTCCCTTAATCAACCAACACTTGGGTAATTAAGGCTTTAATCACTTGCTTACTATTTTATGGATTTACTATTAGAATGACATGTCGCTTGGATTAAATTATGGACATTGAGTGAAGCAAGCTTTGGACTGAAAAGGAAGCAACTTGCTAGCAATTTCTTTTTGCTACAATTTCTCCCCTAAATGGGGCCCACCATGGCCGGATTCCTCCCCTATTTTTCCTTCCATTTTTAGTTTATTTTCTTCCTTTATTACATCATTGTCTAGATGCATGCTTATGTCATCTTCTTTCAACACTTGGGCCACCCATTTGACTTTGACTTGGGCTTGGTTTTGGGCTTCTTACAATGATTTCTAGGGCTTGCATTGGGCTTGTGTTTGGCTATATCACTTCCTCTCTTGGACTCCCCCAATTAATAATGCACTTGGGCTTGTCAACAAGATCAGTTACTTAACTTCTTTTGGCCCCTTAACAAAGCTTACTAGCATAATTAATTTAGGTCTTCTAACATTGCCACACAAGACTAGTATTCTATGTTTTGTTAGTTAATACCATAAGCTTAACTCGAAATCAATTTGATTAAATCGTTCCACTTAGCTTTCCTTTTTGTTCCACCAATTTCCTAATTCAAGTAGTCCTAATTGGCAACTATTATCACTTGACTGGCAAATAAATACATATATATCACACATATAATTATTCATTCATAACTCTTACACAAAATAATTCCCTAATAAACTTCATTAATAATTACACATAACCCTATTTACAATGCTACATGATCTTCTTGGTTATTACATTCTTCCTCCCTTTTACAAGGATTCCATATCTGGAATCACTATTATCACAATGTTCTAGTTTAGTTTACTACTAAACTCTCACACAAATTTTTTCTTATCAACTTATCTCATCAACTTACATTGTCATCGGTTTTTCTCTATCCAATTCATCGAAAATCTGCTCCCAACCGAAGCTGTATCATCTTCATCATCTCATCTCTTATACTCATACGTAACCTTATCTTATAATACTCTACTTAGTACTATTCACTCTTTCTACAAAACTTTGCTAAATTATTTGTTATTGTGTAACTACCACATTTACTACTCTTTTATGTTCATCACTTTGGACATAATACATCATACCCTCATCTCATGCTTCTTATCATCTTCTTTTATCCCTTTTCCATTCAGGAAACTGTCTACACGAGATCATATATAAATAATCAAAATTCTTTAAAGCATCATTTTATAACATCCTTCTTTTAGTCTTAAGACTTCATCCATTAACATCTTCTCTTGTCATCCTCATTTCTTGCTATTTAACAATTCCGTCATTTACGTTTAGTTCTTTTTTATTCTCGCTCAACCAAAATAATTTATACCTTATAAAATAGCTTATCGAGCCACTAAACTACCTTGTTTCAATGACTGACCTAACAACATCTTTCCATAACCTTCTTAGAATCTCTTGCACCAAAGTCTCTTTTTACATTATTTCACATATTAAACCGTATAGGTTTTTTTTTAAAATTTTTTTTTAATCATTTCTCTACACATTTCTCTGCTCCCAATCTAAATTTTAAACTTTAACTTTTACTTAATTATTCAAGATCTTATTTACAAGTCTTATAAATATCAGGTATATCACAAAATCACCCGTGGTGCAACCAAGAAAGTGGCACTAGGTCCAACATCTGAAATTTCCAAAGCCCCCAAATTATGAATAAATAACTAGGACTCAAAAAAGGATGGCACAAAAGAAGTATGGTGCCATGATGAGAAGAATGCTTGGCACCCAAGGACCTGACGAAAGGACTGCTAAAAGAAAGTATAACACTCCTATTAAAAGGAATGAAGAGGAAGATAAAGAATTGTTAAGACAAGCCATTTTGAAGGAAATCAGTATAGCCATGGAAAACCAAAATAAGTCAAATAAGGGTCAGACATCAATGGACCTTAAAGATGGAGAGATAGCCACTAAGGATACCTCAGCCTTATATATGGCTTGTGAAGTAAACGTCCCCAAAGCACATGCTCTAGGTGACATATTTATGTTTGATGAGAACTCATCATGGGACCCAGAGCGGCTCTTAGTGTTTGGCACCTTGTTGGAATATGAGAAAAAGATCATTTACGACAAAGTAACCAGAGGAGAGATGGGAATCCTTGAAGAAGTTAAGGGGGAAACCCTAGGACCTACAAAAGATACTTGGGAATAACTTACGGCAGGTGACAAAGATGGGGCTGATCTACGGCCAAAAAATGTAATGACTTCATCACCGCTAATGGGTAAGTATAATAACGAGTGAGTTTTATACCTACGAATTGAATATTTTTAGCTTGATGATTTATGAATTCATGAGTATTTTCAGTTACTTTTTATGTGTTTTATTGTTTTTGTACAGGAAAAGGAAGCGAGAACAAAGAAGTGGATTTGGGCTATGAAACTTGTTGAATTTTAGTCAAAATCAAGCACGATCGGTCAAAGGCGTTGGTCAGCAGCACTTAAGTGCAAGACCCCGACTTTTAATAAATAGAATTTAATTTTTCTTATAATTATTGTTCTAAATAAAAAGGTGTTAAATTGATAAAATGATAAGTTAAGGGTGATATGTGCAAATTATAAAATAAAAAGTATGTTGGAGAATATTCGTTCTGTCAGGAAATATTTGGTAAAGTACGACGCCGCCGAAATAACCAATCATTGGTGGGCCTCACAATGACGTAATTGTCGGATATAGAAAACGACAGAAATAACTTTTTTAATAAAAATTGTCAACGGTACTATCACTTTTAACTGTTTAAATACCAGGTGATAAAAGTACAGTAGCATGCGATACTCTATAATATCACACAGTACTCTACAGTAGCATACAACATTCCATAGTAACACACAGTATTGCACAATATTTCGTATAATCGTCACAGTAGCAACTGCACAATATTTTATGTTATTGAACTAATAATTGTTGAAGTAGTAATTGCACAGTATTTCATATTATTGAATCAATAATTGTCATAGTAGTAATTGCACAATATTTCATAATTATTAATTTAATAATTGTTACACTAGCAATTGTATAACATGTTAACTCAATAATTATTACAGTAAAAACTGCACAGTATTTTATATTATTAAATATATAATTGTCATGACAGAGTAACTTATATTATTTGATATGATATTATTAGACCAGTTAGCATTATTGATAGTATTTAGAGAGTTTTGACAATGAAAGGGTTGTCTAATTGCACGTCGTTTCTATGGAATCCCCCCTCTTTTCTGGGAACGATCTAGTTGTCAGTATTATGAGTTTATAAATAATAATTGTGAATAATAAATGAATAATTGAAAAGGTGTGAATAATGTGGTTGGAATCTACATGTGGACTAGAAGATTGATTTATTGAGGGGGAGAATGTTAAAGAATCTATATGAGATTACAAATGTATAAGATTTGATGATGAGACATTTAAAACATATTTCTAAACGTAAGTTTTGTGAAGTCCTTAATAAAATGATGAATGTACAAGGATTTAGAATAGAGAAAGATCAAACATGTTAGGTTGATCTCACTGAGTTGATCCAACTGAATGTAATATATATATGAACTGATTGACTGAAATATACCTATGAAAGAGAAGCTTTGTAAAGTCTTTAAGAAACAAATGTACAAGGACTTAGAACTAAAAAGATCAAAACTGTTAGGTTGATCTTAACTATCATTACTTGCTGAACAAACGATTAAAGTATATTTGTAATGATAAGTTTGTTATAAAGTTCTTAATGAGAAATATTGTACTAAGACTTAGAATAGAAAGATCAAAGTTGTTAGGTTGATCTTAATAAAGCTTTTTATGTATAGTCGATAGGACAAATTGATCGTAGAGTCACTTTACCAGATTGTAGTGTGATCACAAATAGCAGAGTTAGCTCATCCACAGAAGCACACAAGGCAAAGATCGTAGAGCTCATTTACGAGCCATGGAGATGAGTTGAAGGTTAAACAAGAAGAAGTTGATCATATAAGGATATACTCTAAAAGAATGTTAGAATATAGTCCTAATCAGTAGGAATCTCGGGAATGTCTCTACAAAGGATAAAATTACTATAGTACTCTGCTTGTTCATAAATGAATAAGTCAGTTCGTAGAGTAAACAAGATTTCGTAGAGTAAACAAGATTTCGTAGAGCAACAACTGATATTGTAAAGTGACAAAGAGACAACTAGATCATAGAGCTGTCTTTGGCATCGTAGAGCTGTAAGAGTGTTCAGAGAATAAGGAGAAGTTTGCTAAAGTCTGCCCAATCATCAAAGAATACTCATTCGTAGAGCAGACAATAGAGCAGTGATGAAGTTCCAATCGTAGAGCAAAGATCAATCCTACGATTCTCATCACTCTACTAATACTAAAAACTATTAAGCTAACAAGGCAATCATAGAGCAGATGGTAGAGCTACCTCGTCCATCGTAGAGTTGATCATAGAACTGCCTCATCAATCGTAGAGCAGAACATCGAGCAAAGCTAGTCAAGACTTTACGTTCTTCAACGAACTCAACGATCAAGTTAAGACTAAAGAACATATCAGAACAATTAGGAGTCTGACAAGTACGCAGCAGTGGGGAATATCACAAAACAAAGATTTCAAGAATATTTCTCACCATCTTCAAATTCAAAGAAGAGGATTAATATGAAGCTGGGTCTAAACGGCTATAATGAAGATGTGACATCTCTGAAGTGTGATAGAAGAGTCTGTAGTTGGATGGGACGTTTTGTAGAGCCGAAAGCTATATGTCTATCTACCCTCAAAGTAGTGGTCAGAAAATATCTTAAAGCAGAACAGTAAATACACCAACGAATACTTTGCAACGGGAAGTCTTTTTGAAAAGACTATAAATAGCTTCAAGAATTCAAAAAGAAAAGAGGTGAAGAGAAAAGACATAACAATGAAATAAGAGTGACAAATTAGAAGGCCGAACGCAAGAACCACTCTATGATTCACCAAGAACACAAAAAGTTGAATTGATGAATAAGTAGAGTAATACAATTTTATAACTAAAGATGTGTTCAAAGCTACTGAGAACTATAAGGAGTCAAGCCTCAAAGAGAAGATCAGCAGCATCTTGAAGATGATATCATTCAATCTGCTGAGTACCAGAAGGAGTCAAGCCTCAAAGCAAAAATCAGCAGCATCTCGGAAATGATATCAATCAAGCTACTAAGTACCAGAAGAAGACGGAGCTTCATTACAAATCTTAGCAGCACCTCAAACACAATCATTCAATTATGATTTGCTTGATCTCAGTGATCATTATGCCAAGTTAAAGAAACTTGAAGAGGGTTAGGAGTCCTGGGCCGAGGGTCCAAATTGCCAAGTTGAAGAAACTTGAAGAGGTGTTAGTGTCCTTGTCTTAGTGACTAAAATCCAAGTCTGTTGGGCTTGAAAGAACCTAAGTGGTTCAGATGTAAATGGTCGTTGTGACCTTATCCTTAGTGGATATCCTGCTTAGTGGAGTGAAAGAGTGGAGTGGGAGTTGTTTAGTCTCTGAACCACTTAAAACCTCATGTGTCATTTACTTTTTGTTATTTACATTCTGTCAAATACAAACTGCTATATCTGCTATGTGTTGACTTAATTTAGATATGAGAATTTCATAATGTCTAAGGGAGATTTATTAAAAGAATATTCCGATGTGCTTAATCAATATGGTTAACTGATTATTTGGTAATACATCTTTAACTTAAGTTTTTAAAGATCTATTCAACCCCCCTTCTAGATCTCCATTGTGCCTCTAGGAAACAACAAGTGGTATCAGAGCGGGTTCTCTCAAATATCTAAAGCTAACACTTTGAGTTGATCCATGATAAAACTAGTTCTAAAACTTGGTAGTAGAAGTCAAACACATCTTCTAAATGAAGATGAGCTTACATGTTGAAAACTATATGTGCAGGTATATATATATATATGAATGTAAATGATCTGTTTGATTCTATAAAGAGTGTCCACATGCGCAAACGAAGTTATCGCTATTATCAGACGAGCTTAGCTAAGCTAAGATCAATCAGTAAATCGAGCAATCCATCTACAGGAAAGTGTTGGTGCTGTCAGAGCTAAGAAGTTCATATTCATAACATTGAAAGGTATGCTTAAAGATGTCAGAGTCTGCACCTCTGCCAAAGGAGTTTGAGAAACTACGCTAACAGTGATCAAGGGCGAAACTGCAGTCTAAGTTATTCTTGTCCTGAAGAAAGTATTACTGTGATAAATGAAAGATTCAATGTGCTTCTAAACTGATCTAGTGTAAATGACAAGGTTTATCCCAACAAGAATCTGAACCTTGAGGTTCATTCGAGCTTTCCAAGGAATATGGGATGCCAAGACTATTCTCTGTTTTAAAGATAAAGATCTGCTAGATATGCCCTGTTCAGAAAGTCTATCTGATAAAAGCAAAATCATCGTTTTGAAGATGCTATAAGTGATGGTTGTTGGTGATTCTCAAGATTGCATATCTCTGCCCAACGACATAATGCAATGGCTCAAGCGGAACCACTGATTGTCAAGAGATTGACATCAGTGAGGTATGTGACATTATCCTCTCTAAATGTTTATATTGATGATTATAGAATTGCCTTATATAATACAATGTATGTACTGCATCATTGTTTGAATTGTCTCAGTGTTCTATCAAAGGATCATTTTTTTCTTCAGAAGGAGAAAGAGAGAATGCAAATAGAGCTGTGAATTACTCTGAGGAACATTGTCTCTCTATCCAAATTTGAGGCTAAAAATAAATCTTCTCTTATCTCTAAGTTAGAAGATGTAGAAATGATAATCTTAATGTGAATTGTTCTTTCTTATATGAGAACTAACTGATCACTAATCAGAGTCTTGTTTCTGATTAAATCAGTTCTGAAGTGTGAAGGATTATTTTCTACTTTGGATGTGGAAAACTCAATGGAAATTAACAATAATAATTATCTATTTTTCTTATTAGAGGTACTGTTATTATGAAATTCAATGAGGTTGTTAAAGCTGAGTATTTCAAAATGATTCAATTTTTGCTGACTAGATTGTTGTGTCAAAGAACTATCAGTCACACAGTGTTCTGTGTTTTTGATAAAACATAGAGTGTAATCAATACTATTGTTGTACCTTGAAGAGTCGTAGAGTCTGATCAACTCCATGAACCAACCAGGTGTAAATCGTAGAGTTGTTCATTACTCTACGGAAACTCAAGTTCTTAGAACATAGTGAAAGCAAAAGTAGTTTCAACCAAATGAAAAGGCTTAATCATCCACACAAGTTCTATATGAAAAGATGTCCATACACACACATACTCATGCAACATATTAACTGTTATTATTATTATTATATAAATAGGAATATGTGCTTACATGTGGAAGACCCAAAATCTGAAAGAGTTGGATACTCAAGAAAACTAACCTAGCAGGACCCAAACAAAAATGGGTACCAAAAGATAGAAGTTTATTAATCCTGCAGGTACAAAGACTGTCTAATTCCTATTAAAGATTTCATAAGTTAATGCTTGAAGTTCATGACTATCATCAAGGAGCTCATATTAATTGCCAGAGTCAGGAAGCCACAAATTATCTTTGAGGATAGTATCTCTGGATCATCATATGCCAGTGCTCAGTCGAGAATTATGTATTTATTCTGAAGATAAAGGAATCTCATAATCATTCAATGGAATTCTAACACTCACGAAATGATTGCCAAAGAATCTCCAAGTCTTTATCGCATGACAAGAAGTTATGAGACTAATCAAGACAAACGTGGCAAGACAGCTCAACATGAAAGAGTCGTAGAATTGGAACCTTAGATCGCAAAGCAAGAAAACCCTACGATTGTAGTACCAGACAAGGAAACTATAGAGTTTTTAGTTCCAAATATTGGAAACTTTACAAATCAATGAAGCTATTGATCTAATACTTTTCTTTGAAGATCTCATTCAGTATAGCTCAAGATCATTATTCATCATCTAGAGCAAGTATGCAAGAGAGAGCTTAGAATTATGATCTGTGACAAAGAAGAAAAGCCAGTCCTCATGAAAAAGAAGATTTGGTCTCTGGATTTCCTAGAAGAGAAAGAAGTCGGTTCTAAAGGGAAGTCTTCACCCAATGGTTAATCAAAGCTCACCTATTGGTTCAGTGGAACAGACGAAATCTATTGAGTCTGTTATTACTAATATCATGGTGGAATAAAGTTCTCCAGTGTCTGAGCACCTAAATGCACATGTTGAGGGGGAGCAATCAGAGGAAAGGTAATCAACTTCTCAAATGTCTCAACTAACAGAAGCAAAGGAACAATTGTAGAAGAAAAGATTAACATGGAAATGGGAGATTCAAGCTAAACAACGATGAGAAAATCAAGTGGAGTCAGAACAAGATTAATTTACTCCAAGGGAACACTTAAGGAGATAGAAGTAGCAATGGAAGAGTAAAGCAAAAGGAGATATGATAATCAAGAAGCAAGATAAGAAGGAAGATCATGTCTATGACTATAAGTTAATAAAGGTCGTAGACTGAAGCTTGAAGATGATCGATTAAGCATATTGAAATTCGTAGAATGAAAGCTTCGCTATCAAATTACTCTACGAGAAAAGAAGTCAAAATGGTCATGCTGAAGGAAAGTGATGTTCACGCTCTCATAAGGAAAGTGAACCTTGGAAGCTGATATTTAACAAAGGTGAAGTTTCAGATTTTAAAGCGATGGATGTTATCAAAAGAGTTCTGGTGTAATGACCTGGATTTTCAGAAAATATTAAAAATAAGAATTTAATAAAGAAAATTCTTATTTAGTGATATGCTATGTAATATGTGATGCACAAGTGAATATATGCTATGCAATATGTGATTTTTGTGAATAATAAATATATTATTTCATGAAAATAAATTGTAGAATCAATTTATTAAGAAAAAATGAGATGAGTATAGTTTTATGATGAAGGAAATTATTAAAATAATTTGTAATATTAAATTATTTTAATACAGTAAATTGGTGGTATTAAATATATTTAATAACCTCCATTTTATTGGATGAAATGTATGCATGTTATGTAATATAGTGAATATATTATTATATTTGCTATAGTTAAATAAATTGTGAGAAAACAATTTATAGAAAGAAAAGAAAATAATTGAATATATTATTATATATTTGTTTTGATTTGAAATAAATTGTGGGAATCAATTTATTTAAAGAGACGGCTAGCTTTAAAGATACAAAACTTTTTTATCTATTAATGAGCAAATTAAAATAAATTATAATATTAAATTATTTTAATAGGAGTATGCTGTAAATAAATTGTTAGAAGTAATTTTATAGATGGAGATTAAATTTAAATTATATTATGAAATAATATAATTTGATTATAAACTCTTGTAATGAATTCGTTATGAATTAAATTTCATGAGCAAGTTAATTAATTTACTTAATTAAATGGGTGAATTAAGGTAATATTTAAATTATGGTTAAATATATTAAAGCAATATATTTAATGAATAACAATAAATTGTTGAAGACAATTTATGGGAAGAAGATGATTAAATTTAAATATGCAAAATTTGTTGTGTATATTAAATAAGTAAATTAAAATAGTTAATTGAATATTAACTATTTTAATTGGCATGTTACATGGAATAAAGAGAATTAAAATAATTTATGGAATTAAATTATTTTAGTATAGAGAAATTATTTCATTAAATAAATTATTTTTATTTAATGTATAGCTTCTATTCTTATGGAAAAGATTTATGGATAGTTTGTCATGATATTTAAAATATATCATGTATATTTAATATACATAATACTTAGTGCGATAAGTACGGAAGATATTAAATTATATATTTCTAATATAAATAAATTGTTGAAAATAATTTTTGGAAGGAATGAGCAAATTTAATTTAATTATACAATATTAATTGTATAAGTTAAATGAGTTATTTAAATTTAATAATGAGTTAAGTATTAATTATTTAAATAATTGATTTGTTACACTAAAGGTGTTCAATTTAATTATGTATTGATTGATTTTATTTCATAACTATATAAATGTATGCATTATGAAAATATATGTATACGGAAGATATGTATATAATGCATTGTGTATAAGGTATATATTATATCTTATATGAATGCTGAGTAATGAATTAGGGAGCACATGTATTGCCTAGGTATTAGCCACCTGGCAATCATAATTGAATAAGACATACATAGCAACTATTTGTGAATTAAAAGAAGTAATCAAAACCTTAAGCCCTGTTCATTCTCTCTATACTTTAAGCCCTGCCATCCGTTTCAAAGAGAGAAAGAAGAAAGAAACAGTACTCTGTTGCGTTCCTATTCGTTCCACAAAAAGGAAGAAAAGAAAGAAATAATAATAATTTCCTATCTCATCTTCTCCATTCCAAAACAAATTTTAAGCCTCTTTAATTCCCGCTGAAATTACCAATCATACAAGAAAAAAATTGAAACTAAACATGTGAATTGGGAGAAATTTAGAAGCAATCGCAGCAACAAGAAGCTAAGACTGCATTGCTTAGAGTTTTATTGAAAAGGTATGATTACTTCCTTAGTTAATTCATGGAATTTAGTAATTACTTACTGTTATTACTGTAATTGGTTGTGGGAGGATTGAAATTATGAAACCATGAAGGGTTCCGATGATATAAGGATGGAATTGAAGTGGGAGATTGAATTTCTATGTTTCAAATCATGAAAAACATGGGTTTTATAAATATGCATTCAAGGTATTTGTAAAAATGCCTAAATGAAGAATTTGGTTTCAATCATGAAATAAATTCATCATGTAGTATATAAGTTAATTGAACTTATTTAGGTTTGAAGGTGATCAATTTGGTAGCTTGAATTAAAGAATTTTGTTAGTGATAAGAACGGGTTGCAATTAATTATTATTAATATATATATATATATATATATATATATTATGAATTTTATGAAAGTGTTAGGTTTTGATTAAAATAGTGTATAAACTAGTTTTATATAGAGGATAATGGATGAATTAATCCATGTTTAATGGTGTTATATGGCTATATGTATAATGGTATACTATGTGAAATTTCATGTATACTTAAAAGATATTAAAACTTATGTGCTAAAGTTGAACATGTGAATTTTGAAAAGTTCCCTTTTTGAGTTTCTGAGTATATCCCTCTTCTCAAACAAGAGTTGCAAGAGTTCACCTTTCTTTTTGGGACGTCCCTGAATGGGAATCAACTTCTGAAATTACAAATGCCTCACAGCCTTTGACTCTCATACATGCCTGAGAATAAAATATAAATTTGACAATGGTTGCAACAATAATAAGCTTTAAAACATGAATACAAGTATATTAATTAAAATGTAGTATAACTCCAGAAGTCATACTGTTTGCCATCATTGAGCTTGCTAATGACTTTTACATAGTCCGCAACATGATTATACCTAGTAAAACCCGACACCAAGCTGCCCAATCAGTTTAAGGTCTCAACTTGTCTGCATTTTTTTTCCACACAATCTGAAATTTTCAAATAGGAGAAGCCATTGGTAAATCTTTGTACAACTTTACGACAAGTTGACCTATAGCCATATATGTATCATTTTATCTTCACGACTTCTTTGTACTGAGCTAAATAAGATAGAAAAGTACACTTATGGTTGACATCAACTCAAAATAAGATTAACAGTTAGAGTGAAACTTTGACTGATAATGTGCATTATTGATCTCACATACGGTGTAGGTCGTGCAAGAAACGCAAAAGATTAGCGTATTGGTAAAACCCTGGTGCAGGCAAGTTTTTCAGTCTTGATTGTTATGTGAGAAATTGATATTGTTTATGTGTAAACTATTTTATATCGTAATAAAGTCATTATGAGTTTGTTGAAATATGCATTTTGTACTACAATGCCATGTGAATTGTCAAAGTCAAATTATGACTAAAGTTAGTTGAGTTACGGATACTCAATTTATTTATGATATGTGATATGTGAGAAAATGGAATGTATAATTAGAAAATGTCAAGCATGAACTATTTAATGCATGGATATAATGCACATCACAAAAAGTATATAGTATGAATACACTGTAAAACATGTATGCTATATGAAGCATGAAATGTGTTAATTGTTAGACTTGCTGAGTCGTCGCGCTCATTTTTGCAAATATTTCATTTGTAGATAACGGTTGAACAATCATATGATATTGGCGAGAGAGACTTGAAGTATGCTTGTAAAGACAATAATTATTATTTAATTAGTTGAATTTGTATCAAGTCAAAAGGACTATTATATTGAATTGAACCAAGTTGTGTCAAACTTGTGTAATATCGAATAAAATTTATTCGTTTTGAATTGATTGTGATTTCATATGAGAAATAGTATATTATAAATATACGGGTGGCCGTATCGAGAATTTAGTTGTCGTTTTGGAAATTCAGTTAATTGTATAATTCATTTAGCTTAATGGATTTAAAAGAAAATGTATAAAAGAATGAATATGATATTAAAAGTTGAATCTTTATATTCAAATGAGATGTTGAAACAAATCATAATATATATGATTTTGAGACAAGACGAATTGTAAAGGTTGCGATTCGGGAAATGAAAGAAAGTTTTAAAAGTTTTAAATCTATATACATTTTTATCAATTATAATATTGATTAATGTTGTAAAGCTAGAATGAGAATGTATTTTTAACGACCAAAGTCGGAAGTGGAAATTGTCATGATTTTGGGGTCGTTACAGTTGGTATCAGAGCTATGGGTTATAAACCTTAGGTAAGTGTATCCTAGGCTATAACCGTAAATAAGATAAATGAAAAGGAAGAAGATGCTAAGCATAAACCCAAATGAGGGTTAAATGATATTAAATGAATTTAGAAAATTCATAAAGAATGCGTTGGGGTATGTCGCAAAGATTCAAAAGACGAATCTAAAAGAGCAATAGGATCAGGGAACACCTGATTCGAACAGTCATAGAAATATGATTAAAGGGGAAGATAAGAATATCGTTAAAGAAAATGATCATAAGATAGAAAAAGAATCATAAAACGATTGTATGATAAGATCACGACAAAGTCTTATTGTAGAAGAACAAATGATCAATAGAAAGATTGAAAATTTTAGCTAAATGCTATAGAAAGAAGGTACTATGAGATAGTACAAAGAAAACTCAGAAGAGTTATAGAAATGGAATACGGATTAAAGAAGATTCATATTAAGCAAAGAGCAAGAAAAAAACGAGCTAAGATTGGGTGGGATTTCAATTGAGGACTCATATGATAACTGAGTTGTACACACCTTTGTATGGGCAGAGGTTTGGTGCTTGGTTTAACGACCACTTAGTTTATCATATTGATACTCGTTGAAATGTCGGTGTCACGCTATCGGTATATATATGGCTAGAAGGTGATTCTTTTCTCATATGTATATTTGATAATTAGAGAATATAAGATTAGGTGCGAGTTCTTAAAACTCGTACTTATGGCAAGTTTGTGACTCATAATCATATGATGTGTTTTAAGCCCCTAAGCATATGGACAGTCCCTGATTGGTTCTTGGACTACGTATTGCTAGGACAAGTTCCTAAACTCATATTATTATGGAAAGTTCCTAAACATATAATGTGTGTAAGTTTGATGAACTATACTAGGATATAGGAATATTATCGAATAAGAGCTAATTATTTTTAGTCTATTGAGCATTGATGGTGCTAGAGATAGATAAAATTGTTTCATAGTGAGACAATGGAGTAAGTTGAAGTTACTGGAGAAAAATGGATATTCCAAATCTTTTAGCTATGCTAGATTTCGAAATTTATTGAAATCGTGTTGGTAGTTGTGACACCCCCAAATCCAGGTTTCCAAACCTCGAATTCGGTGCTCACGATAATTCGACGACAAACATACTATCTAACTAAATGCGTAATAATAAACATACATTGTTTATCGAATGGAAATAAAGTCTTACAATTCTGGTCCCAAGGTTCTTTAACCTTAACACAAAACGTACTCTTAATACAAATAAAGGTTCACTTAATCAAACAACATTCAGAAATAGCTAGTACATAGGCACTAACGGGCATCTACTCTTGCACCTTCCCTTTTCCTTTGTCTCCCCTAGACGTTTCTGCCTTAGCTGAAATAAAGATCATGATATAGCAAGGATAAGCAACTAATTTGCTTAGCAAGTATATACACAAAGAGATGTATCATGATAGAAGGAAATTTCGCTTTCAATGTTCAACAACAGTATAAGAGTGTGGAGGAGCATTGAATTAATAAACAACAGTTGAATATTCGAATAATTGAATGACAATTACTGAGTGGTTTGAAATAACCAAGGACGTTTTCCAAGGTTCTCAGCATTTAAACTGGACCTCTTAAAAGTTTTGGTAATCGAGGGGATCAGCCTCTCATACCCCGTGATTTATGCATAAACACTTAATAACCAGCATTGATATCATGCCTTAAACAAGTTTATCCTTTTCTCAGCCAAGAGTTCTTACGATAGCAATTTAATAAGAACAGCTTTTAAAATACCATTGTCTTAACCAATTTAGACATGCTGGATCTAGCTGATACAAATAGCATAGATCTATCTCATAAACAATTCATGCTTGAAAGAACTTTAATTAAATTTACAGTTCAATCATAATAGGATAGGAATTCAATTGCACCAGGTGCGAATCTCAATAATCAGTATAGATGTGAATAATCAACAATAATTATTCACTAACATGCTTCGAAAATAATAACTCGAGTTTGAGTTAGGGAACTTGCAATAATGTAAGAAGTTTAGGGTTAGGAACTTGCCTGTTTGCTCAGCTACAAATAATTCTAGCTTTAACTAATTGGCCTTGAAGAACCTAACATTGATAATGTTGAGCTATCAATTAGTACTGCGTAGTTGTATATCGATACGCTTACTTATGCTATTTATTTAACAATTAAGCAAATCACATAGCACACATAAACTATCGTAAATCCTATAAGACACTTAATTGATCCTTAGGTTGATGGTTTAATTAATTAACCATGTTTCCCTTAAGTGATAATCACTTATTAACCTTTAAGCAATTTATTATAATTGTTAAATTAATTAACATTACTCTTTCTTAAGTAATATTCATTTATTAAACCCTTAAACAATTTGTTATGATTGTTTAATTAATGGGTTATTAAACTCTCTCTATTTTATTAACTCTATCTTCATTTAATTACTATTAAATAGTAATTAATTAATTATCTTTTAGTTATTATTAATAGTAATTAATAACTAATTATATTCATTTATTATTTAATTATTAATTAAATAATAATCGAATTATAAATTTTTAATTGACTTTAATTATTATTTAAGATTAAATAATAATTAGTTAAGTTTATTTATTATTTAATGTTAATCAGATAATAAATAATTAATAAGTGAGTACTAATTATCTTTAGTTATTATTTAATAATAAATAATAACTAATTAGGTTTATTTATTATTTAAAGTTAATCAAATAATAAATAATTAATTAGTAAATAGGAATTATCTTTAGTTATTATTTAATACTAAATAATAACTAATTAGGTTTATTTATTATTTAAGGTTAATCAAATAATAAATAATTAATTAGTGAGTAATAATTATCTTTAGTTATTATTTAATAATAAATAATAACTAATTAGGTTTATTTATTATTTTAAAGTTAATCAAATAATAAATAATTAATTAGTGAGTAATAATTATCTTTAGTTATTATTTAATAATAAATAATAACTAATTAGATTTATTTATTATTTAAAGTTAATCAAATAATAAATAATTAATTAGTAAATATGAATTATCTTTAGTTATTAATAAATAATAACTAATTAGATTTATTTATTATTTAAGGTTAATCAAGTAATAAATAATTACTTAGTGAATAAGAATTATCTTTAGTTATTATTTGATAATAAATAATAAGTAATTAGGTTTATTTATTATTTAAGGTTAATTAAATAGTAATAATTTATAAGTGAGTACTAATTATCTTTAGTTCTTATTTAATAATAAATAATTACTAATTAGGTTTATTTATTATTTAAAGTTAATCAAATAATAAATAATTAATTTACAATTCTTAATTATCCTTAATCATTATTTAATAATAATTAACAATAATTAATTACTAATATATTTACAAAATATAATATTTAATGCGCAAACTTAATTTTGTACATTTACTAATTTTACAAAATTAATTAATATTGTTTAAAGTATTTAAATTAATTAAAATTAAATCTCGATGGCAATATGGTAATTATCGCGAAATCCGGACGGAGGGGCAGGATGGTAATTTTCGCGCCTGAGGCCTCCCGCGCATTGCGCGCCTGCCTTAACCACGGCCCCCAAACGACGCCGTTTCGGGAGACGCGGGGCGGCCCAAGTTTTTCCCCCTGGCGCGCCATGCGTGGCCAGGGTTGGTTCCGGGTTGGGCAGCTTCCAGGCGATTCCTTTCTTTTTCTTTTTCCTTTTTTTTTTCTTTTCACACTAAATGGTTTCTAATCACCATTACACAAGTTTTATACCCCAAATAAATTCCCAAAAATTTTTTCATGACTACAAAAATATTTCTAATATTAAGATAAAATATTTATGACTTAAATCAATATTTTATTTATCAATAAATTTTGTACTCCAATAAATCATTGTACACATGTTTTAGCCCATCAAACCACTAAAACTTGCTACAAATATTTTTAAACTTCAACATATTATTAATAAAACATACTAAACCATTATTTGTCATCACCTAGGTTTTAAAATCATGAGTTAAGCATTCTTTAAAAAAAATATATATAGATCTAACAAAATAAAACATAGATCTAGCAAAATAAAACATAGATCTATACACACCTCATCCCTTTCCTAATCATCAAATAACAATCAAAAATTAATCCCACACACAACTAGGGTTTTAAAAGAAATGAAGATCCATACCTTGGTTTTAAAATCATGAGTTAAACAATCTTTTAGAAAAATGTAGATCTAACAAAAATAAAAACTTAGATCCATGAATACTCCCTTTATACCACCAACCCCAATCAACACACATAAAAGTTTCCAACAAAATAGTGTGTAGAAATCATAATATAATACTAGCAACAAGAAACTAGGGTTTGAAGGAATGGAGTTTATACCTAGCTTTAATGGCTATGCGAATGGAGATGGCGTAAACACTTCAAGATCTTCTCCTTCCTCTCACAAGACTTGCTCTTGCTTCTCTCTTTCAAAACTCTCTCAAGCTCACAAACTCTCTACTTGGTGAATAATAAGTGAGCCAACCCTTGTTAACTTTGGTGAGGGGTCCTATTTATAGGAAAGTAGAGACCATGGGCAAAATAGTCATTAATCATGACTAGGCAAGGGCAATTTGGTCAATTCATCAATAGTAGGAAGTTTCCTAGCAACTTCCTCAAGGGTATTTTAGTCCTTTCCCAACCTCTTTCAAGGTTAAAATAGTCTTTTCGCAAAATCTTAATTATCCATTAGTTATTACCCATTCTTCATTGGTTATTAGACATTGGTTATTATCTTGCCATCATTACATTGGTTAAACACAATGGTTATTATCCCGCCATCATTTCATTGGTTATTAACCACTTGGATATACAATGGTTATTGCCCTTACATAATTACCTTGGTTATTAACCACTCTTGGCCATTTTAGTCATTACCCACCAATTCCTACACTTGACTCACCTATGGTTATCTCTTAACCATAGTTATATCATACCTGCCAACACGAGTATAGACACATCTTATACATCTCCCACCAATTAACCCAAGTTGGTTTAAATAGAACACAACGTTAACTCATTGAATTAAATTCGATTTAATTAATAAGGACGTTCAAAATTCACGGGCATTACATCCCTCTCCCCTTATAAAAATTCCGTCCTCGGAATTGCAAAAATAGGGTTACTCAAATAAGAACGAATAATTCGCCTTCATTTTCTCTTCGAGTTCTCACATAGCTTCTTCGACTGCGTGATTCCTCCAGAGAACTTTGACGGAATGTATGGTCTTGTTTCTCAGCTTCTGTTCCTTCCTATCGAGAATCTGGACAGGAACCTCCTCGTACGATAAGTCCTGCTCGACTTGAATTGGCTCATAGGAAATAACATGCCTGTAGTCTGGCTTATATGGACGTAACACTGATACATGAAACACGTTGTGAATGTGCTCAAGTTCAGGAGGTAATGCTACCTCGTACGCCACTTCGCCTACTCTCCTTAATATTTCAAAAGGTCCTATGAATCTAGGGCTCAGCTTGCCCTTCTTCCCAAAACGGATCTTCCCTTTCTAGGGAGATACCTTCAGAAACACATAACTACCAACTTCAAAGTCTCGTTTCTGACGATGTAAGTCGGCATACTTCTTCTGACGATCCTGGGCTGCTACTAACCGCTGTCTTATTACTTTAATGATTTCTACGGTTTGTTGTACCAATTCTGGTCCCAACAGTCTCCGTTCACCAACTTCATCCCAACACAACGGCGTTCGACACTTCCTTCCATATAACGCTTCGTACGGTGGCATACCGATGCTAGCGTGATAACTATTGTTGTAAGCGAACTCTACCAAGGGCAAATGATCGTCCCAGCTGCCACCTAAGTCCATCACAACTGCCCGGAGCATATCCTCTAAGGTTTGAATTGTTCGCTCACTCTGACCATCAGTCTGAGGATGATACGCCGTACTCATTCTCAATTGTGTTCCCATTCTTTCCTGCAGACTTCTCCAAAAATTTGACGTGAAGCGCGGATCTCTATTAGACACAATAGATACTGGCACTCCATGTCGCGATACTATCTCCTTCACGTAGAGGTTCGCCAACTGTTCCAACTTGTACCTGATCTTGATCGGTAGAAAATGGGCAGACTTGGTCAACCGATCTACGATCACCCAGATGGCGTCTAGACCCTTTTGTGTTGTCGGGAGTCCTACCACAAAATCCATAGTGATGTGCTCCCACTTCCACTCGGGAATCTCTAAGGGTTGCAACAATCCGCTCGGCCGTTGGTGCTCTGCCTTGACCCTCTGACAAGTTAAACACCGGCTGACGAATTCCGCAACTTCCCCTTTCAAATGCGGCCACCAATAATGTTGACGAAGATCTTGATACATCTTGGTGCTACTCGGATGTACCGAAAATCTCGTATTATGGGCCTCCTGCAATATTTCTTCCCTTAAGTCTGGTACATAGGGTATCCAGATCCTTCCCTCGAATCTCAGCAGACCCGTGTTGTCAACCTTGAACTTCAACGTTTTTCCTTCCGATAGTTGCTTCTTAATGCCAATGCATTCTTCATCAAATTCTTGAGCCTCCTTTATCTTATCCAGTAGAGTCGGACCCACTGTCACGGTGAACAATTTTTCGTCCGTCTCCATCGGATACTTAACCTCCAGTTCCAAGCGTCCAAAGTCCCTTATCAGTTCTGCCTGAGTTGTAAGCCTCATCAATTTCTCTCTACCTTTCCTACTCAGGGCATCCGCTACTACATTTGCTTTGCCTGGATGGTACAGAATCTCACAATCGTAATCCTTGATTAATTCTAACCATCGGCGCTGCCTCATATTCAGCTCCTTCTGAGTGAAGATATATTTCAGACTTTTGTGATCTGTATATATCTCGCACTTCTCTCCATATAGGTAGTGCCTCCAAATCTTCAAGGCGAACACTACTGCTGCTAATTCCAGATCATGAGTCGGGTATCCCTTCTCATAGTCCTTCAGCTGGCGTGAAGCGTACGCAATGACCCTGCCGTGCTGCATTAGTACACAACCAAGGCCCTTGTGTGACGCATCACTGTATATTACAAAACCTCCAGTGTCGTCTGGTAATGCCAACACTGGTGCTTGGCTAAGTCTCTTCTTCAACTCCAAGAAACTCTCCTCGCACTTCTCTGTCCAAACAAACTTTACCGTCTTTCTGGTTAGATTGGTCAACGGTGATGCTATCTTCGAGAAATCCTGGATGAATCTCCTATAGTATCCCACTAATCCTAGGAAACTCCTGATCTCCGTTGGCGTCTTTGGCTGCTCCCAGTTGATAATGGCTTCCACCTTTGCTGGGTCTACCGAAACACCATTACTGTTAATGACGTGTCCAAGAAACTGCACCATCTGCAACCAAAATTCACACTTTGAAAACTTCGCGTATAGCTTCTCCCTTCTTAATGCCTCCAAGGCAATCCTTAGATGTTCAGCATGTTCTTCCTCTGACACTGAATACACCAAGATGTCATCGATGAATACTACCACGAACTTGTCCAAATACTGCTTGAACACTCTGTTCATCATATCCATGAATGCCGCTGGTGCATTTGTCAGTCCAAATGACATAACCAGGAACTCGAAATGTCCATAACGAGTTCTGAATGCCGTCTTCGGGATATCCTCCTGCCTCACCCTTAGTTGATGATAGCCCGTCCTTAAATCGATCTTCGAAAAGTATTTCGCTCCCTTAAGTTGATCAAACAGATCGTCTATCCTGGGCAGGCGGATACCTATTCTTAATCGTAACTTTGTTCAACTCACGGTAGTCGATACAAAGTCTCATCGAGCCATCCTTCTTCTTTACGAACAGAACTTGGCGCTCCCCATGGTGACACGCTCGGCCTGATATAACCCCTGTCTAACAGTTCCTGTCAGTTGAACCATCAGTTCTTTCATCTCTACTGGTGCCATTCGGTAAGAGCGCCTTAGATATCGGTGTCGTCCCGGGTACCAAGTCGATTGCAAATTCTATCTCTCTATCCGGCGGCAGTCCCGGAAGTTCATCTGGGAAGACATCAGCGAATTCCCTTACAACGGGTATCTGACTCAGTTCACCCTCGACCCGTCGAGTATCTACCACGTGAGCCAAATAACCCTATACAACCCTTCTTAAGCAATCTCTTCGCTTGCATCATCGTCAGACAACAAGATTGTCTCGGCGATTTACTACCATAGAACACCACCTTCGACTTACCCGGAGTCTGCAGGTGTATGCACTTTTTCTTACAGTCAATGACTGCCCCGTGGCTCGCTAACCAATCCATCCCAAGGATTACATCGAATTCTCCAAGACGGATCGGCAACAAGTCCACGTTAAGCTTAAACCCTCTCACATCAGCACAACAATTCTTATAAATGTAGTTTACGGGGATAATCTTTCTGTTCGCTACTTCTACATTCATCGGGTGTTCTAACAATTCACTAGGCAAATTAAGTCTTTGAGCAAATTCATCAGAAACAAAAGAACGTGAAGCTCCCGAATCAAATAGCACATAGGCATCTATGTCGTTGATTGGAATAATACCTGACACCACCTCTCTGGATGCCACAGCATCTTGTACTGTCATGTTGAAGGTCCTTGCTGTTGGCTTATTTGGTTGGGCTGGTCCTCCACTGGTTGCCCTTGAGTTATTGCCCCTATTGCCGCTTCCGTCATCCATGTTTTTCTTCCTTGGACAGTCCTTGCTTCGATGTCCCAGCTCTCCACAAGTGAAACAACCCCCTTTCTTTGCCTTAGGACAATTGGGTGAGATATGCCCTTCTTGTCCACAAGTATAACAAACCATCTTTCCTTTCATGCACTCCCCCGAATGACCCTTTCCGCAATTTCCACATACCTGCCTTTTCTGTTGTAAGCTCCCTTGCTGAATTTCAGAATTGCTACCCCCACTGCTCCATTGACGCTTCCTATTATTGCTGCCACCACCGCTAACGTTTACATTTCCTCCTTCTACCTTCTTTCTTGTTCCTTTCCCGATTATATTTCGAAACCGCTTCAACTCCCACCTTCAGCAATGAGAGCTTTCCTCCAACAAGGTTGAGAACGATGTAATTTGCAAAAACCGCTACCTTGCTGTAGATCCACGGCTTTAATCCATTCTCGAATCTCCTGGCCTTCCTCACCTCAGTATCCACCTGATGTGGGGCGAATCTAGCCAATTCATTGAATTTTGCAGCGTACTCCGACACTGACAAATTTTCTTGCTTCAATTCTAGAAACTTGATCTCCATTTTTGCCTGCGTACTCTCAGGAAAGTAATTCTCGAAAAACAACGTCTTGAAAGCTTCCCATGCCACGACTCCAGTTCCAGCTTTGTTCTGATTGGCTTCCCACCAGAAGTTAGCCTCACCTTTCATTGAGTAAGTAGCAAAAACTGTCTTCTGCTCCTCAGCGACTCTAGCAATGACAAAGGCCTTTTCAATCTCCTTTATCCATGACTGGGCCTCTATCGGGTTCGCTGTTCCTCTAAACTCTGGAGGCCCTACTGCCTTGAAGTCTTTAAAATTGGCTAAGTGGTTGCCCGTCTGGTTTCCTGCGGTAGTCGTTTGATTCCGCAGAGCTTCCGCCATCATGTTGATAAAATTTTGCATTGGGTTTGGTGGAGTTCCCTCTACATTGTTAACTGACTTTTCATTCCCTTGGTTTCGTAGGATTCGTCTGGGCGGCATTATCTGTTTAAGCAAACCCTAACACGTTACTCGGGCTTTCTTAAAACATAAGTATTTAGCATGTAATACAATAATCACATGACTCTTGTGTGGAAGTTTTAGATTACCCAACCTCGGAAATTCTGCTTTCCCGATTAGTGATTTAAGTTACTAAGATACCAATTCAGTCTCACTGAATTAACATAATCATTGCATAAATGGTATATCAAGTAAAATTCTCAAGCACATACCATAATAATGCATCTATATTCATATACCGACTTAAGCGTCTTACACGTTTATCACAGGCATATTGTCATAATTGCTACTATCCCACTTAATATAACAAAAGGTGGGATTCACTTAAACCATTCTTTCCTACCTACATAGTTGGGAAGTACATCCTACATACGAATTACCCCGCACCTTGCTGAGGTTAATACAAACTCTAGTAATTCAAATCATAGTACCAATAACACTGCTCAAAGGCATAACCCTCCTACTTTTACTATCCTCTAAGGGACACAAGGTGTGAATACAACTCAACGCTTGCCCTTGCTACTAGAGGACAGATCCATCCATCTGGCGTCGAACTGCATCCAGACGATGTCTAAGGCTCGCTCCAATTCAACTATCTTCGCATCCTTAGCCTTTACCTCATCCTTCAATTGTCCTAACTGCAGCTCCCTTAGCAGCAGCCTCCCTCGCAACTCAGCTAACTCAGCCTGGGCCTGGTAAGCAGCGTCCTGGTACTGCTGTTCAGAAATCTGGTGGATGTGGTTCTGCGCCTCTAATTGTTCAGCCTTTACCTCTAGCTCGGCGTTCCTTGCCAGCAAATCTCCTATCACATCAGGCTCTATGGGCTCTTGGGTTACTGGACAGCTATCTTGACTCTCGTTCGACATCCTACAAACACCACACAATGAATCCATGTCAGTACCTCAATAAAATATATTCATTGATAAAATGAAATGATATTTTATTCGGTACAACTAGAACTCGATGAATCTTCTCAACTCATCACCTACATACTCTATATGAGTTTCCTATCAAGGTCATAACCTAGGTTTCTCATTCCTAATGTTTATAACCTATAGCTCTGATACTAACCTGTGACACCCCCAAATCCAGGTTTCCAAACCTCGAATTCGGTGCTCACGATAATTCGACGACAAACATACTATCTAACTAAATGCGTAATAATAAACATACATTGTTTATCGAATGGAAATAAAGTCTTACAATTCTGGTCCCAAGGTTCTTTAACCTTAACACAAAACGTACTCTTAATACAAATAAAGGTTCACTTAATCAAACAACATTCAGAAATAGCTAGTACATAGGCACTAACGGGCATCTACTCTTGCACCTTCCCTTTTCCTTTGTCTCCCCTAGACGTTTCTGCCTTAGCTGAAATAAAGATCATGATATAGCAAGGATAAGCAACTAATTTGCTTAGCAAGTATATACACAAAGAGATGTATCATGATAGAAGGAAATTTCGCTTTCAATATTCAACAACAGTATAAGAGTGTGGAGGAGCATTGAATTAATAAACAACAGTTGAATATTCGAATAATTGAATGACAATTACTGAGTGGTTTGAAATAACCAAGGACGTTTTCCAAGGTTCTCAGCATTTAAACTGGACCTCTTAAAAGTTTTGGTAATCGAGGGGATCAGCCTCTCATACCCCGTGATTTATGCATAAACACTTAATAACCAGCATTGATATCATGCCTTAAACAAGTTTATCCTTTTCTCAGCCAAGAGTTCTTACGATAGCAATTTAATAAGAACAGCTTTTAAAATACCATTGTCTTAACCAATTTAGACATGCTGGATCTACCTGATACAAATAGCATAGATCTATCTCATAAACAATTCATGCTTGAAAGAACTTTAATTAAATTTACAGTTCAATCATAATAGGATAGGAATTCAATTGCACCAGGTGCGAATCTCAATAATCAGTATAGATGTGAATAATCAACAATAATTATTCACTAACATGCTTCGAAAATAATAACTCGAGTTTGAGTTAGGGAACTTGCAATAATGTAAAGAAGTTTAGGGTTAGGAAACTTGCCTGTTTGCTCAGCTACAAATAATTCTAGCTTTAACTAATTGGCCTTGAAGAAACCTAACATTGATAATGTTGAGCTTATCAATTAGTACTGCGTAGTTGTATATCGATACGCTTACTTATGCTATTTATTTAACAATTAAGCAAATCACAATAGCACACATAAACTATCGTAAATCCTATAAGACACTTAATTGATCCTTAGGTTGATGGTTTAATTTAATTAACCATGTTTCCCTTAAGTGATAATCACTTATTAACCTTTAAGCAATTTATTATAATTGTTAAATTAATTAACATTACTCTTTCTTAAGTAATATTCATTTATTAAACCCTTAAACAATTTGTTATGATTGTTTAATTAATGGGTTATTAAACTCTCTCTATTTTATTAACTCTATCTTCATTTAATTACTATTAAATAGTAATTAATTAATTATCTTTAGTTATTATTAATAGTAATTAATAACTAATTATATTCATTTATTATTTAATTATTAATTAAATAATAATCGAATTATAAATTTTTAATTGACTTTAATTATTATTTAAGATTAAATAATAATTAGTTAAGTTTATTTATTATTTAATGTTAATCAGATAATAAATAATTAATAAGTGAGTACTAATTATCTTTAGTTATTATTTAAGAATAAATAATAAACTAATTAGGTTTATTTATTATTTAAAGTTAATCAAATAATAAATAATTAATTAGTAAATAGGAATTATCTTTAGTTATTATTTAATACTAAATAATAACTAATTAGGTTTATTTATTATGTAAGGTTAATCAAATAATAAATAATTAATTAGTGAGTAATAATTATCTTTAGTTATTATTTAATAATAAATAATAAACTAATTAGGTTTATTTATTATTTAAAGTTAATCAAATAATAAATAATTAATTAGTGAGTAATAATTATCTTTAGTTATTATTTAATAATAAATAATAACTAATTAGATTTATTTATTATTTAAAGTTAATCAAATAATAAATAATTAATTAGTAAATATGAATTATCTTTAGTTATTAATAAATAATAACTAATTAGATTTATTTATTATTTAAGGTTAATCAAGTAATAAATAATTACTTAGTGAATAAGAATTATCTTTAGTTATTATTTGATAATAAATAATAACTAATTAGGTTTATTTATTATTTAAGGTTCATAAAATAATAATCATTAATAAGTGAGTACTAGTTATCTTTAGTTATTATTTAATAATAAATAATAAACTAATTAGGTTTATTTATTATTTAAAGTTAATCAAATAATAAATAATTAATTTACAATTCTTAATTATCCTTAATCATTATTTAATAATAATTAACAATAATTAATTACTAATATATTTACAAAATATAATATTTAATGCGCAAACTTAATTTTGTACATTTACTAATTTTACAAAATTAATTAATATTGTTTAAAGTATTTAAATTAATTAAAATTAAATCTCGATGGCAATATGGTAATTATCGCGAAATCCGGACGGAGGGGCAGGATGGTAATTTTCGCGCCTGAGGCCTCCCGCGCATTGCGCGCCTGCCTTAACCACGGCCCCCAAACGACGCCGTTTCGGGAGACGCGGGGCGGCCCAAGTTTTTCCCCCTGGCGCGCCATGCGCGGCCAGGGTTGGTTCCGGGTTGGGCAGCTTCCACGCGATTCCTTTCTTTTTCTTTTTCCCTTTTTTTTTTCTTTTCACACTAAATGGTTTCTAATCACCATTACACAAGTTTTATACCCCAAATAAATTCCCAAAAATTTTTCCATGACTACAAAAATATTTCTAATATTAAGATAAAATATTTATGACTTAAATCAATATTTTATTTATCAATAAATTTTATACTCCAATAAATCATTGTACACATGTTTTAGCCCATCAAACCACTAAAACTTGCTACAAATATTTTTAAACTTCAACATATTATTAATAAAACATACTAAACCATTATTTGTCATCACCTAGGTTTTAAAATCATGAGTTAAACATTCTTTAAAAAAAATATATATAGATCTAACAAAATAAAACATAGATCTAGCAAAATAAAACATAGATCTATACACACCTCATCCCTTTCCTAATCATCAAATAACAATCAAAAATTAATCCCACACACAACTAGGGTTTTAAAAGAAATGAAGATCCATACCTTGGTTTTAAAATCATGAGTTAAACAATCTTTTAGAAAAATGTAGATCTAACAAAAATAAAAACTTAGATCCATGAATACTCCCTTTATACCACCAACCCCAATCAACACACATAAAAGTTTCCAACAAAATAGTGTGTAGAAATCATAATATAATACTAGCAACAAGAAACTAGGGTTTGAAGGAATGGAGTTTATACCTAGCTTTAATGGCTATGCGAATGGAGATGACGTAAACACTTCAAGATCTTCTCCTTCCTCTCACAAGACTTGCTCTTGCTTCTCTCTTTCAAAACTCTCTCAAGCTCACAAACTCTCTACTTGGTGAATAATAAGTGAGCCAACCCTTGTTAACTTTGGTGAGGGGTCCTATTTATAGGAAAGTAGAGACCATGGGCAAAATAGTCATTAATCATGACTAGGCAAGGGCAATTTGGTCAATTCATCAATAGTAGGAAGTTTCCTAGCAACTTCCTCAAGGGTATTTTAGTCCTTTCCCAACCTCTTTCAAGGTTAAAATAGTCTTTTCGCAAAATCTTAATTATCCATTAGTTATTACCCATTCTTCATTGGTTATTAGACATTGGTTATTATCTTGCCATCATTACATTGGTTAAACACAATGGTTATTATCCCGCCATCATTTCATTGGTTATTAACCACTTGGATATACAATGGTTATTGCCCTTACATAATTACCTTGGTTATTAACCACTCTTGGCCATTTTAGTCATTACCCACCAATTCCTACACTTGACTCACCTATGGTTATCTCTTAACCATAGTTATATCATACCTGCCAACACGAGTATAGACACATCTTATACATCTCCCACCAATTAACCCAAGTTGGTTTAAATAGAACACAACGTTAACTCATTGAATTAAATTCGATTTAATTAATAAGGACGTTCAAAATTCACGGGCATTACAGTAGTTGCACTATTGTGTTTTTTGAAAAATATTGGGTCAGATTATTGAAGCAATGAATTTTAAAAGTTCTATTATTTCCATGTCTATGCTTATTGTTTCAGCTAGATAAAAGTGATTTAAAATCTCAAAATGTATTTTAAACGATGAAGTCATCAATGCAGCCTAACCTAGTGTTGGATGTGATCTACGGATCGTCAGCCCACTATGGTATGATGTAGTATGACAAAGTCATAAAATGACGACATCCTCAACGTACTGTTAAAACAATGCGGTACTATGCGTCATAAAAAAGATTTTCAGTGTTTTGGTAAAGAAAGAAGTGTCAAATGCCATTTAAATCGGCTAGACACAGATTCAGATATCGATTTTGAATTGTCCAACTAAATTGATTTGGTTTGGACTCCAGATTTTGTATGAAAATCCCTGAATTGGGAAAAAATTTTATAGCACCAAATGGTGGCACAGATGAACGAATATCGTTCAATTGGCGCCGAATGACGGCCACACAGATAGTGTTGATCAACACATAACAACCCTGATTTGGGAAATTCTGTTTGCGCTGAATAGCGGTGACGATGAACGTAAATGTCGTTCCTGTAGATAGCACTGATCAACACAAGGCATAACAGGCTGATCACCTACGTGCCTGTAAGACAGAATAGTTTACAGATAAATTTCTGTTTAAACCTTTTCAAAAAGAAAATTTCGGTTTATATGACCAGTAAGATGATACAGAAAGCTATTCCTAAGTAAATCTTCGAAATTCTTGAATTATTTATATTGCTTCACAATTATTGATCAATTGTGGAGAATTTCAATTCTGGTAATTGAGTATAGAAGGGGATGATGTTCTTAGAAAAGAAGTAATCGTGAAATGCGACAAGTCTAGAAGTATTCTTGAGAAAGAATAGCGTAATGAACGAAAAAAGAGAAGAGATGTACGAAACATACGATGAATTCGGAATAATCTCTAGAAGAGAAAGTTTGTCATAGAACTCAATGAGTGAATTCAATGAATCGAATGAACGAAGACTAATGAATTGAAATTTCAAGGACAAAATTCTTAGAAGAAGGGGTGAATATGATATCCCGAGAGTTTATGAGTTTAGTAAATTATAAGTTTGATTGCCTTGATCCTTAGAAAAGGATGTTGATGGGTTAAGACTGGTAATACTCGAGGTGTATCGAGTTAATAACGGTTATGTAATAAAACCTATAAAGAGTTATTGAGAAAGTGTATGAACTAGGTAATATAACACATATGTTAACACGACGTGTTGAGATTATTCAACGGTACAGAATGTTGAAAGGATATGTGAACCGTGTAAGTAAGGTTCGGTATTGTGATTTCGGGGACGAAATCCTTATAAGAAGGGAAGAATGTAATGACCTGGATTTTCAGAAAATATTAAAAATAAGATTTTAATAAAGAAAATTCTTATTTGGTGATATGCTATGTAATATGTGATGCACAAGTGAATATATGTTATGCAATATGTGATTTTTGTGAATAATAAATATATTATTTCATGAAAATAAATTGTAGAATCAATTTATTAAGAAAAAATGAGATGAGTACAGTTTATGATGAAGGAAATTATTAAAATAATTTATAATATTAAATTATTTTAATATAGTAAATTGGTGGTATTAAATATATTTAATAATCTCCATTTTATTGGATGAAATGTATGCATGTTATGTAATATAGTGAATATATTATTATATTTGCTATAGTTAAATAAATTGTGAGAAAATAATTTATAGAAAGAAAAGAAAATAATTGAATACATTATTATATATTTATTTTGATTTGAAATAAATTGTGGGAATCAATTTATTTAAAAAGACGGATAGCTTTAAAGATACAAAACTTTTTTATCTATTAATGAGCAAATTAAAATAATTTATAATATTAAATTATTTTAATAGGAGTATGCTGTAAATAAATTGTTAGAAGTAATTTTATAGATGGAGATTAAATTTAAATTATATTATGAAATAATATAATTTGATTATAAACTCTTGTAATGAATTCGTTATGAATTAAATTTCATGAGCAAGTTAATTAATTTACTAAATTAAATGGGTGAATTAAGGTAATATTTAAATTATGGTTAAGTATATTAAAGCAATATATTTAATGAATAACAATAAATTATTGAAGACAATTTATGGGAAGAAGATGATTAAATTTAAATATACAAAATTTGTTGTATATATTAAATACGTAAATTAAAATAGTTAATTGAATATTAACTATTTTAATTGGCATGTTACATGGAATAAAGAGAGCTAAAATAATTTATGGAATTAAATTATTTTAGTATAGAGAAATTATTTCATTAAATAAATTATTTTTATTTAATGTATAGCTTCTATTCTTATGGAAAAGATTTATGGATAGTTTGTCATGATATTTAAAATATATCATGTATATTTAATATACATAATACTTAGTGCGATAAGTACGGAGGATATTAAATTATATATTTCTAATATAAATAAATTGTTGAAAATAATTTTTGGAAGGAATGAGCAAATTTAATTTAATTATACAATATTAATTGTATAAGTTAAATGAGTTATTTAAATTAATTAATGAGTTAAGTATTAATTATTTAAATAATTGATTTGTTACACTAAAGGTGTTCAATTTAATTATGTATTGATTGATTTTATTACATAACTATATAAATGTATGCATTATGAAAATATATGTATACGGAAGATATGTATATAATGCATTGTGTATAAGGTATATATTATATCTTATATGAATGCTGAGTAATGAATTAGGGAGCACATGTATTGCCTAGGCATTAGCCACATGGCAGTCATAATTGAATAAGACATACATAGCAACTATTTGTGAATTAAAAGAAGTAATCAAAAAGTTTAAGCCCTGTTCATTCTCTCTATACTTCAAGCCCTGCCATCCGTTTCAAAGAGAGAAAGAAGAAAGAAACAGTACTCTGTTGCGTTCCTATTCGTTCCACAAAAAGGAAGAAAAGAAAGAAATAATAATAATTTCCTATCTCATCTTCTCCGTTCCAAAACAAATTTTAAGCCTCTTTAATTCCCGTTGAAATTACCAATCATACAAGAAAAAAATTGAAACTAAACATGTGAATTGGGAGAAATTTAGAAGCAATCGCAGCAACAAGAAGCTAAGACTGCATTGCTTAGAGTTTTATTGAAAAGGTATGATTAATTCCTTAGTTAATTCATGGAATTTAGTAATTACTTACTGTTATTACTGTAATTGGTTGTGGGAGGATTGAAATTATGAAACCATGAAGGGTTCCGATGATATAAGGATGGAATTGAAGTGGGAGATTGAATTTCTATGTTTCAAATCATGAAAAACATGGGTTTTTATAAATTTGCATTCAAGGTATTTGTAAAAATGCCTAAATGAAGAATTTGGTTTCAATCATGAAATAAATTAATCATGTAGTATATAAGTTAATTAAACTTATTTAGGTTTGAAGGTGATCAATTTGTTAGCTTGAATTGAAGAATTTTGTTAGTGATAAGAACGGGTTGCAATTAATTGTTATTAATATATATATATATATTATGAATTTTATGAAAGTGTTAAGTTTTGATTAAAATAGTGTATAAACTAGTTTTATATAGAGGATAATGGATGAATTAATCCATGTTTAATGGTGTTATATGGCTGTATGTATAATGGTATACTATGTGAAATTTCATGTATACTTAAAAGATATTGAAACTTATGTGCTAAAGTTGAACATTTGAATTTTGAAAAGTTCCCTTTTTGAGTTTCTGAGTATATCCCTCTTCTCAAACAAGAGTTGCAAGAGTTCACCTTTCTTTTTGGGACATCCCTGAATTGGAATCAACTTCTGAAATTGCAAATGCCTCACAGCCTTTGACTCTCATACATGCCTGAGAATAAAATACAAATTTGACAATGGTTGCAACAATAATAAGCTTTATAACATGAATACAAGTATATTAATTAAAATGTAGTATAACTCCAGAAGTCATACTGTTTGCCATCGTTGAGCTTGCTAATGACTTTTACATAGTCCGCGACATGATATACCTAGTAAAACCCGACACCAAGCTGCCCAATCAGATTAAGGTCTCAACTTGTCTGCATTTTTTTTCCACACAATCTGAAATTTTCAAATGGGAGAAGCTATTGGGAAATCTTTGTACAACTTTACGACAAGTTGACCTATAGCCATATATGTATCATTTTATCTTCACGACTTCTTTGTACTAAGCTAAATAAGATAGAAAAGTACACTTATGGTTGACATCAACTCAAAATAAGATTAATAGTTAGAGTGAAACTTTGACTGATAATGTGCATTATTGATCTCACATACGGTGTAGGTCGTGCAAGAAACGCGAAAGATTAGCGTATTGGTAAAATCCCGGTGCAGGCATGTTTTTCAGTCTTGATTGTTATGTGAGAAATTGATATTGTTTACGTGTAAGCTGTTTTATATCGTAATAAAGTCATTATGCGTTTGTTGAAATATGCATTTTGTACTACAATGTCATGTGAATTGTCAAAGTCAAATTATGACTAAAGTTAGTTGAGTTACGGATACTCAATTTATTTATGATATGTGATGTGAGAAAATGGAATGTATAATTGGAAAATGTCAAGCATGAACTATTTAATGCATTGATATAATGCACATCACAAAACGTATATAGTATGAATACACTGTAAAACATGTATGCTATGTGAAGCATGAAATGTGTTAACTGTTAGACTTGCTGAGCCGTCGCGCTCATTTTTGCAAATATTTCATTTGTAGATAACGGTTGAACAATCATATGATATTGGCGAAAGAGACTTGAAGTATGCTTGTAAAGACAATAATTATTATTTAATTAGTTGAATTTGTATCAAGTCAAAAGGACTATTATATTGAATTGAACCAAGTTGTGTCAAACTTGTGTAATATCGAATAAAATTTATTCGTTTTGAATTGATTGTGATTTCATATGAGAAATAGTATATTATAAATATACGGGTGGCCGTATCGAGAATTTAGTTGTCGTTTTGGAAATTCAGTTAATTGTATAATTCATTTAGCTTGATGGATTTAAAAGAAAATGTATAAAAGAATGAATATGATATTAAAAGTTGAATCTTTATATTCAAATGAGATGTTGAAACAAATCATAATATATATATATGATTTTGAGACAAGACGAATGGTAAAAGTTACGATTCGGGAAATGAAAGAAAGTTTTAAAAGTTTTAAATTTATACACATTTTTATCAATTATAATATTGATTAATATTGTAAAGCTGGAATGAGAATGTATTTTTAACGACCAAAGTCGGAAGTTAAAATTGTCCTGATTTTGGGGTCATTACATCTGGTGTGTGTCCCACAGTGCAAAATTGGAGGGAACTGACCTAAGAATCATTTCAAATCCTGACTGTTGCTTTTCCTAAGCAGCTACCTAAGCCTATTTTTCATCATAATATACCGACCCTTCAGCTATCCAAAGTTATCGATCTCTTCAACCATCAAATCTCTCTAAACTTTTAAACCCTCAAAATCTTCAAAAGATTCTAAAACTCTCGAGAAGAAGGTAGAGAAAAGATTGAGAAATATTCTACGCAAAGAAGAAAGGAAGATGAAAAAGAAGGAGATAAAAGCCAAAAAGAAATCAGAAAAGGCTTTCATGAAATTCATATCAAGGTTGCCTCTGCTGAAGTCCATGTTATTTCATGATGGGAGTTATATCAGTTGGTGTTTTTCTAGCTTTCCAAACATTCGCCTAGTACCACAAGTTTTTCCAAGAGTGTTTATTCTTGCAACTCTGCTGATCACCAATGAGCCATTCTATCAGATTATTACAATCTTCAGGTAGTATCTATTTTAAATATTTCTAGGTGTTATTCATATGCTCTAACTTTACCAGATAAAAATAATGAGGTCATAGAGTCTCCAGCTGCGATTATTGAAAAATATCTTTCAGATATTGAAGAAGAATTTGCTAACCTTCGTTTTGAAGATTTCTCCCAACCATTATTTCATCCTCAATCAATGAATCAAAACTTCATTCTCTTGTTTGTAGAAGCTCAACACACTACAAATGTTTCAAGTCATTCTCTGATTATAGGATCTCAAAATCCTATGATTCATGATTCAATTGTTGGTTGTCATACATCAACTCCCATATCAATCAATACCTCATTCTCCTGTTTAGAAACATTTCCAAAATACAATCCACCAAATCACTCAGATATTCAGTCTTCATCTCAACATATCATCCTATAGCCTCAGGAAACAATCTTTGTAGTTATAGGACATCAATCTGAATACAATCCTATGCGAACTCTTTTCAATGATATGTCATTTGGTCTCCATGCTCGAAATACTACGTTCCTTCAAACTCTGGACGAGCAAAAGACTGTAGCTTAGGAAATTCTAGATAAGAGTGAAATCAACATTGACATTGTAAATGCCGAGATTTTTGAGCTAAGAGTTATGCTCAAAGACAACCGGAGGAAGTAACAGCTATGTTGGTCGATCTCTCTCTCCAAAAGATGATAACAAAAAAGAGGGAGAAAAAGCAGCATTAACAAAGGGGGAGAAGCAGAAGACAATCAACACATGAGCAGGGGAGCAGGCAAAACCTCAAGGTGCATGAACGTAGGGGGAGAAGAAGCAGATAGAGCATGAACGAAGGAAGGTACAAGTTTGACGGCAATCACCATTCACAACGAAGTTTTTTTTTTAGATGTATGCGTTTAAGACTTTTTAATTATATGGGTTGTATGGTTTTATATGCATGAATGGATATTTGCTAGATAAATTATAAATGCTAATATGAATGGTTATTTTGAATGCACATCATTACATTCATATCTGTTGGTCTAGCAATACAGTGACTTATTGTATCTTAAGTCACATTCATAAGTCATACATTTGTATTTTATTGATTTGATTAAATGGTATGCTATAGTATTTTTATTATTATCAAATAGGGGGAGATTGTTAGAAATATGCATGTAAACTAGAAGGTTAATTTATTGAGGGGAAAAATGTTAAAGAATCTACATGAGATTACAAATGTATAAGATTTGATGATGAGACATTTAAAGTATATTTATAAACGTAAGTTTTGTGAAGTCCTTAATAAAATGATGAATATACAAGGCATAGAATAGAGAAAGATCAAACATTTTAGGTTGATCTCACTGAGTTGATCCAAATGAATGTAATATATATATATATATATGTATGTATGAACTGATTGACTGAAGTATACCTATGAAAGAGAAGCTTTGTAAAGTCCTTAAGAAACAAATGTACAATGACTCAGAACTGAAAAGTTCAAAACTATTAGGTTGATCTTAACTATCATTACTTGATGAACAAACGATTAAAGTATATTTGTAATGATAAGTTTGTTGTAAAGTTCTTAATGAGAAATATTGTACAAGGACTTAGAATAGAAAGATCAAAGTTATTAGGTTGATCTTAATAAAGCTTTCTAGGTATAGTCAATAGGACAAATTGATCGTAGAGTCACTCTACCAGATCATAGTATGATCACAAATAGCAGCGTTATTTCATCCACTGAAGCACACAAGGCAAGATCGTAGAGCTCATTTACGAGCCATGAAGATGAGTTGATGGTCAAACAAGAAGAACCTGATCACAAAAGGATATACTCTAAAGGAATATTTGAGTATAGTCCTAATCATAAGGAATCTCTGGAATGTCTCTACACAGGATAAAAATGCTATAGTACTCTACCTGTTCATAAACGAATAAGTCAGTTCGTAGAGTAAACAAGATTTCGTAGAGCAGCAGCTGATACTATAAAGTGACAAAGAGACAGCTAGATCGTAGAGCTGTCTTCGATATCATAGAGATGTAAGAGTGTTCAGAGAATAAGGAGAAGTTTGCTAAAGTCTGCCCAAGCATCAAAGAATACTCATTTGTAGAGCAGGCAATAGAGCAGTGATGAAGTTCCAATCGTAGGGTAAAGATCAATCCTATGATTCTCATCACTCTACTAACACTAAAGATCGTTAAGCTAACAAGACAATCATAGAATAGATCGTAGAGCTACCTCGACCATCGTAGAGTTGATCGTAGAACTGCCTCATCAATCGTAGAGCAGAACATCGAGCAAAGCTAGTCAAGACTCTGCGTTCTTCAACGAACTCAACAATCAAGTCAAGACTGAAGAACATGTCAGAACGATCAGGAGTCAGACAAGTACGGAGCAGTGCAGAGTATCACATAGCACAGATTTCAAGAATATTTCTCACCATCTTTAAATTCAGATAAGAGGATTAATATGAAGCTGAGTCTAAACGGCTAGAATGAAGATGTAACGAAGTGTGGTAGAAGAGTCTGCAGTCTGATGGGACATTTTGCAAAGCCGAAAGCTATATGTTTATCTACCTTCAAAGTAGTGGTCAGAAAATATCTTGAAGCAGAACAGTAAATACACTAACGGATACTTTGCAACGAGAAGTCTTTTTGAACAGATTATAAATAGCTTCAAGAATTCAAAAAGAAAAATAGGTTAAGAGAAAAGATATAACAATGAAATAAGAGTGGCAGATCAGAAGGCCGAACGCAAGAACCACTCTACGATTTACCAAGAACACAAAAAACTGAATTGATGAATAAATAGAGTAATACAATTCTACAACTAAAGATGTGTTCAAAGCTATTCAGAACTAGAAGGAGTTAAGCCTCAAAGAAAAGATCAGCATAATCTTAAAGATGATATCATTCAATTTGCTGAGTACGAGAAGGAGTCAAGCCTCATAGCAAAAATCAGCAGCATAACACCTTAAACATAATCATTCAATTGTGATTTGCTTGATTTTAATGATCATTATGTCAAGTTGAAGAAACTTGAAGAGGGCTAGGAGTCATGGGCTGGGGGTCCAAATTGCTAAGTTGAATAAACTTGAAGAGGTCTAAGTGTCCTTGTCTTAGTGACTAAAATCCAAGTCTATTGGGCTTAAAGGAACCTAAGTGGTTCAGATGTAAATGGTCGTTGTGACCTTATCCTTAGTGGATATCCTGTTCAGTAGAGTGGAAGAGTGGAATAGGAGTTGTTTAGTCTCCGAACCACTTAAAACCTCATGTGTCATTTACTTTTTGTTATTTACATTTTGTCAAATACAAACTGCTATATCTGCTATGTGTTTGCACCTCCACAAAACTTAATTTAGATCTGAGAATTTCATAATCTCTAAGGCAGATTTATTAAAAGAATATTCCGTTGTGCTTAATCAATATGGTTAACTGATTTCATGGTTTAACTTGAAAAGGAAAAGTTTTTAAAGATCTATTCAACCCCCCTTCTAGATCTCCATTATGCCTCTAGGAAACAACATAATGGATGATTAATATATTGAACAAGTAGGAATAATGGATGAATGATATATAATGGATGGTTAATATATTAATAATATAATGATAATGGATGAATATGTGTAAATCATTATGAATAAATAATGATAATGGATTAATATGTGTAAATCATTATGATTAATAACTTAAAGATCATGATAATGGATTAATATGTGTAAATCATTATAAATAAATAAATTAAAGATAGTTATAATGGATTAATACATGTAAATCATTATGAATAAATAAATTAAGGATAATGATAATGGATGAATAATATATTGATAAAATGTGGTAGATGTTTGGATATAAATAGATGACTTAGCATAAGAAGTTTTATAACTTCTTACTTATTCTTCCTTGCACTCTCAATTTTTTTCATACTCGTAAGGGATATCATTTTCTTTCATACCCCTAAATTTATGGTAAGAAATTATTATTCGTTTCTATAGCCTTACCATTAAATGGTGAATTTTTTTGAAATACTTAGAATATCCTTAATAATTTGTGCTTCATCAATTATCTTTTCACCTGAATCTTCTTATTGAATTTGAACTGTTATTTTTGAACTGTGAAAATTATATATTATTCTTGAACTCGAATCGATATTCAGAATATCGTGTTGATAATTTGGACATTATTGGATTCTGAACAAATTAAATTATAAATCTCTAATGTTTATTCTTTATCTTATTATTCTTATTATTCTGTCCATTCTTCATATCATTGTTATTTGTACTAATCACCAAGACTAAGTTGTTGTGAATGTCTTTGGCCTGGGTGCAAAGACAATATAACTGTTGAGTGTCTTTAGACTTTGTGGCAAGGACATGAGGTGAAAGTTCTCTTTAGCCTTTATGGCAAGGACATGTGGTGAAAGTTCTCTTTAGCCTTTGTGGCAAGGAGGAACTGTTGATTAGTATGATCATAACTATTGGTGTTACATTTGAATATCTTTGGCCTGGATTAGGGGTGCACAACAGGCCGGCCTGGTCTGGCCTAGTCTTGGCCTGTCACGCTTTGGGCTTTAACCAGGTTAGGTCAGGCTGTTGACTTTAGGACTGCAGGCCAGGTCAGGCCAGACTTAATGGTGAAAAAGATAATCTGTTGAGGCCTGCGGATCAGACCAGATCAGGCCTTGGGCCAGGCCGGTTCAGTCCATTCTTATACAGTCACTCAGCTATGTATATATTATAATAATTAATTTATTTATATTAAATGTGACATGAGTTTAGTTGAAACTTGGTATATATTTTTTTTAAACAGTGTTTATTGGGTTGGCCGTCGGCGTGATTGAAAAAGTCGTGCGTGGTGTGGGAGTTCCATCTCTCTATTAGTTGGCTATCATTAATTATATATATATATATATATATATATATATATATAGTCCGGATCTTAAGCATACCCTCTTAAATAGCATACCAAGCATACCCCCTTTAGCGACGGACCGGGCGACGGTTTGGTCCGTCGCCATAGATCCGGTCCGTCGCTAAAGCCTTTATCGACGGGTTCGTCGCTAAAGGCTTTAGTGACAGACCGTACCTATGGCGACGGACCAAATCGTCGCCCGGTCCGTCGCTAAAGGGGGTATGCTTGGTATGTCATTTAAAGGGGTATGCTTAAGATCCATTCTCAGGATATCCTATATATATATATATATATATATATATATCAACCATTATATATTATATATATTAATGTTTTATAATGCACATTTGCACGGGTCCAAGATTTCAAGGTGGTGGAGATAGGGAATAATCTCAATTCCGAGGCTATCATATATATATATATCAAATTTTCAATTTCACATTCATTCTCTTGTTTATTTAATGATCTAGAGAGTACTGATTAGTGGCAGAGTATTTTTTTTTTAATTTACCGGATGACTAGGCCAGGCCTGTTACATCTGATCAGGCCAAGCTTAGGCCGGACTAAGGCCACAGGCCAGTCCAGGCCGAATTTTTGGTCAGGTCGGGCCATGCCAGATTTTTATCATTAAATGACGGCCTTTTTCAAGCCTTTCAGGCCAGGCGTTTTCAGGCCAGGTTTTGACCAGACCAGGCCGGATCAAGGTCAGGCCGCGGGCCATTTGTGCACCTCTAGCCTAGATGCAAAGATGAATTGATTGTTATGATCATAACCATTGATGTTACAATTAAATATCTTTGGCCTGAGTGCAAATATGAATTTATCAGTATGATTATGACCAAGAACTGTTGATTAATATTACAAGGATAAAATATTGATAGTGAACTTTTAAATTGGAGAAGATAGTAGACATTATGATCTACTTGACTCTTCTAATGGATTGCTCATTCCGCTGTAGTTATTGTTGAAAACTTATATTATCTTTAAATATCTGATTTATCATTCTTGAAGGTTAATGATAACTTATTCTTCATTATCTTAGTCATGATATTCTTTACTAGGATATTTGAGCTCACCATTTTGCTTCATAATACCTTTTAGGAAATGAGAGTGTAGCTGAGGCTCGCGGGGAGAGCAGGAAAATGGTGTGATGGTCCGAGTTAGTAGTTGTAGTAGTTCTCAGCAAGTTATAAAATAGTGTGGCAATAATTGTACCGAGAACTTAAAGTGTGTATTGCCGTATTTTCATGGCATTGTAATAATGAGAATTTATTTATGTTGGTTGTATTTTGACAACTCAAATTGGGTGGTGTAGACCCGAATTTAGGGGCGTCACGGTTGGCCTCAGAACTTAGGGATATGATCTCTAGTGGAGATCTAGGATTAGAACTATAAGAGGAGAGAAGAGTAGAATCATTCACTAGTGTGTCCTACCTAAGTTAAATTTTGTTATTTAATTAGTCGGTCTGGATGTAGGGATAAAATGTGACATGTCAATTTCTTTAGTTAACCTTTGTTTTATGGCAGCATTTTAGAATGACATTTGAAATCCAAGAGATGAGTAATGGAATGCATGAGACAATTGAGACCCTGCCAACCAGTAACCAAAATATTGTTAATCATGAGGGCAATAATTCTCTGGTGACCCTAGAAAATAACGTTACTGACCACATGATGTATAATGGTGTTTTTTAAGGGCTTTCTACAATTCATGCAAAACCAGACAAGAGGAACTTATGTTCCTAATACAAGTGGAAACGTTGGTAACTCACAAAAAACCACTCAAGGCAGAAGTGTGAATCAAACAACTGACCAAAATATTTGATGTACTACGATGCACTGATGAACAAAAGGTTCTCTTCGCCACCTTTATGCTACAAGGAAAGGCGGATCACTGGTGGAAATCAGTGAAACGTACTCATCACTCAACACTTGAGATGTCTTGGGCGGAGTTCCAAGAACTGTTCAATGAGAAATATTTTCCAAAAAGTATTCGCCATATAAAGGTGGTGAAATTCATCAAATTGGAATAGACCAACATGACTGTCTCGCAGTATGAGGCCAAGTTTGATGAGCTATCCCGGTTTGCACCCCACTTGGTTGACAATGAAGAGCGCATGGCTCGAATGTTTTTACGAGGTTTGAAACCTAAAATTCGTCAACACCTTATTTATCTTAAACTTTGTTTGTATTCAGATATTGTGTACTGGAGCAAGAAAAAGAGATGTTTCAACCGGGAGGCAACGACTGACAAAAGGAGAGGAATCACGATAATAATCATTATCGTAGCAATGGTAGCAATCATTGGATCAACGAGAACCATCGACGAGGCAATCACCATGCAAAAAATGGAAACCACTTCGGTGGTAATCCTAACGCAAATAATAGAAGGAACGAGCCTAATGAAAATGATTTTAAGAGAAGAAGATTCGATAATGATCGTGGAAAAGCACTAGCATCGGCACTAACACCATTTTCAAAGGAAGGGGAACGAGTACTAGTCAGATATTGCAAGTGTGGACAGGAGGGACATATCAACCCAAATTGTACTCAGTCACCCAAGGTTTGTAACAATTATGGGAAGGAAGGCCACATTACTCGATTTTGTTCATTAGCAAAATCGAATCCATCTATTATGGCGACACCCAAGGCTAGCACGGACAAGCCGAAACCTATGGTTCAAGGGAGAACTTTTATTGTGACATCCCAAAGGGCGTGGAACCTAAACGAAGTTATAATTGGTAAGCTACTCATAAACTTTTGTGAAGTCTATTCCCTGTTAGATAATGGCTCTACTCACTATTTTATTTCACCTGCATATGCTTAACATTTGAACTTGACTTCTGAGAAATTAGACTTTGACTTATCAGTTAAAACTCCGTTAGGAGAAATATTCGTTACGTCTACTGTCTATAAATCTTGTTTAGTCCAAATCAGCACCCTCACATTACCCGTTGATCTTATCTCTTTGGAAATACATGAATTTGATGTGATTTTAAGAATTAATTTATTAACTACCCATCATACAAAAATTGATTGCTTTCATAGGATCATTAGTTTTCGTGTTCCTAATCAACCTGTTATGCAAATTCAAGTAACGAAACCGTTAAAATCAATAACTATCATTTCTAGTCATAAAGTCATCCATTTATTGAAAACGAATGTCAAGCTTTCTTAGCCCATCATTAATTTACATAAAAATACATCAGACTTGAATGATATTTTGATTGTTAATAGATTCCCTGATGTATTTCCGGAAGAAATTCCTAGCTTACCCCCAAATCGTGAAATTGAATTTTGTATTGACCTTGAACCCAGTACTAAACCTATTTCTAAAGCCCCATATCGAATAGCTCCCATTGAACTTCAAGAGTTAAAAGTCCAACTATAGGAATTATTAGATACTAGTTTCATTCGTCCGAGCATATCGCCTTGGGGTGCTCCTGTTTTATTCGTGAAGAAGAAAGACGGGAGTATGAGACTGTTCATTGACTATCGAGAGTTAAACCATGTCACCATCAAAATAGGTACTCGCTACCTCAAATTGATGACATGTTTGATCAGTTGCAAAGTGCTCAATATTTTTCAAAGATTGATCTCCGTTCGGGATATCATCAGTTAAAGCTTAAAGCTGATAACGTTCCAAAGACTGCCTTCAGAACTCGATACAGGCACTATGAATTCTTAGTCATGTCTTTTGGATTAACTAATGCTCCTGCTACCTTCATGGACATTGTCGACGCCGGGTTTTCTCTTCGCGTGGCCTTTTAGTCTTTTCCAATTTTAACCTTTCGATTTAATGATTTTTTTTTGGAAAAGGTCGGCATTGATGTCGACGGGGTTTTGAAAGATCGTGTTTTATGATGAGCCAATTAACCAGAGTCGCCAGTTGGTATATTTGAAATGGATGTACCAACTCATCCGAGTTTTCGTTTTTTATGAATCGCTGGCTCATGTGTGACTCCGAATTAATTGGTCTGCGAATCGAGATTCATAGAGTTCGGGGGCTTGCTTAAGTGAGGGGAAGGTGTTAGGCACCCCTCGACTTCCGTGAAACACGGTTACCGCAATCTTGATGCTTTTCCTATCCTTTAATTCATAAAACGTATATGCGTGCGTGTATGTGTGTGTGTGCCTAAATGAATGTTGTGGTGAGTTGGTATGAAAGAATCATTTGGATTTTAGGGAAAATCGTGTTTTAATTTGAGAACGCTTCGGAATATCTTTTCGGTATACACGAGAAAGCTTTATTTCTTTATGAGAAAGGTTTGGTTTTAATTGTCCAAAACTATGAGATTTTTCATTAAGTGTCGTTTTGGCCAAACAAGAGTTTTAAACCTTCGTCTAAATAGGAATCGAGATCTATACGTTGCTTTCATAGAATGATGGGCAATTTCTAGAATCTCTTTAACCCTATATACAACGGTTTAATAAAAACGTCATTTTATTTATAAAATCATTTTGTGTGATGTTTTGGAAAACAATCCTTCTTTAGCTTTCTCGTTAGATAGGAATCGACATTCATTAACATTTCTCAAATTTTAACCTCGTGATTCTAATATCCTACTTTGATTGATTTTATGAAAATCTTATCATTTAGCTTTGAAACCAATTTCGTGTCATAAATCAAATCAAGCATAAACACGCGTCGGGGCTATTCATGGGCATGTAAGCCATCAAAATGTCCCCGAACGCCAACAATCACAAATTTCACTATTTCGGGGCCTTAAGCACGATTCTCGCCTTAGCGTCGTTTTAAGGCCCAACGATTACATATTTACAATGAAAACTACGTCATTTCTACTTCTTACATCAAGATATGTCCATCATCGGATTGGGACCCCGGGGTCGCTTTCCTAGGCTCACAACCAAGTATCCACACACAAACAATCGGATATTACAAGAAAATAAACCAACCCGGATAATCTAACAATACCAAGACATCCTAAAATAACGATTTAAAGGAATTGATACCAAATATAACACCTTAAAACAAACAAAGAAATTAATGAACGAATATCATCGGGTTATTAGGAAGAGTTTTATTCCGATGGAAACTTCACTCATAATCCCTAATTCATTGTTCAATCAATAAATTACATGAAAAATTGCATCTAATTTGATCAAATGATATGATAGAAATTGATATCACAAAAGAGATTTCACCTTGCAATTGATATCCAAATGGATGTGAACTTGATGTATTTGAATAGACTAAGGAGTGTATTGATACAATCAAAATCAAAAGAATTGAATTCTCTCCTTTTTTCTCTCTTTTCTTCCTATTTGATTGCAAAATTTCTCTCTTTTTCCTCTCAATTTCCGTGCTCTTTTGCTGCTGGAATTTCCTTCTTCTTCCCAATTCTAAAATTGCTGAACCTCCTGTATGCTGCCTGAAGCTGGCTTAAATAGGCTGGCCAGAGCCAGCCGCAGATCTATCTGCGGCTGGCCGCAGATGGATCTGCGGCTGGCCAGCTGGCACGCCTCCCATCGCACTCAGCTGGTAGTGCTGATTTCCTGGTTTTCGTGCTGGCGCACCCACTTGGCCGCAGATCTATCCGCGGCTGGCGGGCTTGACTTTCTCGATTTTCGTGCCACGCCTCGATTTTCGTGCCGCAACGTCGGTTTTCGTTGACAGGCTCGTATTCTGCAGTCCGGGAATTTCCGGGAGACGTGCCACCTCATTCGGAAGTGCCTGCCCCGGACGGCTTTATTGTCACGTAAACTTGGGTTGCCCAAAACATTGCGGCGGTGCGGGGCGCTCGCCCTTGTGCCCGCTCCTTTGCTCCCGCAAGCTGGTTCAATTGACGATTTTGCCCTCCTGTCATGATTAGTAGAAGGAAACGCAAAATTTGGGTGTCTACAGCTGCCCCTCTTTATCATGTTTATGAAACGATAAATGAAATGAACAGGATAAAGAATAGACACTCGATGCATGAATGACAGTGCGTAAGAATGACAGTACATACATGATGCCACACATATAGCTTATGATGCAACATAAGATGCAATGCATGCAAGACATTCGTAAGAGTGTCAATGTATCAACCCCTTGACCGTGTTCGTTAGTCTTTGGGTTCACTCCTTCAATCTATCGTCTCGTTCGGGGCCGGGTATCGTCGCCGGTCACCCATCGCGTAACCCCCGGTTATCGTCGCCGGTTGGTTATCTGTCGGAGCCGGTTATCGTCGCCGGTCATCCATCTCGTGATCGCCGGTTATCGTCGCCGGTCGATCGTCATGTCGGGGCCGGGTATCGTCGCCGGTCGCCCATCTCGTAACCCCCGGTTATCGTCGCCGGTTGGTTATCTGTCGGAGCCGGTTATCGTCGCCGGTCATCCATCTCGTGATCGCCGGTTATCGTCGCCGGTCGATCGTCTCGTTGGGGCCGGGTATCGTCGCCGGTCACCCATCTCGTAACCCCCGGTTATCGTCGCCGGTTGGTTATCTTGTCGGAGCCGGTTATCGTCGCCGGTCATCCATCTCGTGATCGCCGGTTATCGTCGCCAGTCGATCGTCTCGTCGGGGCCGGGTATCGTCGCCGGTCACCCATCTCGTAACCCCCGGTTATCGTCGCCGGTTGGTTATCTTGTCGGAGCCGGTTATCGTCGCCGGTCATCCATCTCGTGATCGCCGGTTATCGTCGCCGGTCGATCGTCTCGTCGGGGCCGGGTATCGTCGCCGGTCATCCATCTCGTGATCGCCGGTTATCGTCGCCGGTCGATCGTCTCGTCGGGGCCGGGTATCGTCGCCGGTCACCCATCTCGTAACCCCCGGTTATCGTCGCCGGTTGGTTATCTGTCGGAGCCGGTTATCGTCGCCGGTCCTCCATCTCGTGATCGCCGGTTATCGTCGCCGGTCGATCGTCATGTCGGGGCCGGGTATCGTCGCCGGTCACCCATCTCGTAACCCCCGGTTATCGTCGCCGGTTGGTTATCTGTCGGAGCCGGTTATCGTCGCCGGACATCCATCTCGTGATCGCCGGTTATCGTCGCCGGTCGATCGTCATGTCGGGGCCGGGTATCGTCGCCGGTCACCCCTCGCGTAAACTTTTTACTTCAACACGTCAAATGGCTTCAAGGGGGCAAGGTGGGGCCCACCAAGGCCAGCCGCAGATGGATCTGCGGCCAGCCGCAGATACATCTGCGGCCAAGATCGGGCTTATAAGCGGCATCCCGCTTCCAGATCTGTCACTTTCAACTTCCAACTCACACATATTCCTCGCGATTTTTGCTTGTTCGCAAGGGCTTTTCGTCGATTTTTCAACTTTCCTGCAAAAACTGTTCCGGTAGGATTGATCTACACGCTACAGGTAACACTTTGACCGGTCACTTTTCAATTTCGTCAATGTTTTGCTATACATTTGACTATTTGCATGTTTAGAGATAGAATGTATGCTTTACAATGCTATGTAATGTATCATCATATATACATGCTATGTATCAACTATGTGAGTCCTATTTTATGTTCATGAGGCGGTCCCACATATTGTTATTCCTTTTCTGCAAGAGAAACATGCATTACATGATGTAATTACACATATGAATGCAATTTAAATCTGTTTGAGGCTTTGATTGATGGAAAACACGTTTGGCTTATGCCTGGGATGTTCAATTTACAAACGGAACTCTGCCGATTTTTTTTTTTTTTTTTTTTTTTTTTTATTTATTTAACATGCATCATGTTGCATTAATCATATGATGAGGCTAGAAATTCAGAATGTTCATTACATAATTTTAAAAGGGAACTTACCTTCTTTCTTGCCCGTTCTATTCCAGCTATGGATCGTGATGCGCCCAGTAGCTCCTCCGCCTCTCGGACTTCGGGTGTTCGCCGTCGTAGGGCTGCACCTGCCCCTATTCCCCCTCGTACCCGTCAGGCTCGTCGCTTGGCGGAGGCTGTCATTCGTCCTGGTCATCCGGACGTTGAGGAGGCTGTCCCTCCGGAGGTTGCGGCCGAGGGGCCATCCTCCAGCACACCGGCTCCATCTACTCATCAGGCTTCTTCTGGCGCCTCTGTGCAGATACCCGATCTTTTGGGTCGGGATCTCAGTCGTCACCCTTCCGCATCTCTCGTGGCTAACGAGGTATATTCAATTCTATTCTGATTTTACTCTCAATTTCTCCATTCTCCTTTTATCCGGACTGACCCCTTGGTGATTGCCCCAGGTACCCGAGTTTACCCAGCCGAGGGGCAACTGGTTCAACATCTACTCCCTTTACGCGGCCCTGCACAGTGATTATCGGGCGATGGTGGACTCTTGGGGCTTTCGACATTTCTTCACTATCATCCCCCGCCAGTGCCCCTGGGGTTACATGAGGGCTTTATCCGAGCGATGGTTCCACCAGACGCAGTCTCTTCACCTCCTCGACTGCGAGGTCGTGTTGACCCCATGGGACTGGAAGTACATTACCGGCATTGAGTTTACCGGGTCCCGCGTCCCCTTGGATCTTGATATCACTCCTGTGGAGGTTCGAGCTTTGCTGGGCTTCGCTGCTGAGGACCGGGTCTTTAAGGCCCGCAGTATCCGATCTGGTGCCTTGGCTGTCGATGCAGTCGGGGGTCTCTATGCGCTGCCTATTCCAGCAGATCAGGGTACCCGCGACATTCTACTCCGACGCTTGTTCCTGACGATCATGAGGGGTTGTTTCCTAGGGAACAACTCCTCCACCATTCATTTCAGCGTCGTGGGAGCGGTTAGAGACGTGGATCGCATCAGTGACTATGACTGGGGGTCATTCACCTTTGCCTATTTCCTCCACGGTATGCGCCTACGCTCGGAGGGACAGACTGATGCCTGGCTCGGTTTCTACCACTTTCTGCTGGTGAGTCCCTTCCTCCTCTCTCTTACTGTATTTCTTTTCCTTTCATCTCTTTTCTGTATTTGATAGTGACTCATGCCTTGCCTTGCTTCTATTCACAGTTCTGGGCTTATGAGCGGCTTCCATGTCTGAGGCCTATCACTACTCTGGGCCCGGACACTTATCCTCGGGGTCGGCGATGGCATCACAGCACTCTGGAGGAGGTCCCCGTGTCGGGCAGCTTTGCACATTGTCGTATTCAGCTGGAGTTGATCACGGCTGCCGACGTCGTCTGGATTCCCTACCTCTCCGAGCATCTGACTGTGGGGTTTGCTGACGGGCATCCTTCCGGCCCGGAGTTCGAGCTTTCCACCCGTCGCCTCACTTTGCAGAGTGTTGGAGGCTGGGTGATGTATCTGGGAGAGCGCGCATTCAGATGCGTCACTGGAGAGATCCGCATCCCGCACTCCCTTTCTTTCACTACTTTCTGGCCGCTGGATTCTCAGCCCTCGGAGATCATGCTCGCCGGGGAGGAGGACGGTCGGATGCTTTCCACGGGTCCCACTACGAGTGATGCATTCCGTACATGGTGGGTGCCCCGTACCATCGGTCCTCAGACTCGGGCCACTTTCTTTCTTGGAGATATGGTTCCAGGCTCGGTGACGATGACCGATTGGGCTGCCTGTGTTCGGACCCCTACCCACGCTGAGCAGATCGCCTCGTTGACCCGTCAGGTAGATCAGTTGTCGCTGTTTATTCGGGGGTTGGGCCGGGCCCCGGAGGAGGCTTACACCTACGATCCTGACGGTGCAGGTTATGATGCAGGCCCGAGTTCATCTGATGCCACAGCGCATCCCTACATCCCTGATATGAACTTTGGTCCTCCGAGCTCGACGACTCCAGGGGATCAGTTCGAGGATCCTGCTTTCATAGATGATACTGATTTTATTTAGACCAGGATAGGATAGGGCCTTTTGTATCGGCACCTGCTTAGATTTCTTTTCCATTTATGCACTATGTACTGAACTCATTTATTTATTTATGCACAGTTTTCTTTTTCATTTTATGGAATTCACCTGTTTTATTATTAACTATATGATGCATGCTCTTTTATTTATGGATAGAGAATGACCCCTGTACAGTCCTTTTGATACTATATTTTTTTCACAGATGTCGTCCTCAGATGTCGTGGTTCGTTTGGATTCCATTCCTCCCACAGGGTTGGTGGGCAGCCTCCTCCGCTGGTTGGACAGTTTACTGCCGGCAGATAGGATTACCGCAGATGGTCTTCTGGGACATTCTTGGTCCTTATTGACCTTTCAGGTGCCAGCGAGCTTCGTGGATGGCCTTCTGAGCTATTGGGCCCCTGCCCGTCAGGTGTTTAGGTTAGGGACAGTAGAGCTGACCCCCACCCTCGAGGAGTATGCTCGCTTCACCGGCTTGCCCCTGGATAGACCTTGTGCTAGGGTCACAGTTGGTTCCATGCGCCGTCAATTCTTGACTTTCACTGGTTTGCGAAGGGCTGTCCTATTACCGGTAATCACATCAGACCATATGGTTCCTCTTCAATTCTTGATTGACCGATTTGGCTCACCTGACAGTTTCCGTCTTTTCCTCGGTGATTTTTCCGTGTCCGAGGAGCGCTGGGATGCCTTGCGAGTGGGCGTTCTGATGGCCTGTGTCATCTCAGTTTTGTATTTGCCTGCAGGATCCAATCATTTGGACATGCGGATCGTTGCGGCCGTTGGGGCCCTTCAGGAGGATCACACCATTCTCCCCATGATATTGGCGGATACCTATATGTCGGCCACATATTGCCAGTCCTTCCGAGGGAGATTCTTCAGAGGGAGTTCGACCTTATTGTATATGTGGTTCATGAGTCATCTTAGTCCCATCGGCCATTTCCGTCGCCAAGGGTTTTGCTTCAGCCATGACATAACCACGCAGTTTTCGCTTCGTCCCGCGAGTTGTACTGATGTGGCCTCCTGGACATCATTTTTGTCTATCATTGAGGACCCCTTTCATCTATTGGTTTACTCGGGCTATTGCTCCTTTATGAGCTTCTTGACTCATGTGCCTGGCATGGATTTCATTCCCATTGCTGGGTTAAGGGGCGTGACGACCTATCATCCCCTGGCGGCTATGGGGCAGTTTGATCAGACACAGGATTTACACCCCTTCGCTGGTGCAGCCGCATACCGATTCCTTATATCATCCTGTACAGAGAGGGATCTATTGCAGGTATACGAGCTTTGGGATCGCAGGATCTTTGCCGAATATAGTGCGAGCTGTCACATCCAGACATTTGCCTACGTACAGTGGTTGCGTGGAGACCTGGATTCGGCTAGTTTGAGTCGGACTGGGGCCTTTGATGACTCTGGAGTGATTTTCACAGAAGATACCACAGACCACTCCATTTCAGCCGATTCTGCCCCGAGTCGGGTCGCTGAGGATTCCCGACTCCGCCTGGCCCTGATTACTACTGAAGCCGAGAGGGATGCTGCCCTTGCCGAGAGAGATGAGGCCATTCAGGCTAGAGATGCTGCCATTGCTGATAGAGAGGCCATTGTATTTCAGACCAGGGCAGTGGTAGATGCTCATTTTGGGACTGTCAGCCGAGCTACTGCTTTACTGGATCGTATTGATATGATGGGGCAGCAGATTGCAGGAGATGCTGATGCTTCAGATCTATCCACCACCCTGTCCATCCTGCTCCGACTAGTTTCAGATTTGTAGATTATTTTATTTCCTGCATAGCCTATGTTGGTTTCATCAGTTATTGAAAGAGAAATCTTGTAATAAAACGACTTATATATATAGACATGCATTTAAATTTAGCCATTTTCCCCTTTTGTCTTATCATTGCCATCCATTGGATCATCATTTTATCCAACTGACCATGATTTTGACATTTTGCCTTCTTTCTTTCCTCAAGACTTGATGGAGATTTGACAGATATTGCCGCACACCTTTTGATTTCGTCGGATTGAATCTCAGATTTTGGATAACTGTTTGGGTTGGATCAGGGTATGTATTCTGGGATGAAACTGGTTAGGCAGTTGGTTTCGGGAAGGTTTTGAGGGTGTAGGAAGGTTTTATCTGGCTATCGAAAATTGGTTTTGGTTAGGGAAAGGATTATTTTTTTTTTAAAGGATCGGACCGCGCCATGATGGCTGCCTACGTACCCCCACAAGTTGGGAGATCAGGTCCTACGTAGTTCGCTCTCAAAGGAAAAAAAAGAACTGATGATTTAAGCGTAGAACCGCTTCACCGAGTCAGCATTGAGGGGTTGTGGAAATACCTCACCATCCATTTCTTGCAATATGAGGGCTCCTCCGGATAGCACTTTCTTGATCACAAATGGCCCTTCCCAGCTCGGGGCAAACTTCCCCTTGGCTTCGTCTTGACAAGGCATGACTCTCTTTAGCACCAGGTCATTCTCCTTGAATTTCCGAGGCCTGATCCTTTTGTCGTATGATCGGGAGATCCTCTGTTGATATAGCTGACCATGCCAAACGGCAGCCACTCTCCTTTCATCAATCAGGGCCAATTGGTCATATCGACTTTGCATCCAATCCTCTTCGCTTATCTGAGCGTCGATCACTATTCTGAGGGACGCCATCTCAACCTCAACTGGTAGAACAGCCTCCATTCCATACACCAAAGCGTAAGGGGTTGCCCCTGTAGAAGTACGCGTTGATGTTCGGTATGCCAGCAGGGTGAGGGGTAACAGATCCGGCCATCCCCGATGATTAGCAGACATTTTCGCCATGATCTTCTTGATGTTTTTATTTGCAGCCTCCACTGCCCCATTCATCTTAGGACAGTAAATGACGGAATTGAGATGCTTAATCTTGAACTGGTCACACAGTCCCTTCATGAGGGCGTTGTTTAAATTCTTGGCATTGTCGGAGACCACAACCTCAGGTTGCCCATATCGGCAAATGACATTATTCCTGATGAAGCTGACGATGACCTCCTGAGTTACTTTAGGGAAAGAAGCTGCCTCTACCCATTTGGTGAAATAATCGATCATGACGAAAATGAACCGGTGCCCGTTGCTCGCTTTGGGCTCTATTGGTCCGATTACATCCATTCCCCACATTGAAAATGGCCACGGGGAGGTCATACAATGCAGTTCATTGGGAGGCGTATGGATCACATTACCGTGCGCCTGACATTGATAACATCGTTTGACATGATCATCGCAATCGGCCCTCAGCGTTAACCAATAATACCCTGTCCTCAAGATCTTTTTGGCCAACATCGGTCCACTCATATGTGGCCCACACACCCCGCCATGGATTTCATTCATAATCCTTTGGGATTGCGTTTCGTCTACGCATTGCAACAGTCCCAACCCGGCATCCCTTTTGTAAAGTGAATCGCCACTCAGGTAAAACTTCATCGCCATCTTTTGAATTCTCATCCTTTCAGTCCGATTTGCCTGATCGGGAAGGGATCTGTCTCTCAGATATTCCCTTATGTCGTGATACCAGGGCCGCCTCGTCAACACCACCTCGTTTGATAACACTGCCACATTTTCCTCATATGCCGGGGCATTCTGTACTGTGATCTCAATCTGTGGACTGTCCCTACTCTTGATCACGTGGATTAAGGAAGCCAAAGTCGCCAATGCATCGGCAAAATCATTTCGTCCCCGAGGAATATGGCGGAAGGCGATATCTTCGAACTCTTGCATAAGCTGGGTGACACAACGATGGTAGGGAAGTAACCGAAGCTCCTTAGTGTTGTATACCCCGATTGCTTGTCTGATTACCAATTCTGAATCCCCGAACACCGCTAGTCTTTTTACTCCCATGTCACGGGCCAATCGGAGTCCAAAGATACACCCCTCGTATTCAGCGGTGTTGTTCGAATTGCTGAAACGAAGTTTAGTGGCCACGGGGTATTGTTCTCCGGTGATAGAGACTAGGACCGCTCCGGCTCCTGCCCCCTCGGCATTCATGGCACCATCAAAATACAGCTTCCAAAATTGTCCCTCGTCATCACATTTTTCGCGCGATACCCAAAATATATCCTCGCCCGGGAGAGGAGTTTCTAACGGCTCCATCCCTCCTGCCGGGGCTTCTGCCAACTGATCTGCAATTCCCTGCCCTTTCATGGCCTTCTGGGTCACGTACACCATGTCAAACTGTTGTAAGATTAACTGCCATCTGGATAATCGACAATTCAGCATGGGCCTTTCAAAAATATATTTTAGGGGATCCATTCTTGATATCAGGTACGTTGTATGCCCATGGAGGTAGTGCTGTAATCTCCCTGCGGCCCAGGCCAGAGCACAACAAGTCTTCTCGATGGGAGTGTAATTCTGCTCACATTGGCTAAATCTTTTGCTGAGGTAATAGATGGCCTGCTCTTTACCCGCCTCATTTCTCTGTCCCAACATACATCCCATCGCGATGGTGTTGACGGATATATACATAAACAAAGGGATCCCATCCTTCGGGGGTACCAGCACTGGTGCCTCCGTCAGTTGTTTCTTAATGATCTGAAAAGCCCTCTGACACTGCTCATTCCATTCTTGGGAAGCACCCTTTCTTAACAATTTAAAAATCGGCTCACATGTAGTCGTCAAGTGAGATATAAAACGGCTGATGAAGTTTATTCTCCCCAGGAATCCCCTTATCTCCTTCTCTGTGCGAGGTGCTGGCATATCCACAATGGCCTTAATCTTTGCTGGGTCCAACTCAATGCCCCGATCACTAACCAGGAAACCCAAGAGCTTGCCCGATTGTACTCCGAAAGCACACTTGGCTGGATTGAGTTTCAAATTATACTTCCTGAGCCGATCGAATAGCTTTTTGAGATGAGTTATATGATCGGACTCTACCTTCGATTTCACAATAATGTCGTCCACGTAGACCTCTATCTCCTTGTGCATCATATCGTGGAACAAGGCCATCATGGCTCTCTGATAAGTAGCCCCCGCGTTTGTGAGGCCAAAAGCCAGTCGTCTATAGCAGAAAGTGCCCCAGGGGGTGATGAATGCGGTCTTTTCCCGATCCTCCTCTGCCACCATTATCTGATGATACCCCGCAAAACAATCAACAAAAGAGTACATCTCGTACTGGGCCGTGTTATCCACCAGGATGTGTATGAAAGGTACCGGGAAACTATCCTTGAGACTGGCCTTGTTTAGATCTCTGTAGTCTACACATACCCTTACTTTTCCTCCAGGTTTAGCTACTGGGACTACATTGGACAGCCATTCCGGGTAAGTGGACACCATAATGATTCCCGCCCTGAACTGCTTGATGATCTCTTCCTTCACTTTTAAGCTCCACTCAGGTTTCAACTTTCTTAGTTTCTGCTTGACAGGCCTGAAACCCTCCTTGATGGGTAACCGGTGCACCACAATGTCGGTGGACAATCCGATCATATCCTCGTGCGACCAGGCAAAGACATCCTCATATTGGCTTAGCAACTCAATTATTTCTGCTTTTTGGCTGGGGGTAAGGTCTGTCCCTATCTTGAGTTCTTTTGGATTGTCAGGGGTTCCGATATCTATAGTGATGGTTTGGTCCAAATTGGGTTTGGGTTTATCTTCGACCCATCCTTTGATCTCATCAGGTGCGTCGTCGTAATCTGTCTCGTCTTGCTCAATGCCCATCAAATCGAAATCCAGCTCAATGTCAAAATCATAATCACCGTTCAAATTTGAAAGATCGTTTGTTAGGCAAGGAATACTCAAATTGGTACACCTGACATAAAACAAAGTACTTGTCATATATAAATCATTTTTCACGACGATCGCAATTTCAAATAACACGAAGAGAAACGACACAATTATGCAGAAATAAAACAACAACAAAATAAAACTTCTTCATTCCCCTATCCTCTAGGGTTAACCACCCTGACGTCGAGCTTTACCCCTGTTTGGATATCACTGGTTTCCGGGTCCAATTATCGATAGTCAGGTCAGATGAAATGCGCTGGATAAAGGAGGGCCTCACATCGGACACCTCCCCGATGATTACGGATACGTCACCCGAGTCCTTCTCCATATCTTCTCCAGGAATAATCAGCCCTGCCCAATCGATGACAGGTACAACTAGTTGGGCTCCCGGTGGTGTGACAACATTCGTCCCCTCCTTACTGCTTGTTGATTGTCCGGGGATATAGCATTTGGTTTCGAACTCTTTTGCGACCTCCCGCAGGAAACTTTCCCTCCGGGCCGACTCATTACATGTGGGGGTTAACTCTTCATTCCCTGCCCCAATCACAGGTCCGCTGATCCCCTGCTTATTGTCGACTTTGGCCACTGGACTGCCAACTAGTCGAATCGGAATCGCACCCTGACGGTGTCCCCGCACTGCGCCCACATGGTATCCCAATCCTGCTTTGCCTATCTGCTGTGGTAGGTGGATGGGCTCGGTGATTCCCTGATTGCCTTTCCCCAGCCCCTGTCCAGGCTGGAAGTTCATTTTAATCATTTCTCTTGCCACAAAGGTGAGTTCCGGAGAGACCCTTGGTTTCACAGCTGGAGCTCCCAGGCATCTATAATGGGGAGTGCTAATCTCTAGTGCTTGAAAGCTGGCAGGCGCCGCTGACTCATCCACATTGATTACTGGTAGGCCACCCCTGGGAGGAGAAGGGTCATCACATTCGGCCGAGATTGTTACCAGATTCCCATCGATGATCAACTTGATTTGTTGATGGAGCGTGGAAGGAACTGCCCCGGCCATGTGTATCCACGGCCTCCCTAACAGTAGGTTGTAGCTTGCCGTAATATCTAGGACTTGGAAGGAGATATCAAAAGTACAGGGCCCTATCTCCACTGGCAATTCTATTTCCCCAATGGTATCCCTCCGGGAGCCGTCAAAAGCCCGAACCACCACATGACTGGCTCGGAGGCGTTTGGAACTGATGTTCATTTTCTTTAGCGTACTGAGAGGACATATATTCAATGCCGATCCCCCATCGATCAACACCCCATTCATGACATATCCTGAGGAGATTACCGCAATGTGTAGCGGTTTTCGGTGCCCCCTTCCTTCCTTGGGAATGTCCTTATCTGTAAATGATATTGCATCGCCTTCCAATAAGTGGCCTACCAGCTGGCCGAAACCCTCCTCACTAATTTCTTTGGGCACAAATGCCTCCTCCAGAACCTTCATCAGGGTTTTGCAATGCTCACTGGATGACAACACCAAGTCCATGACTGATGTTAGGGTTGATTCCTCATTTAAAATCTGGATCCCCCTCATTTCCGGGTGATCCATCCTTTTCAAAAACTCTATGGCCCTTTCCTCGGAAACCTCTTCATTTTTTCTCCTTTGGCTCTCAAGGACTCGCCCGGGAAGATATAAGGGGTTCCCCTTGGTCGTCACGGAAGCACAACTGGCCGCTTCCTCTGGTATTCCCCCATAATTCCATGGTACAGTCTTCAGACTACTGATAGAGAGTTGCGGCCTTGCTGCAAGTATGATGGGCCTCAGGGCTGTCAACTTGACAGGTCTTTCCATGCCATTTGTACTTATCCCTATCAACCTGATGGGCGTTCCCCGTGCATCCCCATGATCATGTATCATGTTGATCATCTCCTCAACTTTCTGCACATAGTTCAACCTTGGCGGCCCCCCAGCCTCACTTGCCTCCGTCGCATTAACTCCCCCTCCATCATGTCTTGGCAGGGGATTTGCTTTAATATTCGGGGAGTCCGGTTGTTCCACCACAATTTCCCCACTGTCTATCATGTTTTGGATTCGATGTTTCAACGTCCAGCAATCTTGTGTATCATGGCCAGGGGAACTGGAGTGGTATGCACATCGCTTACTCGGGTCAAACCTTCTACCCTTTGGGTCACTCGGTGGTGCCAGACCAACTATTTTCTTTTGGGCTACTAATACCGCTAGTACCCGTTCAAGCGGCTCCCCGAGCGGGGTGAACACTCGGTTTTGCGAGGCCTCATATCTTCTTCGCCCCTCTGTCCTTTGATCTGTGAAGTTTGGCTGACGGGATGGCCCTCCCCTCTGTACCTGAACCGGAAGATGACTTTCTGTTTTTCTGGATGACCCCTGTAAGATGAGGGAAACATCCTCTTCCTTCTTCTTTTGGACCCTCCGGGAAGTGCTGCCATAGTTTCCATTCTGTATTTGCTCGGCAGCAGTTTCTAAAGCAGTAAGATCCCGGATTTTACCCGATTTCAACCCCATGTCTACCAACTCTCCATGTTTAATCATTTCAGCAAAAGGTCTTCCAATCCCCGAGATGACCCGCTCATAATACGGTGCCTCCTGAATGTCTACAAAGGTCATTACCATCTCTGATTCGCTCATCGGGGGAGTTACCTGTGCGGCCATGCCCCTCCACCGTTGTGCATATTCCCTGAAGGATTCCCTAGGCTGTTTCTTAACCTTTGTCATTTGGTACCTGTCAGGGGCCATCTGGGCCTGAAAGCTGTATTGGGTTAAGAAGGTATGGGCCAATTCCTCCCAGTTGTGGATTCGGGCGTTGTCGAGGCGGGCATACCAGATTCTTGCCTCCCCTGTTAAGCTTTTCTGGAATAGTTGCATTCTCAACCCCTCGTCTTCGGCATAAGACCCGAGTTCTCCAATGTATATTTTCAAGTGTGTATAGGGGTCTCCCTTTCCATTGTATTTTTCAAACTCGGGAACTTTGAACTTTTCTGGATATCTGGCTCCGGGGAAAACACATAGATCCGAATAATTAACCCTGCCCAGGGAGCCTATGCCCCTTAGAGATTGGATAGTCTCCTCCATGTGTTTCATTTTTCTCCGAAGGTCGTCATTGTCCCCTTCTTCTGGGATAGTAACCACTGTCCTGCTAGGTATGGGAACGACCCTTGTAATGACTGGCTCGTCCTTGAGTTGGGGTTGGTCATCCTTACCCAGGTTTACAACATTTTTAGGAGGATTCTGGTCACCCCCTGGTGGTGGAATATTATGTGGTCCTTGGCTTGGCGGATCCTGTCTGAGTAGGAACTGCTCTTTTAGCATCGTGGCCATTTCCATCATCTGTTTTTTGAAGTCATCAAACTCTTCCCGAGATATGGAACTATGATTAGGAATATCAGCCATTTCAGATGCAGAATTTTGGGCTTTCTTAGACTGCGAACGGGTTTGAGGAGCAATCCTGCGAAACAACGGTTCGAAGTTTAGTCTTGGGGAAATGAAAGAATGGATGCATGCTAAAACCGTAACCTCTTGTGTGTTTTTGGGTTTTTTAATCTTTTTCTGCAAAACAACTCGTTAGCGGTTCTTTATTGAAATAATACATGCTAGATATGATTTATGCTTCCCGTGTCGTTTCCTGCAAAACACAGAGGTTAGTATTTTCTTTTGACATAAAGGGGAAGCATATATGAATATGTTGCAATGGAATTATGGCATTTATACGCAGAAACGTAAAAGGGCATGAAGAGACTTATCCTGCGTTGGGTTAATCTGGGGCTGACCTATCCTAGGGTTACTCTCACGGGCTTTTCGGCATGAAGGTTCCCAAATCTTCGCAATCTACTCGTTTGAGCCCTTTCGATTGGAGCGGATTTGAGTGGTGCGTTTCCTGAGCCATCTCCGGGGAGCAGCCCCATCGAGTCCAGTAATAAGCAACCGACGGGTTCGCCTCAGGAGGAGGTACAATCTCAACATACATTCACATTCATCGTCCTCAACCGTATGCAAATGATTACTTTAAGGTAAATCAACTCCATTCAATCATTCATTCATTGGACAAAAGCACACATTCACACAACAATAAGTAAAATAGGTCAAAATGTTGCACGCACATACATATTCATAAATTTTTTAAGGATAGGATAGCATCAAGATTTGAAAGCGGCTTAAGCCCTCTAATGTCCCCAGCAGAGTCGCCAGCTGTCGACGCCGGGTTTTCTCTTCGCGTGGCCTTTTAGTCTTTTCCAATTTTAACCTTTCGATTTAATGATTTTTTTTTGGAAAAGGTCGGCATTGATGTCGACGGGGTTTTGAAAGATCGTGTTTTATGATGAGCCAATTAACCAGAGTCGCCAGTTGGTATATTTGAAATGGATGTACCAACTCATCCGAGTTTTCGTTTTTTATGAATCGCTGGCTCATGTGTGACTCCGAATTAATTGGTCTGCGAATCGAGATTCATAGAGTTCGGGGGCTTGCTTAAGTGAGGGGAAGGTGTTAGGCACCCCTCGACTTCCGTGAAACACGGTTACCGCAATCTTGATGCTTTTCCTATCCTTTAATTCATAAAACGTATATGCGTGCGTGTATGTGTGTGTGTGTGCCTAAATGAATGTTGTGGTGAGTTGGTATGAAAGAATCATTTGGATTTTAGGGAAAATCGTGTTTTAATTTGAGAACGCTTCGGAATATCTTTTCGGTATACACGAGAAAGCTTTATTTCTTTATGAGAAAGGTTTGGTTTTAATTGTCCAAAACTATGAGATTTTTCATTAAGTGTCGTTTTGGCCAAACAAGAGTTTTAAACCTTCGTCTAAATAGGAATCGAGATCTATACGTTGCTTTCATAGAATGATGGGCAATTTCTAGAATCTCTTTAACCCTATATACAACGGTTTAATAAAAACGTCATTTTATTTATAAAATCATTTTGTGTGATGTTTTGGAAAACAATCCTTCTTTAGCTTTCTCGTTAGATAGGAATCGACATTCATTAACATTTCTCAAATTTTAACCTCGTGATTCTAATATCCTACTTTGATTGATTTTATGAAAATCTTATCATTTAGCTTTGAAACCAATTTCGTGTCATAAATCAAATCAAGCATAAACACGCGTCGGGGCTATTCATGGGCATGTAAGCCATCAAAATGTCCCCGAACGCCAACAATCACAAATTTCACTATTTCGGGGCCTTAAGCACGATTCTCGCCTTAGCGTCGTTTTAAGGCCCAACGATTACATATTTACAATGAAAACTACGTCATTTCTACTTCTTACATCAAGATATGTCCATCATCGGATTGGGACCCCGGGGTCGCTTTCCTAGGCTCACAACCAAGTATCCACACACAAACAATCGGATATTACAAGAAAATAAACCAACCCGGATAATCTAACAATACCAAGACATCCTAAAATAACGATTTAAAGGAATTGATACCAAATATAACACCTTAAAACAAACAAAGAAATTAATGAACGAATATCATCGGGTTATTAGGAAGAGTTTTATTCCGATGGAAACTTCACTCATAATCCCTAATTCATTGTTCAATCAATAAATTACATGAAAAATTGCATCTAATTTGATCAAATGATATGATAGAAATTGATATCACAAAAGAGATTTCACCTTGCAATTGATATCCAAATGGATGTGAACTTGATGTATTTGAATAGACTAAGGAGTGTATTGATACAATCAAAATCAAAAGAATTGAATTCTCTCCTTTTTTCTCTCTTTTCTTCCTATTTGATTGCAAAATTTCTCTCTTTTTCCTCTCAATTTCCGTGCTCTTTTGCTGCTGGAATTTCCTTCTTCTTCCCAATTCTAAAATTGCTGAACCTCCTGTATGCTGCCTGAAGCTGGCTTAAATAGGCTGGCCAGAGCCAGCCGCAGATCTATCTGCGGCTGGCCGCAGATGGATCTGCGGCTGGCCAGCTGGCACGCCTCCCATCGCACTCAGCTGGTAGTGCTGATTTCCTGGTTTTCGTGCTGGCGCACCCACTTGGCCGCAGATCTATCCGCGGCTGGCGGGCTTGACTTTCTCGATTTTCGTGCCACGCCTCGATTTTCGTGCCGCAACGTCGGTTTTCGTTGACAGGCTCGTATTCTGCAGTCCGGGAATTTCCGGGAGACGTGCCACCTCATTCGGAAGTGCCTGCCCCGGACGGCTTTATTGTCACGTAAACTTGGGTTGCCCAAAACATTGCGGCGGTGCGGGGCGCTCGCCCTTGTGCCCGCTCCTTTGCTCCCGCAAGCTGGTTCAATTGACGATTTTGCCCTCCTGTCATGATTAGTAGAAGGAAACGCAAAATTTGGGTGTCTACAGACATGATGAACCGAATATTCAAGGAATATTTGGATCATTTTGTGGTTGTCTTTATTGATGACATCCTTATCTACTCTAAGAGTTGTAAGGATCATGAATGCCACTTGAGATTGATACTCCAAAAGTTTTGTGAGAACAACCTATATGCCAAGTTGAAGAAATGCGAGTTCTGGCTAGAGGAAATAATGTTCCTTGGACATGTAATCTCTAAACAAGGAATATCAGTTGACCCTATGACGATTGAAGTGAATTGGGAGCAACCTAAGACAGTAACTGAAGTACAAACCTTTTTGGGCCTAGCTGGTTATTATTGGAGATTCGTTGAAGGATTTTTCTCGAATTGTCACTCCATTAACTCAGCTGACTCGAAAAAGTACAAAATTCAAATGGAGCGAAGAGTGCGAGGAGAGCTTTCAAGAACTCAAGATGAGACTTGTTTTAGCTCATGTTCTGACCGTATATTAGGATCGGGAGAATTTGTCATCTATAGCGATGCTTCAGGCAAAGGCCTTGGTTGGGTTATCATGCAACATGGAAACGTTATAGCTTATGCCTCTCGATAACTCAAGAAATATGAGAAGAATTACCCTACTCATGATCTAGAATTGGCAACGGTCATTTTCACTTGTTGGGATATTTGTATGTATAACAAATATAACTCATACACGCAAGTGCACGTGATCCACAAGTAATATAAAGTAAGTAAAGTATCGATCCCACGAGGAATAGAATTGCATTTACAACATCAAACATCGATTCTATAATTAATTCGGTCTCTTTAAACAATTGATTACAAGGCTGAAAATTATCTAATGATTACAAAGGAAACTAATAGAACAAATTATGGTTGTACAAATACAGATTTTATAGGCTTGGGATTATAATTTCACTTATTGCAAACTTAGATTTCCATGCTTCCTATTGTTGCCAATCGATTATTATAGAATGTTGGTCGAGAACACGAATGTAAAATATGGCCACCTCTCGATGCACCATATTCATATCACACTAAATCCACAATTGATAGAATGAATGTGAACACCCTAGATGACTAACACACTATATCTCTATGTGAATTACAATCAAAAGGGTTTAAGTACAAGTTCTCAATTGGCCACATATGGTGCTTCGGTATATCTCTATCCTAAGCACGAAACATAATTTCACGAGGAATGTAATAATTATGAACATATGCTAGCATAATTAGATCTTAATTTATATTTCCTTTCTCAATTCCATATAAATTATCACAGTAATCGGTGATCAAGCAATTAAACATGAAGTATAGATTATGCTAGACATTCATTTCATAACCAACTAGCAAAAATAAGGAAGCATTTCGATTCTTAGTAATGCAAAAGATCTATTATAATTCCAAGAATTGAGTTTAGTTCATAATAACAATAATAAAATTCATCATGCACAATTAGTTCATCATCATAATTACAGAATAGGAAAATTAATCAAAAACAGAAAATATTCAAGCTCCCTGTTTCCGTTCTGCAACTTCTGATGATTTTCCAAGTTGTGTAGATGGTTGATTTCTTGCTCCCAATCTCCAATTCAGCATCCATATAGCTCCATTCTTCAGTTCCCAAATGCAAATTGTGCTCAGCTGGTTGTTTCCAAGTTTGAAGCTAGAATGCAGTAAACTATTCTAATTTTCGTGTAGGAGGGAGAGCTCTCAAATTGAATTCCAAAGTTGGCTAATAATGCATGCTTAATTTGTCTTATTTTGACTTATTCTGATTCCCACTAATAAAGTTTAAACCCACTGATCCCTCAAAATCTGGCACTACACCATTTCCTGATAATGTTGCTTCGTTGGATGGAACGTGCTACATGGCTGGCTGGCGACAGGCGCAGCTGCGCCGGCGCACTTTGTAAAAGGGGCGCAGCTGCGCCGGGGGCAGGGAAGGAACAGGAAGGGCGCAGTTGCGCCGTCCTCAAGGCCAAGCAGGGCGCAGCTGCGCCGGTTGCCAGTCGCTGCTGTAGCCTGTTTTCTTGATTCTCGTGTCTTGTACAAGCAACAAAAATCAAATAGCTCCCATCCACAAATGCAATAAACCCCGTGTCAAATTTACCAAGAACCGTGCAAAAGCCATATAATGAGAGTAGTAAATCACAACCGAAAGGGAGGGAAAACGCATGAAAATACACTAAGTAGCTATTAGATAAACAACAAATGAAACCAAATAGCATCCAATAAGTAGGTATGAAACCTACTTATCAAATACCCCCAAACTTAAATTGTTGCTTGTCCTCAAGCAAATACAATGAAATACATGCAAACATGAATGTAATGTAATGATATAAGAATGCACCATGACCCTCATCAATTAGTAATCAACTCAAAAGTTTTGCCTCAAAAAAATTTAGCGTCACATCAAAACTTGGTCCGTGTACCATGATAATCATGCAACTCAAATTCTGTGGTGAATGATAAAGTGTGTGTGTGCAGTATTCATCAAACTTATAGCAATCCCAATCGATCCTCATAATATGTTTCTTAGGGGAAATTTATATACTCAAACTTTCAAAATAACAATTTGTGGTAAATATAGTTGAAACCACGCTATATCAAAATGTGGGGATCGACTTAGAAGTTATTCGGACTATGACGCTTGGTTGTGCAATGCCTAGTTCCCTTAGGCTATTCAATGATACCCATGTAGCGAGCTTTCGACCAACGACTCCCAAACCAATTGGTCTTAGGGCGCTAGGTGTAGAGACATCCCCTAAGGTGTACTTACTCGAATATCAAAGGCCACAAAACTAGGCTAACCAAGCATTTATTCACATTTTTTTAAATATATCAACGAATGCATTTTACGCTCCATTTCGTTGCATACATACTCTACTAAGTGTTCCCCCAAACTTGAACACGTGTGATCTCAGCTAATACTACCCACAATTGCCTCAATCATTAAAAACACAACCAATTCCCCCCAAAACTCAATTATGCGAATCTTTAGGCTACTTAGTGAGAGAACTACTAAAAACGTGCAAACCGGTTCTATCATAGCCAACACAAGACAAGAGTTGCAATATATCATGGCATTCGACCCAAGTCTTAGCAATTAGCAAAAATCAAAAATGTTCATCATAGGCATGTGAGGATGTATACTAATCAAGATAAGAGGATCATGCAACTAAACTACATGATATGATATGATATGCATGAGAAATTCACCATTTTTTTTATTTTATTTTTTTGCAATAATCTAAGAATTAACGAAAATAAGCAAACAAATACTTAAACTAACAATAAAAACAGATAATTGAAAGCATCACAAAAGAAACTAGGCAAGCCTAATACCCCCAAACTTAAAATATGCAATGTCCTCATTAGAGATAAAAGGGTAAAGAGTACTCCCCTAAGAAGCGTCGTCGGCACCGCTAGGCAGCGTGTCGGGCGGAGGATAAGGGATCTCGGAGCCAAATGTGGAAAACTCAATGTGGACCCCCTGCTGACTAAACGCCTCCGATAATGCACCCGCAAAGGAGACGTTGTAATCCCTGAAGCTCGTGTGCAACGCGTCCATGCGGCGCTGCAGGCGGCGCATGTCGCACTCATGTCCACTGGCTCCCCTCTGCTGTACTGGCGGGGCAGGCACGTCCTCCTCACTGGCCTCCTCCTCCTCATCAGCCATAATAAAACCCAACCCATTAGGCCGGGACTCTCCACCGCGCCATACATTGTACTTTCTAATCGTGGCATTGTCGATGTCCTGCATAGGCAACTGGAGAGTCTCCTCGCCCCATTCCACGTTTGCCGCTAGGCATAGGCGTGTGATAATCGAGGCGTGTGGAATGGCACCGGAAGTGACAGCCCGCATGAAATGAAGCATGGACTGGTTAATAATATATCCCACGTCAATGCTCCCTCCACGCAGAATGCGATGTAAGAGAACCGCGCGGTCCCGTGTCACGTCTTGGTGATGGGTGGTCGGCAAGATGCTCGCGCAAATGAAGGCGTACCACGCCTTGGCATATCTATTCAGTGCGGTCTGAGGGAAGTGGACCTTCAGAGTGGTGCCTGGTTGGGTCCTCCACTGAGTGCCCGATTGGCACATCTCCTGTACCAAAGTGTCAAGGTCGGTCTCGAAGCGCTCATATACCAACCAGTTGGTGGCCTCAGCAGTAGCAGATGGCAGGCGGAAAAGTTCATTGATTGCCTGCGCCGATTAGGAGACCTGCTTGCCCCGCACGAAGGAAATCCCATTCTGCGTTTCCCGGGCGTTGGCATAGAATTCCCAAACAATGGCCATCGGGGCAGACTTTGGCGTCTCAATGAATAACAACCAGCCCAAACACCGAATTTGGTCAAGAATACGCCCATCCTGTGCCTTGGGCTTTAAGCCCCTCTCTGGTATGAAGGATTTGACGGATAGAACTTCCCAGTAGTAATGCTGAGCAGAGAGATTGACAAACTTGGTGGCATCCAGAGTGTTGATGTCACCGCTAGTAGATTTGGAACCACTGCTGCTAGAAGAGAAAGGTTGGGGTGTGCGTGCACGCTTAGGCATGGTTGAATGTGATTAGGGTTTGGTGGAGGAGTGTATGTAACTAGGGTTTAGTGAGAATGGAAAGGGATGAGAGGAGAGGGTGTGCTCTGTTGCTAGAGAGTGTTTTAGGTTTTAGGGTTTTATGATTGTGATGTGATATGACTGATAGGGACTGCGTTTATATAAAAAAAAATTCCGCGAGGGGCGCAGCTGCGCCACAGTTGTACTGGGAAGGAGGCGCAGCTGCGCTGAGGCTCAGGTTTGTCTCAGGCAGATAACGGCGCAGCTGCGCCGATAATGAACTGATGGTGAGGCGCAGCTGCGCTGATGTTCAGACGCTGCAAGCAGTGAGACCAATGCGCAGCTGCGCACCTGATTGGCTTGAGGTGCGGCGCAGCTGCGCCGGTCTTCCGACTCCCTGGATGAATTTTTTTTTTTTTTTTTGAAAACACACTTGACACACGTTAGAATATCAGGTGAACAACATAATTCTTATAAATATCCAACAAAACTAAAAAGAAACGAACATCTTAATTCAAACTAATACACTTACGAACAATGCATAGTGAGTGCAATGGGACGATGTACCCCCAAACTTAAAGTGTGCTTAAGTCAAACGATTGAGGGCGCGATTGGACACCTGAAAAACAAACAAGCATGTTAAAATGAAATCACACAAACTAAATAAAAATCACGCAAGAATAAAAATAATAATAGTAATCTCGGGTTGCCTCCCGAGGAGCGCTTTGGTTTAAAGTCGGTTAGCTCGACTATCATTGATGCTCAGTCCATGGCTCTGAGGATTTTTGGCGATCGAACTCTCCTCCCCAATAGTGCTTCAATCTTTGGCCATTAACCTTGAATGGTTGCTCACTGTCCTTTCCAACAATTTCGATGGCTCCGTGTGGGAATACAGTTGTGATGGTAAAGGGACCCGACCATCGGGATTTGAGCTTTCCCGGGAATAACTTGAGCCTAGAGTTGAATAGCAAGACCTCTTGGCCAGGTTCAAATTTCCTCTCGATGATTTTTCGGTCGTGCCATCTCTTGACCTTCTCCTTGTAGAGTTTAGAATTCTCATAGGCCTGCAATCGGAACTCATCAAGTTCATTTAGCTGTAGAAGTCTCCTTTCTCCCGCTGCAGATATGTCGAAATTCAACTTTTTAATTGCCCAGTAAGCTTTGTGCTCTAATTCGACCGGGAGATGACATGTTTTGCCATAAACCATGTGGTAAGGAGACATGCCGAGAGGTGTCTTATATGCAGTTCTATAAGCCCACAAGGCTTCATCTAGCTTTAGAGACCAATCTTTTCTTGAAGGATTAACAATCTTTTCCAGAATTCTTTTTACCTCTCGGTTGGATACTTCGGCTTGACCATTTGTCTGTAGATGGTAGGCTGTGGCAATTCTGTGTCTCACTCCATATTTGGCCAGGAGGGTTGTGAACTGTTTGTTGCAAAAATGGCTGCCCTCATCACTGATGATCGCCCATGGAGTGCCAAACCTAGTAAAAATGCTCTTCTGTAGGAACCTCAAAACCACCTTAGCATCATTGGTTGGTAACGTCGAAGCTTCCACCCATTTGGACACATAATCAACCGCTAGAAGGATATAGAGATTGTTGCAGGATGATGGAAATGGTCCCATGAAGTCTATGCCCCATACGTCAAAGATCTCCACCTCCAAGATCACATTTAGTGGCATTTCATTACGGTTGGAGATGTTGCCCACCCGTTGGCATCGATCACAATTCTTTATGAATTGGTGGGCATCTTTGAACAAGGTGGGCCAATAAAACCCGGCCTGGAGTACCTTGGCTGTTGTTCTCTGCGTTCCATAATGGCCGCCATACAGAGAAGAATGACATGCATGTAATATACTGGTAGTCTCGACATCGGGGATGCATCTTCGGATCACAAGATCCGTGCATTGTTTGAACAAGTAAGGCTCATCCCACGTGTATCTCTTTGTATCATGCAAAAATTTCTTCTTCTGCTCAGAAGTTAGATCCGGTGGTAGTATATGACTCACAAGATAGTTGACAATATCAGTGAACCATGGGATCTCAGATGTGACTGCAAATAGCTGCTCATCAGGGAAGCAATCGTTTATTTCAACCTTCTCTTTGCTCTCCAAATCCGGATTGTCTAATCTGGAAAGATAATCGGCTACCAGATTTTTCGTGCCTTTCTTGTCCTTAATTTCCAAGTCAAATTCTTGGAGCAAAAGGATCCACCTGATTAATCTTGGCTTGGCATCTTTCTTTGAGATCAAATACCGAATTGCTGCATGATCAATGTACACCACTACCTTTGTTCCAATGAGATAGGATCGGAACTTGTCGAATGCATAAACAACCGCGAGTAGTTCCTTCTCGGTGGTGGTGTAATTCATTTGGGCCTCTGAAAGTGTTTTGCTGGCATAGTAGACTGCATGTAGAACCTTATCTCTGCGTTGTCCCAATACCACGCCCACAGCGTAGTCACTAGCATCACACATAAGCTCAAATGGAAGAGACCAATCCGGTGCCAATATCACAGGTGCTGTTGTCAACTTCTGTTTCAACAACTCAAAGGCTGCTAAGCAATTATCATCGAATAGAAATGGGACATCTTTTTCCAATAGATTGCACAGGGGTTTTGTGATTTTGGAGAAGTCTTTGATAAATCTCCGGTAGAATCCAGCATGGCCCAAAAAACTTCGAACTCCCTTTACAGAAGTCGGTGGAGGCAGTTTCTTGATAGTTTCTAACTTTGCTTTATCCACCTCCAAACCTTTGGCTGAGACTTTGTGACCCAAAATTATTCCTTCCTGAACCATGAAATGACATCTCTCCCAATTAAGCACAAGATTTGTTTCCACGCATCTTTTCAGTACCATGACCAAATTCTCTAGACAGCTGTCAAAGGAATTTCCAAACACTGAGAAGTCATCCATGAAAACCTCCATGTTGATTTCCACCATGTCCGAAAATATTGCCATCATGCACCGCTGAAATGTGGCAGGAGCATTACATAGACCAAAAGACATTCGCCTGAAATCAAAAGTTCCATATGGACAAGTAAAAGTGGTCTTCTCTTGATCCTCTGGAGCGATGGCAATTTGATTATAACCAGAATATCCGTCAAGCAAACAGTAGTACTCATGCCCTGCAAGTCTGTCCAACATTTGATCAATGAATGGAAGCGGGAAGTGATCTTTCCTTGTGGCTTTGTTGAGCTTTCAGTAGTCCATGCAAACTCTCCACCCCGTGACTGTTCGGGTTGGTATTAGCTCGTTGTTCTCATTTCTTACCACAGTTATTCCTCCCTTCTTGGGTACACACTGTACCGGACTCACCCACGGACTGTCAGAAATGGGATAGATGATCCCGGCATCTAACCATTTCAGAATTTCTGCTTTCACTACTTCTTTCATGATAGGATTCAGCCTTCTTTGATGCTCTATGGTAGGCTTGCTGTCATCTTCTATCAGGATTTTGTGCATGCAAAATGAGGGGCTGATTCCTTTTATATCTACAATGGTCCATCCAATAGCCCCTTGGAATTCTCTGAGGATTCTTATCAGCTTGCCTTCCTGCAAAGATGTTAGTGCAGAGGAAATAATGACAGGTAAAGTATCTGAAGTGCCTAGATATGCATACCTGAGGTGACTAGGCAAGGGTTTTAGATCAAGTTTAGGAGGTACCTCTCTAGATGGTTTTAAATGAGATGAGGCATCATTTGATCTTTTCAAGGGCTCAATAGGTACCTTGAACTTTTCCATCCTGGGTATTGCATCTAGAAAATGAACATACTCACAGTTCTCGGGTTCGTCCAAGTCGATGTCTCCTGTTAGTGTCATCTCAAGCAAGTCACTATGTGTGGCCTTAATGAATTCCTCGATCACTGCATTTTCAATGATGTCAACTCGGAAACACTCTTTCTCTTCGGTCGAAAATTTCATAGCCTTAAAAACATTAAAGGTGACTTCTTGGTCTTGAACCCTCATTGTCAATTCTCCTTTTTGCACATCAATGAGAGTTCTCCCGGTAGCTAGAAATGGCCTCCCAAGTATGCTGGGAATGTCCTTGTCCTCCTCAAAGTCTAGGATTATGAAATCAGCTGGGAAAATGAACTTGTCAACCTTAACAAGAACATCTTCCACAATACCTCTCGGATAAGTGACTGAACGATCTGCTAGCTGAAGAGAGACATTTGTCGGCTTGGGTGCTAGTAATCCCAACTGAGTAAAGACGGACAATGGCATGAGATTAATGCTTGCACCAAGATCACACAAGTATTTTTTGAATGACAGGTCTCCAATGGTGCAAGGAATGGTGAAACTGCTCGGATCCTTTAATTTTGGAGGTAGCTTCCTTTGTAATACCGCACTGCATTCCTCTGTCAAAGCTACAATTTCAAAATCTTGCAATTTCTTCTTTCTTGACAGAATACTCTTCATGAACTTGGCATAGCTCGGCATTTGTTCTAAAGCTTCTGCAAATGGTATATTGATCTGAAGCTTTTTGAAAACCTCAAGAAACTTAGAAAATTGCTTGTCCATTTTCTGCTTTTGCTGCCTTTGAGGGTACGGAACTGGTGGGTAACGAAACCGTTAAAATCAATAACTATCATTTCTAGTCATAAAGCCATCAATTTATTGAAAACGAATGTCAAACCTTTTTAGCCCATATCATTAATTTACATAAAAATACGTCAGACTTGAATGATATTTTGATTGTTAATAGATTCCCTGAAGTATTTCTCGAAGAACTTCCTAGCTTACCTCCAGATCGTGAAATTGAATTTTGTATTGACTTTAAACCCAGTACTAAACCTATTTCCAAAGCCCCATATCGAATAGCTCCCATTAAACTTCAAGAGTTAAAAGTCCAACTATAGGAATTATTAGATACTAGTTTCATTCGTCCGAGCACATCGCCTTGGGGTGCTCCTGTTTTATTCGTGAAGAAGAAAGACGGGAGTATGAGACTGTTCATTGACTATCGAGAGTTAAACCACGTCACCATCAAAATAGGTACCCGCTACCTCAAATTAATGACATGTTTAATCAGTTGCAAGGTGCTCAATATTTTTCAAAGATTGATCTCCGTTCGGGATATCATCAGTTACAGCTTAAAGCTGATAACGTTCCAAAGACTGCCTTCAGAACTCGATACAGGCACTATGAATTCTTAGTCATGCCTTTTGGATTAACTAATGCTCCTGCTGCCTTCATGGATATGATGAACCGAATATTCAAAGAATATTTGGATCATTTTGTGGTTGTCTTTATTGATGACATCCTCATCTACTCTAAGAGTTGTGAGGATCATGAATGCCACTTAAGATTGATACTCCAAAAGTTTTGTGAGAACAACCTATATACCAAGTTGAAGAAATGCGAGTTCTGGCTAGAGGAAATAACGTTCCTTGGACATGTAATCTCTAAACAAGGAATATCAGTTGACCCTACGAAGATTAAAGCAATAGTGAATTGGGAGCAACCTAAGACAGTAACTGAAGTACAAAGTTTTTTGGGCCTAGCTGGTTATTATTGGAGATTCGTTGAAGGATTCTCTCGAATTGTCACTCCATTAACTCAGCTGACTCGAAAAAGTACAAAATTCAAATGGAGCGAAGAGTGCGAGGAGAGTTTTCAAGAACTCAAGAGGAGACTTGTTTTAGCTCCTGTTCTGACCGTATATCAGGATCGGGAGAATTTGTCATCTATAGCGATACTTCAGGTAAAGGCCTTGATTGGGTTATCATGCAACATGGAAAAGTTATAGCTTATGCCTCTCGATAACTCAAGGAATATGATAAGAATTACCCTACTCATTGTCGACGCCGGGTTTTCGCTTCGTGGGTCCTTTTAGTCTTTTCCAATTTTAGCCTCTTGATTAAATGATTTTTGGAAAAGGTCGGCATTAATGTCGACGGGGTTTTGAAAAGATCGTTTTTTATGATGAGCCAATTAACCAGAGTCGCCAGTTGGTATATTTGAAATGGATGTACCAACTCATCCGAGTTTTCGTTTTTTTATAAATCGCTGGCTCATATGTGACTCCGAATTAATTGGTCTGCGAACCGAGATTTATAGAGTTCGGGGGCTTGCTTAAGTGAGGGGAAGGTGTTAGGCACCCCTCGACTTCCGTGAAATACGGTTACCGCAATCTTGATGCTTTCCTATCCTTTTGTTCATGAAATGTGTGTGTATGCGCGTGTGTGTATATGTGTGTGCCTATGTGAATGTGGTGGTAAGTTTGTGTGAAAGAATCATTTGGATTTTTGGGAAAAGTCGTGCTTTAATTCGGGAATGCTTCGGAATGTCTTTTCGGCATTCACGAGAAAGCTTTATGAAAAAGGTTTGATTTTAATTGTCAAAACTAGGAGATTTTCATTAGGTGACGCTTTGGCAAAAATAGGAGTTTATTAAACCTTAGCAAAATAGGAATCGAGATTTATACGTTGCTTTCATAAATGATGGGCAATTTCTAGGATCTCTTTCGCCCTATACATCAAGGTTTAATAAAACATTTCGTTCATTCATAAAAGCCATTTTTGTGATGTTTGAAAATGATTTTTCTTTGGCCTTCTCGTTTAAAATAGGAATCGACATTCATTAGCATTTCCAATTTTTAGCCTCGTGATGCTAATATCCTACTTTGATTGATTTTAGAAAAGATCTTTATCGTTTAATCTTTTGAAACTATTTTGGTGTCACGAAATATAATCAAGCATAGACACGCGTCGGGGCTATTCATGGGCATGTAAGCCATCAAAATATCCCCAAACGCCAACAATCACATATTCCACTAATACGGGGCCTTAAACCCGATTCTCGCCTTAGCGTCGTTTTAAGGCCCGACAATTACATATTACAAAACAAGCACCTTGAATCTATTACATACATCAAAACGTCCATCATCGAATTTGAACCACGGGGTCGCGTTCCTAGGCTCACACGAGATTACGACATACCCACGAAATGAATGCTACATAACTAACCAACCCGGATTTATCTAATACACCATGATGTCCGAAAATGACAATCTAAATAAATTACACCCAATAAATTATCACAAACAAGCTAGAAATTTCATCAATTGGATATCCTCGGGTTATTAGGAAGAATTTTGTTCCGATGGAACCCTCACCAATAATCCCTAATCCATGATTGTTCAACAAGATCCATGAAAGTTATATCTAATTTACCCAATCAATATGACATGAATTACTAGAACAAATAGAAATTTTCACCTTGCAATTGATCTCAAATGGATGTGAACTTGTGTATTTGAATAGGATAAAGAGTGTATTTGATACAATCAAAATCAAAAGAATTAAATTCTCTCTTTTTTCTCTCTTTTCTTCCTATTTGATTGCAATTTTTTGCTCTTTTTCTCTCTATTTCCGTGCTTCTTCTTGTTGCTGGAATTCTTCTTCTTCCCAAACTTTTTCTTCTTCCTCTCTCCCTGTATGCTGATCGAAAATGAGCTGAAATAGGCTGGCCGCAGATCAATCTGCGGCTGGCTGGCCGCCTGCCTTCCACTCACCCCGATTTCGAGTTCCGTGTTTCGGGATCCGTGTTTTCAAAAGGCGCACTATTTGGCCGCAGATCAATCCGCGACTGGACGGTTTGACTTTCTCGTTTTCCGTGCCACGCCTCGATTTTTGTGCCGTAACTTCGGTTTTCGCTGACAGGCTCGTATTCGGCAGTATGGTAGTCCCGGAAATTTCCCGGGAGGGACGTGCCACCTTCATGTCGGGGACGTCTTCTCTGGATGGCCTTATTTGTCATGTCTGCTTTTGGTCGCCAAACATTGCCTATATCGGTGGCGTCGGGCGCTCGCACTTGTGCCCCCTCCTTCGCTCCCGCAAGCCGGTTCAATTGACGATTTTGCCCTCCTGTCATGGTTAGTACAGGGAACGCAAAATTTGGGTGTCTACACTCATGATCTAGAATTGGCAACGGTCATTTTCACATTGAAGATCTGGATACACTACTTGTATGGGGAGAAAGTGGAGATCTATACGAACTTTGAATTTCATGTGAGTAGCATATGTTAGGAACATTCTGATGACTTCCAATCTAGCAACAGGAGCAAAGGTCTCATTATAGTCGATCCCTTCTTCTTGTGAATATCCTTTGGCCACCAACCTTGCCTTTTTCCTTGTGATCACCCCATCTTCATCTATCTTATTTATGAATACCCATTTGGTTCTGATGACTGGGTGATCTTTTGGTCTTGGGACTAACCTTTAAACTTTGCTTCTTTCAAGCTGGTGCAGCTTCTCTTGCATAGCTTGAATCTTCCAAGGCTTCTTCGATCTTTTTAGGCTCTATTTGAGAGAGAAAACATAGGAAGAAACATTCGTTCTGAGTAGCCGACTTTGTCCTGATCCTTGCATTAGGATCCCTAATGATCAGGTCTTGGGTGTAATATCTTGCCCATTTGATTCTAGTTGGAATGTCAGTCCTTGTGCTTTCTTGTTTGAGTTCTTCAAGATATGGTTCATGTTCGACAACTTCTTCAATTCGTAGAGTCTCCATCTCTGGAACTATGAACTATACGTTCTCCTTTTCCGGTTATACGATCGTCGGGTCTAGCTCTACGGCTTCAGAATCTTTGATCGTAGGGTTCTCCTTCTCTACGATCGCTGAGTCCTGCTCTACGATCTCATCGAACGATACAACTTTCCTTAGTTCTCCTAAGTCAGATTTGTCGCTGGGTTCTCCCTCTTGCTGATCCATGTATATTTTCTCAGCTAAATCTCAATTGAGAGAAGTTGTCTTAACGTTCATTTGATACAATTACTTATCCAAATATGTGACAATCGCTAAGGCAAATTGAGGCAAACCTCATAACTGGTGAGAAAGTTTTCCCATAATCAATTTCCTCAATAGGGTGTAGCCCTTGACTACTAGACGAGTTTTATACCTATTAATGGAATCATCTACCTTACTTTTGACTTTGAGAACTCACATGTTCCCAATAGCCTTTTCGCGTTGGTGGAAGGTCAACTAAGTCTCAAACTTGATTAGCCATCACGGATTCCATCTCATCTTCCATTGCAATCATCCACTTATCACTTACAGCAGATGATAGAGCTTCTTGATACGATTAAGGTTCCTCAGCATCCTACGCATCAGCTATAAAGGCATTTCCCTTAATCCCATAGTGACGACGTTGAATGTTACTCTTTTGACTTCTACACCCTTAAAGAATAGGAGACCTTTCATTCACTGAAAAATAAAATGTCACTCTCACTATCTACAGGAACCAGAGAAAATGGCCTCTATTCGGTTTCAACTGTACGAATTGAGGCACCAAAATCTTTCTCCTTCTCATAAAGGTTCATCTCCTTGGTCACATCACCTCTATAGGGAAGTCCATTTCAAGGAAATTCGCATCTCGTGACTCTATCTTGGATATAGTTTTTACCCCTTGGACCCAACTTTTTATTTTTATGAGAAGTGTTGTGCACGTAAGATGTTGATCCTCATAGTCATATATTGCCCAAATCAGGCTTTATGTCGATTCACATCTTATATGAGGTGAATTGTACCAATTTCGTAGGCACATGATTAATTATATACATAACAATCAACAATGCATCACCCAAATAGGAGATAGGTAAATTGGTCTGCGTTATCATAAACTTAACCATGTATAATAACGTTCGGTTCCTTCTTTCTACTACACCATTTTGTTGCGGAGTTCCATAAATTGTCAGTTGGCTGATTATTCCTTTTTCCTCATATAGTTTTTTAAACTGATCGGATAGATACTCGCAGCCTTGGTCAGTTCAAAATGTCTTAACACTTTTATCTAGGGGAGCACAAAGGTCGATTTTATATAACAAAAAATAACCAAACTAATTTAAGGCGGTTATAAAAAGTTAAAAATCAAAATTTTCCAAACTTTTACCTCATAGTCGGTTATTGGCCTATTCGGTTATCGGTTAAATCAGTCAGTTTAGACAGTTTGAACAAAAAATAAATGCATAATTAAATATAAAATTAAATCATTAATTATCAAACAACCAAACACAATATACTATACTAGAGAGTTCTACTCCTCAAATTTTGACAAATGCTTATGAGCATTAGAAATAAGACTTCAAACTTCTTTTCAAAATAATTTAAGGCCAAAATATTAATAAAAAAACTCAAAAGGAGATTTAAGCATACATGAATAATAAACATCTATTAAAGCTAAATTTTCTAGCATGTTAAATAAAATATTATATCATATACTAATATTTTTTGAGTAAATTGTATATAAGTAAAATTATATTCTATATATAATTATATTTATAAATATATAAATATATTTATAACTTTATATATTCAGTCGATTCGGTCGGCTTCGACTTTTTTATGGGTGCAAACTAGAACCGACCAACTAAACTCTAGTTTTCTTTGTTTAGTAAATGTTCAGCTTGTTGGTTTTCTAATTATTTATTTGGTTTGTTGTCGGTTTAACTCGGTTTAGATGATTTTTCGATTTTGGTATGTTATTTGTACACCTTTACTTTTATCCAACTGATTTTGGACCTCAATCAAATAACGTCTAAAGCATTTTAATGCTTCTGACTTATGAGAGATCAATAAGGTGTATCAAAAATGTGTATAATCATCTATCATCGTGAGAAAGTAGGAACGTCCATGCCTTACTTTCATATTATATGGCCGCAGATGTTTGAGTGAATAAGTTGCAAGGATAATTCTGCCCTAGTTGTTTTACCAAATAGTTTTTTAGTTGATTTTTCTACTAAACAATGTTCACAAGTTGGTAAATTGACCTTATCAAGTAAGCCTAAAAGACATGCTCGAGCTACACATGAGCATTCTATCATATCTAATATGGCCCAATTTAGCATGTAATTGTATTGAAATATCATGATGATTATTAATAGAAGTAAGCAAGGAATAAGAATTACTATTATCAAAGCTAGAATCAACGGTATCCAAATATATGAAACCATTATGAATAAAACTAAAATCACAAATTTTAGTCCCACATGAAATAACCACACCATTATTCTTAAAACAAATAGAGTAGCCTAAACTAAGTACTGCAAAAATTGAAAATAAATTTTGTCGAACATCTGGTGCATAGAGCACATCGTGAAAAATCAATGCAGAGCATACTTGTATGTCCAATTTGTATGTGTTAATTCCCAACACATCTACACTAGAGTCATTCCCCATTAGTACTCTTCTGTCAGCCAAAACTTGATGCTACTCTACGAACACGGTCCGATCACGCGTCATGTAGTTTGTTACTCCGGAGTCTATAATTCACATATGGAGAGAATGAGCAACAAATACAGTGGAAGACACAAAACACATAGCTTGATCAAGATACGTGAGTACCTTCTACGGCTCTGTGTAGTCACGAGCGGAGTGTCCTGTTATGCCACCGTTGTAACAAGTCAACTTGGCCTTCTTGCCAAAACCTCGTTTACCTCTCTTCCATTTAGAAGTATCAAACTTCTGCAACCTTCTGAGGTGCATTAGTATTGGCAGTCTCTATTTGTTGATCCTTTAGATGTTCTCCCTTACTTTGCCTTTAAGCGCTCTACCTCTAGTTGCTCAACCTCTAAGCGTTCAAGGTAATGTTGAATATCTTCCAAAGATTTGTTATTCTCATTTTCGACTATATATGTCGACTCTAAAATGCTCTCAATTGTCGAGAAGTAAGCATATCATTGTCTGGATCTACTGTTCATCTGTCAAATGGTTGCCACTAACTCGTAACGCCTCAATCATATTCAACATGGCCTGGAGATGCTCTCTAATAATGTGTTCAGCTATCTTTCGAACACTGTCGAATTTGGTAGTTAAGAGGTGCAATTTAGCTATGTCAATTTTCTTTTGGAAAAAGAAAAGAGAACCTTATTAGAGATATTCGTTTAGTTCAACACAGTTTATATATATCTTTGTCGCATGGATCAAGTTAACGTAAAAATAATCAACCATGAACATGAAAAAGAGACTTAACTAAGCTTTAGAATCACATCCATGTAAATGTTAATTGTTTAAAGTTTAATTTATCCTAGCGCATAAGACTTGTAATTTAGGGAATAATTCAAACTTTACCTCTACATGTGTAATTATAGCAGAATAATATAACTCCAAGTCTACGCAATTAATATTTCAAGAATATTAACAAAAGAAATTAAATAATAGGCAATATTAATCAACTAATACTCTAAGTATGCTATAGACACATCAACATGCTTTCAAAAAAAAATTTAACAGTAGCTAAACATGTAAATAAGTTATTGTAATTTTCTTGATTTTTTTTTATAATTCTCACTATTTATTACAATAAATTTTATATGCACATTTAAACAATTAAAATAATTTAGGCCACTTAACCAAAATATTTTTCAACACCCCCTAGTGAAAAAACGTTAAACATGTCACTAGAATTACAGAAAAAATTGAGCTCAAAAATAAGTCTAAAATCACTTTTAATCAATTTTTAAATTAATTTTATAGCCAATATTAAATTTTGAAAATTATGAACATAATAAAAAAAATACAATTTATATATCAAAAAATTAGAAATAAAAAAAATTGTAAAAATTTCAAATCAAAAAGATACTCGGAAGGCCGTGAGTGAGTGTCCACCGTGCCATGCGCGCCTGCCAAATCCTATTGATTGATGTCGTCACTAAGGACTCAGCATGATGACGTCATCCTAACGTCACCTGTCCAGCCACACAGCAACACATGTAGTCTTTTGATAGGGCCACATGTCTGCTTCTTATTTGCCCATGTGTCAGCCTGTTATTGACGTCACGTGTCACTGTATTATTTGGCCACATCATTGTCTTTTACCTCTAACTAGGGGCAAATATTAGTTTGGTACCTTTTTCTAAAATGGTCATAACTTTCTTATTTTAAGTCCAAATCATACAAATAATATGTCCATGGATTCGTATTGAAAATTACTATCTAATCATGTAATAAAAACAAGGTTTTAAGTTTTGTATAAAAGTAATTTTTCAATTTAAAAATTCGTGTTAACAAACAAGAGTTTCATATTTCTCCTAAAATATAAATCTGATTCCTGCGAAAAATAGGAGGCATGTTATATAACATGTAAGCTACATCATATGTAAAAATTATCCCCTACCATGCATGAAACTTTAATATGCCATCAAAATGGGTTTCAAGCTCCTAAAATATTGAAGCATGGCAAATAGTGTACAACATGACATATATATTCGAGATAAATGCTCTTATACCAATGAAGGATTACAAGCATGCATATTATGTCCAATTTACATGTAAATACGGAATCAAATAACATACCTCTTGACGCGTATGTCCTTTTTAATGCGGAAGGCCGTACAACACTCACAAATTTTGCCCCTTAAATACAAACACAACGATAACACCGAACTACAATCTCATGAGATGAGAATGGGCTTATGTTTATTGTCCGAAGCAACCAAAGATTCACTCATTTCTTTTTAAGAGCACTTAATAATGGTAGTGTATTTTTACTCTTTGTTGGAATTGGTAATCGTATTACTCAAATAACGTGTATCTCTCAATGCCAACGTTGGTCTCACAGTTATAGTCCCTATCTCCACGTTTTACTCCAACCGCGGAACAAATGGATAATAAAAAATTGAGCTAGCCAAATTTGGCTAACTGGTAACAACCAAATGGCAGGTCAGACCCTCCATGGACGCCCCATTTGAGTATTTAAAAACCAACTTAAAATCACTTGAAGAACTAATTTTAGTTATGAACAAATGAATGAAGCTATCCAAATTTGTCAAATTGGCAAGAGTAGAAGATTGGGTTTTTTTTTGTAAGATCAATGACTATGTATTCAAATCTTTGCTCTACCCATGGCTATATTTTGAGAATTACTGTACTCAAATACTCTTAGATTATATTAATGGATTGTGGTTATTGTTTGTTTTTTGTTTTTTTGCTTTTGCAAATTTAAAATTTCAATTACCAGAATCTAGAGTTGGGCTGCATGTTTCTTAATTGCCTTTGCATATACTCCAAACACTTGAAGAAAAAAAAATTCATTATATTAGATAGAATCCACTTTGAGTTCACGTGAAACAAAACGTGTTCTATTATAAAATCTACTTATAAAAGAAATGCAACATCACAAAATGAAAAATTAAAGAACTACCAACACAAAACTATTAACCCAAAACTTAACAATAATTCATTAACCAATACACCATTATGCTGAACCTTCCACACGTTGCATAACTACGTACTTCCACAATATTATCATCAAACTCAATACTAGTCGGAATATTTCCACGTAATTTCAATTCGTTCTTATTTATATGAGGCAACTTAATTGTAATCAATCCATCCAAATGACTTCATCCCCTTAAGCATACAATTTTGCAAACATAAAAACACACGATTAAGACTTTTCGTCGAAATTCAATGAAAGATTTTTTCACGGCAACTATCAACTCATCAATCGTGGTGTGAGCTTCTTGGTGTTGTAACGCTTAGATAATCTAAACAACCCCAAGTCAAGAACATTCATATCTGGACTATTTGGCACTGTTGACATGTCAAATAAATATTCAATCCAAGTTTACTCGTAGTTTTGACAAACTCGGTGTCAACAACGGGTATATGCGGCTTAGCATATCTTGTTGAACAAAGATAGGTTAAGGATTAAGGGAACTAGACCATTTTCCCTTTATTGCCGGTAATAACTTTTCGTGGATTTTGTCTCCAAAATTTCAGCTGCTCGATTCTTACACTTCCGTTTAGCAGGTTCCTTGCACATGAACAGAAAAATAATAATTTTTCTAAAAACATTTCATTATCAACTTCATCAAACCTCGGACGAGCCACCGCAACTAAAAATATAATTTTGATCAGTAAGGATCAAGAGCAGAACTCTTAAAAAGTATAACTAGCAGAACACCCTTTAGCGACGGACCGGGCGACGGTTTGGTCCGTCGCCATAGGTTCGGTACGTCGTTACAGCTTTAGTGACAGACAACATATAGCGACGGACCCGTCGCTAAAAAATATAGCGACGGACCGGACCTATGGCGACGGACCAAACCGTCGTTCGGTCCGTCGCTAAAGGGTGTTCTGCTAGTTATGCTTTTTAAGAGTTCTGCTCTTGAAATGCTCCCTAATTTTGATAATGTAATTCTTACTTTTACAGTACCTTAAAGGTTCATTCTCACTAGGTTGTAAATAATACTTTTTCATTTTTTTGGTCATAAATATCCACATCGATGAATTTATTTGTATCATTAATAGGCAAAATTTTAGTCACGCTTTCATGTTCTCACCTGTCAAATGAGGCTTTTTTGAACTCTCCGATGTAGTGTAGACTTATCTACGTACATTCATAGGGGCTGTTGTATATCGAATATTTGTTGTTCGATGAAGAGCAACATTTTTAATTTGATCCATATTGATTAGTTGTATTCTTTTTCGACCAACTCGACTAATACGTCTTCACGATACATCGACTAAACCAACTTCATGAGCACTATTAATTTCCAGCGTACGTGTTCTCAGATTCTTGCAACAGTTCTCTTTAAGACTGAAAATGTCTTAGCTGATCTTGTTAATGAACCAACTTCCCATTTTGGCTTTGCTGTAACAAAATTCCATATATAGTATGGCTTTGTTCATTTGTGAGATTTTCATTTCTTTTGATAGTTTGAGGTTTTTGTTTTTCTAAGAAAGTGTTTTATAGTCATAGGCAAATTTTTGGTTTGAATTGATTTCATTTTGTGAATCAAAAATTTGAAGTTGGTGTAGTGGTGCATACATGTAAATGATGGGTGAACCAAATAACAGTACTTGAATTTGGAGTAATATGCATGTAAAATAGAGTTGTATGGCGGGATGGATAATAATTTGATTAATGCATTGAAAATCGAAAGAGAGAATGAGCTGATGATAAATTACAAAGGCTATAATAGGATTTTTTTTTTTTTTTTGTTATAATAGGTGTATAATTTAAAAAAGGTGTATTTAATTTGAGATAAAGGGGATAGTTTAGTAAATAAAATAAAATTCACGTTTAAAATTAATATAATTAAGTCGCCTAATATGTTAAGATTTCTAGTGTTAATGAATTTTAATTTAGGTAAAAAACTAATCTAATTAGAAAACACGAAACCAAATTTAATTTTATGTAGTGTTTGTGTGGTTATTAAGATTAAAATACAGTTTGCATTCCAAAAATTTGAAGGATTGTTGAGGTTTGTATATTAATATTTAAAATATATCTAAGTGCACCATATGGTTCTTTCTGTTAAACAAAATGCACCTTCCAATACTTTTAACCTTTCAAAATGCACCACAAAGTTATTTCTGCTAAACAAAATGCACTCTCATTTTTGGGTGTAAACTGTATTTTTTTAAATGAAAAGAAATTCTGAGATGAATTTTATAAACATTGAGGCGCAACCCTTAACAACTCTATAAATTTTGAGGTACAAACTGTATTTTAGTCAATTATTAATGTTTGGATCTCTAAACTCATTGTACTATTTTTGATTTATTACATTCCCCTCAAAAAATATTTGTGGGTTAAATAAACATATTAAATTTGAGACCCCTTTTATCCTTGAAGTGGGTATCCATCCAATCATAAAAAGAAAAATAATTTATATATCGACTAATTCATGACAAATTTAAATTGCAACTATCATAAAATTATAAATAAAAAAAAAATATTAACATTTAGATTCCATTTTTTATCCCTTTCTATCTCGTATACCCGTACATTAAAAATTATAAATAATAATATAAAATATTTACATTTAAATTCCATTTTTATCCCTTTTTTATCGCATATATCCATACACTATTATTTAATAGAGACATAAATTTAAAAATAACAGTGCTCCCATAAAAATAACAGTGTTGAGCCCTTCTAGAACGGGACCAATCAAGTGAAACTGGGCTTTCATTTTGGGACAATGGGCATAATGGGTAAGTAGCTTGTTTAAATACAACAAAGGAAAACGTTGCGTAAACATAGAGATAGTAAGAAAGAACACAAGTGAACAGGGCCAGTAGTAGAAAAAACAGTGACAATGATCTCAAAAGAAGAATCGAAAGCTCTATATTCTCTACTGAATGCCGGAGATCAACGCCAATTCGATGAAATCACCACCGAATTTTGCTCCAAATTTCCTAATTCTCTTCACTTCAGACTCTGTTCTTCGCTCGCAATCCTTGTAGAGGTAACCATATATTTTTATATACATATGTGTATGTGATACATGTTGATGAGTTTAATTTAAGGTTAAAGTTGTTTCCCCCTAATGTTTGGTTGGTGAAAATTAGTTGTTGTTTAGGGTTTTACTGTTACTTAGAAAATTAGGGTTTTTATTTAATTGTGTGTGTATGTAAATGGGCTGATTTGATTACTTGCTTGTAGTTTTGGTCTGACTTGGTCACATTACGAATTAAAATATGAAATTGTTAGTATGTTTCATTCAAAAGTTTAATTTTTTTATGAAAATATTTTTCATGTAATGAATGGGTGTGATTGAACTTCAAAAAATTTTGGTACTTTGAAAGAATCTTGATTTGGGTCTTTGGACATACCAAAGAAAAAATAGAATATTAATTCGGGCAGATGGAGTGTTAAGTTAGTTTGGAGATTGGAAAATGCTTGAGGAAGGAAACGAAAGGAACAAGGAAAAGGAAAATAATGGGAATAACGAAAAGAATCATCATAAATGCTTAGTCAGCATTCTATCTAACTCAATGTTAGCAATACCTAAGAAATTACTTTTCCAAGATTAGATGTAATTAAATTTGTTTTCATTACCAGGTTTTTTCAGTTTCCATTCTCTGTATCTTTTCGAGTTCCCAACCTGAGTGTTGATGAGAAATATATGAATTCTGTAAGTCAGAGTAGTGATTACTGTCTTCTTTTATGTTGTATATTTGCAGGTTAAATCAGTGCTTAGACCTTCTCAGCGTTTGGTTGCATTTGCAATACTTCATCAGGCTTATTCCTCCCAAAAATCTTCGTCAAACCCATTCATTTCTTTGCTTGTAGATGTAAGTGATTTATTGTGTTGTCATCAAATTATTGCTCAGAAATAGTTAAGGTGTTTCTGGGTGAACTTGTATGTGCTTGCAGCAATTTATTTATTGTATTTTTGGTTAAAAGGCTATGCATTTTTGGTTAAAATGCTATGCTATCTTAGTATGTTGTGAGTAACAAGCAGCTCTAATCCCCTAGTGTTTGTTTCTTAAGAGCTGAGTCTTACATCTTAGAATCGTCTTGAGATGTGATTTAATGCATAGTAGCTCAGGAATCTTATTATTGTTTAATTTATTCTGGAGTGTTCACTTAAGTGTAGAATCTGTTCTAGTGTAAGTAGCAAGGTTGATATAAGAAAATCTACATCCTACTTGCATGGTTAAATCTTTTCAGATATGTTTAAATTGGCTAGTGCCTTTAGTGGCGATCTGAAATCATCAATCTTTTTTGGAAGGCCACATCGGTTTACTTCACAAATTCACATCCATTCTGTTGCATATACATTGGATTTGGTGGTTTGTAGATCTTTCTTTTTTATACTTTACTATTATGATCCACATAATTCGTGCCATTCCTTTTCTAAGCATTCCTTTTTTAGAACTTGCCTCCTACATATCATGCAAGAGGTAGCTGTAGTATCTGATACGGATATTTTTCATGCACCGTACCTTTCTTTCTTATTATCTGTAGTACACGCTCCTTTCTTTTCCTGCTTTATAGTCTGAAAAGACTTTATTAATGTTTGTTCTTGAGAATTATAATTTGGTGATAGCTTCTTATACTTCTGGAATTTGCAGGCAGCATGTGATCATGAAGCTGAAAATTTTGAAAGGGCATTTATTCTTCAGTTGTTAGGCTCTTCCAGCTCTACCAGTAGTAAAGAGGTTCTAACACTTTTGTGTCTTATTTAATTTATGTTCCCATCTTTTTCTATGGAGTGGGAATACTAGTTGATTGAAATTTTCTAGATTTCGGGTAAATAGATTCCTTTTACTGTGTGCTTTCCAAAATTTCGCAACAGTAAATGTGAACATATATTGAATCTTGATAGCACTGACGATTGCTCAATTTCAGCTCATCACAATAATGTATTTTGTCCATCACTTCATTGTACATTCTTGAGAGATTTTTTAGGTGATAATTTAGAAGCTTATTATGGATTAGTGCTGTTACACTGCTTGATAGACTCAACTATTAAAAATTGCTAATATTCTGAAGTGTCAGCTATTCTGAACTGTTAAATATATTTGGTGTCCTTATTGTGTTCGACATGGTTACTTTGCTCATTTCAAAATTGTAATGGCACAAGCGCAATATAAATGGTGCTGGATAGGGGGACGGGGTTGTGATAGCCTGGCGATTTGAATCGGTCAAATTAGGCAACCCAGATCGCTCGAACAGATAGGCGATCCACTCCCAGAAAGGCATACCATGACAGATTTTGGTCACCCGTGTCCCGCTTGAACTTAACTCTCTTCTGGACTCTCTTTCCTTCTCCTAACATAAGGGATAAGGGGACGGGGGCATTCAATCTGAATTGTGATAGCCTGTTTATTACCTGAGGTATGTTATTTATGAATTTTCATTTTTATTTCTCTTGTGGTCTTTTGGTAGGATTATTTTATTAATTACTAAGAGTGAGAAAGGGAAAGCAAATATAGTAAATAGAAGGAAGAGATGGAATTCAATAGAAGAATAAAAAAGAAGGGAGAAATTAAGGAGTTTAATCTGTTTTGGCAATTAAAGAAACACATAGTAAAAAAAAAGATGGAAGAAAAACATATGCAAAAAGATTGGGTATTAAACTCTTTGAGCGTCTGAATAATAATTTATGGAATTATAAGGCAATGAATTGACATATTCATTGTACTACACAACAATATGTCGTTGGAAATTGAGCAACTCATTCAAAAACTTTTAATGTTTTCCTATATCGCATACTTTATTATGTTGAAATTATATATATATATATATATTATAGTTGTTAAGGTGCAAGTGCCCTCAGTAGCCTATGCGCGAGGCGCGTGGCTTTCTAAAATGAGGTGCACAATGTAATAAATGCTGTAAATTATTATAATTCAATGACATTTAACAATTTCTTTTCCAAACTGAATAGCAACAATTTCTTTACCTAAATAGATTCATGAACTACTAACATGCTTAATCAACTTAAAAGGAACACATCAATTAAAGGTATCTAAACAAAAATAATAAGTTAATTAAAGGTTCGTTTAATAAAATAGATATTCGTTTAATGCACCAAAATTAAGAAAAGTAAGAGGATACTAAAATTCCATATTCACTCAAAATCTGTCTTCTCGAATGACCAAGAAGGAAGGATTTTTGTCACGATCATGGAGGCATGAAGACTCATGAAATTGCATGAGAGAGTCAATGATGGTAGACAAAGTCGCATTTCTCAAGCAACTGGTTGTTTGTTATTTTTTTGTTTTTAGTTCTGGACTTTCGATCTAATTTCATTTTTAGGCTGCCGATTGTTTTTTTTTTGTTTGTAGTTTCATATTTTTATATAATTAAGTTAGACTGCTCGCCTAGGCGCGCCTCATCTAGTGTTGCGCCTTGAGTTTGAGCACGAAAAGACCATGCTTGATCTACCTGCGCTCGCCAGCGAGACACAAAAGCTGTGCCTCGCCTCAAGCCTTGGCGCGCCTTTGACAACTATGATATACATGTGTATGTAGACATAGTTATATAATAAGCATTCCCCGTTTCGAATTAAAGTATTGAATTCCAACCAAGTGTTCTGAAGAAGTTTACCTCATTGTGTCTATTTCCGTATTAAGTAGCATTTCCGTGCCCATTCCGCATATTGTAGCAATCCTCATTCTATTGATTGTAAGTCAGGGAGCAGCATGTTAGGCAGGCGTTAAGGTTGGCTATAACTTAAACCTGACTTCAATATGGCAGTTTTTTTGTGCGACTATTTTTATCAGTTATCTTCAAATACTGGCACATAAGGGCCTCTATTCTTCTTTTTCACTCTGAATTCCTGTATCTTGCTCTTCTACTGAATTAGTTATATACTTATATAAAGCAGATTACATTCTGTGACTATTCCTTTACTGCTATTACTCTGCTTTTCTTCAGTTGATCTTCTTCCTGCTGCAAATTTTTTTCGGTAAGATGCTTCTCTTCTCTCACTCGCATTTCTGTTCTAGTCTTGTTATCTTCTTTTTCGTCTAATTCTGTTCTTAAAATCTCCTCTAAAAAGTCTCAATTATCATGTATATATCCTGCACACCAAGTATTTGGTATGATGTCTGAGTGAAGATTTCAATTTCTTCAATCTCAATTCTTCCTCCTCAATACAACAATCAGTTCAATCTCTAAGTCAAACTTTACAAACTCCTCATCTGATCAGAGAGAATTCATCTGTTACAGTTTGAAAATTTGATGTCTCTTCAGACTCTGTTTCTGTCCCCCCCCCCCCCCCCCATAATTCTTCAATTACAGTTCAAAATTCCTTAAGCTATTCTCGAAATTATTCTGTTTATTCTAATCTTTTCCAGAAGGTTACTTAGACATCAATGTAACACTATGACTTGAAATTTTGAGAAAAGTAAACAACAATACTTGAAATTCAGATCAAAGGCAGATTTGATTTTGAAATCCTTGCATAATTTCTTTGTGCAATTACTCGCAAATTTTCAACTCATTTGCAAGTGAGTGCCTACAATTTTTAATCAAGAAAAGAACCATTTGTGTCTGGTCTTTCATTCACCCTGTTCCTATTTGAACTGATCTTTGCCCCCCACCCCACCACCCAAAAAAAAAAAAAAAAAACTCTATTTTAATTTCATGTTAGAATTCTTCCCAAATCATTTTGTAACTCATTTAGTTCACTTGAATCTGCTCTAAAGATTTTTTCTTTGTTTCTGCGAACAGTTTTGATTTGGAAATTCAAGTTAATCAACATCAGAATTTGATATTAGTCAAGTCAGTTTGAAAGTTGAAATATCTTGGCTAATTAGTTCTGAAGCCTCTCGGTTTTCGGAATTGATTTCTGAAAATAGATCTCAGTACCTGTTTTATTCGGTCTCTGACTATGCTTTCCATTCTTATTTGAGGAGAATGAACTAAGTTCTTCTATATTAAATAGAGAGATTGATTCGAATTAAGCATTACTTTCTTTTGAAGCTCATTTACTCTAAAGATTCCATATCTTTTCATTTAGATCGGATCTTCCATATCTTTTCATTTAGATTGGAGCAAGATCATTAGAAAGGTTCGATTGCATTATGAACCTTTCATTTCAATTTGTTGTTATGAAAATTTCGATTTCAATACTGGGATTAAGCTATGGCTGGATCAGCAAAGTCTGAATTCATGTTCCAAGAGGAACTCTTAGGTTTTTTAGGCAGACTTCAAACAAGAGATTTCAATCTTTGGAGAATATGACTGATAAGTTGTACTCAGTCATACTTAGATGATCAAAGAATTGAAGGTTCATAGTGCAGAATACAAAACGAGTGGCCAAGAAAATTTTAGAATCTCCCGTGGGAAAAACCTAGAAGAAAATGGGAAGAGATATGATGTAAAAGTCCTTGGGACTCCTAGCCATGTTACTCAGGCCAGACACACAAGCCATTATACTGATCTCTTCTATGTAGATGGAAAAAGGGGATAGGACTGAATATTTTGAGTTGAAATAACACCAAAAGGATTTTATTTATCTGAAGATAAAGATGTGAATGCAGAATATCAAAAGCATCATGTCTTTGATGTAGAATCAGTTTATAAAGGGAAACCTTTGTTTGATGTGTAATTTGAAGCAATTGATGTTTACGCAAGCAGTGTGATAGATACTCTTGGTATTGAGAAGTATCAGACTATGAATGTGGTTCTATATCTGATGAAGAGCCACTGAAGGAAGGAAAGGTTGTGGTGCATAATAAAGCCGGAGTACTAGGATAGACTCAAGAATTAGGAAATGTTGGTAGTGAATTGAAAAATCCACGGCCTCTTTTCCTTGGTTTTTAGAAGAAAATCCAGTCATTGATGAAGATGTTGAATTCAATGGTGTTGTGAAGAAATGATTGCTCTAGAGCTGTATGTTGACCAAGGAATTCAGAGGTCAAGAGTGGTCCACAATGAGAGAGGGCAACTGAAGTTCTCTCTACTGGAAGCATATGGAAAACCAAAGATTATAGACTGATGTTTACTTCCATGGAAAATTGGGAGCCAGAATTATGCATATCAGATGCTCATTCCTATATGCAAAGTTGTGAGGGATTAAGTATGGAAAGTTACCCCAGAGGATTTGTACCTGTTACTCAGTTAGTGCAGGAGGGGAAAAGGTTTTGCTACAAGGAAATGGTGTTGCAAAATTTGTAGTGCTGGTTTACCCTTGAGGATGTGAAAGGTTGTTCAAATTTGTCGGGCAGTTAGTTGTGGCCTATAAAAGCTGTATTAGTTAGTTCGTGATATGTTGACTATTATGTAATATGAATTCTCTCTCTCTAACAGTGTCTCATATTTCACTCTCTCTAAAGCTCCTGTATTTCTACTTCTCTCTTGATTCTCTATTTGTTTGTAAACCTTCTTCTCTCTAAACTCCTGTTTCTCTGTAGTTTTACCAAATTCAGTTGTATAAAGTAGATCAGAACTCAGTTTGTGAAAAATACTTGAGATTGTCTATGATTTATTAGAATAGACATTGATTTGGATGCTTTGTGATATTTTAAACTTCTAGGTGTATTTTTCCCTTTCAGTAAAAGTTCAAAGATCATTTTTTGCTTGTGTTTCAAATGAGATTTACTCTGTTCCCATATACATTTACAGGAAAAGTGGATGTTTCTCAAGTCAAAATATTTGAAAAAAAATTCTTGTTTGATTATCTCCAAGATAATACTAGGTTGAACCTTAACTTTAACTCTTTTGGAAAGGAAGTTTGGATCTATTTTATTATAGTTCAGCACCACCTACCATATAGATTCTGCTTCTTTGTATATTCTCGAAGTGTCTTGATGTATATTTGTTTCAAACCTTCAAATTAAATCCAATTTTTAATGCAACTGGAAGTTGTATGGTCAATGGTGTTAAATGGTAACTGAAAATGGCCATTGACTTCCATTAGTATATGGAACTTGGAAATGCAATTTTTTTTAATGTTACTCGAGTAAGTAAAGGTATTGCTTATAATTGAGTGCTTGGATATGTTAGTCCAGGAAATCTTCTTTTGAAATATTATTTTCTTGAATATCTAGTCTCCTTCGTTTACGTAATTGATATTAAGATACATAACTTTGCATCTTTATGTTGCAAGTTTGTATTCTTCACAAAATAAGCTTCTGACTATATGCTTATATTGAGAATAGGCTTCTGATTTTTAGGTAGCCTAATTTGACTACTACGGTAGGCCATTCTAGTGACTATTTCCCTTTTTCATATCTGGTTTAATGTATTAACTTCTGGTGCAGACAAGTTTAGAATATCTTCCTTTCCAAGCTTTTCACAAGATGTTATAAAGTTTACCTGTTATGTTATCAATGTTTTTTTCCCTTTTATTTGCTTCACATATGATCTAGGCCTATATATTTATCAGGACAACAAAATGATGTAGCTACCTAGATAGCCACTCTGTTTAACATTGTATTACGCTTTTGGTAGTTTGTACATTTTGCCTTTCTATCTTCTTCCTAAATTTCAATTTTTCCCTATGACCATGGATTCTTTTGATGTCTTATCTCCTCAGGTTCTCAAGCAGTCTGCGGCAGATTACATAAAAAGTTTTGATCCTTCATCACATGTGAGTTGTGCCGACGTACATATTTGCAATTGTTTGCATAGCACATTACGTCTATAATCTTTGTTATTGAATCCTATCTGGATGGCTCTGGACATCAATATGATCAGCAGATCAGGGGCTTGACCAATTGGTCAGTGGCTCACGCTTGGCTACTGCCATAAATGTATAAATGGCTAACAGAAATCTCCTAAAGGAATTTTACTTGTTTCGTATAGTTATACACATATTTATAATATTTGCAGAAAAATATAGTTATAGACACATTTATAATATTTACAGAAAAATTCTCCATACACCATTCAATTGTGCTATATGTACATATCTAGATCCTTCTGATCACGTATGTTTGGTCTTGATCTTGTAAGATATTGGTGGAATATTTTACGTATTACATTTGTAATTATGTATGCTTGTGAATTATTAGTTTTAATCCAGAAAAGCTCCAAGATACATAATTCCTTATATGTTTTTGGAGAAATATAATGATGTTTTTTTTGGTCTGTTCCCCCATAGTCAGAATGGTTTAGGGAAGGGATAAAGGAGGAAGAAGGGTGACGGGGAGCCTATCACTAAGAATCGGTAGGAAACAAACAATGGCGCAAAGTCTTAATCTCAATCATTATGTTACACTCTAATTCCAATGATGGGATACATGAAACCCTAATTATAATTTATGTAATTTAATAAGGAAACAAAGTACTAATCACTAACTACAATAATTAAAGAATATACAATTACTTCTTTAACTAAAATTACCTAAATACATTAAATTTATCTATAGAAGATAATATAAAATAACATATTGATAATCCTTTGTACTGTCTAGTAACCTTCGTGTCCTTTTCTGCATCATTCTCTGTTCATTGAGAATAACTTGTCTTCGAGTTTTAAAGTGGGCCAGAATTCATAAGCTTCAATCTTTATTTCACAAGCGCTATAAATCTTTAATATCCTTGTAGTTACAATAATAAGTTGAAAATTTTTAGAAGATGGTTTTCTTGTCCAGTGTGTGTGTGTGTGTATGTATATATACATATATATATATATATATATATAAGATAAATTTCTGTATGAACCATTTATTACCACCTTCTTTTGGTGTGCACTGGAAACAACTTAGTCCCAAAGTGCCTCTATGAAGATTTGAACCTCTGACCTATACCTCGTCAAGGTTCTTATCATGTTGTGCACTACCACTGGAGCAACCTTTAGGATTCTCATCCAGCATATCATTAGTGTTGATAGCTTACTACTTCATGGTCTATTTTGAATTGTTGTCCACCAATATCTCATATTTTTTCTGAGTGCTTAAACTTCAGCTTGGTCTGAATTTTGATGATTTCTTCAAGCTGCTTAACAAATTCAACTTCTTTTTCATCAACGTCAAGATCCTTGCATGAAGGTTTTTGTTCTTCTTCGAATTTGCCAACTCAGATTTTTTAACTTTCTTTCAACCTACTCAGGAGAAATATTTGTTGTTTGATCTGTACAAAATATGATGGAACATAACATTTGGATGCTTTCTCATAATGTGCCTTTAAATCTTCAAGTATGTGTAAATCCCATTTGAAGTCATCCAGCAATTTCCAGTAAGAACCGGATGGAAGATAAAAACCTTTAATTAGATTGCGCTGGACATAAATTATATGCTCAAGTTGCAATATTTGACCCCAAAGGGAATCAGGAGTTTCAACGCTAAAGAATTTTTTTCTTTTATTTCAATTTTCGACTGTTTTTATTTGTTTCCACGGTCTGACTATTTTTTATTGAATTTTTTTCACACTTACTTTTTTTGTTATGACCAACTATTTTCCCCTTTTTTTGTTTTTGAAAAAACAATCTAACAGGGATAAATCTACAAAATTAAAGGTCTAGCCTCTAGGGCTTTTTTTAAAATTTAACAGTTTGTGAGACTAGTGCCGAATTGTGAGATGAATTTAGAGGCCTAGATGATAATTATACAGAATATTTTTGAAAACAAAGGTCAATAACCTGTCTATCTTACACAAAACAGAACAGTTGGAGAAGAAGATGGAGCAAGTCTTGACAATGTTCAATGGCAGCACGAGAGGGGTCTGGTGTCAGCTGGCAGACCGGTCTTTTCATTAATTTTTTTATTTTACTTTCTTTTAATTTAAATTATGATGGAAGCAGCGGTGTCATGATGGTGGATAGGCTGAGATCTAAGGTGTTGAGGGTGCCCAATTATGGTTCCAGCAAGTGATGCACAATTTTTCATGAAATACGTGACCAGTATTTTCCATTGTGAACAGTATTTTTCGGCATAAACAATACTTTCTGGTGTTGAACAATACCTTTTCCTTTAATTGGATAGATTTTGGTCTGAGTTGGTTTGTGGCCTAAGATGAATTTAGGTGGCACAAATGCTAGGATTTGGTTAGGTTTTGAGTTTTGATGTGCAGATAGAATGCTAGTTGAAATCAAATGATCTCAAATTCTGCTGTAATACCAATTTGATGCAGGATAAGTCCAGAAGGGTTCAGGGAAGGGATGGAGGAGGAAGAGAAAAAGGGGGAAGTAGAACTTATCATCACAAGTAATCGGTAGAAACAAAATGGCAAAAGATGGCACAAAGCCTTAATCTTAAATTCTTAATTAATATATTAAACTCTATTAATACCAACCATGGGATTACATCACTCTAGGAAACCTAATTTTATATCAAAACAAAGTCCTAATTACTATCTACTATAAAATATGAATAAAAGATATATAAATATTTCCTAATTAAAATAACCTGATTACAATTAGTTACCCATATGTATAATACTGTAAAATATTATACTAATAATCCTTTGCACTTTTTACTGTTTTAGTAACCTTCATGGCCTGATCCACATATAGTAGTTACATCCAACCCACTGCCAACTGTGGGACATTCAGAGTTGGGTATAAAAAATTGTATTAAGTGCACTTAGGAGTTGCAATATTTGAAGTGTATGTTTGGCAAATAAAATTGGGTCTTGACATACATTTGCGGCTTCCTATTCAATCTTCAAAATATGAATGAATGGGTACGTCCCTCACTGTTTAACTCCCACATTCCAACTTAAAGTCTATTTTTTCTGTTTTGTCTGTATCAAAAGATTCAAAATAAGTCTTTCTGTTGAAAGTAAAGTTACCAATCCCATGATACTCCAGATAACCTTATTTTACATTGGATTAACAAGTTAACTAAAGACCATATCAGTGGAGGGTAAATTTCAAAATGTAAACGTGTTTTTAATACTGTGACTTTCAGATTGGGACTTTAATATGGGATAGACTGACTGAAGGTCTGAAGCACTATGAGTATTTTGGATTTAGAAAAAAATCCTGCCACTTTCCTAAAGCTTAATTGGTTCAAAGTAGTAGCATGAAGGTACAACTAGATCACACTTCTTTCTGTTTTTTGTGCAAAATATCTAATTAAGGGACGGATATGGTCGTATCTTGTTCATGATCTCAACTGGCTTGGATGGACCTGTTTTAGTAACACTTCCTATGAGTTATGATGCTGATGGTCTGCATACGCAAGTAAATTTCGTTGTTCTTCACAATATATACTCTTAGGTTGATCAATACTTTTCTGGTGTCAGGCTTTCCCGCTACGTGATCAGTTGCAGCAGCAATTTTGTGATAAAATTCACCCAGAACCATTTAATTGCTTATTCAAGAACACTTCTGTGAAAAATGTGGTGCCAGACCCTGATATACCTCTCGGTTGTGATGTTGCTTCATTGGAGTATGACTCTTTGCTAGTGATGCAACAATTTAGCTTCTTCTAATTACATAAATTCTTTAATGCACTTGTCAGGAAAAAAAACTTTAATAAAAGTGGGATTGGTACTTATTTTTCAATAGCATTGGGATCAAATTTCAGGTTTGACTTGCACCCTGGAGTTAAACCAAAAATTGGAGCTGGGGATAGAGATGAGACAGTCACAGGGTTGCTGGAGAATTTATCGTTGGAAGGATTAGGTCCTCAGTGGGTTAGGCCACGTCCACCAAGGCTCCCCGTGCAGGATGGTGAGGTGAGATATTGGTCGCCAATCAATTTTTATAATTCATCTGCTTTACCGACCTTACCCTTGTCGAGTTTTTTGCAGCTAGTGTGGCTTAACCCGGATAATCATCATGAGCTTTTATGGGATAATGGGATGTGCGCTGATACCAGCAAAGGGGCAGCTGTACGCGATTTAATTGCAAAAGCTTTGAAGGGGCCACTTGCGCCTGCTCAACAAGAGGTGCTCTCTCTCTCTCTCTCTCTCTCTCACTCTTTCTCGTGCGCACACTCATACATGCATATGCATACAGGAACATATGTAAGCTTTTATGCACTTTGCCTATTAGAACTGTTTTTCTAATGCATCTATATCGTCTATGTATTGCCTTTTTATTTATTTTTTTAAAAAATTATAAAGCTGTTACATATTGAGTTTGAATAAAATCTATTGTTTTCTCTCGTTTTTATCCTCAAATATACTTGTGTAATAATGTGATGAGTGTTCTGTGAAAGATAACTTTTAGCATAGACTGCAAAGTTGATTTTATGTTTGTGGACTGATTCCATGATATAAACTTTTCCGGGTGTATGTTCAGTGCATGTTGCATTCATAAAAGTTGTTTTATTGGCTGGGAAATACTTGGACAGGATTAGGAGTTGGTGTCTACTAGTATTTCTATACATCCTTCTGAAAATTAACTTGTATTTGTGTGGCAAGACGAAGTACAAATGATTAAATTAGGGTCCGTTGTCTGAGGAAATTTCAGTTTCGTGTATCTGAACTTTGGACGAGATTAAAATTTGAAGTTATATAGACTATGGCAATGTTCTAAAAGGCACTAGGCGGGAGGCGGGCGGCCCGGGGGGGGAGGGGAGCTAGCACCTAGGGAGCCTAGGCAGGATTTTTTATTTTAAGCCAATTTTAATATTTTATCTTACATTTATCCAAACAAAACAATAATATAATGCAAAACAATCTATAATAAAGATAATAAAGGCCTTTGCTTAAAGTTCAAACACATGTCCATATTGCCAATGTCAAAGTTCAAACACATAATTTGTTTAATTTTTAAAAATAATAAATGTATTTTTAAGTAATTTATAATATTCATAATCATATTTGATATAAAACAAATGAATTCATGTTAATTTTGAGTTTGAAATTAAATTTTTTAAGAGTATTCTTGTATCATCATGCTTCAATGAAAACAATTGCTTCAATGAATTAAAACAAACTATATATATATATATATATATATCCATTACTTGAAATAATTAAATTATAGAATTATAGAATTAGTGGTACTAGTATCTTCTCATATATATACGTACTTCTTCTTTCTAAAAAATTTAAATAAATGTTATTTTTAAAAATTAGTGTGAAGTTTATTGAATGAGACATTTGATATTATTAATTATGAAATTATTTTTATTTGTGTAATCTTCAAAATTAAGGACTTAAAGAAAATGACAAATACCATATGCTAAGTATGGCTAACATATCTTTAACGTATTAGTTTTATTCATAAACAAGATTGCTATTAAATAATAAAATTTAAAATTTCAAGAATTCAATTAAATATTAAAACTTAAGAAACTAAACATAAATTTAAGAATTATATTGAATTAAACTAAATATTACAAATGTATCATCATTTATATAATTTGAAGTTAGTACAAGTTCAAAAAATTACAACTATAATAAAATTATCTATTTTGACTTGATCTTGTTCACTTCTTGTTGTGATTTGATATGCTACAACATGCATTATGAATATAGTAAATCATTAGAAAAATAAATATATCAAGATCTGATTTGGGTAATTATTAAAATTAAAAAAAACCTCTCCCCCTAGGCTTCGCCTAGGCTCCGCTTAATTTCCTGGAGGAATTTTTTTGCCGTCTTGGGCCTAAAAGAGGCGCTGGGGGGGGGGGGGGCTAGTCGCGTTTTAGAACACTGGACTATGGTGGTGTTTGTTTGTGTCTGTATGCCTCTGTCCATCATAGCCTCTTTCTCGGTAAGAAGATAATCTTGTTTGACAAATTTTTTGATGCCTCTGTATGAATTTTTCTTCCTCCTTTTCGATCAGACTTCAACCCGAGTCAAAACAATACAGAGGCAACCAAATTCTTTTGTTGTCCCTCACATCTCCACCCGGTACACATATTACTATAGTATGAAATGAAAGAAACTGTACTATAGTAGTATTTTTTTTCACTAGTTTTATTTTTTTAACATAAAGTATTTATGAACCACATTACTATTTTTTATTTGAATTGGTTTATTTACTTCAAATAAATAAAAGGTGTACTTCCAAATAAATAAATAAATTGCCTCATCCCACACTCTATTTTATACAGACGTCTAAATTATACAGATCTTAATTAAATAATTTTATCAAACACCACCTATGTCAAAAGGATGCTGACTCTGAGAATCCACGTCTGTAGAACAAATAGAATGCTCACAAAATGCACGTGGGTTAACATGAAAATTTATTCATTGTTTAGAAAATTAAGTGGAAGGTAAAACTAAAAGGCAAACCAGGTAAAACTTTTATTATTAGTAGTAGTTGTGATTACTATTATTGTAACATTAACCAGGTAAAACTGAAACAATATAGCTATATTAAGTTTTATTAAAATCTCCTTTTTCATTTAAAATACTTAGCGGTTGATGATATTGATAGTCTATTATTTAGGCTTCATCTAGCTTGATAAAGAGGCACACTAATTATGTTGAAAGGAGATAAAAGTTTATTTATTTGTGTTTAATATTATTGGGAGGCTTTTCCTTTACCAAATAATTTTTTGAAATTTACTTTCATTATCCATGGATGATTATTTCCAAAAGAGTAGATATTAGCTCAATTTGATAGTTGATGCCTTTTTTTGTCATATTGTGAAGCGAGTTCTGTATGAGTTGGCTAGCGATCCAAAGCTTGTGTATCACTGTGGATTGACACCAAGAAAGCTACCGGTTTGTATTTCTCTACTGCTTTATTTTCTCATACTAGTAACTGTTGTTTCCTGGTTTGTAAGGCCTACTATTTTGTTATCAGGAACTGGTGGAGAACAATCCCTTGATTGCAGTTGAAGTTCTCATCAAGTTAATGAATGCGACTGAAATTTCAGAGTGTGTTCTTGATCCATTTATTTTCCTGATATTTTTCTTGATGGAATGTATAAACATTTTGATTTTGCTATTTATTTTCCTGGGATGAATACAGGTACTTCACAGTTCTTGTTAACATGGACATGAGTCTTCATTCGATGGAAGTTGTAAACCGGCTTACTACAGCCGTTGAACTTCCCACTGAATTTATACACATGTACATAACAAATTGTATATCATCCTGTGAGAACATCAGGGTAATTCCATAATTTTGATATATGTTGTTTCTTTTCATTAATATTATCTGTTTCATTCTTTAACTGTGTGATGGTGTCATCAATCTTTGTAGACCTTCAAAACTACCTTAATTTACTAGTAACTTTAATCTGGAAATAGTTAAACAATACATTTATTCATGAACTTACTAACTACAAATGCCTCGTCCGTCTTTCTTCAACCCACATTCCACTTTCTGGCGAATACTTAGAATGTCATCATGTTATCTCTAAAAAACAGGTCATTTGACATTTGTATAGGTAGTTTGGGACAGAAGTCTCATGTTCTGGCCTCTCCGTTAAGTCCCAATATATGGTTTATAGGGAAAAGAGAAGAGAAAATTTAAAATTGCCATTATTGTAAAGGAAGTTGCAATGGCTATATGGTTTTTGATATTTTATTTTAATGCAGCTGCGGGATGCATTTTATAAAGAACTATGTGTTTTTTTAAAATTTATTATTTATGTTAAATCAACTGGACATGAACAAGGTCATTGCATTGCATGGAAATAGCCTTTGGTATAAGGCTTCCTAAAGTAAACTTTTCCCACAGCCTAGTTACTGCCCCCTTTAAATGGGTTTTGGTGTTTGTAACCTGAAGGTCGCTGGTTCCAGTTCCCATATTTGGTCCTAAAATAGCTATGAAAAAATAACAGTATAAAAATAGGTATGGGTGTATACCTATCTGATATATTGTTGTACCCATTCATCTTTTGAAAACGGTTACTTCAATTTAAGAAAAAATGTTTAAGAAAATGACTGTATTTCTAACTTGGTTATCAACTGTTTTCATGTTAAAAAAAATTGACTATACTTTTGAAATTTTAATACGTTCCTCATGTTCTGTATGTATGTGTATGAATTGTGAATTAAGATTTCTTAAACCATATTTGAAGGGTTTTGCTATTGATCTTTTAATGACTTCTATATATGTGGTTATCTTGCATATCTTTTTTTCGTATTATGAACATGAATTTTATTTTTACTGCGAGTCCAAATGCACCTTGTGTTTTGATTGTTTTCACTACTCAATAACACTGAATCATTACATCATTCTGTGTGCATTTTTGGCGGATGAAACTTTCTGTATATACACCTGCAATGTGGAGCTCTATACCGAATTAGATACCAGTATCACATATGGTAGCTATTTCCGGGGTATAATGGGTCGAAAACTATATAAAGTATAAACTGACTACTGTTTATTTGTCATGTTTCTTCTGTTGATTCCTCTGGTTTTCATTATTTGTTGTTTTTAAGGCAATTCATAATGAAAACCGAAATTTTGGCGCGTTTGAGTTTTATTTATAGTTTATCTCTTCCTCCACCCACAGAGTGTTGCGGTTCCAAGTTTACCACACCAGTCTGCTCGTAGGAGCAAACTATTGCATTGCTGAGGTATTAGCTAATTGTTTTCTCACTTTTCAGGATAAGTACATGCAGAACAGACTTGTGAGGCTTGTATGTGTTTTCCTGCAGAGCCTGATACGGAATAAAATCATCAATGGTAAGGCATTCTACTTATTAGTCTGTTGTAAATCCCAATTACATGTATGGTACATGCAAGCAGATTGAACATGTATTTCATATAGATGCAATCTGAGTAGAAAAAGGCAGAGTATCGAGGAAGTGTATAGGATAGGATTCCTGGCACAAAGTCGTACATGAATGAAGCATGTTTCTCCATGAAGTTTGTTAGATCTTGTAATATCTCAAAGTACAACTCCTGACTACTCTAGGCATCGTGATCTATTCCCCGTCTAGTAACTGACAATTGAAAATAAGAGATATTTTGAGGCAAGCACATGCACCTTACCTAATCGGTATGTAAAGATGCTAAATTATGTGTGAAGTGGAAAAAAGAAATGCCTTGTCAAACTCTGTTTGGTAGTGGATGTGGAGTAATTTTTTTTACTATTATTATTCAGATTCCTGGAACGGGCTACTTGTTAATAAAGTTGAAGCAACATGTATTATTATTCATTAAAAGTCAGTTTGGCAGTTGATTGAATCATCAGTTCTGATGCTCATTAAGGAACTAGTTTAAACGATATTGTGAAAACTTGGAACCAGGAAATTTGTATGTTATCCGATTGTTAAATGAAATTTAATATTTCGTATCACAATCATTTACAGATTTACTCTCCACCTTGAAAATCTAGATGGCGATTATGCTAATACCGTCTTTAAATAGAGGAAAATGAACTGTGTCGTGAGAATGATTATAGTTGCAAATTTGCTAACAATTTCTTAATGGTTGTGCATTGCAGTTCATGACCTTTTCATAGAAGTGCAAGCCTTTTGTATCGAGTTCTCAAGGATTAGGGAGGCAGCTGCCTTGTTTAGGCTGCTTAAAACCTTGGAATGAACAAGCATTCGTTTTCTTTAGTTTTGACTTTTTTCTTACTGTAAATTGTGTTGGTTCAGATATGTTAACCAATTACTCTCCCTTCATATCTGACCGTGATGGTTGTTCTGTACTGTAGATATGTGAAGATGTGGGTTAGTGTTCCTATCTCTGGTTAGGAGATTCTGTCCTTTTAGTTTAACCTCCCTAAGCAATAAGATAAGAAGAATGGCAGATGAGGACTTTGGGTATCCACATCTTATTATGATGAATATTGTTTTGCAAAAATGGGTTTTACATACTTCTGGATTATGCATATTTGGCTGGAAATATATTGAAATGGGTTTTACATGCTTCTGGAATATGCATATTTGAAGGGAAGTCTGGTAAAGTTTCTATATATTGTGAACAAAAACATTTTGACTCTTGTTGGTGGTACACATAATGGCATAGTTTGTAAATTAATACAAGTATATGGTCAAGTACTTGTGGGTTTTGTCATAATATACATATTTTCTGATGTAGTATTGAGCTTGTGGGAGGTATGGTGCCACCAAACTAATTGGGGATGGCTATTTTTTGGATCATTTAGATCTACGGTTGAATTTGAAAAATGTTGTGTGAGCTGAAAATTGAATTTAGAAATTTTATAAAATGATTATATTTAAAATTTCACTCATTATTTGATAATACTCTTAATTTGAACATTTTTGAACCTAAAAAATTGGTGTAGATTTATTTAATTTTAATTAATAATATTATAAATTATTTGAAAAATAACATTAACCATTAAGATTTTTCATGTATCATGTTGGTTTTAAGTTTGATTTAATTTCAAATTGATTTTTTAAGAAATCAATAGTTTGCCAAAAGGGGTTAAAACTTGAAAATAAAGAGTTGTGAAGTTAATTCGTATCCTAAAAAATAAAATTGATTTGCACTAGATTCATCTTCTAAATATAATAATTAATATTGTAAATTATTTAAAATGTCATTATGATAAAATTTGTTTTTAAGGGTAAATGAAATTGAAGCAATTTTAAATCCTAGGATTAGAATAATTGATTTTTTTTTCTTAAAAAAGAAAAAGAGAAAGAGGAAGAAGATGTCAAAATGGGACTTATTCTACAGAACTCAGGACATATTAATTTGCAGCTTGTTTGCAAGTAATTGTCTCGTTTCCAAGTTTGTACCTGTAATTCAGAGTTTCTATACAACTGAGATTACCATAATCCTAATTCAGAGTTTCCATGCAATTGAAATTATGGTAATCAAGTAAAAAAAAAATCCCAATTTCCCATGATAATATTATTTTCGTTCCAAAATTAAAGATATATTTTGACTTTTTAGAATTAATTTACGAAATTTTAAAACTCAAAATTGATGATATAATTTCATTCTAGTTTTAAAAACAATAAAAATAATAATTAATAGTACTTTATAGTTAATTTATAATTATTATATTTATTTATACTATAATTAAAATAATTTCATATCAATTTCTAAAATCAAAATATATCTTTGATTTTAAAATAAAGAGAGTATTAAATAATATAGGACAAAAAGTCACAATTAAGAAGGATTTTAACTTGTCCTAACCGCACATCATCAACCAAGTTTACAGCCAACTGGGCCCAAATCACGTGGCCTTTAACTAAGAATCGGTGTTTAGTGGGGTCTCGGGTGAAACACCTCAACCCCACGTTAAAATACTAATATATATATATATATATATATATATATATATATATATATATATTCAAGTTAATTATTAATAATATTTTCAATTATAATCTTTTGATTGAGTTTATAATGGACTAAGATAATAAATCATTTCATAATAGTTATGTTTATCACTTTATTGTAAAAGATCAAATTGACTTGTTATGTCATAAATACCTCCATATTCTACCAACTAAGATTTGACAATGTGTTTGTGTCAATGACTTAAGAAGATACTGTTCAGACAATTGTTTAGATCTTGGTACGTTCTGATTTGGTTCGAACTCAAAATTTGACACGTGTTGTTATATTATAATATTAGAGCCAAATCTCAAAAGTTTTAATTAAAAAATTCGATTGAATTGTAATAGGTGAGAACACGAAGATGGCTTTTATTATTCCACAATGGACAAAAAGATCGAATGTGAGGACACGAAAGTCGTTGGTAATAATTTAAATGGCTAAAGAAGCAAAGGTATGGATTGTGTGTGCTCGATTTAACGAAAATATTAAATATTTAGTTGGAAGAATTTGTAATATCTTAATTTCATATCGAAACATGTGTCATGACCTTTTAAACAAGTCTATAATAAACTAAAATGACCTAAAAAATATTAATACAACAGTAAATTAAGCCTTAGTATGTTACTTCATCTGTCCTAAAAAAGATGACTAAATATATAAATTTTTTATCCTCAAAAAGATGAGATTAAGTATATAAAGTGAAGGACAATTAAGTCATTAATAGAGTTCATTAACATAAAAAAAATAAAAATATTTATTTTTTATATAACCATATAAATACACTAAAGATAAATTTAAAAAAAATATTTACTCTCTTTCTTTTCATCCTTTTAGATAGGGAGTATAATTTACCGTGTTAAACCCTAGTATCCCAACCACCGGTATAAATAGAGCTGGCGAATATAGAAAGTTTGGAGTCTAGGAAAGCATGGGAACCAAACGTGGCCAAATCAAAGAGAGACACCTAATAATAAAGGTAGTACTACTTGGTGCATGCCACGTGGAAATTCTATTTTGGGACACCTATACTATATATATCTCCTTTGTAACACTTCTACTCAAAAATCTCTCCATGCTTCATTTTCAGAGACACCTTTTTTTAAATTTTTATACAGTCCAACACTATATTTATACAAGATAAGATACTCACTCTGCAGAATGGGCACATTGTGCTCCCTTAAACTTAAAGAAAGCTATTTTATATATATAGTTTCACCATGTTACTTTGTTTTGGTTGGTTGATTTCAAACATTTATTATTAAATTCTCATTCATTTTTGTATTTTGTGAACAATGATTGAGAATATGAGATGACTCAATAATCAATATAATCACTTTGTTAGATTTCTATTTTAGCTCAAAAGATCTCTTTATCATGAAGAGATTCGTAGTTACTAATCGTGTTTGTTTATTTATTTATTTATTATTATTTAATATAAATAAAAGTCCAGTTTTAGTTCGCGTGTGAATAGCATTTTTCTTTTAAATGTTCATAGAATTTTGAAAATTTCAAATATGTTAAAGATAAATAGAGAAGTAAGAATTTAACTATATGTATTCACTTCAGAGGGAAAAAGTGAAAAATTTATATAAAAATATTTATTATCAAAAAAGTTTAAAGAATTTATAGAGTTTGCGGTCAGATATCCAGTCAAGTGTTAAAGATAAATACTCAATCTTATAATACTACATTGTATTTTTTTAGGAGGGGGAGATCAAACAGTCTAAAAGACTTAAATATATTAAATTGTGTGTGTTACAAAATATGAAAAAATTATAATAAATTAATTGAAATGATAATTTTTTCAGATAAAATAATAGATAATTAGAAAAAGAGTAAATCGTAGCTGCAACTAGTCGACACTATGAAAATTTCTGAAAAACAATCATATTCCAAAAATAATTATAGGATACGGAAATTTAAATTATTTTTTAATATAAACAACGAAATAATAAGTCGTCATAATAACACTATACCATATTTGACCAATCTATTTTCATCAATCTATACATTATAAAAATTCTCACAAACAAAAAAAATAATCTGTAAAATAGATAAAGCAAAATATCACAATAGATAATAATAAAACCCATTAACAAAAAAAAACAGAAAAAATTAATCATCTCACAAAGAGAAGAAGTCTCACAATAAGATTATCCCGTTTGGAGTAACAAATTAAACATAGTATTTGTTGGATACTTACTTGGTGAATGAATTATGCATCTCCATATTTATGATGTATTTTTACAAAATTCATTATGAGTTTTTATTTGTCTACCATGTCCTTCAATTCATCATGAACAATCTCAGAAGTCAACTTTTTCATATTAAAATAAAACTTTTATAATTAATTACTCATAAATCACTATCGCAATTTATAACCAATCATTTACCAGTTGAGCCAACTCACTAAAAATGTTTTTTTTTCTTCCATTTTTTTAAAAACAAACTTTCTACTCATCATTTAGTTGTGATTCACCGTATAAAGCTTCATAGCAATAAAATAAAAAGGAGAGGTGTTATGGATCCTTTAGAGAATTTGAAAAGGTCAGTGCCTTCAATAATGGGAAAATGACATCTAAATGAATCTAAGTTTGGCCCAATTTTTCATTACGTGTAAACTCCATGGCTTAGCCACGTTATCCGAGACAGCTTGCAAATGAAGAGCTTACCATGCCAATAATATGGGAGATCCAATATGGGACAAGTATTAAGCACAAACAAACATATGTGACCCACGTTCCCTTGTTGTCTTTATTTTAAGTTTATTGGTAATTCTTTTTAGGAATAAATAAACTTGTTTCAGTGCTACAGAATTTCAACGACGCTTTAAACTTTTAATGATAATTATTACTCTAATAGATAATTGCTACTCTCACATTATCAACGACTATATTTTATTTTACTTTATTACCAACTGCCCCTTTTGGTTAAAAAGCATCATATCCTTATGTTGGCATGGCTCCTTTATAAATAGGCCACCACTAGTGCCTATGTTGTTATTAAAACTCTTTTAGTTACCATCTTTAAAGTCCTAAAGAAAGACCAACATCAGAAAGTATGAAGCCATCAGCAATTCTTAAAAACCTTCCCTTTCGATTTCCAGCAAGATTTTCTGGTTCTCCGGCAGTCGCGCCATTGCCGATCCAGTCCGCCTTCGACCAAAATGTCTCGGCCGAGTTGGACCCCCTTGTACAATCTAGTGCCACAATTACTAGCACTAGTTGGCTACTTGATGCCCTTGATGCTTCCATAGCTACCCAAAAAATTGCTCATGAATCTTTCAACAACGCGATTAAAAATTCTAGAGATTTGGATCGAAATGCCATTGATCACTACCTCGACGACAATATTGAGTTGCTCGATGCATGTAACGAGTTGTTGGAAAAAATTGAGATCGTTCAGAAGTACGTAGAGTCGCTAAAAGTTGTTACACATATACTTGAAGCTCATGGGAAGAACAATTCGCCAAATGTAGCTACCTTATTACGCGCACAAAATGTGTTACACTTGTTCGAGTCTATGGAAATGCAGTGTAGAAGAATGAACAAGTTTTGTTTTGGCTTAAATAGAAAATTAAGCCAAAAAAAGATTGATTGTTTTGAATCAGAAATCGGGGAAATTCTTAAAGGATCCATAGGGATCGTGTCAATTGTGTGTAATGTTCTTGGCATTGCTTTATCATTCAAAGCAAAGCATAGTTTTTCTATTATGCAAAGGGGAAATATTTCTTGGTCGAATTTGTTAGGAAAGAAAGTAATGGGGGGTGAAAATGAAAAATGCAAAAGATCTAATGTTAAGGTTTTGTCCGAATTACAAAGGACTGTGGTAGCAGCTCATGCTTTGAGGGATCAAATTAAGTGCCAAAAGGCAAATAATGACGAATTATGGGTTAGTGCTGAGGAGTTGAAGAGAAGTTGGGAAGAATTAGAAGAAGGAGCTAAGGCATATGAAGGAAGAGTAAATGAGCTTTATAGAAATTTAATTTCTTTTAGAATGGTAATGTTGGATATTCTTTCCAAGGCCTAATACATGATGAGACATGTAATTTAGTATGAACCACAATTGTGAAATTTTGATGATAAATACTAGTGTATATATTTGAGATTTATTTAGTACATTGCCTCGCTAAATTTTTGTTTTTATGTTTCTCTTAAGAATTAAAGTTCCATACACTATGTGTTTGTTCGACTACTAGCGTTGCCTTTTTATGTTTCTCTTAAGAATTAAAGTTCCATACACTATGTGTTTGTTCGACTACTAGCGTTTGCAACGATAATATTTGCAACGTTTGAACCTCCAAATACATCGCACCATTTAAACCTTAAATTTTTTGTGAGTTAAACAAACTACATTTGAAATAAGCTACTAGAAGACAAACAAGATTTTCATGTTCATTTGAACTTCCAAGTGCTCTAAACGTTGCGTACCCACACATACACTATGAGTATATAAGAACAGTAGATTATACCACATTATTAATGAAATACTTATGTTAGACAAAATTATTCTTATTTTAATGACGTTCTTATCAAATTTTTAACTCTTCTTTTAAGGGTTAGCTGAAGTTTCATAATAAAGAACTTGGTTATCATTAACGATTGTACTTTTACATGTATTTTAGTTCGTCTCATCCCTATGAATATTAAATACTTATATACAGTAGCACAACCTATAAGAAGAGCAACTAAAACTATTGAACCTTTAGCTCAACAATTGAGCACCACTTCCAACAAAATTGTCAAACACTAAAATTCAGCTCATAGTACTAGGAATCTAACTAAAAAAACATGAACAACAGCAAATAGCAGCCACATTAATCCATAACTCACCAACAATGGCTACTTCATAAGAAATGTACTCTCTAACACACACCAAACTATACCTATTACTATACCTTCTACCCATGTCCAAGCTTCCAAGAGTGCAGTATTTTTAGGAAGACAGTAATGCAAGTGACTCTTGCTTGAGCGCATTATCCCCCCTTCTATTTTTAAGGTTGTCAAAAGGTATCGATCAAGGCGAGACTTGAGTTTTCAATAAGGGGCAACAAGCAACGGATTGAGCAGCGCGAAACATCAACAACTCCGAATTGGATCAGTTTCTCCTCAACAAATAAGTACTTGGGCCAATAAAATCCTACCCAATGGAGAGATAGTTGGAGAGGTGACAAAACCTTATACTTTTCATTAGGCACTCCTCACAAAGGAAATGAAAGCAGAGTTTTCCACAAATAATTACCGAAACATCTATCATAAGGTACTTCAGCAACCTTACCTCTATAAGAACCTTGTCGATGCCACCTCTGCCAAATCACCACTCATCCCATTTATTTATGAAGTCGTTCCACATAGATTCTGCAATCGAGTCACGAAATGCTGATGCAATTTGTTCTTGTATAGGCATAGCCAATTGCATGTCAGGCTGATCATCAAGATCTGGCAGTTCTTCGATGATCCCGCCGCCTTCAGCACTAGCAAACAACCAATCATTTCTTTCCTCGCGTCGTATCAGATTATGTATAACACATGCAGCTATAACTATATCTCTCTGTGTATGAAAAGCATATTGAGGGGCAAGTTTAAGAATAGGAAATCTTGCTTTTAAAACATCAAAACACCTCTGTATGGCCTTTCTTAAGGACGAGTGGCGGTGGTTAAATAGTTCCTTTGCGTTTCTTGGTAACTGATTAGCACCTCTATATTCATGGAGTTGGGAACGAACTCCATGAAACGGAGCAATAAATCCTTCCATATTCGAGTAACCTGAATCCACTAGATAGTATTTTCCTGCAGTACCAAAAGATACATTAAGGATGAAGAGTGCATTCATCTGTATACTACAAAGCAATATACAAGAAGAAACAAATACTTCCTCCAATGCAAATTATAACATCATTATTGACTTCTGAAAGTCAATTTCATACATATTCAAACTCCAAATTGAGATGATTCATTATAAGTTATGAAATAATAAATCTCACAAAGAAAAATACTTATTAGATAATTTACAATATTAATCATTATATTGACTAAAATTAAACAAATCTATGTTAATTTTGAGTTTGAAAATGTCTTAGGTTGACTTTCAAAAGTTAATAATGGTCTTATATTTTGGAATGGAGGAAGTAAAACATATAAAGACCCAGCAAGACTGAAGTTTCAGGAACAACCTTCAGGAATTGGCGGGAAATTCTGATCTGGATCATCAAGGACAGCCCTCAATACACGTGAATCTGCAGCTGAGCCTTCCCAACCAGGATAGATAAATATAAACTGGAGATCAAATGTGCAAGCTGCTAGCACATTTTGCGACAAGTCGCCTTTTCTATTACGAAATCGAGATTGATCTTTGGCGGGTACATGTGCAGGGATGTGCATGCCATCTATCACACCGATGCAATCCTGAAAGGAAAGAAAAGTGCAGTCAATAACATAACAATATGCATATGAAGTTTTCAAAGATGAGGTGTCAAGATTTAAACCTTGAAATATGGGTAAAATCTATTGCTTCCAAGAATTTCCGGAGGAGTAGAGACTGGTGGTGGCTGAAGGAACTCACGAGACAAGGACTTGATTGCCTTTAATACATTATTGAAATGCCTGCTTATTGTTTCCCCGGAATGCTGGAAGCGTTCTTGGATTACTCTGTTACGTTCATTATGGCCGACAATGTTCAAGAAAATAGCCAACTGCTCCTCTATCAAAACACCAGCTGTGTCTCGTAGCATGCCTCTCTGTCGAAGATTATCAGATAACTTAAGAAAAACATGCTTATCCATCCTAAGCATCTCACGACCAAAATCATCACAACCATTTAGTAGTTCCGTCATAAATCCTGTACCAGAAGGAGATATACTACGACGAGGCTGCTTGGTGATACTATTATAATAATAGTAACCAGCAGCAGCTGCAACTAATTCCATCTCGTCCAACTCTAGGTCACAGTCATCCATGCTGGCTTATGTACCTGTAGAAATATAATTCAAAAACGGAATATGTAACATATGTACATAGTCAGTTATGTACGGTGAAAACCACTCATGAAAACATATTAATCACGTCTTACAGCCTACAAGAACAAGCAACAAAATTCAAAAAATAGAAGAAAACTTATATTCAATAAATATACTATCCATCATCCCTAAAGGCAAACTAAGTATAAAAAGAAAGTATGTAGAAGCCTACAAAATCATACAGTCTATTAAAGGTCTTAAACCTTCAAAAGATGTAAAAGTTCACTACGGCCGTCAGACTGCCACTAGAAGAAGCATTAAACTTGCCCAACCATGTCAATCACCTCTCACTCTTATATCAAACTTATTCTGGCGTTCAGATTTTCAAATAAATCAAAAGCAGAAAAGTAGAGGTGTTGATCAACATCTGGCATCTCATCCAAAAACATAAATAAAAAACAAAAACAGAAGCAAAATAATTAGTTATTTTCGTTGAATATACCATCCATTATCCATAAAGGCAAACTAAGTACAAGAAGAAAGTTACATAGAAGCCTACTATGATCATAAAGTCTATCAAAGGTCTAAAACCCACAAATGATCTGAAAGTTCACTAAGGTTGTCAGACTGCCGCACTAGAAGAAGCATTAAACTTGCCCTGCAACCATGTAAATCGCCTCTCATTCTTAAGAGATATGAAAGTTTCTCTGGCATTAGGATTTTCAAATAAATCCAAAGCGAAAAAGTAGAGGTGCTGATCAACATCTTGCATCTCATCCAATACTTTTATGCATTTGCTAATAGAAAAGCGCTCCTCATTCTTCATTATTGCAGCTGCCCTCATTTTTGAAGCAGCTGCAATTTCAAGCATAGCATCAACTATGGCATCACCAGTAGCCTTGCGACTCCTTTTGCGACGACCTGAATTTGGTGTCGCAGTCTGACGCTTATTATGTCCATCTAACATGTTCATGTCCTCACCAGAGCCTGAAGAAGCATCTTCGTCCACAAAAGCAGGATCAGCAGACATGATTGAAGTCCCAACACGTACGAACAACTGAGGACTTTTGGTTCCAACTGTCTTATTTCAAAATAGCAACAAAGTCCATAGTCATTTCAATTCTCTACCGAAGCCAAATCAACCAAAGCAAACTCATACACCAAAAGACAAACACATATAGGAAACGTAACAGAAAGAAGGAGAAAGTCATTATTGACAAACACGCAGCTTACGAATAAACCCTCGTCATTGTGAGCAAGAAAACTACAATAAGAGAAGAAAAGAACCATAAAATAGAATATTTATCTAAATAATAATTGCATATCGTGGCAATAGAGTTGCTTGTTTTAGTAAGCCAAATAGCATTCCTTGCCTTGTTTTCTTAATATATATTTTTTTGAAAGTCCCTGGTTTTTTTATATTTGTACCGATTAGAACTGGGAATTCCATTTTCTAGACTTCATATGTTTATTCTAACAAAATGGATAAGCTGACTGCCATTTAACATGAATGCTGACAATATAATGCTCTATATATGCTTGTCGGGCAAAAAGTATATGCCTTGACACAGCAGAATAATGCATTTTTTGTATCAAATATCAAGGGGGAAAAACAGAAGTACTGAAATTCCTTCACAATACACAAAACTAAACATGAAAATCGAAAGACAGAAGCTAGACACAAATATCCAAAATATCTCAAAACAAGGCATAAGAGAAACAGGGGTTGTTTAAAGATGTCAACTGTAGATTAATATAGTACCCAAATTACGCAGAGAAAGGATTCAAGTATCTAGTAACGAGCAGGATCCTCTTCGGTGAAAACCATGCACAGCAGCAGAGGTACCCAAGCGCATGCCTTCACTTTAGGAATGAAAAGCTAAAGTTGAAGTCTTTTGTGCGCCAGTTGCATCTTAGTACCGAGTACCATACTAATATAGCACCCAAATTATGCAGAGAAAGGGTTCAAGTATCTAATGACGAGCAGGATCCTCTTCGGTATAAAACTTGCAAAGTAGCAGAGATACCCAAGGGCGTGCCTTCACTTTAGGAATGCAAAGCTAAAGTGGAAGTCTTTTGTGCGTCAGTTACATCTTAGAACCAATTACCATATTAATTTGTTCTCTTCTTTTTGTTTCCCTGATATATAGGATGGCTTTAAGCTGAAAACAGGACTACAGTTTGTTCAACTAGAAGAAAGGTAGATGTAGATTCCTTGCGGTCTCCTCCATTCAATAGGTTTGTGAAATTAGGTTGCACCTCGCCAAAGGTTCATGTCACAAGGTCAAGAACGATCTATAAAACAATTGATAGTAACTCTAACTCCCTCAACCCTAAGGCTTTTATTTAGAATTGGGTCTTTCCACCGCCTACTCATTCAATTAAGTGTGTACTACAAAACAGTTGAATAGAGGAAAAAGCCTATTTTACATGCCTGAGTTTGAAAACCTCATATCAAGCCCCATCACTTCCTCAGCAATATAAGCCAGCTTTCAGTTGTTCTTTGACTTGCATGAGTTTTGGTTGTTTGTTGCAACTAAGTATTAGGTATTGAAGCATAGAAATCCTAGCTGTTTCCTAGCTCTTAAAACAAGTTTACTGAATAATAAAGCGGAAACAATCACCATTCTTTCTTAGGTGATGAAACCCACTGTTTCAGTCACAAGGAACATCTCAAGGTATTGGTCAGTGGGCTTTTAAAATTCTCTAAGAACTGGGGGAAAAACCTCAACCCGGGTTTAAGTAATACATTTACATACTGGTCGCTGAGGGAATGATACCTTTACATTTATGATATCATAAAAGAAAACAAACAGCCTCAGCAACCATTACATTTTGTTATTGATCATTGTATACAGCTTTTACCCCTTTTGATAAGGTTATGATCACTTTACACAGTTAATCTTCAAAACTGATAGAAGTTTTCTATATGTAAATATTCGCTTTTCTCTGCATTCAAAAATTCAAACATGGAAAAAATTGTTTGAAAATTATATCAGCGAATTCTTTGCATATATAAATTTTAAAAAAGAAAAAGGGGTTTGTGACTGCCAATTCTCAGAGCACTATGAACATATTATAGGCTTTGGTGCTTCTTTTAAATAAAACATAAAGACGAGGAAGGTAGAAGAACTTAGATATCAGCGGTAGAATCTTTTACATCACACATTTTGAGACAAGCTTGAAAGAACACTTTCTTTCAATGAACCAACCTCTATTGATGTTAAAGGAGTGTATAACATGCTCCATTTCCCCACACTCCTTAAGAACTATAATTCCTTAATGCAAATGTTTATGGTTTATACTTCTAAGTTATAAAAATAGTATGTTAAGAAAACAACAACCAACTAATATCATCCAAGTTCATAATTTGATACGAATAAGGCCAATAAGCCACAACTACAGCCAATTCCCTGAAAATATATTACGAGGTATTTTTTACGCTTAAAACTATACAACATCAAAACCTGCTGAATACTGAACCAGCAATTAAGAATAGATATAACCTGACACGAGTCATGATTAACCTAAGCAAGCTCCCACATAGGTCCCACGAAGCTCATAAACCCTAAAAAATGCTTCCTTTTTTCCTCATTCTGTTTGATCTATCACTTATAAGTAGATTTGGTTCACAATCCAGTTGAAAAAATAATTAGTGAGCTGCAGTAGGTTTACAAGTTAATTACTTGGGCACTTACTGGTGCTTTATACTTTTCATCTTTACTATTTCTTAGTATAATAATGTTTTAATATTACTTACTAATTTAACAATGTAACATATCAAACTAATCATAGTAATTTAAGCGCTCCAAATTTGTAGGTTTCGAATAAGGTAAGATGGAGGTCAAACTCATCCAACTGATACCTGAGTGTATACGATGTGAGGCAATCGGACAGAGGAGGTGAGGTGAGGACTTTCCTTTTCCGACAGCCAATATTGAGCTCAGCGCAAAGAGTACCAAACCCAAAAACTAATGGAAGAAGGAATAGATTGATTTGCTTAAGCCAAGAGTACCACGATTAGAAAGGCCTGGACTAGATCATGCATCTCAGACTTGTTAACTAAGTACAAAGGTAGAATCCAATTCTGAGGATTCATACCTTTTCCTCTACAAGATTTTGGGATGCAATGATACCCAAAAAAATGTACTAAACAAACTCTATTTGCTAGCTGGCAAACCAAAAGCCAAAACCCAAAACATTCTCAACTTAGAGTCAATCCAATCATTCTGGACTAGTAAGTACCACAAATCCCTTGCCTATGGTTGTCAAGGTATTCTTGGACTCTCTAGTCAACATTCTTCCTTGGATAATCTGCCCAACTGACACAGAATGTCGAACAATTTTGGCATCACGTGTTAGAGAATTAAGATCTCCTAAACTCCTCCCAATATTTGTGTTGATACAGTAAGATTCATTACACTGTGAATTAAACTAGCGACAGTTTTAAAAAGGGGCTAAATCAACAAAATCCCCAGTACAAACAAATGGTTTAAGATAAAAAAAATAAAAAATAAAACATGAGAACATAAACTATATCCACATAATCCTCATTTTATTAAGCACAATACTTGGACAATGTGAAAGTCTATAAACCATATTCCATCTAAAACTGATTCAGGGGCAAAATTTCAGACCCCAAAATCACATAATATACAAGAAAAAAATTAAACCCTTTAAATCTAACATGTTTTTGCTAAATAAAAAGGAATGCAGTACATCAAGTAGAAGAAAAGCAATCAATTTCGATAAACAACAATTGCCATTGAAATTAAAGGGTTAAAAAGCATTGCAGAATCTTAAAGATACAAAGCTAGAAGTGAAAGTAAAAGACAGAGGGATAGAATTTACCAGAGCAAAGTAATAGGGTTTGGAGGAGGGAGTGAATATGGGTTAATTAGGGGAAGTAGTGAAGGAGGAGAAAGGACCTAAGAAGTTACGACTTTAAAACCCTCGTTAAACCCCTTTTGTGTGACCGCAAACGTGAATTTTGACCTAATCTTGACTTTTTTTTTCTTTTTTCTTTTTTTTTTTTTTGAAAAAAAGGAGGTATTACACTAGTTGTCATCTTTGTAGTTGTTAACTTTTAAGTATTATACTATCGAACTTTAAAAATATATAATTAATCAACTGAATTTTTTAAAATTTAAAAATTACACATTTCGTCCAATTAATTGAACGCCGGTCTAATTATTATTTACGTATCAATGCAAATAAAAAAAAACATTGCTTACTTGAAAAAAAAGTTTAAAAAAATGCTTGAAAAATTAAAATAAAAATAAAACAAAAATATTACACTAACCTGCATATACATTCAAAAAAAACTGTGTATGGTTCTTCTTCCATAAATCATTTAGCATGTAATATCATCCAAAGAAGGCCTTACTCTCCGTTTTCTTCTTCCAAACTCAATATCATCCAAAGAAGTCCAAATTGTGACTTATGCTCTTCTTCTTCTTCTTCTCATCTTCTTTCGTATATGTAGGAATATATATATATATATATATATATATATATATATATATATATATATATATATATAGTCCGCTTCTCTAATGGACTGGTTCGTTAATGAACCGGTCTATAGCGACGGTTCAATCCGTCGTTATAGCTCTGTTAAGCGACGCATATGCTATAGCGATAGACAAAATTGTCGCTATAGGCCGGTTCGTTTTTGATTCGCTTTTTCCAGTTCGTTGGAGAAGATTTTCGTGTGTGTGTATATATATATATATATATATTGAAGGGTGTTCAACAGTAAGATATAAAAATGCAATTAGGATAGTAATAGAAACCCTAATTTCACCGGAGATGGAGGAATCAAACGTGGTGTTGCAGAATTTGGGGTTTAGAGCATATTTTAGGGTTTTCAATTTTGAGCAAAAATATCACAATTCGTAGCAATTGCGAAGTTGAATTAGATGCAGCCAAAGTACGGTTAATTTGTAAAATCAAAGGGATCAATTACCTAGCAAAAGCGCTAAATTTTTGAGGCAAATCAAGGATCAATCACTAATTTCGGTATGAATTCAAAATACTAACATTTGCTTCGTATAGTAGCAGCTGCATGTAATACCCGAGAATTTTATAAATAAAGTTAGTAATGAAAATGAGTACGTTTAAAAATTATTTGTGTGCGTATATGTGTGTGTGTGTGTGTGTGTGTTATGAGCTTCAATAATTCAATTAAAGTTGAATTAAGTATGTGACAATTGAGAAAGGATGGACTAGTAATGGTATGGACTAATGAGGATAATTAAAAAAAATAGCCAATGAAATTATGATGCAAATACATAATTAGGCCCAATGAAATGTGTAAGCTATTTAAAAGTGTTGGGATTTAGCCCAAGTTATTAATGATGGTGAAATTGCAATTGAACCCAATAGGAAAATAATTGTGCATAACCCAAGTTGGGTTAAATTAGTGGCCCAATGAATATTATTTTGGGTTAGCCCATTGTGCAATAGGATGAATAGGAGGGGTGTGTGTGTGTGTGTGTATATATATATATATATATATATATAATATGTATACTACCCCAACCGACCACCCCCTCTAAGAAATCAAGAATGCTGATTTTTTTGCCTTGAGCCATTCAAATTGGTCCATGTGAAGACTAATGCTGGTTTAGCCCAATGGCTAGTGGTACTTAAAGCTAGGGTTTGGTATGCTTTCCACCAAATCCGCTTTTACCGATGGTTAATATTATACAAGTATTAGTACATGTATTTAGTACATGGAATTTGCCTATAAATAGGATATCCTAAGTCATTTCCTAGAGTTTACTTAATTTGCTAAGATTTTACTAAGTGTTGGAGAGTTAGAGAGAAATTGTGAGAAAATAGAAAGCTTAAAAGAAATTCTTGCGTTTTGGGGATTCAAGAGAAGTTCAAGAAGGAGAAAGAAAGTGGAGAGCTACTTGAAGTTCATAGATAGGAGAAAGAAAGCAACAAGGAGGTAAGATCATAACCTAACTAAAAATTTTGTAAGTTAAGTAGGTATATTTTGTTCTAAGTAGAAATGCATGCTTGGTTGTGGGAGTTTTATGTGTTGTGGGATCATGAAGGATCCGAAGCCATAAGGATGGGTATTAGAAGGAGAATATATAATTGGTATGCTCTATATGTGATTTAAGTTTAAAATGGAACAAGGAAATGCATGTGAGCATGAAACCTAGATTATAATATATGAAAACATGAGATTTAGTGTTAAATAAAATGAAATGTGTAAGCTATTTGATTGACCTAAAAATCTTATGTTAAAGATCTATGAAATCAGATCACAACCCAAGTGGAATCATAGAAATCGAAGTTAGGATGAACTCAAACAAGGTCGAGTTGGGTCAAACAGGTCCGGGTCGGACTAGATTTTAAAAAAATAAAAATAAATAAATAATAATTAAAATTTAGTAATAATTAATTAATTAAAATAATATTAAAAGATTATTTAATTATATTTGAAAGATTACTTTAACTTTGATTAAACAATTAAAATAATAATAAAGATTATTTTAATTATGGATTAATAAATTGTAAACAATTAAGATAATATTAAAGAATATTTTAATTGTGGATAATTAAAATAATATTAAGGGTTAATTATTATTTTAATTATGGATTAATAATAAATAATTAAATAATATTTAAGTTTATTTAATTGTGAACTAATGAAATGTAGAGACAACTCTAATAAACAAATAAAGTAATAATTTAAACTATTTTATGTGTTGACCAATGAAGTCGGATTATTGATTAAGAAAGTTATTTAAAGAATGATTAAATATTAACAAGTAAAGTAAGAATACTTTATATAATGAGACATGAATAAATAAAATAAAGTGTGAACAATTAAATAAACAAATGAAATAATAAAGAGATTATTTTATTTGTAGTAAATGGAGTGAAGGGTATTAATTGTGAAGACTAAAGGATGTAATAAATGGAGTAACGACCAAAGAAATAATTAATTAAGCAGAATAAGAGTCGATATATTTGTGAACCTAATTGTATGAGACTAGCATGTTAGATCAATTAAGTTTATATTTGAGAGTTAATAGAGATTAACCGTTAGATGATCATGATGAACATAGGTTGTTCAAAGGATAAGAGATCAAAGTCAGAAAGAGTCGATTACGCAGACAAGTACCTTAACTTGTACTCTTATTGAATCGTACGAGTAATTAATTGTTAGAATGACTCTCGTGTTAACTAAATTCATGGAAATTGTTATTATTTATACTACAAAACTTGATTTAAATCACAATTATATTCTTTGAACCCTATTGCAAGCATTGAACGTATTAATTGTTCCTAAATGTGTTGAGAAGGGTGTCTATGCCATTTGATTCGGCTAAACCAATACCCATAAATTAGAAAGCGATCGAAACCAATTGCTTTAGTGCAGACTCTTATAATCTGCTGAGATGAACAACCCTCATAGAAGAGGAAAATATATTATGTTGGGAAACCGACACGCGCGCGAACAATATGTTTGAATGTTATGCATAACATATGGTACTTTAGGTTGATCACCTATTGTACTTGTTTATATTGTGGGTTATCAGTGAATACTGTTAATTCTAGCAAGAGTTCTTGGTCCATAGCGATTACTCATTATTGAATATTCATTCATTTGGAAACATTGAAATCTTGAATTCTTCTGATAATTCTTCGGTCCATAGTGACCCATCAGTAATAGTAATGATCATAAATAGAACTATTGATATGTACTTTGTTCACAACATCGTTAATTAAATTCCTGTGCTATCAATTGTCATTATAACCTTGATATTATGAATTTTATATATACTCGTTCATGTTTATTGTTATAATACTTGCAGAGCAAATTTGTTGCTCACTCTTACTTTCCTTAAACATCTCAGTTAAGGCAGAACACGGTGGAACCTCAGGAAAAGAAAAGGGCAAAGGCAAGGCTACGAAGTAGCTTTGTTCTTTAATGCTAGGATTTTACTCTTATGATGTATTAAGACTTAATTAATGTTATGTATTAAGTTATGTCATGGATTAAATTATGTAGTGTGTAATAATGGTTGCGAAACTTGGGACAAGGTTAATTATATTATATCAATGTAGTTATTTTCAAATCTTCCGCTATTAGTTGTTATTAATATGTTGTATGAGGTAACTCGTGAAGCACCATATTCGAGGTACAGGTATCCGAACTTGGGGGCGTCACACTGCAGCTTCGTATAGTAGCCGCTGCAACTGGTGGTTTATATGTAGATGTAGTGTAAATGTAAGCTGATTGATCCCAATTTTTGTAAGTTTTCTAAATTAGCTCTTCATCTATTTTTGCCGCTGCAAATGTAAGCTGAGATATAAAGACAATGGCTTTCTTTCGCCCGATCCACGTCTGATGCAACTACAAGGCCACATCACTATTTTACGTGGTTTTAGCATTTTTCTTACTTAATCCACGTCTGATTATCCCAGCTTATATTTGACGTCCGTCCAACTCATTTGACAGAATGGTTTAATTAATAGTTTTTACAAAGTTCAGTTGGTTAATTGTATATTTTTAAAGTTAAGTGGTGTAATGCTTAAAAGTTGACAACTACAGTGGGATAATACCTCAGTTTTGCCATTTTTTCCCTCACGTTTTCTTTTTCTCCCTTTTTTATACTTTAATTTCTTCCTTTCCTATTTTTTTTCTTTCATTCATTCCCCCTTCCCTTTTTTGATGGTATTTAAGTAGGAAATTATGTATTAAGGAAAAGACAAGGAAATTAAAGTCTTGATTTGAAGATTTTTTCTCTCTCTTAGGTTCCGTTTGAATGGCAGGATATGTTTTTAAGAAAACATTTTTGTCGCTCTTAGAATTTTCGTTTTAAAAATTAGTGTTTTTAGGGGAAAAATTAATTTTTACTACAATGAATTTAAATTGTTTAATTAATATCAAATTAAAAAGTGACAAAACTACGGAGTTGTCAATTAGTAAAGGGACGTCCTAACTAATCCAATTCTTTTTTGTTTAAAATAATGGCCCTTAATATAACTCCTTAATTTGGTCTTATGAAATTGAGATTCATGAGTTCGGCCGTTTTGGTCTAGGAAAATGTGTTAAACACCCCAAATTTTCATGAATATCAAGTTATTGCCTTTTTATTTCTCCTTTTATTAAATAATTGCTCTAAAATATGAAAGTGTTATTCATAAGAGTGTGTCTGTGTCTGTGTCATTTGTAAGTGTGTGTGTGTGTATGCATTTCACTATTTTTATATTTGAGAATATAATTATAATTAAAAAAATAGAAATAAAAACTTATTCTAAAAAAATAAAAAAAATAAAAAATTTCATTTAAAATATATCTCATTTCTTATAAAAGAACAAGGATTCCTACTCAAAGTACTAGTTTTGACCCTTTTATAAGAAAATGAAAATATTAAACAAAATAGGAGTTAAAATAGAATAATAATAAAATATAAGAATAAAAATAGTGATAATAAGATAATATATTGTAAAATAACGATAATATTTATATAAAGAATTTTTAAAAATAATAAAATAAGAATGAGTTATTAAAAATACACATTTTAGATTTTAAAATATATTTATATCATATTATCCTAAATTAGTTTTAAAAAAAAGACTATATTTTCTTCTTTGTGACTAATAAATTAGTTTACACAATTTAGCTAAATTGGCTCAATAATCTGAGTTTTCTTTTCCTACTTATTGGTTGGGAGAGGCTCATTCGTGCATTTTTCCTCTTGTTATTAAGAGTAGTCAGGCTTAATAAAGTTTCAGTCTTTCAATGTCCTCTAAAAAATTAAAAAATAAAATTAGTTTACACAATTTTACTGAAAATCATTCTCCATCTTTATTTTTTTTACAGGATCCTTTTAAACCTTTTGCGTATTAGTTTTCTAGGTTCATTAATAAATTTTACTCAAATAGTTTTATTGGATCATTGAAAACCCTAATTTGAAGATGTGAAAGGTGTGTTTGCGTAATTAAGGTATCTTTTTCCTTCAATATTAATTCACACATCCTTTTAGTTTTTCATGAACTACTGCTTGCTTTATTTGATTTTATCTGTTGGAACTTATTTCTTCAAAATGTAGAAGATTGAGGAACATGACTCAGCAGGTGGAGTCCTTTTGTACGGTTAGTTTTGTTTTGGATGTAACTTTTGATCCGTTTAAAGTTACGGGGCACATAATATATTAAATCGAAACTCTCAATAAGATCTATAAGGCTTATGTCTTCGACCATGATGTATGATATTTCGGGCCCAAAAACACGCGAGAAAGGGTGATTTGGGTCTTTTGAAATTTTTCTGATTTTTATGAACTTGGGGTTTTTTTTTATGTAATTTCGTTACTAATTGTCCTAGTAGGGTTTCCGGCTTATTTTCGTACTATTTAAACATTGTCAGGGCTATGTTTTAGTAAACTTTGATTATTATTTACTTAATACACTTTGGCTATTCAATAGCCTTTATTATATCTTGTTGTTGATTGGATTTGAGTGATCCTTTTTGCGTTAACACGCCTTTTGCTGTGTCAATTGGTATCAAAGCTGAATTACCCCGAGACGATGGCCGCAGATTGAGCAAGAGAAAACCCACCCATTTGCAACGATGAAGGGATGGAGGTCATCTGGAGTACTATGTCGGGACTAGAGGCCACGAACCGAACCTTATTTGGTATAACCAATAATATTAACGTTCATATGGGTGATTTGGCGGAAAATGTGAATACCCTAAGAGAATATGTCAATACTCTAACTAAGAGATTCGAACATCTAGGGTTCAATAATCGTGTTGGTGGTCGGAGAAATGAAGCAAGAGGATAGTTTCGTGAACGACCTATAGTTCAGCATGAATTGAGGGTTGAAGATTCTGAGGAGGAAGATGAGGCAGATTTTAAAAGGGCTTAATTACAGGGAACCAATAGGCGACAATCACTTCAGGGGTAGAGACGATTTTAGGGAACATAAAAAGGCTCTAAACATAAAGTCGTTCATGGATTGGATCACAGAAATGGAGCGATTTTTCGAGTACACATCAACCTCGTTAGACAAATAGGTGAAACTGATGGCTTTCAAGTTAAAAAGGGCTGCTTTTATCTGGTGGGAGAATCTGCAGAATAACCGTCGGCAGGAAGGAAAAACATCGGTGCATAGATGGCATAGGATGAAGCAGTTGCTGAGAGGAAGGTTTTTACCTACAAATTATGAACAATACTTGTTCAAAAATTACCAGAAGTGCACTTAGGGGTAAAAATCCGTCCATGAATTTACGGCAGAATTTCAACGGTTAGCAGAATAGAATGGATTGTTAGACACTGAAATTCAACAAGCATCCAGGTATTTAGAGGGCTTAAAACCTGTAGTTCATGAGAAGATTGGTGTGTAAACGGAATTGAGTGTTGCAGAAGCTAGAAATTTGGCTTTGAAGGTGGAGGCTATGTTGCAAGAGCGAAGTAGACCTGAAGCGTTCCGAAGAAATTATGCAAATTTGGGTCAACCTTCGGGGGACCAAAATCGTGGTTGGAACAATCTTGATTTTCAACAAAGAAACAAGGAAAATCAGGGTAATTAGCGTAACCAAGAGTAGCAAACCAGACCAGATCAAAATTTGGGAAAATAACTTGTACTATGGGGATAAGTGTTTTAAGTGTAATGGGTTTGGACATACATCTGCAGAATGTCGGCAAAAAAATATGAATGTGGTTAGCAACGAAGGAGGTGAAGAGAATGAGCAGGAGGAGTATGAGAAACCTTGTAAGGTTGAAGATAGTGATGAATTTGAGGAAGAATGAGCAGTATATGTGGTGAGGAAATTAATGTTGGCGCCAAAACCGATAGAGGAGACCCAACGACACAAACTGTTTTGAACTAAATGTTCCATTCTTGGTAAGGTTTTTGATTTAATTATTGATAGTGGTAACCAAGAAAATATCATTGGTAAAGAGGTAGTCAAGAACTTGAATTTACCTGTTGAAAATCATCCTAATCCTTATTCAGTAGAGTGGATTAAATATGTGGGAATTAAGGTTACCAAAAGGTGTAGGGTGCCTCTATCTATTGGGAGATATGCAGATGAAGTTTATTGTGATATAATGATATGGATGCATGTCATGTCTTGTTTGGTAGACCTTGGCAGTTTGATGTTAATGTGATGAGTAGGTTTTACATCTATGAATTGAGTACATTTGGCTTGACAATTTGTGAGTTCTTAAGTATTTTAAGTTAGTATTAGGTATTTGTAGTGTTTTTATGTTATTTTGTAGGAATGAGCAAGGAAACGCAATTCGAACATCTTTTGGGGTACAACATGTGAGCAAATGCGAGAAGGAAAGATTACAGAGCTTTTAACATTAAAATGGATGCATGTTCTTGGATTAGAACTTGGATTTTATTGTAGATTTACTTCTTAGCTTTCCGGAACATCTTGAATCACCCCAATCGGAGTTTGGATGCGAGAGTTATGACATTTTTATCAACAGAGATCAAGGTTTGGAGTTGTCATTTGCATAACACTCACTTCAAGCTCAATTGCAACCATTCTCCAGGCTGAATCTCTCAATTTGCAAAGAATGAAAGTTGTAGATCTCGTCGAGCGCTTCGATTTGATATATGACAGGCCCCGTAACTCCTCCCGGATCAAAAGTTATGACCATTTTACCAACAGATGTCCGAGCAGAATTTGGTCGGGCGCGGCCGCGCCGGTTCCAAGTGTATTTTCGGCGCGGCCGCGCTGGTCTGCAGAGTGAAAAACATGATTTCTGACACTTGGGCGCGGCCGCACTGCTTTTTAGGCCAAATATGGGCGCGGCCGCGCTAGGTCGGGTTTTTAAAAAGCTTATTTTTGACCTAAATTGAATGGAACAAGGATTGTAACTTCTAATTGGTTTAGGACTTTAATTAGAACCTATAAATACATGATATGAGGCATAGAATAGGAGAGATTTTGCTACTTTTTGCTAACCCTAGTTTGGGAGAAAGAGATGGAGGCTTGAAGCAATTGAGCAAGCAAGAAGGATTCATCACAAGAGCTGAAGGAGAGACTCAAGGATTGCAATTACAGATTCTATTCTCTTTCCTAACATCTTATTTTGTATTCTTGAATGCTTTATCAATTTTGGATTATGGATTTTGATTCAATCATGAACTAATTTCTTTTTAAGATTACAATGGATCTTATTGCGTAGCTTTTATTAATATGCTTCCTTGTTAATTATTATTGATTATTATTGGATTGTCTATTATGATTTGTGATTAATTGCTTAATTACTTGATCAACAATTACCGTGGTAATCTATATGAACTCGAGAGATGGATTATAGATTTAGACCTAATCATAGTAGCATGTGATTGTATTTTCTGCATAGTGATGGAATTCATAATTTGTGTTTAGGATAGAGATATACCTATACGCCGCATGTAATCTGAAAGAGAATTTGTGCTTTAAATCCTTTTTAATTGTAATTCACATAGAGATATAGTGAATTAGTTAACTAGGGTGTTCATCTTAATTCTATCTTTTGTGGATTTAAGTTGATTCGTTTATGATACATCGAGAGATGATTATAAATATTGATGAGTTCTTGATTAACAATCCGGAATAATTAATATAACTTAACAGGAAGTGTATTAATTCAAGTGAAACATTAAGGGAAATTGTAATCTTAAGCCTTTTTATCTGAATTCAATTCTTGCTAGTTAGTAATTAGTTAGTTTAGTATTTTATTTTCAAAATTCAAAATCTTTTATCGAATTGTTTAAATAAAATTAATTTATTATGAGTTAGTATTTGGTTATTATTATTAAATAATTCTCTGTGGGTTTGACACTCTTTTATCACTTTATTACTTGTTGACCGTGTACACTTGCACGTATTTATTGATTGCTAAATCGAGAAACAAGTTTTTGGCGCCACTGCCGGGGGATTAGTTTAATAATTTTTGCCATCATTAACTTTAATCAAATTAGTTTTAATTTAATAATTTTGTTTTTATTTTAATTCTCTTCCTATATTTCTCTCTTTTTAGGTACACCATGGCTAACTATGACTATCAATGGCCTTATACGAGAATGATTCAGCCAAGAGCGGCAGGGATTTATGAATTCGATGAATTTTCAGCACCGATTGAGACACTTTCGAGGATGATTGACGCTTTTGCAGTACAACGTATTCAAAGTGTGGCAGTAATTTGTGATTATTGTGCTGGAAATCATCCGAGTCATCAATGCGCCATCAATTTTAAGTCGATGCAGTATGGTGGCAATTTCGGCGATTACCCCAACAGTTATGCCTATCCCAACAACTATAATCAAGATTGGGGGTCTTATCCGGATTTTTCACGGGGCCATAATAATCAAGTCCAAATCTTTGTTCCAAGCCAATCATACACTCCAGAATTTCAGGATTCAGCCTATCTATATGAAGAAGAAAGGAAACTAAGTTTGGAGGAGGCCTTGGCGAAGTTTATTACAGCTACGGATAAAAGAATGAGTGATCAAGATCAGCTGTTGAACTTAGTGAATTTAAATATAAAAAACCAAGCAGTGTCGATTCGAAATCTTGAGAATCAGATGGGACAGCTTATCAGCGCCTTCAAGAATAGTTATCATTGCGCATGGCCCAATGACGTGGTTCTCGAGACTGATGGATTGCCCGCGCCAAAGCTACAACCGGACGTGCTAATTGATGATAATTCTGATATGGAGGAGAATAGTGGGGAACAAGAAAATACAGCCGAAGCCGTGAGTTTCGACGCTGATGTACCGATTTTGTTAGTGTCCCATGTACCTTTTTCACCAAAGCTCAAAGATCCGGGTAGTTTTGCAAAACCGTGTCCATTTGGTAGTCATGTCCTTGGTAAAGCTCTTAATGACATTAGAACTAGGACTACATTACAACCATGGTGGGATGAGAGAGAGGAGATAGGAGACGAGCCCGTGGTGTTTGACAAGATTCAATGTCCCAATCTAATCACGAACACAACGGAGGAAGCACCTAGCTATTTGACAGTCATAATTAGGAACCTATCTACAAAACGCAAACTAGGTGACTTTGAAACAATGGCCCCCTACTGTAGCAAAACCTTCAAAAGTTACATGGTTATTAATGGATAGAGGGTTCCTCAATTTTCGAAGGGGAATTGGATAGTAAATGGTGAAGTCAGGCTGACGACTATAAACCAAGCGCTTCTTGGGAGGCAACCCAAGTTTAATTTTTAATTTTTATTTATTTTATTAGGTTTCATAGTAGTTAATAAATTTGCTTCTAATGTATTTACAGGTTATTCGAGTCCAATTCAAGTGCAATGTCTTATTCATTCCGATGTGCCTAGCCTATTCTTCAGACTTAGCAGACAAGGAGGAAGATTACTATATTTTTAGGGAAGTCCTTTGCTTTATTTTTTCCTATTTTAGCCATTGAGGACAATGTCTGGTTTAAGTTTGGGGGTGTGGTCTTGTTTTATGTTATTTATTTTAGTTTATTAAGGTTGCATGTTAGTTAGTATGTTTTTAGGATAGGTGAGCAATGGTTTGATTTGAATTTGATTATGGCCAATGATAAGAAAAAAATGGATTAATTTTTTTTTAACTCTTGTGAAGTTAAGAAGCATGCTTAGTTTATATTTTGACTTATGAGTTGGGTTTACACTCTTTGTGATTTTTTTTGAACTTCAAAGCACATATCCATCTGTTTAGCTAGTTGTGATTTAAAATTCTTTTTGGTTAAATGCTTGTGAAAGATATCATTGAAACTTTAAAATCTTATTTGAGAATCATTCAAAGCGAAATTTAGGCATTAACATAAGTTTGGGGGAAATCTTGGGTTATTGAAAATTTTGAAAATTGTGAAACCTTCCTGAGTGAAAGAATAAATCATGCGGTGGGTTGAAATGGAGCGTAAAACGCACTCACCCATAAACACATGCACGGGAAGGAGCGTAAAACGCACTCGTGCGAGAGAAAACGGGATGGAGCGTAAAACGCACTCGTTCAATGGGAAGTGAGATGAAGCGTAAAACGCACTCACTAAAAGGAAAGAAAAAAGGAAAGAAAAATTGTGTTTTGAATTACTTGGGAAGGGTTCAAGTGTGCTTAAATGTATGAAATATTCTTTTGATCATCTAAATTTTATGTTTTGCCTTTATTAACGGAGATTGATGTGAAAACAGGTTTTCAAAATTGATTTAAAAATCTTTTATGAGTATTTGATTATATGATCTAGTGTGAGTCATGGCTAGTTGAACATTTGGATGCACACACACGCACTTAAAGAATCATGAGTAGTTGTGGAACTGATGATTAAGTTGAAATTTTAGACTTTGCATGTTTTCGGAATATTTTTTTCTTGAGTTAACATTAGAAGAAATCTTTGAGGCTATTATGAAAATTTGTATTGAGTTATTGCTCGAGTCGTGTGAGTTGTTATTTAGAATTAGTTGTTATAGTTGTTGTTCATAGTGTTTGCTTGAGGACAAGCAAAGATTTAAGTTTGGGGGTATTTGATGAGTGGGTTTTACATCTATGAATTGAGTACATTTGGCTTGATAATTTGTGAGTTCTTAAGTATTTTAAGTTAGTATTAGGTATTTATAATGTTTTTATGTTATTTTGTAGGAATGAGCAAGGAAACGCAATTCGAACATCTTTTGGAGTACAACATGTGAGCAAATGCGAGAAGGAAAGATTACAGAGCTTTTAACATTAAAATGGATGCATGTTCTTGGATTGGAACTTGGATTTTATTGTAGATTTACTTCTTAGCTTTCCGGAACATCTTGAATCACCCCAATCGGAGTTCGGATGCGAGAGTTATGACATTTTTATCAACAGAGATCAAGGTTTGGAGTTGTCATTTGCATAACACTCACTTCAAGCTCAATTGTAACCATTCTCCATCCTGAATCTGTCAATTTGCAAAGAATGAAAGTTGTAGATCTCGTCGAGAGCTTCGATTTGATATGTGGCAGGCCCCGTAACTCCTCCCGGATCAAAAGTTATGACCATTTTACCAACAGATATCCGAGCAGAATTTGGTCGGGCGCGGCCGCGCCGGTTCCAAGTGTATTTTGGGCGCGGCCGCGCTGGTCTGCAGAGTGAAAAACATGATTTCTGGCACTTGGGCGCGGCCGCGCTGCTTTTTAGGCCAAATATGGGCGCGACCGCGCTAGGTCGGGTTTTTAAAAAGCTTATTTTTGACCTAAATTGAATGGAACAAGGATTGTAACTTCTAATTGGTTTAGGACTTTAACTACAACCTATAAATACATGATGTGAGGCATAGAATAGGGGAGATTTTGCTACTTTTTGCTAACCCTAGTTTGGGAGAAAGAGATGGAGGCTTGAAGCAATTGAGCAAGCAAGAAGGATTCATCACAAGAGCTGAAGGAGAGACTCAAGGATTGCAATTACGGATTCTATTCTCTTCCCTAATATCTTATTTTGTATTCTTGAATGCTTTATCAATTGTGGATTATGGATTTTGATTCAATCATGAACTAATTTCTTTTTAAGATTACAATGGATCTTATTGCGTAGCTTTTATTGATATGCTTCCTTGTTAATTATTATTGATTATTATTGGATTGTCTATTATGATTTGTGATTAATTGCTTAATTACTTGATCAACAATTACCGTGGTAATCTATATGAATTCGAGAGATGGATTATAGATTTAGACCTAATCATAGTAGCATGTGATTGTGTTTTCTGCATAGTGATGGAATTCATAATTTGTGTTTAGGATAGAGATATACCTATACGCCGCATGTAATCTGAAAGAGAATTTGTGCTTTAAATCCTTTTTAATTGTAATTCACATAGAGATATAGTGAATTAGTTAACTAGGGTGTTCATCTTAATTCTATCTTTTGTGGATTTAAGTTGATTCGTTTATGATACATCGAGAGATGATTATAAATATTGATGAGTTCTTGATTAACAATCCGGAATAATTAATATAACTTAACAGGAAGTGTATTAATTCAAGTGAAACATTAAGGGAAATTGTAATCTTAAGCCTTTTTATCTGAATTCAATTCTTGGTAGTTAGTAATTAGTTAGTTTAGTACTTTATTTTCAAAATTCAAAATCTTTTATCGAATTGTTTAAATAAAATTAATTTGATTATGAGTTAGTATTTGGTTATTATTATTAAATAATTCTCTGTGGGTTCGACACTCTCTTATCACTTTATTACTTGTTGACCGTGTACACTTGCACGTATTTATTGATTGCTAAATCGACAAATATAATGCTCAGCATTTCGGTCGCGATAATGTGTATAGAATAGAGAAGGAAGTAGTACGATACACATTGTTGCCTTCGAAAAGAGATCCCCAATCCAAAGTGGTCAAAGCAAAAGGGAAATCATTTCTTACTGTGACAAATTTTAGGACTGAATTTATGGAGAAGTCAAAACAATATGGTAATGTTTATTGTCTGATTATGCGAGATGTTTTGATGGGAAAACCAAAGGAGAGTGATGTGCCTAATGAGGTGAAACCGTTGCTAGCTGAGTTTAAGAAGTTGATACCTGACGAGCTGCCTAATGGACTTCCCCCATTGCGTGATATCCAGCACCATATAGATCTTATTCCAGGGGCTAGTTTGCCTAATCTGCTCCATTACCAGATGAGTCCTAAAGAGAATGAGATATTGTAGGAAAAATGGAGGAGTTGTTAAGGAAGGGCCACATTCAGGAAAGTATGAGTCCATGTGCCATTCCAGCATTGTTGACATCGAAAGCAGATGGCAGTTGGCGTATGTGTATTGACAACTGGGCGATTAACAAAATTATGGTGGGCTATAGATTTTCGATTACTTGCTTGGATGATATGTTAGATCAGTTAAATGGGACGATGGTGTTCACTAAGATTAACTTATGTAGCGGATATCATAAAATTCGGGTCAGGCGGAGTGACGAGTGGAAGATCGCATTTAAAAACAGAGATGGTTTGTTTGAGTGGCTCGTTATGCCATTCGGGTTGAGTAATGCGCCAAGCACTTTCATGCTTGTTATGAACTAGGTACTAAAACCTTTCATTGGTAAGTTTGTGGTTGTTTATTTTAATGACATCTTGATATATAATAGATCTGAATATGAGCATATTGGGCATTTGCAACAAGTACTAACAGTGTTATTGGAGAATAAGCTTTATGTGAATCTTAAAAAGTGCAGTTTTATGATAAATAAATTGCTCTTTTTGGGATTTATGGTTGGTGTTGATGGGATACATGTAGACCAAGAGAAGGTTAGAGCTATAAGGGAGTGGCCTACCCCTCGTACTGTTAGCGAGGTTCGTAGTTTTTATGGGCTAGTGACGTTGTACCGACATTTTATCTGCAATTTCAATAGTATTATGCTCCCACAACATAATGTTTGAAGGAAGGGAAGTTCAACTGGAATACGGAGGCAGAGGTCAGTTTTATAGTGATCAAAGAGAAGTTGTGTACAGTACCTATGTTGGCATTACCAGATTTTTAAAAATTATTTAAGGTGGATTGTGATGCCAGCGGGGTTGGAATTGGTGTGTCATATGATAAGAGAAGAGACCAGTCGCTTACTTCAGTGAGAAATTGAGTGAAGCTTGCAGCAAATGGTCTACATACGACAAGGAGTTTTATACAGTAATGCGGTCCTTGAAGCATTGGGAGCATTAGCTTATTGGTCGAGAATTTATCTTATATTCAGATCATGAGGCGTTAAAGTATTTAGGGAGCTAGAAAAGAATGACCTCAGATTTACATGTTAGGTGGTGTACTTTCCTTCAAAAATTTCCTTTTCGTCTAGTACATAAATCTGGGGTCCATAATAAGGTTGCTAATGCTTTAAGTAGTCGAATTTCTTTGTTGGCAACTCCCCGTCATGAAATTATGGGTTTTGATTGTTTGAAGGAGTTATATTAGCATGATGAGGACTTCTAACAGATTTGGGAGAAGTTCATTCGGCACGTACCAATAGCAATTTTTTTATATCCTTAATGGTTTTTAATGCATGAGAACCAGTTGTGTGTACTAGTTTTTTCCTTATGGGAGAAAATTATTCGAGACCTTCATGGTGAGGGACTTTCTGGTTATCTTGGCAGGGACAAGACCTTAGCAATAGTGAAAGCGAGGTATTATTAGCCCAGGATGCGTAGTGATATGGAAAAAATTGTGGGGCATTATTATATTTGTCAAACTAGTAAAGGGCAAGCCATAAATGCAGGTCTTTACACCCCTTTACCAGTTCTTGAGAATATTTAGGAAGATTTATCCATGGACTTCGTATTGGGTTTGCCTTAAACCTAACGCGACATTGATTCAGTTCTTGTGGTGGTTGATCGTTTTTCAAAGATGGGGCATTTCATACCTTGGAGGTGAAACAACACGGGTCAAATCCCGAGTCCGGAACAAATCTCGAGTCAAATTTCAAGTCTGAATCGAATTAAATCCGTCCAAATAAGGCCTTAAACACTAGTCTAATAATATCTTCTCGGGTCATCTTAGCCTACTATAGGCTCACCCAAAAGATCATGATTGAAGATAGTATTGTTAGTAACTTAATTCCTTATATACAGACAAATTTTTCTTATATCTTTTTATGTGGGACTAGGGTGTTACAAACTCCCCCACTTAAATTTCTGACTTTCTCGTCAAAATCGATATCACACACGGTCTATAGATCTTTGCCTCTTTAGCCATTATGGGATAACCGACTTGGCTTCGTGTCTCTACCTCCGAACCTCTCTTCATTGTGAGATAATACCACCAGCCTTCGTGTCCCCACCTTCGGCAACCCGATCGGATGACCCGAGCCGAGCTTTTGAGAGTTGACTCTAATATTATATAAACAACCCGAGTCAAATCCTGAGTCCGGAACAAATCTTGGGTCAAATCCCAAGTCCAAATCGAATTAAATCCATCCAAATAAGGCCTTAAATCACTAGCTCAATAATATCTTCTTCAGTCATTTTAGCCCACCATAGGCTCACCCAAAAGGTTATGACTGGAGGTACTATTGTTAGTAACTTAATTCCTTATATACAAATAAAATTTTTCTATATCTTTTAATATAGGACTGGGGTGTTACAATAGGAAAGCACATGATGCATCGAATGTCACACAGTTGTTTTTTAGGGACATTGTGAGGTTGCATGGGGTGCTGAAGACAATCACTTCTGATAGGGATACTAAATTTTTGACTCATTTTTTGGCGAGTTTTGTGGAAACTGTTTAATTCTTCTCTAAATTATAATACTACAGCTCATCCCCAAACTGATGGACAGACAGAGTCTTTTAATAGAACCTTAGGTAACTTAATTCGTTGTATTTGTGGGGGAGGATCCGCGATGGTGGGACCAAGCATTAGCACAGGCATAATTTGCTTACAATAGTGATGTTCATGGTGCTATAGGGTCTCTGTTTTCTATTGTTTATACTACATGTCCACAACATGCCCTTGATCTTGTTAGGTTAACTAAAGTGTTTGATGTGAGTGAGACCGTGTTAGATATGGAAAATCGCATGCAAGTTGTCCAATAGGAGGCGAAATGAGCAATCCATTAGAAGAGTCAAATAGATCATATTGCCTACTATCTTCTCCAATTTAAAAGGAATTCACCATCAAGATTTCATTAACTATAACACCAATGGTCATGATCAAGTCAATCAACAGTTCCTCTTTGCACCCAGGCCAAAGAGAACTTTCAGCACGTGTCCTTGCCACACAGGCTAAAGACATTCAACAATCATATTGTCTTTACACCAGACCAAAGAAATTCAACTGTAATACCAATGGTTATGATAATGTCAATCAGCAGTTCCTCTTTGCACAGGCCAAAGAGAACTTTCATACGTGTCCTTACTACACATGCTAAAGACACTCAACAATCATATTATCTTTGTACCTAGGCCAAAGACATTCACAACAACTTAAGTCCTGATAATTAGTACAAATAATAATGATATAAAGGATAAACATAAATAATTAGAATAATAAGATAAAGAATAAATATTAGAGATTTGCGATTTAATTTGTCTAGAGTACAATAATGTCTAAATTATCAACACGATATCTAGAATATCGATTTGAGTTCAAGAATAATATTTAAGATTCACAATTCAAATATAACGGTTATAATTCAATGGGAAGGTTCAGGTCAAAAAATATTAGATGAAACACCAACTATTAAGGAAATTCTAATCATTTCTGGAATTTTCACCGTTTAATGTTAAAGAGTGTAGAAATGAATAATACTTTCTTACCATAGTAAGTTTAAATTTAAGAGTATGAAATAAAATGATATCCCTTACGAGTATGAATAAAATGATATCCCTTACCTTACCACGTGACTAGATACTGCTTTTTATATAGTTGATCAACCTATATGTATATTTATATTTAATTAGTAACTACCACATATAAGTTTCATGATATACACTAACTCGTATATTATGAAATCTTCAAAAGTGACTTGATAGTATAAATTTGTGTAGTGTACAAAATAAAGTAGAATAAACTTCAAAATAGTTTTCGAAGAAAGAAAGTAATATTTCAAAATAATCTTCTAGATGAAGCTTTTCAAAATGAATCTTCTAAAGGAAGAGTTATAAATATTGTGTGATGTATGTGTGGGTGCTTGTGCAACTTTTATAGAAAAACTCACCTGAATAATTCTTGCACTCTTACTGATATTCACCAATATTTAAGGTAACCTTAGCACACTCAGAGAGACACTTACAGTAAACAATTTTTAGAGAGCGGAAGGAAGGATAAGTAAGAAAGTTATGAAACTCCTTATGTTAAGCCCATTACAAAAAAACAGGGCATATTGACGGTATTTTTACCGACGGCATATACGCCGCCGCGAATTATCCCATAAATAATGGCAGTGCTGTCGAGAATAATTGTCATTGCTAATGGGTTTGCTCCCTCCAAATCCGACATGTTGGTCGATGGCAGGCCGTCGGGAAAGAGTTTAAGGGTTGTTGTTAATGACTTTAGTTTTGCTCCATAAAATACCCTAAGTTCATAAAAATTATAAAAACTTTAGAAGAACCAAATCACCATAATTTCGCGAGGGAAGGAACTACATGGGCGACGGAGTCTAACATTATTGTTGAGGGAGATGTCGTCGCCAATGAGCAGTATCGACGGGGTCATTCTTGACGGCAGGTCCATCGAGAATGATTTTCTAATTTAAAACCCTAGGTAGGGGCAAAATTTTATATACCCAATCCAAATTTTAGTGTGGCCTAATTTCCCTCTCCCTCTTCCCTTGATATCGAACTCATTGGTGACTGTCGTTGCCACTCCCTCTTCACCGACGACACGCACAACTGATTTGGGTGAAGGCATGAGCTCAGCAGGATTTGGCCGACTGTGGCTAATTGATTTGGGAGACTGTGGCTAATTGATTTGGCCGACTGTGGCTAATTGATTTTATCGTGGCCTAATTTCCCTCTCCCTCTTCCCTTGATATCGAACTCATTGGTGACTGTCGCTGCCACTCCCTCTTCACCGACGACACGCACAACTGATTTGGGTGAAGGCATGAGCTCAGTAGGATTTGGCCGACTGTTTAAAAGGATTTGGGCGACTAAGTAGGGCGTCTTCCTCTCCACTCTTATCCATCTAAAGGTAATTCGTGTCCTTTAGTTGTTAGGATGATTGTAGTTTCTCTTTTGTTTCCTCTGTTAGTACTTAAAAACATTTTTAATTTGAAATGAAATGGAATTGTTACCTTTTGAAAATCAGAATTTGGTGATTGGAATTTGTGGTTTTATTTTTTGTTTTTATTTTTTTTAATGGTGTTGTTTGGGTGACTTTAGTTTAATTATGTGTAATTTTATTGTTGAAGTGAATTACTTTCAGCTTTCCTCCATTTGCAATGATGTGTTTAATATCTGTTATTTTATGACTGTAAAAGAAATGGTTTGTTTTGTTTTTAGAATCCGTCATTGAAGAGCATGTGTTATGGTGCTGATTAGATTGTACTGTAGGTTGGTTAGATTAATCAAGGTTGCAATCAATTACTTCAAATTCTCAAACAGGCTTCTGCTTTATTGAGTTATGTCTAATTATAAATTTCAAATTGCCACCAAACACGCCTTGGTTCAGTAGGATTAGAAAATAATATGATTTTGGTTTTGTAAGAGAAGTTGTGTGCGCAAGTTGTGTTTAGTTCATGTTCTCATGATGAGCATTTGTAATGAGTCGACTGATATTGGTTTTGTTCTTATTTCTCATGCTATCACATTTCTCACCGGTTCATAAAAAGAAGAAATGGAATTTTTTCAATCATGATGAACCGAATATTAGTAGTTGTATTAAAGTGGAAAGTGCTTGATAATCGATGATGATATAAGCGATAATCACTCATTTCAGGTTATCCTATCATATGGCCAATTCTTTTCTAACAGTAGTGATGAATAGGCTTGTGTCTTAACAATTGAGTCTATCAGTCTCTTGTCTGCTTGACTATGGGCCCCAATTGATTGAGTAGTTTTGGAATGTGCAGTATATTGGGGGCATAAACCACCTGTTTAAGGTGATTAACTTTAGCTTTATGTTGGATTCTGTTATTTTGAAATTGATGGAAAGAAATGAGTTGATTGCGAGTATAAAGTATTGCCTTTAAAACTCCTGGTGATAATGTTTATCCTTATTGGCATATTAGATATCATTTTTTATTTTTATATATCACTAGGAAATGGAATATTTTTTTTTGTATTTGTAAATATCTTAATACTACTTACAATATCTTAAGACTACTTGTATTTGATAGTAACATAATAGTGTATGCGTGAACCATTCTGCACTATATGTTTTTTTTATGTTTTTCATTGTGATACCGAAACATGTTTTCCTTGCTAGACATATTAAATTTTATCAAACCTCATATTTTTCGCTGGCTCTCATTTCTTGTCAAAAAGTAAACTTTGAAAAATATATGTAAAACTCATTCTACTTATATATGTCTTAAAGTTAAAGTGCTGACATGCTATATGCATATTATGGATGCTAGGTAGTTATATAAATATTATAAGAAATTAGGCATTTGCATATTTGCAGCTTGTAGTCCAAGATATTTGTTAATTGAAGTTGGATGGAACGTAGGGTAGCCATTGATAAGAGTGGGTTTAACTCTGAGTACCGTAGTGGAGTTGAACAGTTTCTCAATTTTGTATTTGAGCAAGTCAGCAGTGATGAGATTAAATGTCTTTGTAAGAGATGTGTGAATGAAGTGTGGAAGGAAATGAGTGATGTCATGTGCGACCTATTTGCGTATGGGTTCAAGCAGGGATATAGCACATAGATCTATCATGGGGAAACCTGGTTAAATGAACATGAATTTGAACCGGAATCTAGAAATGATGAAACCTATGACTGTTCTAACATGATAGTCGAAGCTGCTATTTCATTCTTCTAGTGGAATACAAACAGGGTTGACGGTAGCATCGAGTAAGATCCGAACGACGGGGCTAAGGGTTTCTATCAATTATTGTATGAATCAGGGATGTCACCATATAACGGACACGAAAAGCATACAGTCTTATCCAAGCCGCCCTACTCAACTTGGCCAGTGATTATTATTGTGTATAACCTCCCACCTTCGATGTGCATGAAAGATCCCTACATGTTCATGATTTTACTGATTCCGGGTGATAAGAGTTCAAGTAAAGACATCAATGTCTACCTCAGGGCATTAGTTGATGAGTTGAAGATGTTGTGGGATAAAGGGGTTCAAACTTATGACGTATCTCTTAAAGAGAACTTTGACATGAGGGCAACTTTACTGTGGACCATAAATGACTTCTCGGCATTAGGAATGATCAGTGGATGGTCGACTCACGAGAGCTTGTTATATCCCGTGTGCATGGGGTTAGTTAAAGCTATGCGGCTGAAACATGGGGGAAAATTACTTTCTTTGCAACGTCCAGATAATTTTTGCCGATTGAACATCGTTATAAAAGGATGACTAGACAATTTAATAAGAAATCAGAGAAACGTCAAATACCTGACCGTCTTTCTGGGACAACAGTATTGAGTTAGATTAGTTACTTGAATTTTCCACCTCTAAGGAAGAATCACAGATTAGAGCGAGCTTATAGGTATGGTAAGGTTCATAACTCGACACATCGTTGTATGTTCTTTGAGCTGCCTTATTGGGCTACAATCTGCATTTGTCATTATTTAGATCCGATGCATACCTAAAAAAATGTATTTGATAACATTTTTTATACAATGTTAGATGTCAGTGGTAGAACAAAGGACAACAACAAGTCAAGGCTTGATTTGGTAGAAATGAACACTATGGAACATTTATAGCTATACCAAGAGGGTGGTAAGACGGTAACGCCTAAAGCTGAGTATACTTTAATCAGGGAACAGTTGATTTTGATATGTAATTAGATCAATGGACTGAAGCTCCCAAATGGATATTCTTCAAATATAGCAAGGTGTTGTAAAGTCGAAGAGCTTAAGTTTTGGGGTTTAAAAAGTCATGATTGTCACGTGTTCATGCAAAAGTTGATCCATGTGGCATTTATCGACTTGTTGCCGAAACGTGTGGTTGAAGCACTAATAGAGCTTTCTAACTTCTTTAGTGATCTATTCTTGACGGAGCTCCAGTTCAGAGACATAGATAAAATGGAGAGGCAGATAGTGAAAATATTGTGTAAGTTAGAAATGATTTTCCCTCTATCATTTTTTGATTCAATGGAGTATTTTCCTATTCACCTGCCATACGAAGCCAAGTTTGGTGGTCCCGTGCAATATAGATGGATGTATCCATTTGAGAAGTAATGGCATTAATATTTTTAATACGCTAAAATGTTCATTCTTATTTTCTAATGTATACATACATATATAACACATAGATATATGCAACGTCTAAAGCAAAAGGTGAAGAATAGAGCCCGTGTAGAGGGGTCAATTGCTGAAAGTTACGTTATGAAGGAGCTTGTTAATTTCTGCTCGTACTTTGAGCCTAATGTTCAGACGAGGCACAATCGCTTATGTCAAAACGAGGCTATTGCACATAGCAACAATGGAGAATTAACGGCCTTTAGTCATCCGGTACAACCATTCGGCGGGAAAAAAGCGATTCTTGACCAATAGTGAGTATACAGCTACCACATTGTATGCACTTGTAAACATGAATGAAGTAGCGTCATACATTAAGTAAGTAGTCGTAAGTATGTCATAACTATACTACAATCAGTATGATGTTGAGATACGTGAAGCGAATCCGAATATATTGGACGGGGAATTGTAAAATTTAAGAAATAGGGAATTTGTACAATGGTTTAAAGATGTAGTGTCTTAAATTAATGTCTAAATGCATTTATCCTCATGAATGAATCTTATGGTGTAATTAACTTTAGAATATGTTGTTTAACTGTACATTAGGTGCTCACAGATGATAAAGTTGACATTCGGCTAAAGTTTATAGCCAACAACGCTTAAAGATCTGTAGATACTTATACATGCTGCATTGTCAACGGTTACAGATTTAAGTGTTGCGATTTTAGGGAAGTCGCATCATCTGATTCTGGTGTAGTGGTTAAAGGTAGCTGCTACGATAATCTTTGGGATGACTGGTATGGATGATTACTAGAAGTAGTCATTCTCAAATATTGGGGTCAAAAAGAGTTAGTTTGCTTCAATTGTCATTGGTTTGATGTTGAAATGGGGTTTGAGTAGATAAAAACTTAGGACTGGTGACAGTAAATGTTAAGTTAAAACTAAACTCAGACGAGCCTTTTGTTTTAGCAAGTCAAGCAACACGAGTGTAGTACACACAGAGTGTTAAGACTCCCGCAATATCATAGTATGCTGTTATAACAATCAAAGATCATGGTTTTCAAGGCACAGCTCCTCGTCCAAACGATGAACCTTTGCAATTGGAGTCTACTAGTGTCACACCTGTTGATATGACAGTTATTATTGAGTCTAGTGAAGACGAGGATAATATTGTCGCTGTTGAAAGTGAAGACGATGTAGTTGATGAGGAAGATATAAATGAAGAAATTATTGACTCAGAGGAAGATGGTGATGACAGCAAGAATGAAGAGCTATTGCTTGATGAAGACGATTATGATACTGATGACTTTAATGATATAAATGATTAAGAGTATGTATTTATATCTGTATAGTTGTATCCATATGTAATAGTTTGTAGTTGTAAACCATTTGGTATGTAATATTATTTCAATAAATTAAGCTGCAAAATTGTCTTTATTAAAAATGTCTTCTAATTTTGTGTTTATGTGTTTACAATTATATAAATATGGCCCGTACTCCACATGGCGATCGTGGTGGTCGTGTTGGTCATGGGGGTGATGAGCGGGAGGGAGATTCAGGTATAATAACATGTTAAAATAATTTTATATTATTGTTTGTTATTTTTATATTATTGTCAGGATATTCCTTTATATAAATTTAATCACATATTGCACTGCATAGGTGATCGACGTAGGACTCCTAGGGGACTAGCACGTGGCTTACTAGGGAATCGACCCCAGACGCCTCATATATGTTGTGTTGGGAGTAAAAAGTTACTTTAGATTATGTTTGCAGCATTTAACATTTGTTTTATATAAATGATGCATATATATATATATTAGAATTTTCAAATGTATTAATTCTAATTGTAGTATCCTAAACACTACTCCTCGTAATGCGTTACTTAGGATCGTGCGCAAGCGATTCTTAAATGCTTGGATGAGATGGGCCGATGTGGACGAGCGCACACATCAGCTTATTATAGATGAGTTTCGAGTAAGATGTTATTCATATATTATTTTATGTTGTCTTCATCAGTTTTTATCATTCACGTGTAACTTTATGTTATTTACTAATAATATAATGTGTTTTGTGCAGTGCTACTATCGGTTTGAGGACGGGAAAGAAGTGCATGGCATGATAGTGCTTAGGGGATACTTAGAGACTAATTGGCATAAGTGGGTCTACGACTAGAAGAAGAAGGCCCAGAGCAAGGTGAAAGACGGACAAACACTTAGAGATGTTCATCCTGATTTTATCGGGACTGAGGTTTGGGAGTGAATGTGCAGCATTTGGGAGGGCTCGCCTTTTAAGAAGATGTCGGCCCAGCGTACAGCAGCCCGATCGCAGAGTCGTGTACCACACTGCACGGGGTCTCAGTCTTACAACCTATTCAGAGAGAGACTTCAGGATGCCCTTAAGCACCCATCTTCCCGCTTAGAGTTTTGGTGGCACGCCCACCAAAACAAAAGTGACGGTGGTTATATCTCATCTGAGACAGAGATGATAGTTGTAACTGATTTTAAATTTTATTTTTTTTATATTTTAATTCATGCAATTAGTATTCATGTTATTTAATTATATGTTCTTTCATATCTTTATGTTTTTATTTTAGACTAGGTTTTCTCGACTTATTGGGGATCGGTCTACTTAGAGAGCTGCTAGTGGCCAGCAAGATATCGACCTAGATCCCTCGACACGTGAAGACGAGGAGATGGATGAATAACAGGCTACAGGAGGACCGAAGAAAAATAGGATTCTAGGCATGCCAAGGGTCCCAGCTTATACTGTAGTGCCTGCTGTGAGAGCCAGGCGTTGCCTCCATACCAGAGCAAATGGGGCGAGTGGATCGGGAGCCGACTCATCATTATCCAATGACTTCTTTTGGAGGATCATAGAGGCGTGCATGGATAGCATTGCAATCCAATCAAGCGCACCATCATGCCAACGAATCTACCAACTAGCTCAGGAGGTCATTCACGATTTCATAGATCCAGAGTCATCTGCCGACGAGCTCTTGGGTCTCGTCCGACAAGAAGCCGTTCGAGTATGCACGGTTGTATTTGCAAACCTCTTTCCCCCATATATTCGACAGGTAAATAAAAATATTAATATATGTCTTTAAGTATATCTTTTGTAATTATATTGATTATATAAACTCTAAAAAAGTTATAATCTGCTTATTTGCCTAATTTATATAAAGAACACATAGAAAAATTTAGGAAAACTAGACCAAAACGGACCCCGGGTGTTGAAACTACGCGAAACCATAGGCGAAACACCTCTTACATATTTCAAACACGTGACAACTTACGAGACTCAATTCAGAGTTCCGGTGGCCAAGTTATTTGCTCGTTTTCCTAACTTATATAAAGAACACTTCGAAAAATTTAGGAAAACAAGACCAAAATGGGCCCCGGACGTCGAAACGAGGTAAAACTATAGTCGAAGCACCTCTTATATATTTCAAACACGTGACAACTTACGAGACTCGATTCAGAGTTCTGGTGGCCGAGTTATCTGCTCGTTTGCCTAACTTATATAAAGAACATTTAGAAAAATATTAGAAAACTAGACCAAAACAGGCCTCGGGCGTCGAAATGACGTGAAACCATAAGTGAAACACCTCTTATATATTTCAAACATGTGACAACTTACGGGACTCGATTCGGAGTTATGGTAGTCGAGATATCTACTCATTTGCCTAACTTATATAAAGAACACTTAGAAAAATTTAAGAAAGCTAGACCAAAACGGGCCCCGAGCGTCGAAACGATGCGAAACCATAAGCAAAACACCTCTTATGTAGTTTAAACACGTGATAACTTACAGTACTCAATTCGGAGTTCCGGTGGTTGAGTTATCTGCTCGTTTGCCTAACTTATATAAAGAACACTTAGAAAAATTTAGAAAAACTAGGCCAAAATGGGTCCCGAGCGTCAAAATAATATGAAACCATTGGCGAAGCACCTCTTCCATATTTCAAACATGTGATAACTTACGAGACTCGATTCGGAGTTCCGGTAGCCGAGTTATCTGCTCGTTTGCCTAACTTACATAAAGAACACTTAGAAAAGTTAAGGAAAACTAAACCAAAACGGGCCCCGAGCGTCGAAACAACGCGAAACCATAGGCGAAATACCTCTTATATATTTCAAACACATGACAACGTTCGAGACTCGATTCGGAGTTTCAATGGCCGAGTTATCTGCTCGTTTGCCTAATTTATATAAAGAGAACTTAGAAAAGTTTAAGAAAACTAGACCAAAATGGGCCCCATGGGTCGAAACGATGCGAAACCATTGGCAAAACACCTCTTATATATTTCAAACACGTGACAACTTACGGGACTCGATTCAGAGTTCCGGTGACCGAATTATCTGCTCGTTTTCCTAACTTATATAAAAAACACTTGAAAAATTATTTAAATACATTTGTGACTTCATAATTAATATTTTAATTTTGTAGGGTCTTGTTGATGAGCCTTATGGTAGGGGTGGAGCCAACGACGATGGCGAGGACCGCAGAGGAGATGGCGAGGATCCAAAGGAGATGGTGAGGACCGCAGAGCCGATGTTGATGATGGTACGGAGGGTGGGACCGAGAGTGGCACGATGTATGATATTTATTTGTCTTTCGATGGCGATGATGATGATGACCAGAGGATATAGTTTATGTTTACATTTTTACTTTAATGTATCTAACTAGCTAGTTTTTGGGTTGTACAGATTACATTTTGTATCTAGTTAGCTTGATGGTTTATATGATTAAGTTGTCTACGTATTGATGGTTATTTACTTTTATGTATCTAACTAGTTGTTGGGTTGTACAGTGATTACATTTTGTATCTAGTTATATCTTATGGTTTATGTGATTACGTTATGTACGCATTAGATGGTTGATTATATATATTTGATGGTTATTGGTATGCGTTAGTGAATAATTATTTGTTGCTTTTGGTTTATAACATGAACAATTATGTATATTTAAAAGAACATGGGGTTTTGCAAATTTAAAAAAAAATAAAATGTCATTGCGACGGACACAGTCATAGCCGACGGACAGGCAGTCGGTAATGACTGTATTAATAAAAAAAATTAAAAACTTAATGCCGACGGACCATGCTCACTGGCGACAGACAGTCCGTCGCCACTGCCGTTGTTAGCGATAGACGGTCTGTCACCAATGAGTCCGTCGCCAATTACCTCAATACCGACGACAATCGACGGGAGCACGGGGTGACGGGGTAGGCGACGGATAGAGCCGTCGAGAATGAGGTCATTGTAACGAAACATGGGTCATTCCCGATAGACATATCCGTCGCCAATGACCGATTTTTTTTGTAATGACCCCTCTATTTATAGCCAACACTTATCCAACATCTACCACATATCAATTAACCACAATTTTCACATTTCAAGATTATCTTTAATCTACACCATTTATCAATTATCCACACTTTTCACATTTCAAAATTATTTTTAATCTACCACATTAATTATCCATAATTTTCATATTTTAAGATTATCTTTAATCTACCACATATTAATTATCCATATTTTTTATATTTTAATATTACCTTTAATCTATCACATATTAATTATCCATATTTTTCGCATTTCAAGATTACATTTTTCTTTACTATTCACAATTATTATTATATTATCCATCTTCTGCATTATTGACTTAATTATTAATATCACAGATATCAGTATTCTTCAAATAATGAGTCTATCTAACTATTTAATATTTGTGACTTTTAATTATGTAACTTTCCATTACTACCCTTGTTACGGTGATAATTATTGGTTTAATAATGTGAGATACTGTGCATTTACTATTGTGATAATTATTGGTTTAATAATATGAAATATTGTGCATTTGCTAATATGACAATTATTGGTTCAATAACACAAAATACTATAGATTTGTTACTGTGACAATTATTGGTTCAATAATATGAAATATTATGCAATACCGTGTGTTACTGTGGAATACCGTATGCTACTGTAAAGTATCGCGTGCTACTATTCTTTTATCATCGGGTATTTTAACTGTTAAAGATAATAGTTCCACCGATAATTTTTATTAAAAATGTTATATCTGTCGTTTTCTGTATCTGACAATTATTTTGTTATGGGGTCCACAAATGTTTAGTTGTTTCGGCGTCATCGTACTTTACCGAATATTCCCCGACATTCTTTTTATTTTTATAATTTGCACATGTCATCCTTAACTTTAGCATTTTTATCAATTTAACACCTTACTGTTTAAAATAATATTTATAAAGAAATTTTTATTTATTAAAAGTTGGGGTCTTACAATCTCCACTCCTTATAAAATTTCATCCCCAAAATTGATGTACCTAACATTTCAAAGAGATAAGGATACTTAGTTCTCATTTCAAATTCTAACTCCCAGGTCATTTCCTCTGTATCATGGTTTCTTCATAGAACTTTGACTTATGGTATAACATTTGAGCGTAGGATATGCTCCTTCTTATCTAAGATCATGACAGGTATGTCATCATACGTTAAATCCTCTGCTATCTCGTATATTGATATGTGAAAAATGTTATTGATGCAGGACATGTTTGGCGGTAGAGCTAGTTTATAGGTCACAGTTCCTACTCGGTCAAGAATTTCAAATGGGTCAATAAATCGAGGGTTAAACTTTCCACCCTTTTCGAATCTCGTAACTTCTTTCCATGGAGCAACACGTAAAAATACATGATCTCCGACATTGAATCCCTCGTCCCTTCGATGATGATCAGCATAACTCTTTTGTCGTTCTTGTGATGCTTGTATTCGTTGTCAGATCATATGGATCTTTTTTATAGTCATGCGTACCAACTCAAGTCCTAACAATTTTGCTTCTCCTACCCCGTTCCAGCATACTGGAGAGCAACACTTCTATCCATACAAAGCCTCGAATGGAGTCATGCCTATACTTGCTTGATAATTGTTGTTGTAGGAAAATTCAACTAGGGGTAAGTACTTGTCCCAACTGCCCTTGAAGTTTAGTACGCAAAGTCTCAATAGATCTTCGAGAATCTCGATTGTCCTTTTCGATTGCCCGTCCGTCTAGGTATGGTATGCAGAACTGAATCGTGGCTCATTACCCATAGCTTTTTGCAAGCTGATCCAAAATCGTGAAGTGAATCTAGGGTATCCTGGTCAGAAACTATAGATACTGGCATGCCATGCAATCTCACTTATGTACATACTGGCAAGATGCTCAAGTGAATAGTTTTTTCGTATGGGCAAGAAATGAGCGAACTTGGACAATCTATTTACAATAACCCAAATTGCGTCCAAGCTTTGAGAAACCTTGGGAAGACCTATCACGAAATCCATAGCGATGTATTCCCATTTCCATTTTGGAACCTCAAGTAGTTGCAATAGACCCTTAGGTACTTGATGCTCTGCCTTGATATGTTGACATGTTAAACACCTTGAGATAAACTCTGCGATCTCCCTCTTCATATTATTTTACCAAAACGTATGTCAAAGGTCACGATACATTTTGGTACTTTTAGGTTGGATTGCAAACGGTATGTTGTGTGCCTCTATTATGATTTTATATTTTAAATCAGGGTCGTTAGGGATATAGAGTCGAGAGTTAACTCGAAGTATCCCTTCCTCGTTGATTCTCGCTTCCAGAATAGCATATTCTTGTACTTTCTTCATTATATTCTTCAATTCTGGGTCAGTAGCTTGAGTAGCTTTAGTTTTATCAATTAAAGCCAATTCTATTCGTAGATGTGATATCTTCATATGGGTCCCTGGTGTCTTTAACTTTATCTTCATCTGTTGTAAGTCATACAAAATGCACTCTTGTGTCGTCAGTATTGCACTTGTACTAGCATATGATCTTCTACTTAATGCGTCAGCTACCATGTTCGGCTTTCCAAGGTGGTATTGGATGGTGTGGTCGTAATCCTTCAACAACTCAAGCCAACGCCATTATCGCATGTTGAGTTCCTTCTGAGTGAAGCAATATTTGAGACTTTTATGGTCCGTATAGATCTCCACTTTCTCCCCCATACAAGTAGTGTCTCCTGATTTTCAATGCGAAAATGACCGCTGCCAACTCTAGATCATGAGTAGGGTAATTCTTCTCATATTCCTTGAGTTGTCGAGAGGCATAAGTTATAAATTTTTCGTGTTATATGAGAACGCAACCTAGACTTCTACCTGAAGCATCGCTATAGATGACAAATCCTTCTGATCCTGTTGGTATGGTCAGAATAGGGGCTGAAACGAGTCTCCTCTTGAGTTCTTAAAAGTTCTTCTTGTATTCTTCGCTCCATTCGAATTTTGTGCTTTTTCGAGTCAACTATGTTAATGGAGTAACAATTTAAGAGAATACTTCTACGAATCTCCAATAATAACCAATTAGCCCTAGAGAGCTTCGTACTTCAGTTACTATCTTAAGTTGCTCTGAATTTAATATTGGTTTAATCTTCGCAGGGTCACCGATATTCCCTGTTTAGAGATCACATGCTAAGGAACGTTACTTCCTCAAGCTAGAACTCACATTTCTTTAACTTGGTACATAGCTTGTTCTCACATAGCTTTTGGAGTATCAATCTTAAGTGTCGTTCATGATCCTCACGACTCTTAGAGTATACGAGGATGTCATCAATAAAGATAACCACAAAATGATCCAAATATTCTCTGAAATTTTGTTCATCATGTCCATGAAGGCAACAGAAGCATTAGTTAATTCAAAAGGCATGACATGAGTAAGAACTCGTAATGCCCGTATCGAGTTCTAAAGGTAGTCTTTGGAACATCATTAGCTTTAATCTTTAACTGATGATATCCAAAATAGAGATCAATCTTTGAAAAATATTGAGCACCTTGAAACTGATCAAACAGGTCATCAATTCGAGGTAACGGGTACCTATTTTTTATGGTAATATGGTTTAACTCTCAATAGTTAATGCATAATCTCATACTCTAATCCTTCTTCACGAATAAAATAGGAGCACCCTAAGGCGATGTACTCGAACGTATGAAACTAGTATCTAACAATTCTTGTAGTTGGACTTTTAACTCTTGAATTTCAATAGGAGTCATTTGGTATGGGGCCTTGGAAATAGGTTTAGTATCGGGCTCAACGTCAATACAAAATTCAATTTCACGGTCTGGGGGTAAACTAGGAAGTTCTTCAAGAAACACATCAGGGAATTCATTAACAATGGAAATATCATTCAAGTCTGACGTATTTTTGTTTAAATCAGTGATATGAGATAAAAAGGCTTGACATCTGTTTTTCAATAAGCAGATAACTTTATGGCTAGAAATTACAGTTATCGATTTCAACGATTTGGTTGCTTGAATTTGCATAACAAGTTGATTAGGAATATGAAAACCAACAATCTTATGAAAGCAATTAATTTTAGCATAATGGATAGTCAACTAATTAATTCCTAAAATCACATCAAATTCATGCATTTCCAAAGAGATAAGATCAATGGGTAATGTGAGGGTGCCGATTTGGACCAAATAAGATTTATAGACAGTAAATGTAACGACCATTTCTCCTAATGGAATTTCAACAGATAAATTAAAGTCTAATTTCTCAATAGTCAAGTTCAAACGTTGAACACATACAGGTGAAATAAAAGAGTGGGTAGAGCCAGTATCTAACATGGCATAGACTTCGCAAGAGTTTATGAGTAGCTTATCGGCTATAACTTTGTTTGGGTTTCATGCCTTTTGGGATGTTACAATAAAAGCTCTCCCTTGAACCATAGGTTTTGGCTTATTCGTGTTAGCCTTGGGTGTCGCCATTATAGATGGATTCAATTTTGTTGACGGATAAAATCGAGTTATGTGGTCTTCCTTCCCACAACTGTAACAAACTTTGGATGACTAAGTACAGTTTGGGCTGATATGTCCCTCTTGTCCATACTTGTAACATTTGACTGACACTCGTTCCCCTCCGTTTGAAACTAGTGTTGGTGTCGATGCCAGTGCTTTTCCATGATCATTATTCAATCTTCTTTTCTTGAAGTTATTTCCATTAGGCTCGCGCCTTCTATTTTTGCGTCAGGATTATCACCGAAGTGGTTTTCATTTTTGGCATGGTGATTACCTCCTCGATGGTTCTCATTATTTCGATGATTGCTGCCATTGTTACGATTATTATCGTGATTTCTCTCTCTTTGATGGTTATTGCCTCCTGGTTGAAGCGTCTCTTTTTCTCGCTTCAGTAACTGAGCCTTATCCATGATATCTGAATACAAACGAAGTTTAAGAGAAATAAGGTATTGATGAATTTCAAGTTTCAAACCTTGTAAAAATATTTGAGTCATACGCTCTTCATTGTCCACCAAGTGGGGGTGCAAACCAGGATAGTTCAACAAACTTGGCCTCATACTGCGAGACAGTAATGTTGTTCTGCTCCAATTTGATGAATTTTACTTCCTTCATGTGGCGAATACTCTCTGGAAAATACTTCTCATTGAACAGTTCTTGGAGCTCCACCCAAGACATCTCAAGTGCTGAGTGATGAGTACGTTTCACTGATCCCCACCAATGATCCGCCTCTCCTCACAACATAAAGGTGGCGAAGGGAACCTTTTGTTCATCAACACATCGTAGTACATCAAATATTTTCGTCATTTGCTTGATCCACACATCTGCCTTAAGTGGGTTTGGCTTCTTGAAAAACTCAGGCGGTCCCAGCTCCTTGAACTATTTAATAGTGACTAGCCACGAGTTACCAGTGCTTCTACTGGTATTATAAACATGAGTTTCTCTTGTTTGGTTTTGCATGAATTATAGAAAGCCCCTTAAAAAACCATCATACATCATGTAGTCAGTAACATTATTTTCTAGGGTCACAGAAGTATTATTACCCTCCTGATTCACAGCTTTTTGGTTAATGGTTGGCAGGGTATCAATTGCATACTGCATTTTATTATGCATCTCTTGGTTTTCAGATGTTATTCTGAAATGCGGCCATAAAACAAAGGTTAGTTAAAAAAAACTAACATGTCACTTCTTATCCCCACATCTAAACGGACTAATTAGATACCGAAATTTAACTTAGGTAAGACACACTAGTGAATGATTCTATTTGTCTCTCCCCTCCTAGTTCTAACCTCAGATCTCCATCAGAGATCATCATATCTCTAAGCTCTGATACCAACTGTGACGCCCCCAAATTTGGGTCTACACTATCTAATTTGAGTCGCCAAAATACAAACAACATACATAAATTTCCCTAACTATAATTATCATAATGTCGGTAATAGTACGACAACACACACACACACTAAGTCCTCACTATAATTATTGCCACACTATTTTACAATATGGTGAGGACTACTACAGCTACTAACTCGGACCATCATTCCATTCTCCTGTTCTCCCAGCTAGCCCCAACTACACTCTCATTTCTTGAAAGGAATTATGAAACAAAAGGGTGATCTCAAATAGCCAGTAAAGAATATCATGACTAAGATAACGAAGAATAAGTTATCCTTAACCTTCAATAGTGATAAATCAGAGATTTAGAAAAAATGAATTTTCTAAAGGAAGAGTTGTAAATATTGCGTGATGTGTGTGTAGGTGCTTGTGCAACTTTTATAGAAAAACTCACCTGAACAATTCTTGCACTCTTACTGATATTCACCAATACTTAAGGTAGCCTTAGCACACTCAGAGAGACACTTACACTAAATAATTTTTAGATAGTGGAAGGAAGAATAAGTAAGAAAGTTATGAAACTCCTTATGCTAAGCCTTCTATTTATAGCCAAAACTTAACCAACACCTACCACACATCAATTAACCACATTTTTCACATTTAAAGATTATCTTTAATCTACATCATTCATCAATTATCTACATTTTTCACATTTCAAAAATATCTTTAATCTACCACATATTAATTATCCACATTTTTCACATTTCAAAAATATCTTTAATCTACCACATATTAATTATCCACATTTTTCACATTTCAAGATTACCTTTGATCTACCACATATTAATTATCCACACTTTTCACATTTTAAGATTATATTTTTCTTTACTATATTCACAATTATTATTATATGATCCATCTTCTGTATTATTGACTTACTTTATTAATATCATATATATCAGTGTTCTTAAAATAATGAGTCTATCTAACTATTTAATACCTGTGACTTTTAATTACGTAACTTTTCATTACCACCCTTGCTACGGTGACAATTATTGGTTCAATAATATGAAATATTGTGCAGTTGCTACTGCGACAACTATTGGTTCAATAATATGAAATACTGTGCAATTGTTACTGTGACAATTATTGGTTCAATAATACGAAATCCTGTGAATTTACTACTATGACAATTATTAGTTCAATAATATGAAATATTATGCAATATTATGTGTTATTGCGGAATACTGTGTGCTATTGTGGAGTACCGCGTGCTATTGTTTCTTTATCACCGGGTATTTTAACAGTTAAAGGTAATAGTTTCGTCGATAATTTTTATTAAAAAGGTTATTTTTGTCGTTTTTTTTATCCGATAATTATTTTGTTGTGCGGTTTGCAAATGATTAGTTGTTTCGGTGCAGTCGCACTTTATCGAATATTCCCTAACATTTTTTTTGTTTTTATAATTTGCACATATCATCCTTAATTTTAACTTTTTTATCAATTTAACATCTTACTGTTTAGAATAATATTTATAAAGAAAATTTTATTTATTAAAAATTGGGGTCTTAAAATTAGTAGTCGCAAAAGGATTAGAGAGAAGTGATGGCTAATTATAAAGAGAAGATGAAACAATAAGTTCTAACTTATTAGTAGATATTAATAGGAAAAAATTTAAATAAAAATAATATTAAATATTAACTAACGAATCAGGTCACCCACAGGTTGGCTTGTTATAGGTTGAATTTAAACCCACTTTTTAATCGATGACATTTATTTGTACCCAAACTCTTAAATTTAGTAGGCATGTTGGGTGATCCGTAAGTTTGGGTGATAAATTGCTAGGTCTAATTCAAATTCACACTTAATTTTATTTGTTTTATTTTGAAAACAATAAATGTTATAACTAATAATACTTTATACCTAATTTGTAATTTTTATAATTATATAGACTACTATTAAAAAAATTTATAAAAATTTTAAATTTGAAAATATCTCATATTGATTTCAAAAAATCAATATCGATCTTATATTTTGAACACACAGAGTATATACAAACAATAACTAAATAAATAATAGTTTTGAATTTGAAAATATCTCATATTAACTTCAAAAAATCAATATCGATCTTATATTTTGAAAACACAGAGTATATACAAACAATAACTAAATAAATAAAAAAGCACGCCATTTGCCACGTAGCGACTTTTAGAGCAGTGATACAACTCGAGGCAATCATAAAAACTCATGAGAAAATAGCTTTTATCTATTTAAAACTTGAGGAAACATAAGCCCATATTTTTGGTCCCCAAATATCCTAAGCATCCATAGAATAAACTCGCTGGCTAAGAATAATACCCAAATAGAATTCATTATAGAAATATCAAATTTCTCTAAATCTAAATTAATCATATCTACACCAGATCCAAAAGAACAATAAAATGGTTAAAAGATTTAACTCGCAGAACTTTAGCATTGTTAAACAAGTTTAATACCATAGTTTAGCATTACTAAACAAGTTTAATACCATATAATCACATCCATACATGAACTACAACAATTTTTCCATACAAAAACTACAATAACTTATTTAGACACACGACATCGGTATGTATGACACCTTTGGAGACTAGGCTAAAACCTCACTAATTCGAAGAAAGAAAGTGCACCCGAGCTAGCGAATATTCTTTTCCAGCTATCCAAACACCTTTTTGTGACCACTCGATGTCTTCCCAATCAAGATTATCCTCCAACACCTGTTCCATTACATATAAATCATCCAACAATATATTAAGCATCATCCATAAAAGTAAGTTCTTCCCTAATAATGAAAGAGCTTCACAGTTGCTCGCATAGTTACTAGGAACGTGGATCGATTTGATACACGGAACAAAAACAGGAATGAGGAAGGGTACCATGATGAAATACACAAGGTATCTACATTCCTTTACAACTATTCAGAACATAGTATCCGATTCACGAAACGTAGAGTAATAAGAGTACCATGGTAACCTGGAATTCTCAATCATTTGTTCTACAGGACACAAGGTATTATGAGTGAAAAGTAACTTTCCAAAGCTCACTACGAAATAATCGACCGAGTTATAATAAGTATTGGCCTCAGTCACCTCAAAGTGCAGCAATTCTCCTACCCTACATTTTTGTAAAAGCATCCCCTTTATACCCATCAATGGAAGTGATACATCATCTCATAAATAAGTGCATGCATGTTTGGCCAATATTCAATTGAGGTAGGTGCAAGAAAAGGTGGGGATTTTAAGGAATTAGGAAAACAATTACATAAGAAATGAAATTCCAAATATGAGACAAGATGACCATACAAAACGGTTTTCACGCCTCATAGGTCAAGGAGAATAAAGTCCCATAAACGAGTTCTAGAAATTCAAGATGAGCTATAAAGAGATTCCTCAGAGCAGTTGACACTCAAAAGAGTTTAATTACATTAATTCTACTACCCAACATTTTTGTATAAACATTCCTTTTATACCCCATCAGTGGAAATTGAGCGTCATCTCATAAACAGGTGCAAGCAAGTTTGGCCAATATTCAATTGAGGTAGGTGCAGAAAAAGGTGGGGATTCCACAGAATTAGAAAAACAATTACATAAGAATAATTCCAAGTAACAGACAAGATGACTGAACAAAACGGCTTTCACACCTCATAGGTCAAGAAGAATAAAGTCCTAGAAATACAAGCGGGTCAAATCAATTACAAACTGTAGAAAGTGAGAGTCTAAGAGTGTTCATGTAATAGAACAAATAAGTATAAGGAATAAGAATAATTCCATTATCTAACTCTACTCTCATTCATTGTATCATTTACATAGCATTACATTGGTTTATATAGGAAATAGGATAGCACACAATATAGGAAAACATGGAGAGGATAACATGGAAACATGTTTTCCCACCTAACATAATATTCTAACACTCCCCCTCAAATGCAACTTTACATAAGGGACAAACTAAAGTGCATTTGACAAAAATATGAACAAAAAATTGCAACAACATAAAGGAGCCATCATGACTAACAAGCAGCTGAAGAACATGAGGAAAGCGCCATGGAAAGTGAGCTGGAATCATCAAGAAGCAGCCAACGCCGAGAACCAATGTTGCACCCATGTGAGACCCAAGTTGCACAAGCCAACAAAGAACAAACTGAAGCGAAGCGAAATACCATACGTACCATACGGCTGCAAATGAGCATGACGTAGCATGAACAACCCCTCATGCAACCTAGACCAAATCATATCTCATACCTCATATCTCATATATCTCCCCCTCAAATGCAGCTTTATATAAAAAGGACAAAATAAAGTGCATTTGAAAAAAAAGGAGGACAAAAAGAAGAAAGAAAAAAAAAATCAAAAAGATGCAAAAAACATAGTTGCAGATTCTAACCAATTAAGACCCGGGACCATGTTGGAAAAGACATCAACAATGGATACCTTGTTGGAGTACACATCAACAATGGGTAACATATGGGAAGAAAGCATAGCAAATATGGTGCATCAAAGAAGAAAGCTGGAAAACAGCTAAGGACCACCAAGTCTAATGGGGAAAAACATCCCAAAAGAAACAAAAGGTGGGTGATACCAATATATGAGATATGTTGCAACAACAAATAGGACCCCAACGCTGAAAGCAAAGTTAGAAAATATGCCTAAAAAGGCAGAAAATTTTCAACAATTGCTCCAACTAATGCGGGACCCATTTGCTAACAATCATTTTTAGATTTTTCGTCAAGGTGAAATCAGCAATACAAACCCACAAAGTCCAACAAGGGACAAGTGGGCCATGCAAAATCAGCAAACATGGAGTAATCAAATCAGCCATGTGCAAACAAAATAGCCCCACGTGGGAAACAATCACACCAATTGCAGGCACTAGATTTAGTAGCACAATTTTTTTTATAAAGGACCCACAATATATTTTTTTTTTTGAATTAGCAGCACAGCCCCATGAATTAGTGAAACATGGGCAGCCCCCACTATATGAAAAACCAATAACAGCCCATGTGGGGCTCACCACTCAAAATCAGCATACTCTCAAAATTCGTGGGTGGAAAGCAACCAAACTTGCCCTACCACACAATGAGCAAACAAAGCAACTATTCCATCAAATGGGACCACCGAGCATATCATTGAAAATCAGATTTCCAGCTGTAGCACAACAACCCACTATTAACGTGGGGCTATGCAAAAACAACAACAAACATCAGCCCATGTGCGAACAGCCCCATGTGGGAGCAGCAGCAAAAGCACCGTGGGCAAATAACCCATAAGAATTTCAAAACACAACCAAGCCCATGTGGGGCACACCCGCAATAAGCAACAAATAGCAATCAAGCCAGCAAGGCAGCAACATTAATTTCCAGCAATAAAGCACTAAACGAGGTCCCACAAGTCGGCATGCATGCGCATAAATCAGCTGGTAATAACCAGCAAAACACCCATAAAACCCGTCCACTACGAACCAAATTATGGGAAACACAAACCACTAGCATCAAATGCAAGGAAACAAACATATGGCAATGCAAAACAGCCCACGTGGGGGCACATCAGCTGCTCAAAAGCAGCAAACACCAGCTGCAAGGGTGGAGATTGATCCCTTCACCAGAAATTTTTTTCCTTTTCTTTTCCCTTCCGATAGCCACTGTTAGCTATTCTTTCTTGGCAAATTGCTTAAACGATTACATACACTGAAATTGATCCCATAATTAGATTACCCATAACCAGGCGACCAGCCAGAACTTTCCGGTATCCCAGCCGCCGTCGCACGCGCCCCCACGCGCCCGGCCGCCGGCGCGTGGGCCACTTTTCGGCGAGATTTTTCCGGCGAGATTTTTTCTGTGGCAGTCGTCTCTCTCTCCTCTATCCATCCATACTGGCCTTGTAGAAAGAAAACCAGTTGATTTGGGGTCCTTGGTTTTCAGTCATTGGCGGTACTGTTTTGAATTACTTTAATGGTGATTTATTGCAGCACTTTCTGCTGAATCTCAAGCGTTTCCGATGGCTTCTCGTCGGTATTCTTTGGGGGTCTACCGGAGGTTGTTTGGTTGGGTATCTCCATCTTGCCTCGTGCGTGATTCTCCATTTTTGTGGCTGATTTGTGTTGGCTCCGGGCTGTTTTCCAGGAGTATCACTATGTGTTTGCCGGTGGTTTTGACAGCACGTGAGTGGTCCCCGTGGGCTGAATTCTTTTTGGTTTCTGCTTGCATGTGCTGCTGGTGGGTCCACCCTTGCAGCTGGTGTTTGCTGCTTTTGAGCAGCTGATGTGCCCCCACGTGGGCTGTTTTGCATTGCCATATGTTTGTTTCCTTGCATTTGATGCTAGTGGTTTGTGTTTCCCATAATTTGGTTCGTAGTGGACGGGTTTTATGGGTGTTTTGCTGGTTATTACCAGCTGATTTATGCGCATGCATGCCGACTTGTGGGACCTCGTTTAGTGCTTTATTGCTGGAAATTAATGTTGCTGCCTTGCTGGCTTGATTGCTATTTGTTGCTTATTGCGGGTGTGCCCCACATGGGCTTGGTTGTGTTTTGGAATTCTTATGGGTTATTTGCCCACGGTGCTTTTGCTGCTGCTCCCACATGGGGCTGTTCGCACATGGGCTGATGTTTGCTGTTGTTTTTGCATAGCCCCACGTTAATAGTGGGTTGTTGTGCTACAGCTGGAAATCTGATTTTCAATGATATGCTCGGTGGTCCCATTTGATGGAATAGTTGCTTTGTTTGCTCATTGTGTGGTAGGGCAAGTTTGGTTGCTTTCCAGCCACGAATTTTGAGAGTATGCTGATTTTGAGTGGTGAGCCCCACATGGGCTGTTATTGGTTTTTCATATAGTGGGGGCTGCCCATGTTTCACTAATTCATGGGGCTGTGCTGCTAATTCAAAAAAAAAAATATATTGTGGGTCCTTTATTAAAAAAAAAAAAAAAATTGTGCTACTAAATCTAGTGCCTGCAATTGGTGTGATTGTTTCCCACGTGGGGCTATTTTGTTTGCACATGGCTGATTTGATTACTCCATGTTTGCTGATTTTGCATGGCCCACTTGTCCCTTGTTGGACTTTGTGGGTTTGTATTGCTGATTTCACCTTGACGAAAAATCTAAAAATGATTGTTAGCAAATGGGTCCCGCATTAGTTGGAGCAATTGTTGAAAATTTTCTGCCTTTTTAGGCATATTTTCTAACTTTGCTTTCAGCGTTGGGGTCCTATTTGTTGTTGCAACATATCTCATATATTGGTATCACCCACCTTTTGTTTCTTTTGGGATGTTTTTCCCCATTAGACTTGGTGGTCCTTAGCTGTTTTCCAGCTTTCTTCTTTGATGCACCATATTTGCTATGCTTTCTTCCCATATGTTACCCATTGTTGATGTGTACTCCAACAAGGTATCCATTGTTGATGTCTTTTCCAACATGGTCCCGGGTCTTAATTGGTTAGAATCTGTAACTATGTTTTTTGCATCTTTTTGATTTTTTTTTCTTTCTTCTTTTTGTCCTCCTTTTTTTTCAAATGCACTTTATTTTGTCCTTTTTATATAAGTTGCATTTGAGGGGGAGATATATGAGATATGAGGTATGAGATATGATTTGGTCTAGGTTGCATGAGGGGTTGTTCATGTTACGTCATGCTCATTTGCAGCCGTATGGTACGTATGGTATTTCGCTTCGCTTCAGTTTGTTCTTTGTTGGCTTGTGCAACTTGGGTCTCACATGGGTGCAACATTGGTTCTCGGCGTTGGCTGCTTCTTGATGATTCCAGCTCACTTTCCATGGCGCTTTTCTCATGTTCTTCAGCTGCTTGTTAGTCATGGTGGCTCCTTTATGTTGTTGCAATTTTTTGTTCATATTTTTGTCAAATGCACTTTAGTTTGTCCCTTATGTAAAGTTGCATTTGAGGGGGAGTGTTAGAATATTATGTTAGGTGGGAAAACATGTTTCCATGTTACCCTCTCCATGTTATCCTCTCCATGTTTTCCTATATTGTGTAGAAAGTGAGAGTTTAAGAGTATTCATGTAATAGAACAAATAAGTATAAGGAATAAGAATAATTCCATTATCTAACTCTACTCTCATTCATTGTATCATTTACATAGCATTACATTGGTTTATATAGGAAATAGGATAGCACACAATATAGGAAAACATGGAGAGGATAACATGGAGAGGAAAACATGGAAACATGTTTTCCCACCTAACATAATATTCTAACACAAACAAGTTCTAGAAATTCAAGATGTGGTATAGACAGATTTCTCAGAGCAGTTGACACTTCATAAAAGCGTTTAGTTAAATTTCCCCTTCATTCCCGATGGTATTTAAGGATAACAAGTATTTTCCTTTTCACTATGAGGCAACGACACTTACACACAATGTCGACATGTCCCTATCCGACTTTTGTCAGGCAGACACTAACGATGCACAGACATTCTTACACATGTTTTGGCACTTTATTTTACATGTACGCAATTAAAGTGAACTTTTTAAGTGCTGAAACAAAAGAATGTTTTATTATGAATTAGTTAAACTAAACATTGCAAGGAAGAGAGAGAGCAATCATCGTAGTTTATATGTATACTGCATACACTACGCTCAAGTATTCACTGACGACATTTTTACTATATATTCATAATTTGTCCTTTATAGAATATTTATATACCAGACACATCACACATCTGAGCTTGAGCTTTAGCTCGAGCTCAGTTAGCTACAACTGACGCAAAATATTAGTGGAAGTTTACGTACTCAACTATTTGTTTTTCCAGAGGAGTAGATAAGAGTGAACAGAAATAGAAAATATAAGACATTCTTCTAACATAATGCAAGTTACGTGTCAAAAAAAAAGGAAAAAAAAAAAAGAAAAAAGAAAAATGCAAGTTAACACTCACATACCTCCAAATGTTCAAGGGGCAGTGGAATCCCAATAGAACGCATTAATTTTTGGGGAAGGGGCTTCTTACAACGTGACCATCGGAAAACATCAGTAAAAACACTATCAACATCCATTGAACTTTTTTCACCATTTATAGCATTAAAATAGTGAGTTTGAGATCTGTCTGCCTCAGCCTGATTTGCAAGAGCTGTTGTTGCTGCCTTGACCATCTTCTCCCCATTAAAGCAGAGCTCATACCTGAAGGTAATTTAAATTCAGAAAGAACACAAAAAAAATGTTTGACTCATACTTCTCAATGTCCGTAGTTCCATCGTGACAATTCTAGTTACAGTAATGTAAAGCATAATGATCAAAACAGTTTGAAAATCTCAACTGTAATCATTGAATTATTTCAATTTTGAATTTGTGTTATAGAGTGTATGTATATGTATATGGGGAGTGAGTGATCCATAGCCAAAGGTTGCTATGGAGTATGTAGTAGCCAACCCATCTTGTTCACTATAAGATTCAACTGAAACGATTTTATAAAAAAAATCCCTTTGTATGCACCATTATGGTGCGTAGGGAAAATTTTAAGAAATAGTGTACACACCATGATGATCGTGCGGGAACTTTCCATACCCACCGTAATGGTGTGTAAGGTAACTTTACATACTCATCGTAATGGTGTTTTTAGGAACTTCCTATACGCACCATATGGTGCGTACAATGATTTCCTTTTTTAAAATCGCGTCCGTCAAATATGGGAATCAACGGTACAAAATGGATTAACAACTATACATTGCATAGCCACCTTTAGCTATGGGACACTCCCTTATATATATATATATATATACATATATATATATATTATGTATATATGTGTGTGTTAGGCTATGGCTGAAAGCCCACACATTAGGCCCAAAAGTGGAGGTTCAAAAGTCTACAACTCAAGGGACCCACCAAATACCGGGGAACCGGGTGCCAAAATCACAGCCCAAGCCCCACAAGATGTGGGCACTAGTTGTCCATGGATGGGATATGTCTGCACCATCCACATGGGTTGGTCCCAACTACCCATTGATGAGACGTATTGAATGAATGGATTCCACTACACATGCCTATAAAAGGAACTCTCCCACAACATTGGTAAGATTACAGTACACACTCTTTGTACTTGAAACCCTAGATTGATATTCTATCTTTCTTCTTCACTTACTAATATTTACACTGAATACGTTCCACAACGGCCCAAGGCCGGTGGGCCGTTAATCACCCTGAGAACGTGTTGTGTAAGTCTAATAGACCTGAGGTTCAGCTAGAGACGATTACTCGAAAGATAGAGCATCATCAATTCATATATATATATATATATATATATATATATACACATATATATACCACGGAAGACTATTGAAAAACAAATCACAATTGGTTTTAGGAGAGATTAATAAACTAGAATAAAAAGGAAATGGCAATTTCTATCATTTCAAAGAAGAAATAAGAGAAATATGAACCTGCATAGGTACAAATGGTTAGCTACTAAAATCAATGATGCATGGTTCTGCTCTGAAAATTATTTGTTATCATCGTTATTTGAAGTTCTAAAAAAGTACTTTTTAAATAAGAATTATATTTTTGAATACAACTATTATTAGCTTTGCTACGAACAAGGCATTGTTGGTGAAGATGATGCTCATACTCCTCAAAAGAAATGAACTCATGTTTCTAAAGTGTCATCCAAAATAAACCTATTTTATCTTTTAAGGCCATTTCACTTGTAAACAGTCATGTTGTCATTAAGAAAAATATGCGGAAAACTTGCTACACTTTCTCAAATGAATCAAAATATAAATTTAGGGTCTTCATTTCATGATTTGCATTTAACCAATTTCTGAAAAGGGTGAAACATAAAAGATGCACAAAAATTTCCAACTGGTAGTCACTCGAGTCAAATCTATAGAAAATACCTGAAAGAATGACTTTCCAAATACAACACTTCTCCCTTTTTCATGCGTGCAGATGTATAAAGGGGCCTTTTCAGACCCTTGTCAGCAATAGCACTAATACTGTATTTGATCCTGGAAAATTACACAAGCATAAAGATATAGGTGGAAACTTCTGAAAAAAGGCAACAGTAACAAGAAGATTTTTTACTGAATTCACCAAAAAAATAAGATGCATTTCCAGATTGTATGATACCCATTGCATGACCTTTAGTTTGAGTACATTTACTAATGTTATGTAACATAAATAGAAAAGAAAAACACAAATATCCATAAGAAGGCAAGAATATAAAAATCAAAGCGCGTACAGAATAAGTAATTTCTGGTATTGTTGTTCTTAGAATAACTCTAAAGCTAAAGGCAAATACCATATAATAATCAATAATCTATGGAATACTTCTTGTAGAAACCCTTTCTGCAACTCATTAGAATGTTAAAAGTGCACATAAATTATTAATAAAAACAAACTACAAGAACACCAAAAAAAGGAGGGGGGGGGGAGATTGGAAGAAAGAAAATAAAAAGGTCATGTGACTACTGAAACAATAGTAGATATAGATTAAATATATAACACACCTACTTAATACATTAGTGACTTAATATAAAGAGAAATAGTATCATGAAAATAAAGATATTGAAGGCAAAGTAAGAACCAAAGACACAAAACTCAATGAACTACTCATGCAAGATTATAAATGGTTAAATTGTATTAAATTCTTAAAAGTTAAAAGTATATAACTTAAACAAAATTTGTAAGTGAAGAAGACTATGGCCATGTATTGTCGCAGCTTACTTAAACAGCTTCTAGCTTATTTTAAGCAGCTAGCTTATTTAATAAGTTGGAGTATCTTGTTTGGTGCAATTTCTTTAAAACAGCTTATTACGGGAATAAGTTGCCCATAATAAGCTGTTATATTTGCAAATAAGCTAAAAATGTATACTTTAAATGCCCCAATAAGGCTGGGGGGAAAAAACACCTAGAGACCAGCTTATTCTTTTGTGTATTGAAGGTGTTGTACTCAACTTATAGCTTATTTCAAATAGGCTAAAGCAAACACTACTTCTGCAGCTTATATTTTAAATAAGCTACAAGTTGTTCCAAATAAACTTGACAAACATAAAATCTAGAAAATAGTAAATCCTAGCCATTAAGTTTAATACGAACTATAGAAATTAGCTTGATAAATAAACTAAGAAGAGAACATTCAGCGCCTAAATACAATAACTTAAAGTAATGTGGAGTGATTTGCTACAGGTCATATTTGCCCTTGAGTCACTCTGATCATGTAAACATAAATCCAGACACGTGAACAAGGAAAGTTGGGCATTATTTAGAATGTTGGAGCAATGAACGCTGAAATCTTTGATTTTACCAATCTGCATACCTACCTAAGAGAAAAAGGCATAAAATCTTAACAGTTTTCTTAGAGTGAGTACTACTGATTTAGCCATTAGCATTAGTTTGGCAATTGTTGGCCCTTAAACTACGTGCAGTCAAGAAAGCATAATATTCACGTTCCAAGAAAGAACCAGAGCTCTCTTTAACATCTAAAAACACAGCAATTAGACCAAATTCCGCAGAGAAAATGAAATTAAAGCTTGAGCCCAACTATACAGTTAAAGTTAAGATTTATATTCCCTCTATATATCCACTAAAATCAGAAGATGTAAACTCTCTGATGGCAGGTGTTCTCACTTCTCACGGACATAAGAGGCATATCAGACTACTATGACGACATTGTTAATCATTTGATCTTGCAAATTCTCATCAGTTGATTTCATGGGAATTAAGGCCATAGATGAAGATTAATATATAAGAAAATTAAAGTGCTACAACTTGCGAACCCTACAGAATTAAGAAATAATATGTTTCCAGAACATTTTGAATATAAAAATGAAAACAAATAGACAGAAAAAGATCCGAAGCATACCAAGGCTCATTGCACAGGTTGTATTGTATTGTGACTTCGCGTACGAATCTCTGCTGCCGTAATGCATTCTGTAGAAGCAAAATTAAATAGGTAAGTGGAGAATTAATTCTACGACACCAACTACAACACCACCCGTATGAACTGAAACAAACGACAACTGGCCACAAAAGGCACAGGATTAAATTATACTTACAAACATAGATGATCAGCAACCAGATCTAGCTATATGTTACTAAAATAAGCTATGTTTACTTTCTCAAAGAACTATCTGAATTAGCATTGAATATTGATAACGTTGGGATAAACAAGGGAGAAAAAAGAAAGCCATGCCCTCAGTTATCTTTTGCCTGTCAAGTCTCTTTGCAATACTTTCTACCAAAGTATTTTTCAGTCTACTCCTCCCTCTTATTATATATTCCTCTGGACTGAAGACTACTCTTTTGACCACAGCATCTATAGGCCTCCATAGGATATGACCTAACCATCTCACCCGATATTCCCTAGTCTTCTCCTTAATTGGTGCTACCCCAACCTTCTTTGGAATATGACCAGTAACGAACGCAAGAATTTAATCAAGAATTTAATCAAGGGTGGTCAATATTTTAACTTTAAAAAAAATATGAGTATGGAAGAAAAAAAAAACTAAAATGACAATATATATCTATATATAGAAGTAAAATCGCATAATATAAATTTCCACCAAAATGGCATAAAATTGAGTCCAACTACATTATCCATGTTGTATATTTAAAAGAGGTTGATCTCCTTGCTTCTCTCACGGTAAAACCCTCTTCCAGGTTTCATTTCTGGAAATTGTTTCATAATTGCTTCATTATAAGTGGTATCAAATATATGTTTCTTCATGTAAGTATTAAGACATACTCTTTTTGTTCCAAAATATAAGATCAATATTGACTTTTGAAGTAAATTTAGGATATTTTTAAATTCAAAATTTATATAAATTAATTTTGTTTTAAATAATACAATTATAAAAATTGTAAGCTATCTAATTAGTGCTACTAATTACAAGATTTATTGTTTAAAAGTGTTGAATGAATGAGACCAATTTTGAATTCGAAAATATCTCAAATTGACTTTAAAATGCAAACCATAGTTGTCACGGCGTCGCCTAGGCGACGCCTTGGCGTCCAGGCGATGAAGAAATGGCACGGCGAGAGCTCGACTTGGGCAGAGCTGCTAAGGCGAGCACCTTGGCAGCTCGGCGTCTCAAGGCGTCGCCTAGGCGACGCCGTGAGATGCCGAGCCGCCAAGGCGCTCGCCTTAGCAGCTCTGGCCCAATTTTTTTTTTTTTTTTACTTTTTACTTTTGAACATAATTTAACATTCTTGCCTTTGGAAATAATGGATCCCAATACCTCCTCATGCACCCAAGCCTTATTTGTGATGGTTGGTTGTAACTTTATTTTCTATGTGGTGTTTGTTGAATTCTTCATTTCTTTTACTAATTTTTAATATCAAGTGTTTTATTTTTGGATTGTTATTGTTACGTATTTACATAATTGTGCTTTTAATGTTATTCCATAGTGTTATGTTTTGGGTTTTAATGTATATGAAATTTTATTGCCAATATATTTGTTAAGTAAAATAAATAATATATAAATTGCACATTGTAAACGACTTGTCGCCATACGGACGCCATGGCGGTCGCCTTGTCGCCTAGGCGTCCTGGCAGTCGGCTACCGCCATGACTCGCCGTGGCGCCGTGACAACTATGATGCAAACTTGATTCTATATTTTGGAACAGAGAGAATTATTATTTAAGGTGGGCACCTTTTTTCCCCCCCATACTTCTATATATTTCCTAAAATCCCATAGTAGTATTAAATTTTTAAAAAAAATTATGGGTGGTCAATTGACCACCATTGCCTAACTATAGATTCGTCTCTGGGAATATCCTCGTTTCTGGACCACACATCAATATTAACACTCCACCTTAACATTCTCAACTAACACTCCCTCTTATTATGTATACCCCAACCTGCTTTCAAATATCCTTGTTTCTGATCCTATCGGGACCACACATCATTATTAACCCTCCACCTTAACATTCTCAATTAGGTACCAAGAAAGTCGTATAGGATACTTAGGCACCAAGAAAAGCTTCAGCGCTAATAATACATGTAATTTCTTTTAAAGTGTTGTCTAATATACAAAAGAGAATGATTTCTTTCATATTTAAGGTAACCGAACATTGTTAAATTACAGTTATAACCTCCACAATATTCCACAAACTACATAATAAATGTAAGTTCTTTTAGAAGTGTGGCCTAACATAAAAAAGATCTTACTTTTTCAAGATCTAATGTAACTGAACATCGTCAAATTCCAGTTACATACCTTCATCTCCTAAATATTCCACAAACTACAAAAACACTTGGAGCACCCTTATCATACAATCATCTCATGGAAAGCATAAAATAAAAAGAAAACCATCATCATAGAAGACTGGATGTTTAAAAAAGGTAAAAGCAAAAACAACACAATACTACAAAACAAATATATATATATAGTAAGCTTCTCCAACGGACCGGTTCGTTCGCGAACCGGCTATACCGACGATTTTTTCCGTCGCTAAATGCTATTGCGACGGTTTATTCGCCTATACATTTAGCGACGGTAAAAACCGTCGCTATAGACCGGTTCGCGACGAACCGGTCCGTTGGAGAAGATTTTTGTGTGTGTGTGTGTATATATATATATATATATATACACACCGGAGGAAAGTAAATACAAATACATAGTTTTCAACAAAAGTAGAAAGAGATCCAACTAATATCAGGAAAAGGCAATACCGAAGCTGCAGCCCTTGTAGTCATTGTTCTCTCCACAAACACCGGTGCAAGAGTTGGTTCCACTGTCGAGGTATGCGTAAGACACGGCTCGAGATCAATGGTTCCACCTCCTTTCTGGGATAGTAAAATAAGAAAAAAGATGAGAGAAATGAAAATCAAATATTAATGAACCACAATTAGAAAAGAAGTGCCACTGCATCAAGTCAGTTATACATATTTCCAGCACAAAGTTCGCCACATTGAACTTAGAAAAATCACTAATAGAAAGAATGTGGAACTTTGAACAGATAATAGTATTGAATTAACAAGAATACAAACATCTAGGTATTTATTCAGAAGAACAGATGTTAGACAGAAATGTAATTACAAGTGTCTCTCACCTTCAAAATGCAACATCGCTCCACACGATAACTGCAACCAATAGCAGCTCCCCAGGCACGAGAACGAACATTGTTCCTTAGAGTAGATATGTAGCCTAGAGCAATTGACAACATAAAATAATTGAAATAATATTAGGAACACAAGATAATCCTACTTTTTTAATGGCTATGATTATCTATGATGTAGATTCAAATTTAAGAAATATATATAATGGGGAAAACATGGTTATGGTTGTGGTTGCCACAGCTATTTGGCTAAGGCAACGGCCCAAAACCATGTAACGTCTAAAATGGTTAAATGACAAAACTGCCATCAATCAAATTAGTGAAATGACAAAATTTTCCTTAATGAAATTGGTGAAATGACAGACTGCCATTAATGAAATCTCCAAAATACATAATTTCGGGCCATTGCTACACCTTTTGTGGCAAGTAAGCCATTGTGGCAACCACAGGCATGTTAACCTCTTATATACAACCATTATTGACTTTTTTTGAAAGTCAATTTGAGACGCTTTCAAAATTAAATTGCATTACATTCATTTAATTTCAATCAATACAATGACGAATATTGTAAACTTTATGAAAAGTACTACTAAATATAAGTTTATTTTTTTATTGGTTTAAATGTCATCAATTTTGAGTTTAAAAATGTCTCAAAATTGATTTTCAAGAAGTCAATAGCGATCTTATATTTTGAACAGTGTGTGTGTGTATCCTAATTCCTAAGCCACAAATTGATACATTGTGGGTATGACCAAAGATTAATGTGAACTAAATTTCAGCATACAAAAACTTCCCAAAAAATGAGAATGTGAAGGAAATTCTTTTCAAAGCAAATCCTAATATCCTGTTCTTGCCAGAGACTAAACATGAGTTTGTTAATGGGATGTTTATTACATCTTCTTTCACCTATAAAAAGAAAGAATTATGCAATCAGTGAGAAGTTGAAACCTTGAGTTTAACTACCCATAGTTCAATCAACTATTACCTCCGTATGCCATTGGCAGAATCTATGCCTAACCGTTTATGCAAACAAATTAAACCACAGAGCCCCCTGATGGTATAGTACATTCTATTGTACAACATTGAGAACAATAGCAAAAGAAACGAACAAATTTGGACACACTACGTTGCTTAAAAAGAAAGTTTTAATTTTCACAAGGACTTACAATCTTGTGGAGGTAAAACTCTAATTACCGCACGTAGCTCCTGAATAGCAGGAGGAGGAGGAGAAGCGGTTGGGCGACAGTAGCCTGTGTGCATAAGAACTGGAAAACAGCGAAGTAAACTTTTTAAATGCAACCAAATCTAAGATTAGTGCAATCGATATAAACACAAATCTTATCATCGCACCACACACCAGCAACAAGATCAGAGTCATCAGTGTATATATCAGTCCCCCATAGCTGGCCACCTCTAACCTGCACAACAGCACAAGAAGCAGCAAAGAATTCAAACTGCAGGTATAGCATGATAAACGAAAGAAGATGTGAACTCAGGGAATCATACATGGATAAACCAAATGAAAGATAAAACAAATAGGGGGCCGAGGTAAAAGAGGACAAAAAGCTTATAGAGGGAGAAATCAGCAAAATAAAGTCGGAAATAAAAAAAATGAAACAAAAAACTTCGGTTCTGATTCTGCTTTTTTCCGTTTGGGTGATTATATAAACCATGTTTGGTAGGTGACATGGTACAACATCCCTACTGCTTGCTTAATAGTTCTCTTTTGACCTTTTTCTTTATTACAATTTACAGGCACAATAAGAACACCAGGGCAAAAGGAATAGGAGGTGGGAGACCAAACCTCCAGAAAGGACACAAGTCCTACAACCTCAAATTGTGGTCTACTGTACATAGAATTAATAATCAATAGACCCAAAGAATCAGCTAAGTATCCAAAAACATGAAGGAGAAAACTTCTAATACAAAATGTAGGACCAGATATTGCAAATCCACAGAAAAATACATACATCAACAATTAAATCCTGAAATACAAGTTTCACCACCTCTAACACGAGTGGCAGTGTCATTCTCTCTCCAAAAGCACCACCACACATACTCATACAAATCGGGACAGCCTCTTGAATATTATCACCGTTCCTGTCCTCTTACCTACCTCCCAATCTGTATTAAATATGATGTCTTCCCCCATGGAAAAAGACCTTTTAAGAGATAAAAGGGGTGCACCGAACTCTAACCTACCACAGAGAAGTAAAAGACTACAAACATTTTCAGTTCCTCAACCCACGTGGAAATGGAATTCATTTCCTATAAAAAGGCCATTTCATTTATTCTTCTGGTCATTAGAAAGTTCTAATAGAAAGGGTCACCATTGTACCCTAACAGCCTAACCTGAAGATTAAAAAATATCATTCAAAAATTTCCCTACTTTGACACCCTAATTACCTAGAACTGCCCTCCTACCCACAGAAGTTAGATATTGTATGGCTTCCGTCATTCAGCAACATTCTAAGATTCAAACTCTAATGACAACCAGAATCTTTATCCACCACAATCATGAATAAATCTAGAAGCTACTCCTTGAGCATCACACGCCTCATAGCTACCATGATCGAGTTTCCTATTTCCCACCACAAATCCTAAGATACTCGAGAAGTCTCCCAGAACTGCTGTGAAATCCTTCCAGATCCCGAACTCATAATATACCTAGCACTACCCTACTGCAGTAGGAAATAATACCATATAAGGAAAATATAAAGTCAAAACAGATTACATATACAATCCTGGTCAAGACAAAGATCATTACACGGATGTCTATTCGACTCGAAACCCACCAGCAATAAACTTTATGAATTTTGAAAGAATTAAATACACTAGCAGATTTTTACTTCCTAAAATAAAGAACAGTAGTCAGCATCAACTTCACAAATCATGCCAAGCCCTGGATGCAAGTCCAACACCAAGGGATTCTTATACTTCGACACTTCAACACTCAAAGTTGAGTTTTCTCCATGCAGAAGAGAAAGATGCGACACTCCTCGCAATCTTTAGGTAAAACTGAAATAGGCACCCCCTTACAAGTACCAATTGCGAAGGTCTCTTCCCAAAGAGACCCCAGAAAGGTACTCTATTTCAGAACAAATGAAGAGGCAAGATAAAGCACTAAATATGCATACAATTTTCTCTGCACACTTTTATCTATAGATTCCAGTGATCAACACTTATCTCGCTCATACTCGAACACTCGAGTCCACTAACTTCTGAGATTTTTTTTGTAGATAAAATTGGAAGAAATTAAATTTTGGGAAAAGAATAAATACTTTATAAGATTAAACTTATGATACCTTAATATCCAGAAAGGCATTCAAAATTACTCCCAAATACTCCGTAAAAAATTCTTCAGCTTTGCCCCGAGAATTTTGGAAGTCGCACTCAATTTTACTAGAGCGGGCATATTTTAGAACTGGGCAGATTAAGTTCACCAAATCCTTCAACTATGGAAAGATACAACATTCTCAATTAAAGAACACTAGCAACTTCCTGAACTAAAAAGTTCTGAATGCAAGTCCAATTGCTAAATGTTCAAAAACTAATAAACAGGTCTTAGACAGAACTTCAGTTCAACACCCAAAAGGAGCCACAAGAACGAGATCCGAGATCTAAAAATTACCAGAAAACCTGTAAGATAGAATAACAAACTGAAAGATGAACTCATATCAATGATTTGAAATAAGAATGCTGCAGCTCACATCACAAGGCCTTCACAGATTACCTGGAAAACTTGCAACCACATTTCAATTCCAAATTCCTTGATAATGAGGTTACCACAATGGCCAACCCCACAAAGGACGAAAATATAAGAACACATAATATCTAAAGCATGCGTTACAAAAATGCAAATAGCTAAGGAAAAGGTACACCTGCACAAGAATAAAATCAAGCTAAAATGCAACAGCAAACATATATATTGATGTGCAATAAGCATAGTCTACATGTGTTCTGATAATGTAGCATCAGAAAATGGAATAACAAGGTATTGCAAGAAATTCAGTTAGATGTTGCCATCAAATCAATACACACTCTTATTCTACCTCAAATCCTTCTACTCCTCACGCCCTCTTGTTCCTTAATTTCTATGCTAAAATTTTGCAATCAACATAAGAAGGTACAAACAATTTGATCAATAGGGGCTGATCAAGTAAAATATTCTCATATAGTCCTACAAACATATTGACATCTTAGATCTGTTCGTAGATATTGGGTTAAAGTTCATATAAGTTAAATTAGATCGGTTGTACAACTTGAAAAGGCCTCTCCACTTATTACCAATTGATTTTAAGTTGGATCCTTCAACATGGCATTAGAGCTAAGGTCATTACAATCCCCATTATGAATGTTACGAATGTTCAAGTCACCACGTGAGATCGTATTGGGTTAAAGTCCCATATCCATTAAACTAGACCCAAAAACTCCTTATATAACTTGAAGAGGTCTCTCCACTTATTTACCAATTGGTTTTAAGTTGACTTTCAACAATAAATATCATCCTAACAGAGGATTGAGATGCAGCAGAATCCTCCTCAAGCACACAAATTACTCAGAATAACTAAACAAGAAACTCCGCCATTTACATAACATGACATAGAAACTTTTATCTATTAATCTTACTTGCCGATTTGTAGCAGTAACAAGCTCAGCAGGTATCCGGATTTCTACAGTAGGACCATTCTGAGAACTTGTACATCCTTTTTCACCTTGAGAGGATTCATATTCATATTCCTTCCACAATTTTATAAGCTCTTGCATGCATTCACCAACTCTATAAATAACAGCAGAATCTTCAGATTTTCCTGCAACAGGAAACAATCACAAGCTCTCAAATTAAAAAATGCAACAAAACAATAGTTAAAAAAAAATCATCAGAATCTCAATTTTTCATCATAATCAACAAGTTTCCTCTAATTTAAACCTCATAGGAGATTGACATGGAAGAAATCAGGAAACAATCACATTGTAATTAGAATCACAAGCTCTCAAATCAAAAAAGCAGCAAAATAATTATAAAAAATAAAAATAAAATCTTCAAAATCCCAATTTTTCATCAGAATCAACAAGGTTCCACTAATTTAAACTGTTCAAGATGATAAACTCATGCCACAAAACTTAGTAAGAGAGTGAAATGGAAAAAATTAGAGATTTACCACTAAATCCCAAACGGTCCGTGAAAATGCCAACCATTTCTAGAATTTCAATCAAATACCATAAATTTTCAGCTTTCTGATAGGTAAAAAACCTGTTTATCTTGCCAGTTTTATGTTGATTGAAAATAGTAGCATAACTCGAATTTAAATGGAATGTGAAGCAAACACTTTCATCTCTGATCCGCAGAATCAAAATGCGTCGCTGCACAAACACGAGTTCTAAAAAAGAGAGGGTTTTGAGAGGAAAGAAATTTGGGAGAAAAATTAAAAATTTGTGAGTTTTTTTAGGATAGAAAATAAAAGAGAATGGGAGAAATTTGATTTTTTTTTTATAAAAAAAAAAGTCAGAAAGATTTAGAAATCTTTTTTATCAAATATTTGTATAGCATTTATATTACTTCCTCCGTTTTAAAATTAGAGATACAATTTGATTTTTAAAATCAAACGATGACATATTAAACTTTAAATTGATATAAATTTATTTAATTTCAGTTGATACAATAATTATAATTGTATAGTATATACCAAAAATTATTAATCACAAATTTTATTTCATTCTAAATTTTTATGAGCCATACCAATTTCAAAATTTAATATGTTGTCATTTGACCTCAAAAGTTAAATTGTATCTCTAATTTTGGAACGAATGGAGTATTAAATAGATCTTTTGAATAATTTTTTAAAAGTAATTTTATAAGGGTAAAACAATCATGTATTACCTCAATTTCAAAATTAGAGATACATTTTGACGTTTTAGAGTGAATTTGTAAAATCTTAAAACTTAAAATTGATATTATTGTCTCACCTCCATTACATATTCCCTCTATTTCCAATCAATACACTATATTTTTATAATTTTAAATAGTATAATTGAAATCAACATCGGTAAGTTAATTTATATATTGAATAGTATAATTGTTCCAAAAATAAAAGTAATTAAATATTTTTTTCACCATTTGATGAAGATGTGAATTTTTTTATCAAAATTTCAATGGTTGAAAATCTTTTTTATACTTTTAAAGGTAAAATTATTTTTAATGATTCTAAATTTTGGTATAATTGATCTTAATATTATCAACTATCTATTAACATATTTTGATCATTACTAACAAAATTATTAAGATCAAATAATCGGTGTGTTGGATGAAATTGGAAGGAATATGTAATAAAGGGGTAGTACTTCATAGTTAGTTTAGAATTGTTATATTTGTTTGTATCAAAACTAAATAATTTCATATTAATTTTGAATTTTAGGATTTAGTGAATTAACTCTAAAAAGTTAAAATATATCTCTAATTTTAAAACTTATGGAGTATTATTTAAAGTTAATTTTTTTTCAAAATTTATAAACACGAGAAAAGAATTTTGCTCTTGTTTTTTTCCTTTCCATTTTTCTTGCAAATATAAATTTTCTTTTCTTTTCTTCTCAAATTCACAAACACATTAAAAAGTGAAAAGAAATAGGTATATTTATCTTTGGTTATTTTTATAACCTAATGAAGTATTAGTAGGCACTTGGGTTATGTTTGTTTGTAAAGATTATACTTGAAATTGGACTATTAGTCCTAAGTCTCTTGTTTGTTTTTTAAAATAGACTTGAGATTATTAGTCCCGGGATAATAAAATGACTTGGAAGGGGGATTATTTAATACCATGTCTAACTAGGTATTATAATCCCTACCACTTGGGACTAAAAATTTGTGGAGTAAATTAGCCTTTAACTTTGTTTACATCACATAAAGCTTGTAATACATGATAAAACATTAATCATGCACTACGTACTGCATGTACGTAACTTTTTTAAATACCTTTTTTTTAGTACTAATTAAATAAACTTATTAAATAATACATACATGCAGTACATACTGCGTGTATATAACTTTTTTTTAGTACTAATTAAATAAACTTATTAAATAATACATACATGCAATACGTACTGCATGTACATAATTTTTTTTAGTACTAACTAAATAAACCAAATAAACTTATTAAATAATATATACACGCAGTACGATTTTTTTTATTTTTTATTTTATACAGTACATTTTTTTAACATAAGTACGAAACAGTTTAAGAAAGGTAATCACTAATTTTTTAACATGCAGTACAAACATAAGTATGTTACATATATACACACGTTTTTTTATAGACATCACTTTTTTTTCTTTTTTTTTTGCATACAGTACGTTACATACATACATAATAATACATATAACACATTTTTTTTTAATTTTTTTTTGCATATAGTACGTTGCATATATACATAATAATACATGCACATTGTTTTTTTTACATGCAATATATTTTTTTTTGTTAAATTAGTACGTACATTTACATTGATCATATTTTTTTAATATAAGTAAATTTTTTTTAAAATTTTTGATAATAATAATAATAATTTTTGATTTTTGATGTATAAACAAGTTTAAATTATAGTTTAAAATATGTTATTATTGGTAAGAGTATAATAGTCAAAACAATATTTTTTCTTTAATTAATCCTGAAAAAAATAAACATAACATGAGTTTATTTTAAGTTATTCTATGAATAATCCCATGAAAAATAAACATGTGATTAGGACTATTTAATAAGATTAATAGTCTTGAGATATAATCCCATAAATTATAATCCCGAAATTATAATCCTTACAAACAAATATGTCCTTGGTGTTAGTTTATAACACTTCTCAAGTCCTGATGGTAAGGAATTGGGTGGAAAATTCTCCCGACATAGGAAAGATATCTTTAGTGATTCAGCTTTGTTAACGCCAAGATTTGACCACACGCTTCAATCACCAAGAACGTGCTAATCCTGCACAATAACGAGACCACACTCAGAGTTCCGGGCGGTTTTGCCGCTGGGGATAGCTCAGGCGTGAGAATTAGTACAAGTTGTCTCAAGGTTTGATAACAATGGAGGCTTGTAGCTTAGTGTTAAAATTTGTATTATATTTGAAATGGAGAGGGAAGCCTTGTATTTATACTTTATTGCCCACTTATCACACCTGGACCCCACTTGACAATATAAAGTTATATCACCATCAATCAAATCATAACAACTACTCCAGTTAAAATGTAAGTCAATCCAGTTAGGAAGTTACATTCCTTAACTGGATTGCTCCACCCAACCAATATCTCCATATAGGGTCGGATCCTCCACGTGGGGTCGGGTCTCCCGAATCCAGGACCCAACATTGCCCCCTACTCTTTTATTATAAAAAGAAGATATATAATAACAGAGTACAAAAAATGAATTTAATTGATTCAACCAATGATCCAAACACTCCCTTAAAAATGTAACCGCCTCAAACCATTATTATCATTAATGGTCCAGCTCCCACGTGCCTTTAAAGGGCCCACCATATTTAATGAAGTGGCTCTGTAATTTCTACCTTTCCACCGCGATTTCCAACCTTTACCAGTTAATCGACTCTTACAATTTCCTTCCTACCCATCAATGGCGACCACTAATGCTTCAAGCTCGTCCAATCCATCCAGAACCACCGCCTCCGCAGCTGCCGCTAACGAGCTTCCAGCTCCTATCATAGCTGTGACAACAGAAGCCACCACAATCACTACCACCGCCGCCACAACAATCCTTACCACCGCCGCAAGAACTAGTTCCACTTCCCTCGGCCTTAGCACCTCATCCCAAGATCCTATCACAAGCTCTGACTTTCCTAGCAATCCTTTCTCTTCACCATCACCTCGAACCGAAGCCGAACTCGAAAATATGAAGATGCTAGAGGAATATTCCGCAGATAAATCTTTCATTCACATAAACACCAAATCTTCCATCCAGTCCAAAGACCTTGCAGCCATCCGAGAACTGTACCAGATTCCCATATCCTACCAGGTACGCACAACCAATCTCGACAAGAGAATGTATCGTTGCCCAAATGGCTGGACCGCCGTATCTTCCCATGCCCTAAAATATGGGCTTCGATTCCCTCTTCATCCCTTCATGCTCACTTTCCTTAGCGTTGTCGGGGTCGGGCTCGCCCAGCTCGTTCCCAACTCCTTCATCCATCTGGTCTATTTCATAGCCTTCTGCCACGATTGTAAGGTTGAACCGACCCTAGACTTCTTCTTCGCACTATTCACCGTGATCCGATCCCGAGAATCAGGATTTTGGCAGATCAGTAAATTGTCTGTTAAAGGGGCTCAAAAACGATATCTGATGAAGACCCCGACTAGCAACAAAGGTTGGCACTCCCACTAGTTCTACATCAAGGGACCTGACACCCACCTGATCTCAGATTGTATCGGCTTCTCCAAAAATACTAACAACATCGAAGGATTTCCAGCCTATCGACTGGATGAATTCAAACAATTCGTCAGCAAGATGCCCGATGAGGAGTGGGACTTTGAGCTTCTTGGCAACCAGACGTGGTTGTACAACCATGGGTGTAAGAACCACCTCCCAATCCCTAATTTGTATTTTTACTGCTTTTATACTCCCCTTCAAGACGAACTAACCTTTGACTTCTATTTTTTAGTGTCACTTATTAAGCCAGTTGCACCAGTCGACATCGGCCGAACGGTTCCTTTGCTCAATGAGCCGAACTTCACCGATCCCGAAGGTATTCCAGAGGTCGGGCCTTTAAGCCAAGTGCATGTAATGCCCGTGAATTTTGAACGTCCTTATTAATTAAATCTAATTTAATTCAATGAGTTAACGTTGTGTTCTATTTAAACCAGCTTGGGTTAATTGGTGGGAGATGTATAAGATGTGTCTATACTCGTGTTGGCAGGTATGATATAACTATGGTTAAGAGATAACCATAGGTGAGTCAAGTGTAGGAATTGGTGGGTAATGACTAAAATGGCCAAGAGTGGTTAATAACCAAGGTAATTATGTAAGGGCAATAACCATTGTATATCCAAGTGGTTAATAACCAATGAAATGATGGCGGGATAATAACCATTGTGTTTAACCAATGTAATGATGGCAAGATAATAACCAATGTCTAATAACCAATGAAGAATGGGTAATAACTAATGGATAATTAAGATTTTGCGAAAAGACTATTTTAACCTTGAAAGAGGTTGGGAAAGGACTAAAATACCCTTGAGGAAGTTGCTAGAAAACTTCCTACTATTGATGAATTGACCAAATTGCCCTTGCCTAGTCATGATTAATGACTATTTTGCCCATGGTCTCTACTTTCCTATAAATAGGACCCCTCACCAAAGTTATCAAGGGTTGGCTCACTTATTATTCACCAAGTAGAGAGTTTGTGAGCTTGAGAGAGTTTCGAAGAGAGAAGCAAGAGCAAGTCTTGTGAGAGGAAGAAGAAGACCTTGAAGTGTTTACGCCATCTCCATTCGCATAGCCATTAAAGCTAGGTATAAACTCCATTCCTTCAAACCCTAGTTTCTTGTTGCTAGTATTATATTATGATTTATACACGCTATTTTGTTGGAAACTTTTATGTGTGTTGATTGGGGTTGGTGGTATAAAGGGAGTATTCATGGATCTAAGTTTTTATTTTTGTTAGATCTACATTTTTTCTAAAAGATTGTTTAACTCATGATTTTAAAACCGAGGTATGGATCTTCATTTCTTTTAAAACCCTAGTTGTGTGTGGGATTAATTTTTGGTTGTTGTTTGATGCTTATGGAAGAAATGAAGCATGTATAGGTCTAAGTTTTATTTTGCTAGATCTAAGTTTTATTTTGCTAGATCTAAGTTTTATCTTGCTAGATCTATATTATTGCAAAAATATGTTTATCAAATATGGTTTAAAGCTATATAAGAAGAGATCTTGGTCTTGTATGCTTTATTGATAGCATATATAGGTTTTAAAATTTTTATAACATGTTTTGGTGGGTTTGTATGCTAAAACATGGGAGTAATATTATTTATTGGAGTATAAAATTTATGGGTGAAAAATATTAATTTAAGTCATAAATATTTTATCTTAATATTAGAAATATTTTTGTAGTCATGGATAAATTTTTGGGAATTTATTTGGGGTATAAAACTTGTTTAATGGTGATTAGAAACCATTTCGTGTGAAAAGAAAAGAAAAGGGAGGAAACCAAACTCTCTGTATGCTGTCGCGTGAAGGAGAGAAAGACAGGCCGCGCATGGCGCGCGTTTAAAAAAAAAAAAGGGGGGCTGGTCGCGCATGGCGCGCCAGCGTATTCTTTCAACCAGCGGCAGCCAAACGGCGCCGTTTTGGGCCAGGCGGGGAAAGCGCACGCGCATTGCGCGGGCGGACAGTCAGGCGCGAAATTACCATCCTGCCCCTCCGTCCGAATTTCAACTTATTTACCAGAATGCCATCAAGGGTTAATTTTAATTAAATTTAATGTTTTAAATATTATTAATTAATTTTGTAAAATTAGTAAATGTACAAAATTAAGTTTGCGCATTAAATATTATATTTTGTAAATATATTAGAAATTAATTATTGTTAATTATTATTAAATAATGATTAAGGATAATTAAGAATTGTAAATTAATTATTTATTATTTGATTAACTTTAAATAATAAATAAACTTAATTAGTTATTATTTATTATTAAATAATAACTAAAGATAATTATTACTTACTAATTAATTATTTATTATTTGATTAACATTAAATAATAAATAAACCGAATTAGTTATTTATTATTAAATAATAACTAAAGGTAATTCATATTTACTAATTAATTATTTTTTTTATTAACTTTAAATAATAAATAAATATAATTAGTTATTATTTATTATTAAATAATAACTAAAGATAATTGTTACTCACTAATTAATTATTATTTGATTAAACTTTAAATAATAAACAAACCTAATTAATTATTATTTAATCTTAATTAATAATTAAAGACAATTAAAAATTTATAAGTCGATTATTATTTAATTAATAATTAAATAATAAATGAATATAATTAGTTATTAATTACTATTAATAATAACTAAAGATAATTAATTAATTACTATTTAATAGTAATTAAATGAAGATAGAGTTAATAAAATAGAGAGAGTTTAATAACCCATTAATTAAACAATCATAACAAATTGTTTAAGGGTTTAATAAATGAATATTACTTAAGGAAGAGTAATGTTAATTAATTTAACAATTATAATAAATTGCTTAGAGGTTAATAAGTGATTATCACTTAAGGGAAACATTGTTAATTAATTAAACCATCAACCTAAGGATCAAGTAAGTGTCTTATAGGATTTACGATAGTCTATTTGCTTATGTGTGCTATGTGATTTGTTTAATTGTTAAATAAATAGCATAAGTAAGCGTATCGATATACAACTAACCAGTACTAATTGATAGATCGACGTTATCAATGTTAGGTTCTTCAAGGCCAATTAGTTAAAGCTAGAATTATTTGTAGCTGAGCAGACAGGCAAGTTCCTAACCCTAAACTTCTTACATTATTGCAAGTTCCCTAACTCAAACTCGAGTTATTATTTTTGAAGCATGTTAGTGAATAATTATTGTCGATTATTCACATCTATACTATTTATTGAGATTCGCACATTGTGCAATTGAATTCCTATCCTATTATGATTGAACTGTAAATTTAATTAAAGTTCTTTCAAGTATGAATTGTTTATGAGATCGATCTATGCTATTTGTATCAGCTAGATCCAGCATGTCTAAATTGGTTAAGACAATGGTATTTTAAAAGCTATTCTTATTAAATTATTGTGGTAAGAACTCTTGGCTGAGAAAAGGATAAACTTGTTTAAGGCATGATATCAATGCTGGTTATTAAGTGTTTATGCATAAATCACGGGGTATGAGAGGCTGATCCCCTCGATTACCAAAACTTTTTAAGAGGTCCAGCTTACATGCTGAGAACCTTGGAAAACGTCCTTGGTTATTTCAAACCACTCAGTAATTGTCATTCAATTATTCGGATATTCAACTATTGTTTACTAATTCATGTTCCTTCACACCCTTATACTGTTGTTGAACATTGAAAGCAAAATTTCCTTCTATCATGATATATTTCTTGTGTATATACTTGCTAAGCAAATTAGTTGCTTACCCTTGCTATATCATGATCTTTATTTCAGCTAAGGCAGAAACGTCTAGAGGAGACAAAGGAAAAGGGAAGGTGCAGGAATAGATGCCCGATAGTGCCTATGTACTAGTTATTTTTTAATGTTGTTTGATTAGGTGAACCTTTTGTTGTATTAAGGGTACGTTTTATGTTAAGGTTAAAGAACCTTGGGACCAGAATTGTAAGACTTTATTTCCATTCGATAAACAATGTATGTTTATTATTCCGCATTTAGTTAGATAGTATGTTTGTCGTCGATTATCGTGAGCACCGAATTCGAGGTTTGGAAACCTGGATTTGGGGGTGTCACAGTGCCGATAGCCGCCCGCCCAATCACAACCATTCCCATGTCTCAGGTCTCTAAGAAGAATACCTTGGAGATGAGTAGGTCGGAGAAGATGACTTTAATGAAGAAGAACCATAAGCAAGTCGGAATGGCGAATCACCCGTGGTCATTCTGGTTGTTGTCCGATAAGCCCATAGCACACTAAGCAATTCCTCAAGCCATCTCCCTTTGGCTTCGTCCAGTCTTCTTTTTATCCTATTCAGAAGAGTTCTGTTGGTGACTTCTACCCACCCGTTTGACTGAGGATGAGCTATTGAAGTCTTTCGGTGTTGAATCCCCAAATCTGTGAGAAATTCCTCAAATTTTGCACCTACAAACTGCCTCCTATTGTCCGAAACGAGCACCATCGGAATCCTGAAGTGATAGACAACAAATTCTTTAAGAATTTTTAAACACTCCTGCTCTGTGATCGTTCGGAGAGGTTTGGTTTCTACCCATTTAGTCATATAATCGATTGCCACCACGACAAAACTGACCTGCCCCTTAACCTTTGGTAATGGTACCAAAATATCAATTCCCCATATTGCAAATGGAATCTGTGACGAGACCGAGAACAGCTCTTCGGGAGGTTGATGAGGAATCGTTCCATTCAGTTGACACTTGGGGCACTTTTTCACGTATTCTTTAACTTCTCGAAAGAGAGTCGGCCAATAATAACCCTGCCTTAAAATCTTAAAAGCCAGTGCCTTAGCCCCCATATGATCCCCACATATCCCCTCATGAACTTATCGAAGTGCATAATCTGCTTCGAAAGGAGTCAAACACTTCTGCAATGGCGAAGAAAAAGCTCTTCGGTACAAGTCTCCATCGATCAAGATGAAGAAGGAGCTTCGGTGTTTGATCTTTTTAGCTTGTATCCGATCCGAAGGAAGGACGCCATCGGCCAAATAAGAGATATATGGCATGAGCCAACAATCCATTCGCTCTATCGGGAACACTTCTGATCTCTAAATACTCGGGTTATCCAAAACCTCCAGGTATACCGACCCGCTAAAAGAAGTAGCCTCTGTTGTTGCCAATCTAGCTAGTGCATCGGCTATGGTGTTGTTTTCCCGATCAACTCCTTGTATGTTGTGCGACCCGAAATAATGTAGTCGGTTTTTAACTGCGGCCAAATACTTCATCATCCTATCCCACGAGCCTCATACTCCCCTGATATCTGTTTAACCACTAGTTGGGAATTACTAAAGATGACCAAGTGCTGTACTTCCAGACTTCTTGTCAACCGCAATCTGGCCAAGATGGCTTCGTATTCTACCTCGTTATTAGTTGCCTTAAACCCAAAGTGAATAGCCTGCTGGACCTTAAACCCCTCCGGGCTAGTAAAAATAACTCCTACTCCATTGACATCTGAAGTTGAGGAGCCGTCCACATAAAGCGTCCTTGAAGTACGACCCATCTAAGCACCTGATACCGAACCCACGATCAGGTCAGGAGAATCTGTGTCGGGTTCGGTGAACGAACATTCCACTATGAAGTCGTCCAGTGCCTGACCCTTTATTGCCGTCCGAGGATGGTATTCTATGACGAACTGAGTTAATTCCGGCTTATTCATAACTTTATTCAAAGGCTGATCAGTATATACTACCACCAATCTTCCTTGAAAATAGTGCCTAAGCTTCCTACTGGCTATCACGAGTGCGTAGGCAAATTTTTTCAAATTGGGATATCGGGTTTCAGCATTCCGAAGCACATGACTGACATAATAGATTGGGCATTGCCTGCCCCCTATCTCTCGAACTAAAACTGCTCCTACTGCCATCGAACTCACCGCCAGATACAGATATAAGGGTTCCGAAGGGATAAGTTTCACCAAAAGCGGAGCTGAGGATAGATACCTTTTAATCCCTTGGAACGCATCTTCACATTCTGAAGTCCACTGGAAGGTTTTCTCATTCTTCGGTCCTTTTAAAGTGTTGAAGAAGGGTAAACACCGTTCAACCGACTTTGACATGAATCTCTGAAGTGCCGCAATCCTGCCGGTCAATCGCTAAACATCTTTGAAAGACTGGGGAGACTTCATGTCCAGAATGGCTTTGATTTTTTTCGGGTTAGCTTCAATCCCTCTCTTGCTAAGCAAATACCCCAGAAACTTACCAGAACTAAGGTCAAAGGTACACTTGGTCGGGTTTAACCGAAGCTTATACTTTCTTACCGTATCGAAGCAGATCTCCAAATCATCCAGGTAGTCCCGAACTCCCATGGTTTTAACGATCATATCGTCCACATATACCTCCATGCTTCGACCCAATAACTTGGCGAACACATAGTTCGTCATCCTTTGATATGTAGCCCCCGCATTCAGCAATCCAAACGTCATTTTCTTATAAGCGTATACCTCCCGATGCGTGATAAATGCTGTCTTCGGGATATCCTTCTTATCCATAGAAATCTGGTGGTATCCTGAAAAAGCGTCCATGAAGCTAAGCATATCAAACCCAGTGGTTGCATTAATCAGCTGGTCAATGTGCGGGAGAGGGTAGAAGTCCTTCAGACATGCTTTATTCAGGTCGGTATAGTCTATACAGACCCGTCATTTACCATTCTGCTTCCGTACCAAGACCACATTTGCTAACCCCTCTGGATAATCAATTTCATAAATGAAATCAGCTTTCAGCAATTTGGCAATTTTATCATCAATAATCTTTTGCCTGTTAGGAGCGACGATCTTTCTCTTTTGACGAATAGGCTTCTTACATGGGTCTACACACAACTTATGGACAACCACCGATTTATAGACTCTGGGCATATCAGTAGGTTCCCATGCAAAAATGTCTGCATATACCCGAAGCAATTGTATTAAATTTGTTCGAAATGGCTCTACCAATCCCGAGCCTATTTTGACCGTCTTATCACCTTTTTCCATGATCAGCTCTACCTCTTCTGTCTCATCAGCTAGCAGAGCTAAAGGTTCGGTATTTTCCTCAGTGAATGGCTCGACCTCTATGGTTATCGTCTGCTTTTGTTTGCTGACCCCAATTGCGGAAGATACCAGTGAATTCCTATAACACCTGCGTGCCATGTCCAAGTCACCCTTCACTTCACCGACCCCCTCCGAAGTGGGGAGTTTCATCTTGAAGTGACATATTGAAGTGACCGCCTGTAGTGCCGCCAAGGTGGGTCTACCCAAGATGGTGTTGTAGGCCAAATCCACTTGGACTACAAAAAATCTGACTTTAACTTCTACCTGCCTCGGTACCGTACCGAAGATTAGAGCTGAGCAAGTAACCAAATCGCCTCCGAAACCGCACCAAAAATCGCACAAACTGCACCAATTAAAACCACACCAATAGTTCCGGTGTATGTTGCGATTTTAGGTGGGTTAAAAACCAAATTTACGGTTCGGTTTTGGTTATTGGTCAAAACCGCACGCATAAAACCGAAACTACACCATGTGTGTGTATGTATGTTATTGTAAGAATGTAATCTCTCTTATATTTCCAATATGTGAATTGCTATATTTATACAAGAGGTCTAGGAATTAACAAATGAAAAAGGAGGAAAACAAAACTTGTTTTCCTTAATACAAGAAACATGTTCCTTAATACAATAACCATGTTCCTAGCCACTATCTTCTAACACTCCCCCTCAAGTTGGTGTGTAGATATCTCGCATACCCAACTTGAAACACAAAGGATGAAACATCTTACTACTAAGACCTTTTGTCAAAATATCAGCAAGTTGGTGTTCTGATTTTACAAAGGGTAAGCAAATAAGACCACTGGTTAACTTTTCTTTGATGAAGTGTCTGTCAATCTCAATGTGCTTAGTTCTATCGTGCTACACTGGGTCGTTTGCAATACTAATGGTTGCCTTATTATCACAAAATAACTGCATAGGCCTTTTAGTTGTAACACCCAAATCTTCTAGTACGGTTCGAAGCCACATTAATTCACATATACCCAAGGCGATAGCTCGATATTTAGCCAAGTAACAAGATTACCTCCAACAAATGAACAGTAACCCGTTGTAAACCGATGATCCTCTATCGAACCAGCCCAATCTGAGTCGGAAAAAGCTTCAACTTTTATATGACCATGTGGTGCAAACAATAATCCTTTTCCAAAAGAAGACTTAAGATACCTCAGAATTTTGTAAACAGTTTCCATGTGGCAATGTCGAGGGTCATGCATATACTGACTCACTATTCCTACAACATAAGATATATCGGGTCTCGTATGAGAGATGTATATCAATCGTCCCACCAAACGTTGATATCTTTCTCTATCAACTGTAGGTCCTGTGCCTCCTACTAGATGATGATTAACTTCAATAGGAGAATCAGCAGGCTTACATCCTAACATGCCAGTTTTAGTTAACAGTTCAAGAACATACTTCCTTTGAGATAGAAAGATGCCACTGGAAGATCTTGCAACTTCAATACCAAGAAAATATTTCAAAGGACCAAGATCTTTAATCTCAAACTCTCTGGTCAGTCTCGCTTTGAGATTAACTATCTCTTCTTTATTATCCCCTGTCACCACAATGTCGTCAACATAAACAATAAGAATGGTAATCTTACCATTTATCTGTTTGACAAAAAGAGTATGATCTGCTCGACTCTGCTTGTACCCAAACCTTATCATTGCTCTGTGGAGTCTACCAAACCAGGCTCTAGGAGATTGCTTTAGACCATACAAAGCCTTTCGTAGCTTACAAACCTTACCCATAGTAACAGATGAAGCAAAACCAGGAGGTATGTCCATGTACACTTCCTCCTCCAAGTTACCGTGAAGGAATACATTTTTTACGTCTAATTGTTAAAGATCCCAGCCGAAGTTTGATGCACATGAGATTATGGTACGAACAGAGTTCATCTTTGCTACAGGAGCAAATGTCTCCTGGTAATCAATCCCATGAGTTTGAGTGTATCCTTTTGCAACTAGTTTGGCTTTGAGTCTCTCAACCGTTCCATCAGAATTTTGTTTGACTGTATATACCCACTTGCATCCAACTACCTTTTTTTCGTAAGGAAGAGTGACTAGTTCCCATGTATCATTCTTTTTTAGGGCATTCATCTCCTCAATCATAGCTTGTTTCCAATTCTTATCACCAAATGCTTCTCTCCACCCCTGAGAAACATATATTGAAGACAAGGAAGAAACAAAGGAGTGATATGATGCAGATAATTTGCTATAGGCTAGAAAATTAGAAATAAGATGTTGAGTACAAGCTTTAACCCCTTTTCTAAGAGCAATAGGAATGTCAGTATCATCAGAAGAACAAGTTGGGATGTCAGTATCTTTAGAAGAACAAGTAGGGATGTCAGTATCTTTAGAAGAACAAGTAGGATTAAGATTCTCACCATTACCATTATCAAGACTAGGTCCGGAACAAAGTTGGTGTAGTGGTACAGAAACGGTAACCTTATTCTTGCCTTTTCGTGCATAGGTCCTCAACTCAGGCTCAGGCTCAGACTCATTATGTTCAGTACACTGTAACTCCCCCTGTGTAGAATTATCAGAAACAACAACAAGAATAGGAAAAATAGAGCTTGTGATACTAGCCTCAGGAAGCTTCTCCTCATTAATAACATTCTCCCCCTGAGGAGAAGGTGAAGAAGAATAAAAAGGTTCCAATTCCCAAAAAGTGACATCCCGAGTGACAAAGACTTTGTTAGAAGAAGGATGATAACATTTATAACTTTTTTGGGTTAGAGAATAACCAATGAAAACACACCTAATAGCTTTGGGATCTAATTTTCCCCAAGTGGGAGATTTATCATGAACAAAGCACACGCAACCAAAAACTCGAGGTGAAGGAGAAGGACTGGTCGTGCGTTGGAGAAAAGAGATGGGACTCTTGTTCCCAAGATTTCTAGAAGGAAGACGGTTTATAAGAAATGCAGCAGTCAGAACCGCATCTCCCCAAAGAAATTTAGGGGTTGACATAGTGAATATAAGAGTGCGGGCTACCTCTAGCAAGTGTCGATTTTTTCTTTCCGCTACTCCATTTTGTTCTGGGGTTGAGACATAGGAGGTTTGAAGAATAATGCCATGTTGAGAGAGATAAGATGCAAAAACATTATTATTACTATATTCACGACCATTATCACTATGGAGAATTCTAAGCTTAACATCGAATTGGGTTTGAATCATTTTATGAAAGTCTTAAAAACAAGTAAATACCTCATTTTTGGTCCGCAAAAGGTAAATCCAAGTGACACGAGAATGACAATCAATAAGGCTAACAAACCATCTATGGCCAGAACGGGAGACAACTCAAGAGGGTCCCCACACATCAGTATGGATAATGGTAAAAGGTTCAGAATGTCGATTGTTAGTAGCAGAATAAGTAGAACGTTTGTGTTTACCTAATTCACATGGTTCACATAAAAACTGATTTCTGTTACAATGCTTAACTAAAGATGGAAATAAAGACTCCAATACTGAAAAGGAAGGATGTCCCAAACGTCGATGCCATTGATAGAGAGAGGTCAAGCATGGGTGAGAAGTAGAGTGAAGAGCCTGAACTTGAGTAGAGGGCATGTTAGACGAGGGAACATATAAATAATAGAGACCGTTAACTGCACTACCACTGCCAATCCTTTGCCCTATCACTAAGTCCTGAAAAACACAATGATTTCCAAAAAAAGTTACTGAACAGTGTAGGGATTCACAAAGACGTTGAACAGATAGTAAATTTGCAGTAAATGAAGGGATATGGAGAACAGATGATAATGTTAATGAAGGGGTACAAATGACAGAGCTACTCCCGGAAATAGAAGACAGGGAGCCATTGGCTACTCTAACTTTGTCCTTTCCAGAGTGGGGCGTGTATGAAGTAAAAAGATTGGAGGACCCAGTCATATGCGCAGAGGCACCTGTGTCTATAATCTAACTAGGGTAAGTAGATGAGACATTAAGAGCACAAGAGTGTATACCTGATTGTGCGAAATGAGAAATAGTACCAGCACTATTAATGGAACTAGATTCTGCCATGATGAGATAGTAGGAGCAACAAAAATATCCAAAGAAATATCAACAAGGATATTATAAAGTCTCAACAAATTAGCAGAGAGTAATTCCAGAAACCAAAGGGAGTGCAATTAATTGTACTACACAATAAAACCACTTTAATTAGCAGTACAAGAGATGAAGCAACAAGAATTATCTAAGGGAATAACAACAAGGATAATTAACAAGCGCAAAGATAGAGAGATAAAAACAACCACTGTAGGTAGATTAGACTAAACCTGAGTTTCACTCAAAACAACCACTGTAGGTGGGAAGAGGAGAGATAAAAATCATGTTGGAAAAGTTGCCGGAAAACGTTACCGGGAAAAGTCGCCGAAAAAGTCGACCACTGCAGTGGAAGGAGGAGAGATAAAAGACACGCTGAAAAAAGTCGACGAAAAAGTCGCCGGAAAAAAGTTGTCGGAAAAAGTCGCCGAAAAAAGTCGCTTGATAAAGGATCAGAGCTTTGATACCATGTAAGAATGTAATCTCTCTTATATTTTCAATATGTGAATTGCTATATTTATACAAGAGGTCTAGGAATTAACAAATGAAAAAGGAGGAAAACAAGGAAACTTGTTTTCCTTAATACAAGAAACATGTTCCTTAATACAATAACCATGTTCCTAGCCACTATCTTCTAACAGTTATGTAGTAAAGTTTGAATATGTTACACAGTAAACCTGTAATGTTCTGTTACTTAAAGAATAAACTACTTTTTATGGTATGTTCTGCTGCCTAAAAAATAACACTAAACATTTGTCCATGTGAACATTATTTTAGTTCATTTCTTCTTCTAACTGAATTGAGTGGTGGGCTAAACATTCAGAATTGGTTTGTCCATTTGTCAAAGCCCATACCAAGAAAATGGTTGATTTAATTTCAAATAAGGAATACTAGAAAGACTTTAAAAGATTGAAGAATTTGTTTTTTATTGTTAATTTAAATTGTATAAAAATTTGTTGCCTCAATTGGTTTTGTAACCGAAACCGCACCAAATGAAACCGCACCGCACATTTCAAAACCGCACCATGCGGTTTCATGTGCGATTTTGGATTTGTGAAACTGCACCTAAGCGGTTTCGGGTGCGGTTTGAGCTTCAAACCCCACCAAACTGCATTATGCTCACCCCTACCGAAGATTACCGGAAGCTCAACAGTCTTAGCCACCCGAACTGGATCATTGCTGAAGCCATACAAAGGGGATTCCTGACCCACCTCCATCTTCACTCCCCCCAGGTTTAACCTATTGTATGCATGAGTATACAATATGTCGACCGAAGAGCCATTATCGATCATTATTCGCTTCATGTCCATCGACCCAACCTGTGCCGTAATGGCCAATGCCCCTTCATGTGGGTCGATGGGCTCCGATGGGTAATTTTCATCGGTAAAAGATATTACCGTATTGGGAAATTACCGATCTTTCACTGAAGGCCGCTCTGAAATCGACAACACGACATCCATCAGCCCCCGTCTCTTCTTCCCGACTTTCTTTCTGAATGTCCCCCTGGTGATAACATCAACGCAGTTTCGTGGAGGGTTTGGTGGGGGTGGTGCTTCGATACGCCTATCGTGATTCGACCCTCTTCGGCCATCCGAACCAGAATTCTGCCGACCCACGACATACTGCACCAATTCGTCGTTCTGGATTTTCTTCTCTATCAGGTCTTTCAAGTTATAGCAATCCTCCGTATCGTGGCCAGAAGTTTGATGGTACTCACAATAACGGTTAAGATTACCCCTGTGGGAGCGGGTTGTAGTCGGGCAAGGTTCAAATGAGGGCTGATCTCTAATTTCTTCAAGAATCCTCGCTCGATCCTTGGTAAGAGGGGTGTAGACCTTGTTTACATTCTTCTTCAGGAAGGGCGGCCTGCCACCTCCATAATTAACCCCTCCCTGACCACTTCCCGAACCACCTCCACCATAAAGGTTGCACTTCGGCTAGTTATCGGGTCGAGGAACGTAGTTCCTATCCTTCTCCTTTGATTTCTCCTCAGATCGGTCTTAAGGATTTAAGCTCTTGTAGGCTTCTTCTATTGTGATGAGCCCTTCAGCTCGACCATAAGTTTCAGCCAAGTCCATCGGCGGATTAAGGATGAGATCTTTCCACAAATCTTTCGACTTCGTGGCATCCAGACCCGTAGTGAAGAACCCGATTGCTTGCTGTACGTTCAGACTAGTCACTGTACCAGCCATTTCATGGAATCTTTTCACATATTCTCCCAGACTTTCTCCGGATCTCTGCTTTACCTGTGTCAAGGTCGTAGTCAGCTTTCCTCTCTTTTTGTTGCTCCCAAATCGTGCATGAAACTTATTACTCAAGTCCTGCCACGATCCGACAGAGTTCGAGGGAAGGGATGCCATCCATTCCCGAGCTGCATGCTTCAATGTGGTAATGAACATGTGGCACTTGGCTGCATCGGGATGATCATAATAATTCATCACCTGATTATATCCATGAATATGGCAGTACCGTCATAGGAATCCAAAGGAGGCATCTTCTTAGTTTTGTCTGCCTTAACCTGCTCCATTTCCCTGGTGAAAGGCGAGTTTGTAGTGTTCAGCATCTCCTTGGCTTGAATAACTGCGGCTAGTTTTTCTTCTAACTCAGCCAAAAGTCTAATGATGGGATCGGCTCCTTCCCTTCAGGGCGGTGACCTAGGCCTGCCATCCGGTCCAGATCCTCTTTCCTGAACATAATCGCTGGAACGACCTACTCACCTGTTTCGGTCTGGAGTGCGGCTCATGGGCCTGCTTCTGTCCTGTGAGCGGCTTCTTTGCCTTTTGCGGTCGGGGGAGCGGCTCTGTCACCTGCTCATCTGCTGCAAAGGGTTCTGACGCCTGCCACGGATCGGGGAGCGACTATTTAGCCTGCTCTCATCGTGCGAGCGGTTTCGATGCCTTACACGGACGGGAGAGCGGCGATGATGCCTGTTTCGAACTGGGGAACGGCTATGATGCCTGCTCCGAACTGGAGAATGGCTATGATGCCTGCTCTGAACTGGTTCGAAACCATTTGAACGATTTGTCCTGGATTGGCTCCGATTCGCATGTTGTCGACCATGGTTTCGGCTCGAAGAGACCTTTTCTCCTCCTTTCATCCTAGCCAAATGCTCAGCTATCTCACGTTGTTGCTGACGTAAGGCCTCCATTATCTCTTGATATTTCGCCCTATGTTGATTCAAGATCCATTGTCGCTTATCCCCATGATCAGCGTTGCTACCTGAATAGAAAAGAGTTCGGGCTGGATTACCAGCCATATGGGTCGATGGCTCTGGCGTCTGCTGGTTAGTGTGAAACAAGCGATGGCGAACTGGGGCAGACTGGACTTGTAGGGGCGCCCTAGGCTGACCCTTCGGCCCCAACCTCTCCCTTGCCGACGACATGAGTCGGTCAAGGACCGACCTACACGTTGGAGTATGAGAATCAGCTGACCCTTCTCCTCCATTAAAAGTTGTATTCACCATGTCTATTCTCTCTATAATCTTAACAGTGATTGTTGACTAACACTAAAGGCCCTCCTTCTAGCGCCAATGTTAATACCAAGATTTTACCACGCGCTTCAATCACTAAGAACGCGCTAATCCTGCACAATAACGAGTCCACACTCAGAGTTCCGGGCGGTTTTGTCGCCGGGGTATAGCTCAGGCGTGAGAATTAGTACAGGCTGTCTCAAGGTTTGATAACAATGGAGGCTTGTAGCTTAGTGTTAGAATTTGCATTACCTTTGAAATGGAGAGGGAAGCCTTGTATTTATACCTCATTGCCCACTTATCACACCTGGACCCCACTTGACAGTATAAAGTTATATCACCATCAATCAAATCATAACAACTACTCCAGTTAAAATGTAAGTCAATCCAGTTAGGAAGTTACATTCCTTAACTAGATTGCTCCACCCAACCAAGACCTCCGCATAGGGTCGGGTCTCCCGAATCCAGGACCCAACATTGCCCCCTACTCTTTTATTATAAAAAAAGATATATAATAAGAGAGTACAAAAAATGAATTTAATTGATTCAACCAATGATCCAAACACTCCCTTAAAAATGTAACCGCCTCAAACCATTATTGTCATTAATGCCCCAGCTCCCACGTGCCATTAAAGGGCCCTCCATATTTAATGAAGTGGCGCCGTCTAGGGGAACCGTGCCGGATTCAAAGGGTCACCTTCAATAAAGTTAATTCACCCCCAAAAATCGACCGTCTCTTTCATATCTAATTTTTCAAATTCTTTAAGCTCCTCTATGTAATTTCTACCTTTCCACCGCGATTTCCATCCTTTACCAGTTAATCGACTCTTACAACTTTCCTTCCTACCCATCAATGGTGACCACTGATGCTTCAAGCTCGTCCAATCCGTCCAAAACCACCGCCTCCATAGCTACCGCTAACGAGCTTCCAGCTCCTATCATAGCTGTGACAACAGAAGCCACCACAGTCACTACTACCGCCGCCACAACAGTCCTTACCACCGCCGCAAGAACTAGTTCCACTTCCCTCGGCTTTAGCACCTCATCCCAAGATCCTATCACAAGCTCTGACTTTCCTAGCAATCCTTTCTCTTCACAATCACCTCGAACCGAAGCCGAACTCGAAAATATGAAGATGCTAGAGGAATATTCCGCAGATAAATCTTTCATTCACATAAACACCAAATCTTCCATCCAGTCCAAAGACCTTGCAGCCATCCGAGAACTGTACCAGATTCCCATATCCTACCAGGTATGCACAACCAATCTCGACAAGTGAATGTATCGTCGCCCCAATGGCTGGACTGCCATATCTTCCCATGCCCTAAAATATGGGCTTCGATTCCCTCTTCATCCCTTCATGCTCACTTTTCTTAGCATTGTCGGGGTCGGGCTCGCCCAGCTCATTCCCAACTCCTTCATCCATCTGGTCTGTTTCATAGCCTTTTACCACGATTGTAAGGTTGAAATGACCCTAGACTTCTTCTTCGCACTATTCACTGTGATCAGATCCCGAGAATCAGGATTTCGGCATATTAGTAAATTGCCAGTTAAAGGGGCTCAAAAATGATCTCTGATGAAGACCCCGACTAGCAACAAAGGTTGGCACTCCCACTAGTTCTACATCAAGGGACCTGACACCCACCTGATCTCAGATTGGATCGGCTTCTCCAAAAATACTAACAACATCGAAGGATTTCCAGCCAATCGACTGGATGAATTCAAACAATTCGTCAGCAAGATGCCCGATGAGGAGTGGGACTTCGAGCTTCTTGGCAACTAGACGTGGTTGTACAACCATGGGTGTAAGAACCACCTCCCAATCCCTAATTTGTATTTTTACTGCTTTTATACTCCCCTTCAAGACGAAGTAACCTTTGACTTCTATTTTTTAGTGTCACTTATTAAGCCAGTTGCACCAGTCGACATCGGCCGAATGGTTCCTTTGCTCAATGAGCCGAACTTCACCGATCCCGAAGGTATTCCAGAGGCCGGGACTTTAAGCCAAGTGCCGATAGCCGCCCGCCCAATCACAACCATTCCCATGTCTCAGGTCTCTAAGAAGAATACCTTGGAGAGGAGTAGGTCGGAGAAGATGGCTTTAATGAAGAAGAACCATAAGCAAGTCGGAATGGCGAATCACCCGTGGTCGTTCTGGTTGTTGTCCGATAAGCCCATAGCACACTAAGCAAAATCCTCAAGCCATCTCCCTTTGGCTTCGTCCAGTCTTCTTTTTTTCCCATTCAGAAGAGTTCTGTTGGTGACTTCTACCTGCCCGTTTGACTGAGGATGAGCTATTGAAGTCTTTCGGTGCTGAATCCCCAAATCTGTGAGAAATTCCTCAAATTTCGCACCTACAAACTGCCTCCTATTGTCCGAAACGAGCACCATCGGAATCCCGAAGCGATAGACAACAAATTCTTTAAGAATTTTTAAACATTCTTGCTCTGTGATCGTTCGGAGAGTTTTGGCTTCTACCCATTTAGTCATATAATAGATTGTCACCACGACAAAACTGACCTGCCCCTTAGCCTTCGGTAATGGTCCCAAAATATCAATTCCCCATATTGCAAATGGAATCGGTGATAAGACCGAGAATAACTCTTCGGGAGGTTGATGAGGAATCGTTCCATTCAGTTGACACTTGGGGCACTTTTTCACGTATTCTTTAGCTTCTCGAAAGAGAGTCGGCCAATAATAACCCTGCCTTAAAATCTTAAAAGCCAGCGCCATATCCCCCATATGATCCCCACATATCCCCTTATGAACTTCTCGAAGTGCATAATCTGCTTAAGAAGGAGTCAAACACTTCTGCAATGGCGAAGAAAAAGCTCTTCGGTACAAGTCTCCATCGATTAAGATGAAGAAGGAGCTTCGGTGTTTGATCTTTTTAGCTTGTATCCGATCCGAAGGAAGGACGCCATCGGCCAGATAAAAGATATATGGCGTGAGCCAACAATCCATTTGCTCTATCGGGAACACTTCTAATCTCTGAATACTCGGGTTATCCAAAACCTCCAGGTATACCGACCCGCTAAAAGAAGTAGCCTCAGTTGTTGCCAATCTAGCTAGCGCATCGGCTATGGTGTTGTTTTCCTGATCAACTCCTTGTATGTTGTGCGACCCGAAATAATGTAGTCGGTTTTTAACTGCGGCCAAATACTTCATCATCCTATCCCCACGAGCCTCATACTCCCCTGATATCTGTTTAACCACTAGTTGGGAATTACTGAAGATGACCAAGTGCTGTACTTCCAGACTTCTTGCCAACCGCAATCCGGGCAAGATGGCTTCGTATTCTGCCTCGTTATTAGTCGCCTTAAACCCAAAGCGAATAGCCTGCTGAACCTTAAACCCCTCCGGGCTAGTCAAAATAACTCCTGCTCCACTGACATCTGAAGTTGAGGAGCCGTCCACATAAAGCGTCCATGAAGGACGACCCGTCTGAGCACCTGATACCGAACCACCCATGATCAGGTCAGGAGAATCTGTGTCGGGTTCGGTGAACGAACATTCCACTATGAAGTCGGCCAGTGCCTGACCCTTTATTGCCGTCTGAGGATGGTACTCTATGACGAACTGAGTTAATTCCATCGCCCAAGCAGAAAGACGCCCTGACAAGTCCGGTTTATTCATGACTTTCTTTAAAGGCTGATCAGTATATACTACCACCAATCTTCCTTGAAAATAGTGCCTAAGCTTCCTACTGGCTATCACGAGTGCGTAGGCGAATTTTTCCAAATTGGGATATCGGGTTTTAGCATCCCGAAGCACATGACTGACATAATAGACTGGGCATTGCCTGCCCCCTATCTCTCGAATTAAAACTACAGATATAAGGGCTCCGAAGGGATAGGTTTCACCAAAAGCGGAGCTGAGGATAAATACCTTTTAATCCCTTGGAACGCATCTTCACATTCTGAAGTCCACTGGAAGGTTTTCTCATTCTTCGGTCCTTTCAGAATGTTGAAGAAGGGTAAACACCGTTCAACCGACTTTGACATGAATCTCCGAAGTGCCGCAATCGTGCCGGTCTATTGCTGAACATCTTTGAAAGACTGGGGACACTTCATGTCCAGAATGGCTTTGATTTTTTCCGGGTTAGCTTCAATCCCTCTCTTGCTAAGCAAATACCCCAGAAATTTACCAGAACCAAGGCCAAAGGTACACTTGGTTGGGTTCAGCCGAAGCTTATACTTTCTTACCGTATCGAAGCAGATCTCTAAATCATCCAGGTAGTCCCGAACTCCCATGCTTTTAACGATCATATCGTCCACATATACCTCCATGCTTCGGCCCAATAACTTGGCGAACACATAGTTCGTCATCCTTTGATATGTAGCCCTCGCATTCAGCAATCCAAACGTCATTTTCTTATAAGCGTATATCGCTCGATGCGTGATGAATGCTGCCTTCGGGATATCCTTCTTATCCATAGAAATCTGGTGGTATCCTGAAAAAGCGTCCATGAAGCTAAGCATATCAAACCCAGATGTTGCATCAATCAACTAGTCAATGTGCGGGAGAGGGTAGAAGTCCTTCGGACATGCTTTATTCAGGTCGGTATAGTCTATACAGACCCGTCATTTACCATTCTGCTTCCGTACCAAGACCACGTTTGCTAACCTCTCTGGATAATCAATTTCATAGATGAAATCAGCTTTCAGCAGTTTGACAATTTTATCATCAATAATCTTTTGCCTGTCAGGAGCAAAAAATTTTCTCTTCTGATGAATAGGCTTCTTAGATGGGTCTACACACAGCTTATGGACAGCCACCGATTTATCGACTCCGGGCATATTAGTAGGTTCCCATGCAAAAATGTCTGCATATACCCGAAGTAATTCTATTAAATTTGTCCGAAATGGCTCTACCAATCCCGAGCCTATTTTGACCGTCTTATCACCTTTTCCCATAATCAGCTCTACTTCTTCTGCTCCTCAGCTAGCAGAGCTAAAGGTTCGGTATTTCCCTCAGTGAATGGCTTGACCTCTATGGCCATTGTCTGCTTTTGTTTGCTGACCCCAACTGCGGAAGTACCAGTGAATTCCTATAGCACCTACGTGCCATGTCCAAGTCAACCTTCACCTCACCGACCCCCTCCGAAGTGGGGAATTTCATCTTGAAGTGACATATTGAAGTGACCGCCTGTAGTGCCGCCAAGGTGGGTCTACCCAAGATGGCATTGTAGGCCGAATCCACTTGGACTACAAAAAATGTGACTTTAACTTCTACCTGCCTCGATGCCGTACCGAAGATTAGAGCTGAGCAAGTAACCAAATCGCCTCTGAAACCGAACCAAAAACCGCACAAACCGTACCAATTAAAACCGCACCAATAGTTCCGGCGTATGTTGCGGTTTTAGGTGGGTTAAAAACCAAATTTACGGTTCAGTTTTGGTTATTGGTCAAAACCGCACGCATAAAACCGAAACCGCACCATGTGTGTGTATGTATGTTATGTAGTAAAGTTGTAATATGTTACACAGTAAACCTGTAATATTCTGTTGCCTAAAGAATAAACTACTTTTTATGGTATGTTCTGCTACCTAAAAAATAAGACTAAACATTTGTCCATGTGAACATTATTTTAGTTCATTTCTTCTTCTGACTGAATTGGGTGGTGGGTTAAACATTCAGAATTGGTTTGTCCATTTGTCAAAGCCCATACCAAGAAAATGGTTGATTTAATTTCAAATAAGGAATACTAGAAAGACTTTAAAAGATTGAAGAATTTATTTTTTATTGTTAATTTAAATTGTATAAAAATTTGTTGCCTCAATTGGTTTTGTAACCGAAACCGCACCAAATGAAACTGCACCACATATTTCAAAACCGCACCATGCGGTTTCATGTGCGGTTTTGGATTTGTGAAACCGCACTTAATTGGTTTCGGGTGCGGTTTGAGCTTCAAACCGCACCAAACTGCACCATGCTCACCCCTACCGAAGATTACTGGAAGCTCAACAGTCCCAGCCACCCGAACTGGATCATTGCTGAAGCCATACAAAGGGGATTCCTGACCCACCTCCATCTTCACTCCCCCCAGGTCTAACCTATTGTATGCATGAGTATACAATATGTCGACCGAAGAGCCATTATCGATCATTATTCACTTCATGTCCATCGACCCGACCTGTGCCGTAATGGCCAATGCCCCTTCATATGGGTCGATGGGCTCCGATGGGTAATTCTCATTGGCAAAAGATATTACCATTTTGGGAAATTGCTGATCTTTCACCGAAGGCCGCTCCGAAACCGACAACACGACATCCATCAGCCCCCGTCTCTTCTTCCCGACTTTCTTTCCGAATGTCTCCCCGGTGATAACATCAATGCAGCTTCGTGGAGGGTTCGGTGGGGGTGGTGCTTCGATACGCCTATCGTGATTCGACCCTCTTCGGCCATCCGAACCAGAATTCTGCCGACCCACGACATACTGCACCAATTCGCCATTCTGGATTTTCTTTTCTATCAGGTCTTTTAAGTTATAACAATCCTCCGTATCGTGACCAAAATTTTGATGGTACTCACAATAACGGTTAGGATTACCCTTATGGGAGCAGGTTGTGGTCGGGCAAGGTTCAAATGAGGGCTGATCTCTAATTTCTTCAAGAATCCTCGCTCGATCCTTGGTAAAAGGGGTGTAGACCTTGTTTACATTCTTCTTCGGGAAGGGCGGCCTGCCATTTCCAGAATTAACCCCTCCCTGACTATTTCCCGAACCACCTCCACCATAAAAGTTGCGCTTCGGCTGGCTATCGGGTCGAGGAACGTAGTTCCTATCCTTCTCTTTTGATTTCTCCTCATATCGGTCTTAAGGATTTAAGCTCTTGTAGGCTTCTTCTATTGTGATGAGCCCTTCAGCTCGGCGGATTAAGGATGAGATCTTTCCACAAATCTTTCGACTTCGTGGCATCCAGACCCGTAGTGAAGAACCCAACTGCTTGCTGTACGTTCAGACTAGTCACTGTACCAGCCATTTCATGGAATCTTTTCACATATTCTCCTAGACTTTCTCCGGATCTCTGCTTGACCTGTGTCAAGGCCGTAGTCAGCTTTCCTCTCTTTTTGTTGCTCCCGAATCGTGCATGAAACTTATCACTCAAGTCCTGCCACGATCCGACAGAGTTCGAGGGAAGGGACGCCATCCATTCCCGAGCTGCATGCTTCAATGTGGTAACGAACATGTGGCACTTGGATGCATCGAGATGATCATAATAATTCATTATCTGATTATATCCATGAATATGATCATAGGGATCGGCTGTACCATCATAGAAATCCAAAGGAGGCATCTTCTTAGTTTTGTCTGCCTTAACCTGCTTTATTTCCCTGGTGAAAGGCGAGTTTGTAGTGTTCAGCATCTCCTTGGCCTGAACGACTGCGGCTAGTTTTTCTTCTAACTCAGCCAAACGTCTAACGATGGGATCTGCTCCTTCCCTTCGGGGTGACGACCTAGGCCTGCCATCCGGTCCAGATCCTCTTTCCTGAACATAATTGCTGGAACGGCCTACTCGTCTGTTCCGGTCTGGAGAGCGGCTCATGGGCCTGCTTCTGTCCTGTGAGCGGCTTCTTTGCCTTCTACGGTTGGGGGAGCTGCTCTGTCACCTGCTCATCTGCCGCAAAGGGTTCTGACGCCTGCCGCGGACCGGGGAGCGACTATTTAGCCTGCTCTCATCGTGCGAGCGGCTTCGATGCCTGCCATGGACGGGAGAGCGGCGATGCTGCCTGTTTCGAACTGGGGAGCGACTATGATGCCTGCTCTGAACTGGGGAGCGGCTATGATGCCTACTCCGAACTGGAGAGCGGCTATGATGCCTGCTCCGAACTGGTTTGGAACCATCTGAATGATTTGTCCTGGATTGGCTCCGATTCGCATGTTGTCGACCATGGTTTCGGCTCGAAGAGACCTCTTCTCCTCCTTCCATCCTAGATCCATTGTCGCTTATCCCCATGATCAGCGTTGCTACCTGAATAGAAAAGAGTTCGGGCTGGATTACCAGCCATATGGGTCGATGGCTCTGGCGTCTGCTGGTTAGTGTGAAACAAGCGATGGCGAACCGGGGCAGACTGGACTTGTAGGGGCGCCCTAGGCTAACCCTTCGGCCCCAACCTCTCCCTTGCCGACGACATGAGTCGGTCAAGGACCGACCTACACGTTGGAGTATGAGAATCAGCTAACCCTTCTCCTCCATTAAAAGTTGTATTCACCATGTCTATTCTCTCTATAATCTTAACAGTGATTGATGACTAACACTAAAGGCCCTCCTTCTAGCGCCAATGTTAACGCCAAGATTTTACCACGTGCTTCAATCACTAAGAACGCGCTAATCCTGCACAATAACGAGTCCACACTCAGAGTTCCTGGCGGTTTTGTCGCCGGGGTATAGCTCAGGCGTGAAAATTAGTACAGGCTGTCTCAAGGTTTGATAATAATGGAGGCTTGCATTACCTTTGAAATGGAGAGGGAAGCCTTGTATTTATACCTCATTGCCTACTTATCACACCTGGACCCCACTTGACAGTATAAAATTATATCACCATCAATCAAATCATAACAACTACTCTAGTTAAAATGTAAGTCAATCCAGTTAGGAAGTTACATTCCTTAACTAAATTGCTCCACCTAACCAAGACCTTCACATAGGGTCGGATCCTCCACGTGGGGTCGGGTCTCCCGAATCCAGGACCTAACAAGTTTCAAGGAAGACCCCCTAATCTAGTTTCTTCTTTTCAACTGACTGAATGGATTCTAGGGCAAACAGGAATTATCTTCTAAATATAAACTACTGGATTCACTTCCAACGGACGGTAATACACGAGACTCTAAGACTCGGATGAGGAAGAGGAACAATCAATTACTAGTCCTGATCCTAACGCACAAATGGAATTAACAGATGAAGTTATCCTAACACACAAATGGAATTAACAGATGAAGTTAATCGTTCGTTTCAGTTTAAAAAGGATCTTCTTTGCCGCATCCGATCCCCTAGGAAAAATGCAGTTATAGTTAAATTATGGGGTACTTAATTCGATGGGCTATGAGTCTCTGTCCTAGCGTTTACAGAGCATCTGATAACCAAAAGGAAAAGGCATCAAATGATTGATCTTGTGTATGATTTCTTTGTTACATGCTTTTGGTCTGAGGAGTATCTTTCCCACCTTGGTTTGTTGGCGACCGTTATCTATCTGTCCAAAGATGGAGGCCTGATTTTCACCTTGATTTTGCTCGTATATCCTCGGCAGCGGATTGGATTAAATTTGCAGATCTTCCTTAAGGATTGTAAGCCAATTCGTGTTAATTTTATCACTTGCTCAGTGTAAGGGCCGTTTTGCTAGGGTTTTTGTGGAGATTTGGATAAACCAGTGGTTTCACCCATAAAACATACAGCAAGTCTTTTGTTTAGATAATTCACTACGGAAACCTTCCCAAACTTTGTTTTACATGTAGTCGTATTGGTCCTGATAAATTAGCGTGCTCCTCCATTACATCTACTAGTGGGATAATCTCTTCCTCATCCATCAAAAACCTCACAGCCGTGCCAAATATTGTTGATTCATTTGGCCCATGGATGATGGTTACTCGTCGCCCGTCGGTGATAGAAACCCCAAATAAGTAAATGGTTTAGGCTGGGCTAGTGAAAGATCTCTCTCTTATTAGGCTCGTCCTGTTAATGCTAATCTATAATATGGGCCTCATATTTTAGATAAAAGCCCAACCCATATGCCAAATTCAAAATCGAGTCATCAATTTTTTTGCCCTTCTGCTCGTTCTTATCTTCCCTTCACTTGGGGGTTGAGGTGAATTGTCGTATACTGACACTGCTATTACTTCTCTACCATCTGGGCAAATTGATTTTCACACGTTACTTATTTCTCTTAATCCTTCTGAGATTACCCATTATGATCAGTTTGCTACTCTAACGGACATAAAAGACATTATAGAAACGGAAGGTGATGATTTAACCCATAACCATACATACGTGGATGCCACGGTTAGAGGCCATTGACAATGTGGCAAATATTCAAGCAAGGGCCCTTACCAAATCTAATCATGATGTTGCCTAAATTTCCAATTTTGATTACCCAAACAATAGTATTGTCAAAAATCAACTTCCATCATTTGGTTGAAATTCATCCCCTAAGTGCAGTCCTCTCCCTATTCTTACCCTTTGTTTAAGGCCCTTTCTCTTTTATATCATGGACAACAACTATAATCCAAGGTCCTCCACTCCTCCTCCAACCATACCCTAACCTTCTCGCCCTGATACCAAACCAGTGGTGGAACCTCCTTTTGTGTCCCAACCAAAAACCCTCCTAGCATTACCCTGCATGTCATTACTCATTCAGGTTCAATCATCATCCTTCTGTTGATTCTTTACTGGTATTTATGGGTCTCTAAATTGCGTACTTCGTAATCAATTATGGTATAAGTTAAAATCCTTTTCAACCTCTACTTATCTTCCTTGGTTGATAGTCGGGGATTTTAATAAGATAACTAATTTAACAAACAAGTGGGGTTGTCGTCCTTTTAATCATGTTTTAGCTACTCCCTTAGTTGAATGCTTACCTGCTTGTAATTTTGAAGACTCAGGTTTTTCAAGAAAGAAATACATGTGGACTACCTACCGTTATGTTAGTACTTGCAATTATATTAAGCCTATTTGATTTGATGATGATTTAAACACAGTGTATATTTGTTAACAAGTAACTTTTATAAAGTCCTTATGAAAAGAATATTATGCAAAAGGACTTAGTTTATGAATCAAACTCGTTAGGTTGATCCAAATTATAGAGCAATATCCTTGTAATAGCTAAGTTGTCCCTGGCCAGAAGACATTCACAGAGCTAAAGGCAAAGTTACTCTAAGATCGTAGAGTGAACTAAAATCTCAGTGATTACTCTTTCTTAGTGGAATATCCCTACTCAAAGAGTAGAAGAGGGGATTGGGAGACTTTTGTACTCCAAACCTCTTAAAAATCTCTGTGTCCTTTATATTTCTGCACTTTTATTTTTTCCTATCACTCTGTTTTAACTATGTGATTTATTTTTACTCTGTGCACTAAATTTAGAACTATGACTTTCTCTTAATCTTTGAAGGGTTTTCAAAATATATTCCGCTGTGCATACCATATCAATTAACCTGCTTAACTGATTTGACAATAACTCTTTAAAAAGAAAATTTAAAGAATCTATTCAACCCCTTCTAAATCTGTTTGTGCCTTTTGGGCTGAGATGATTTAATGTTTAAAAGGTTAGATTGAGCTTATACTAATCCCTCTTAGTTTAATTTATATCCCCAAGCTTCAGTTACTCACTTACCTAGACACACTCTGACCATTATGCTATTCTTTTGTCACTTACCACAGATCACTTTATTCCTTTCACCACCTTCTTTTAAATTTAAAAGTTCCTAGTTATTCCATTCCACTTTTAAATCAAACTTGGCTGCTATTTGTACTTACGCTTCTTCTTCCAATTCTCTCTTGTTGAGACCATTAATTCCATTCAAACTGCCTTGACCTCCTGGAGTAAAAGAAACTGCAATAATATTTTTGTGGAAAAGAGTAAGCTTTTGTTGTGTCTTGAAGGAACTCAACAAGCTCTGTTTCTTTTGTCCCTCTTCATTCCTTATTCAACTTGAAATGGACCTTCATCCGCAATATAATGAGATTCTTCGCCAAGAAAATGAGTTCTGGGCAATCCATTATAAAACTAGTTGTTTGAATGAAGATCTTAATACTAAATATTTTCATGCTATGGTGAAAGTTCGTTGGTGCTCACAATGGTTACGACTTTAAAAAATGAGGATAGGGAGTGGGTTTTTTCCCCTCGGAAGATTCTCTCGCTATTTGAGCATCATTTTAGGGAGGTTTATCATTGCAATAATTTTATGTTTCCTAGTACTCCTAAGTTGGATTTAACTAATTATGATTCTCCAAATCCTCAGTATTTTTCCATTGATGCTCTAGTTACTTTTGAGGAACTTACTGCTGCTCTGTTTTAGATAAGTCTGAAAGTAATATGCCCTCAAGCCAATTATATTTGATGTAATAAGCATTTACTTTGTAATCTTATTCAAATATTAATAATAGAATAAAAGGCATATTTTATCCATGTTAATTGGTTGAATTAATAAATGTGATGAACCCATAGTTTTCGAGCAATGCTTTTAGAATCATGATGAGATCATGCTAGTGAGATCTAAATTCAAGAAAGCTCAAAACTAAAATGTTCCTAATCGTTGGATCACTAATATTGGGATTACTGATCCGGATAGATTAGTACATACTATGCTTGATCTTTAGAAGATGATGATTGATCTCATAATCATTTGTGTGGAGACACTAAAGCAAGTATGTAGGTGCTTGTTGGAGAATAAGTTCACTGAACGTGACTCGCTTAAAGAACCCTAATGGAGTTTTATTCACCTGTCAATAGGGAAGTCCTTAAGTGATAGTTGTACAAGTGATCCTTGGACTTGAGATCATCATAGTACCTTGTGTATGTTAAGTTATACTTTGTCATATTCCTTAATACCTTAGGGTATGCCATAGGGTATGTACGGGTATAATAAAGTATACACGGAGGTAGGTGAATGATCGACAAAGGATCTACCACTTCTAATAAAGGGAGAGAATGTCCTATGCGATTTGATAAATGACAACTCAGAAATCACTAGCCAGGGTTGAATGAAAATTAGAAAGGAGTTTCTAATTTACATTAATCGGAGTTGTGCATTCTTAAATCGAAATGCATATGATTAAATAAAATAAGACATGTCAGTAATTCCATGTCTTATATTTAATCGGGACATTGTATGGTAGAAGGATTGAATTGTACGGTAACCATTGCTGAATAGGTTCTATGTGATTAAACGTTGATTTCTTATTATACGGATAGTCATGATAAATTATCGTAAGGTGTCACTCATGATATAGAATAAATATTATTTATTTATATATGAATTAAAGGAGTTTAATTCATTATAAATAATATTAGAATTGTTCTAATTTATTTATTCTACTACCGACATAATATTGAACCTAAAGGGTCACACCGCAAAAAAAAATATATTATTTAGAAACAATTGGCTTAATGATAATAAATTAAGTATTTAATTTATTAGTAGAATAAATTGAATAGCTTAATATTTATAATGATATATTTGGAGAAATATTGAATTATAAATTAATAAGAGAAATCTTATTATTATTATTTAATTCATAATTAGATTGGGAATTGAATTAATACATTTATTGTTAAAGAGTTTAGTTATAATAAATGCTCCTACAAATGCAAATGCAAATGAAATGCAAATGCAAATGAAATTCAATTTCTAGATTAATATGTGTTACTTGCTTAATGTTGATTAAACAAGTAACATATGTTATGTGTGAAATGAAGCCTACATGTGGGTTAGGAGAATATGTATACTTGTAAGTATACAACTAGAATGATTACATGAATACTTGCATTATTGATTGCAAGACATCATGAGATGAACCCTAATAGAGATTAGGAAAAAATCAATAATTATTTGTTCTTGGATTTCTTAAGAGTTAAGGAAGAAAGAACTATTTGGATTAGCCATCCTTGATTTCTAGGAAATCATAATTTGTTTCTTCATTAATCATTTCTTGGTGGATCACCCTTAGAGTGCTACATACACTTTGTAGCTTAAGTTTGATCCAAGGATTGAAGATTGGAGGAGCTTGAAGAAATCAAGAGAGGAGTAGATCTTGTAGCGGTTCAAGAGTTGAATCATCAAAGGTATTATCTCTTGTTATTCTTCTTCAATTAATAGCTATGCATAAGGTGATTCATGGATAAGTTGCAAAAAAATTTAATTTCTATTTTCCGTTGCATATCTCAATATGATTGTGATTTTGCAAACTTAGAGTGGTATCAAGAGCCATCCTTATGCGTACTATTAATTATATCAATCATATATATGTTGATATGTGTTTAGAACAATTTTTTGGGTATAATTGTTAGTATGAAATTATGTTTTTTGGAAAAACATCAAAATAAAAAAAAAAGGACACTGTTCACCGCCGAACACTGTTCACCGGGCAGCCCGGGCACTGTTCAGTAATTTCTTTTTTTTTTTTGATTTTCCAATTTTATATTTTCAATGTTAAAAATAAAGATGTTTATTTTGGACTTGAAATTGGTTTAAAATAAAGGAGTTTATTTTAATTAATATTGGATTTCAACTTTGAACAAAGATTCTAAATTTTTATAAAGGAGTTTATATTAATTTGGAATGAATTAAAATAAAGGAGTTTATTTTAATTAGATTTTGGATTTCTACTAGTCAATTGCCCATTAAATGATATCAATATATATATATATATATATATATATATTGAATGGTTTATTATTCATGAGATGAATGATATTTATATATATTGATATATATAGGGGATGATTAAGGACTATTGACCAATGTGATTGGATTTAATTTGAATGAATGCTTGAATGAATGGTTTTATTCATAATGGGGTCTACGTACCTCGCCTATCTAAATTTTTAAATGTAATTTCTATCTCTCTCCTATGTACTTCTCCTTGACTATTGATCAAAGTTTCTATTTTGTTAAAAATGAATGTAATAGGATTTAATAGAGTTACTAGAGAAATTGAAACCGAAGTGCACGAGCATTGAAGACCCATTTGTAATGAAGCCTGAGTTGAATGTAATAGTTATATTCAAATTTATTCTTGCACCCTAGGTTTGTCCTATTGACTTACTCGGTGGCTCGAGTGAATCAAATTAGATTAAGTCCATAATCATCCCATATAGAATATAGTATTCTATGAATGCATGCTTATAATATATATTAAATATATTATTATTCATGTTGATGAATGTTTAATATGACGCGTATTTATATATATATACTTGCATGCGCGCTAAACAAGATGAGACCATTAATAACAAAATCCTCATTTCAAAATATTAAGTTGAATACGTTTAAAGGTATTTCAAAAATATTAAATGTAGTCTTCTAGCATGATAAAGCAATAGAGTATTAATTATTTAATATTAGTTTGTTGTGCACACACAAGACTCATATTAAAAATTTAAGATGTTGGCTTTATTACATTAAAAATGTTTTATAAGGAATTGAACAATACTAGTTTTGTTGTGCACACACAAGCACTTATTTTTCTATTCGCTTATATGGAAATGCTATGTGAAACTTAAATTGGATTATTTTAGTTCGGATGTGCACACACTTGACTATTATAATCTAAGAGGCAAAATACAAGGAGTTACATAGTTGATGTAATTGACAAGAGTTGTCTACCCTTTGAATAAATATATGGTTTGTTGTGCACACACAAGGCTATATATTTATGTCAATAGGATCCTTACTCACTAAACAGATTTTTCAAAAATTTGTCGAACTATATATGGAGGGTCATATAGTTTGAATAAAATAGTGGGAGACACCTTTTAATAAAGATCTATATTAAATTGGTGTTTAATATATTGAATGCATGCTAATGTTGTTTAAATAAAAATTCATTTACAGATTTTTACAAATGGCCCATTCACTATCACTGTGGAGCATATTGGATGCTAATAAATTAACCGGACCGAACTACACGGATTGGTTAAGAAATTTGAGAATTGTTCTCACCGCTGAAAAATTATCTTATGTCCTTAATTCGCCTGTTCCTGCAACTGTTGCAGAAACTGCCTCTGAGGAAGAGATTGCTACTTTTAAAAAGTGGCAAGATGATGCTATGGTAGCTCAATGCATCATGCTCGCATCCATGAGTAACGAGTTACAACGTCAACATGAGAAAATGGATGCACCTGATATATTGCTTCTCCTGCAAAAGTTGTATGGTGAACAAAGTAGGTCTGCGAGATATGAGATATCTAAGGAGCTCTTCCGATCTAGAATGACCGATGGCCCTACAGTGCAGGCATATGTCCTCAAAATGATCAATTTGATTGAACAATTGGGACAACTGAGTTTTGTAATGGATGGAGAGTTGAGCCAAGATTTGATCTTGCAGTCACTCCCGGACTTCTACTCACAATTTGTTATGAATTTTCACATGAACAAGCTTGATGTCAGCTTGCCTGAATTGCTTAATATGTTGAAAACTGCAGAGAGTCACTTTCCATCCAAGAAAGACCAAGTCTTACTGATAGGTGACGCTTCCAAGAAAAGGAAGTGGCCCAAAGGAGCTTCTGCTAAGAAGAAAAAAATCTAAGAAGGCAAATGGAAAGACAGTTGATAAAGGTAATAAGAATAAAACAAATGCGGATAGCAAAGGAGTTTGCTTCCACTGCAATAAGTCTGGACATTGGAAGAGAAACTGTAAGGATTACCTTGCAGAGGCAAAGCAGAAAAAGCTTGTTGAAGCTTCAGCTACGGATACAGGTTTATTCATGATTGAAATAAATCTTTTTGTAAGTCAAAATTCTACTTGGGTATTAGATACCGTCTGTGGTTCTCACATATGCAATCCATTACAGGGAATAAGCAGAAGTAGAAGGCTAAACAAGGGAGAAGTAACTCTATGAGTGGGAAATGGAGCAAAGGTTGCTGCATTAGCTGTGGGGACTTATTGTTTAGCACTGCCTACAGGAAAATCTATCAATTTAATAAATTGTTATTATGTACCTGTTCTCATTAGAAACATTATATCTATTTCTATGTTGGACAAAGAAGGATTCGCTGTTATATTTAAGAACAATGGTTGTTCTATTTATAATAATAATGTTTTGTTTAGAACTGGTAGATTAATTGATGGATTTTACTTACTTGACTTACATGAAAATATTTTTCAAATTGAACAAACTTGTAAAAGAAAAAGAGATGAAGTAAATCATACTTTCATTTGGCACTGTAGACTCGGTCACATCAATGAAACAAGATTAAACAAGTTGTATATTAATGGTCTTTTAGAACCTTTCGATTTTGAATCATATCCAACTTGTGAATCATGTCTCATGGGTAAAATGACTAAATCTCCATTTAGTGGACATGGAGAAAGAGTTGCAGGGTTGTTAGAATTGGTACACACAGATGTATGTGGACCTATGACAACAGATGCTAGAGGAGGGTATTCGTATTTCATTACATTCACTGATGATTATTCAAGATTTGGATATGTGTATTTAATGAAATACAAATCCGAATCATTTGAAAAGTTCAAAGAATTCAGAAGTGAAGTAGAGAAACAAACTGGCAAAAGTGTTAAGATTCTTCGATCAGATCGAGGAGGAGAATACTTGAGCAATGAGTTTCTTAATCATCTCAAAGAAAATGGTATTCTCTCTCAATGGACGCCTCCTGGTACGCCACAATTAAATGGTGTTTCTGAAAGGAGGAATCGTACCTTGTTAGACATGGTGCGGTCCATGATGAGTTTCACCGACCTTCCAATATCATTCTGGGGTCATGCCCTAGAAACGGCTGCATATCTACTAAACAAGATTCCCTCAAAATCCGTCCCCAAGACTCCATATGAGATGTGGACAGGGAGGAAACCCAGTCTTAAGCATGTTAAAATTTGGGGTTGTAATACTTATATAAAGAAGTTACAAAGCGACAAACTTGGCTAGATCTGACAAGTGCAAATTTGTGGGGTATCCTAAAGAAAGTTTAGGATATTATTTCTATAATCCTACCAAGCAAAAGGTGTTTGTTTCCAAACAGGCTACCTTCCTGGAAAAGGAGTTTATCCTTGAAGGGGCTAGTGGGAGGAAAATAGATCTTGAAGAAATTCAAGAACCACAAATCACTACAGATCAAGTGGATGAACATGTTCAAGTAGATATAACTTCTATACCACAACCGAGTCGTAAATCTGGAAGAGTGCCGAAAATACCTAAAAGGTATACACTCATCATAGAAGATGATGATGAGGTACACATCATAACTGATGATGATCCAGTAACATACGATGAGGCTATGAGTAGTAAATAATCTGAGAAATGGCAAATAGCCATGAAATCCGAAATGGACTCCATGTATGAAAACTAAGTATGGACTTTGGTTACTCCACCTAAAGGCATTGTGCCTATAGGGTGTAAATGGGTCTTTAAGAAAAAGACTGGAGCAGATGGTAAGGTGGAGACCTATAAGGCCAGACTGGTTGCAAAATGTTTCAAACAAAGACAAGGAGTTGACTATGATGACACCTTCTCACCAGTAGCCATGCTCAAGTCCATCCGAATTTTACTTGCGATTGCAGCTTACTATGACTACGAAATCTGGCAAATGGACGTGAAAATGGCCTTCCTCAATGGGAAACTAGATGAGGATGTATATATGATACAGCCAGAGGGTTTTGTTTCAAAGGTTAGAACAAATCAAGTGTGTAAGTTACAAAGATCCATTTATGGATTAAAGCAAGCTTCTCGAAGTTGGAACATCCGTTTTGATGAGACAATCAAAGAGTTTAATTTTATAAAAAATGAGGATGAACCATGTGTGTACAAGAAAGTTAGTGGGAGTTCTGTGACATTCCTGGTATTATATGTTGATGATATATTACTTATAGGGAATGACATACCGATGCTACAATCAGTTAAAATTTGGTTATCTAAACACTTCTCCATGAAGGACTTGGGAGAAGCATCCTACATATTGGGGATAAAGATCTATAGAGATAGATCAAAGAGGATGCTCGGCTTGACCCAAGGTGCATACATTGATTCGATGCTAAAGAGGTTTAGCATGCAAGACTCCAAGAGAAGGCTCATACTGATGAGTCATGGAGTAAATCTCTCTAAGAAATTGTCCCCAAAGACACCTGAAGAGAGAGAACGCATGAATCAAATACCTTATGCTTCGACAATATGATCCATAATGTATGGAATGATATATACCAGACCAGATGTTGCTTATGCACTTAGTGTAACAAGTAGATATCAGTCTAATCCTGGAGAAGAACACTAAAAAACTGTGAAAAACATCTTGAAGTACTTAAGAAGAACTAAAGATGTGTTTCTAGTATATGGTGGGTCTGATTTGAAACTAGAGGGCTTTACAGACTCAAGTTTTCAAACTGACCAAGATGACAGTAAATCCATGCCAGGGTATGTATTTACCTTGAACGGTGGAACAGTGAGTTGGAAGAGTTCCAAACTGCAAACAGTTACTGACTCAGTGACAGAGGCAGAGTATATAGCTGCAAGTGAGGCTGTAAAGGAAGCTGTTTAGATGAAGAAGTTCATTTCTGAACTCGGGGTAGTTCCTTGCATTACTGGACCCGTTCCGGTTCATTGTGACAACACTGGAGCTGTTGCACATGCTAAGGAACCCAGGTCTCATCAGAGATCCAAACACGTGTTGCAGCGATTTCATTTAATTAGAGAAATAATTGAAAGAGGAGATGTCACCTTAGAAAGAGTGGACTCCCAGAACAACATTGCAGATCCATTTACTAAAGCATTATCGCAAGATCAATTCAATCGCCATTTTGATAAAATGGGTATTAGATACCAAGGTGATTGGCTTTAGTGCAAGTGGGAGATTGAAAGTAATATGCCCTCAAGCCAATTATATTTGATGTAATAAGCATTTACTTTGTAATCTTATTCAAATATTAATAATAGAATAAAAAGGCATATTTTATCCATGTTAATTGGTTGAATTAATAAATGTGATGAACCCATAGTTTTCGAGCAATGCTTTTAGAATCATGATGAGATCATGCTAGTGAAATCTAAATTCAAGAAAGCTCAAAACTAAAATGTTCCTAATCGTTGGATCACTAATATTGGGATTACTGATCCGGATAGATTAGTACATACTATGCTTGATCTTTAGAAGATGATGATTGATCTCATAATCATTTGTGTGGAGACACTAAAGCAAGTATGTAGGTGCTTGTTGGAGAATAAGTTCACTGAACGTGACTCGCTTAAAGAACCCTAATGGAGTTTTATTCACCTGTCAATAGGGAAGTCCTTAAGTGACAGTTGTACAAGTGATCCTTGGACTTGAGATCATCATAGTACCTTGTGTATATTAAGTTATACTTTGTCATATTCCTTAATACCTTAGGGTATGCCATAGGGTATGTACGAGTATAATAAAGTATACACGGAGGTAGGTGAATGATCGACAAAGGATCTATCACTTCTAATAAAGGGAGAGAATGTCCTATGCGATTTGATAAATGACAACTCAGAAATCCCTGGCCAGGGTTGAATGAAAATTAGAAAGGAGTTTCTAATTTACATTAATCGGAGTTGTGCATTCTTAAATCGAAATGCATATGATTAAATAAAATAAGACATGTCAGTAATTCCATGTCTTATATTTAATCGGGACATTGTATGGTAGAAGGATTGAATTGTACGGTAACTATTGCTGAATAGGTTCTATGTGATTAAACGTTGATTTCATATTATACGGATAGTCATGATACATTATCATAAGGTGTCACTCATGATGTAGAATAAATATTATTTATTTATATATGAATTAAAGGAGTTTAATTCATTATAAATAATATTAGAATTGTTCTAATTTATTTATTCTACTACCGGCATAATATTGAACCTAAAGGGTCACACCACAAAAAGAAATATATTATTTAGAAACAATTGACTTAATGATAATAAATTAAGTATTTAATTTATTAGTAGAATAAATTGAATAGCTTAATATTTATAATGATATATTTGGAGAAATATTGAATTATAAATTAATAAGAGAAATTGTATTATTATTATTATTATTATTATTATTATTATTATTATTATTATTTAATTCCTAATTAGATTGGGAATTGAATTAATACATTTATTGCTAAAGAGTTTAGTTGTAATAAATGCTCCGACAAATGCAAATGAAATGCAAATGCAAATGAAATTCAATTTTTAGATTAATATGTGTTACTTGCTTAATGTTGATTAAACAAGTAACATATGTTATGTGTGAAATGAAGCCTACATGTGGTTTAGGAGAATATGTATACTTGTAAGTATACAACTAGAATGATTACATGAATACTTGCATTATTGATTGCAAGACATCATGAGATGAACCCTAATAGAGATTAGGAAAAAATCAATAATTATTTGTTCTTGGATTTCTTAAGAGTTAAGAAAGACAGAACTATTTGGATTAGCCATCCTTGATTTCTAGGAAATCATAATTTATTTCTTCATTAATTATTTCTTGGTGGATCACCTTTAGAGTGCTACATACACTTTGTAGCTTAAGTTTGATCCAAGGATTGAAGATTGAAGGAGCTTGAAGAAATCAAGAGAGGAGTAGATCTTGTAGCGGTTCAAGAGTTGAATCATCAAAGGTATTATCTCTTGTTATTCTTCTTCAATTAATAGCTATGCATAAGGTGATTCATGGATAAGTTGCAAAAAATTTTAATTTCCATTTTCCGTTGCGTATCTCAATATGATTGTGATTTTGCAAACTTACAAAGTCCTTATAAGGCCCCTGGTTCAAATGGGTTGCATCCCATTTTCTTTCAAAATCATGGGATTATCTGTAATGCCCGTGAATTTTGAACGTCCTTATTAATTAAATCGAATTTAATTCAATGAGTTAACGTTGTGTTCTATTTAAACCAACTTGGGTTAATTGGTGGGAGATGTATAAGATGTGTCTATACTCGTGTTGGCAGGTATGATATAACTATGGTTAAGAGATAACCATAGGTGAGTCAAGTGTAGGAATTGGTGGGTAATGACTAAAATGGCCAAGAGTGGTTAATAACCAAGGTAATTATGTAAGGGCAATAACCATTGTATATCCAAGTGGTTAATAACCAATGAAATGATGGCGGGATAATAACCATTGTGTTTAACCAATGTAATGATGGCAAGATAATAACCAATGGCTAATAACCAATGAAGAATGGGTAATAACTAATGGATAATTAAGATTTTGCGAAAAGACTATTTTAACCTTGAAAGAGGTTGGGAAAGGACTAAAATACCCTTGAGGAAGTTGCTAGGAAACTTCCTACTATTGATGAATTGACCAAATTGCCCTTGCCTAGTCATGATTAATGACTATTTTGCCCATGGTCTCTACTTTCCTATAAATAGGACCCCTCACCAAAGTTAACAAGGGTTGGCTCACTTATTATTCACCAAGTAGAGAGTTTGTGAGCTTGAGAGAGTTTTGAAGAGAGAAGCAAGAGCAAGTCTTGTGAGAGGAAGAAGAAGACCTTGAAGTGTTTACGCCATCTCCATTCGCATAGCCATTAAAGCTAGGTATAAACTCCATTCCTTCAAACCCTAGTTTCTTGTTGCTAGTATTATATTATGATTTCTACACACTATTTTGTTGGAAACTTTTATGTGTGTTGATTGGGGTTGGTGGTATAAAGGGAGTATTCATGGATCTAAGTTTTTATTTTTGTTAGATCTACATTTTTCTAAAAGATTGTTTAACTCATGATTTTAAAACTAAGGTATGGATCTTCATTTCTTTTAAAACCCTAGTTGTGTGTGGGATTAATTTTTGATTGTTGTTTGATGATTATGAAAGGGATGAGGTGTGTATAGATCTATGTTTTATTTTGATTAGATCTATATATTTTTTTTAAAGAATGCTTAACTCATGATTTTAAAACCTAGGTGATGACAAATAATGGTTTAGTATGTTTTATTAATAATATGTTGAAGTTTAAAAATATTTGTAGCAAGTTTTAGTGGTTTGATGGGCTAAAACATGTGTACAATGATTTATTGGAGTACAAAATTTATTGATAAAAAAATATTGAGTTAAGTCATAAATATTTTGTTTTAATGTTAGAAATATTTTTCTTGGTCATGGGAAATTTTTTGGAATTTATTTTGGAGATTTAAAACTTGTTTAATGGTGATTAGAACTCATTTGGTGTGAAAAGAAAAAAAAAAGGGGAAAGGAACCGCCTGGAAGCCCCCCCGCGCTCAGCCGAACCACACCTGGCCGTGCATGGCGCGCCAGGGGTGCAACCCTGGCCGCGCATGGCGCGCCAGGCTCAAGTTGGGTCGCACGGGCGTGCACTAAACGACGCCGATTTGGGCCAGGCAGGGAAGCTCGCGCGCAATGCGCGGGCGGCGATCAGGCGCGGGAAATTACCATATTGCCCCTCCGCCCGATTTTCGCGATAATTACAAGAATGCCATCCAGAATTAGTTTTAATTAATAATAATGTTTTAAATATTATTAATTAATTTTGTAAAATTAGTAAATGTACAAAATTAAGTTTGTGCATTAAATCTTATATTTTCTGAATATAATATATTTATTAATTATTGTTTAATTATTATTAAATAATGATTAAGGATAATTAAGAATTGTAAATATTATTTGACTAACCTTAAATAATAAATAAACCTAATTAGTTATTATTAAATAATAACTAAAGATAAGTCTTACTCACTAATTAATTATTTAGTATTTAATTAACCTTAAATAATAAATAAACCGAATTAGTTATTATTTATTATCAAATAATAACTAAAGATAATTCTTATTCACTAAGTAATTATTTATTACTTGATTAACCTTAAATAATAAATAAATCTAATTAGTTATTATTTATTATTAAATAATAACTAAAGATAATTCATATTTACTAACTAATTATTTATTATTTAATTAACTTTAAATAATAAATAAATCTAATTAGCTATTATTTATTATTAAATAATAACTAAAGATAATTATTACTTACTAATTAATTATTTATTATTTGATTAACTTTAAATAATAAATAAACTTAATTAGTTATTATTTATTATTAAATAATAACTAAAGGTAATTCATATTTACTAATTAATTATTTTTTTTAATAACTAAAGATAATTGTTACTCACTAATTAATTATTATTTGATTAAACTTTAAATAATAAACAAACCTAATTAATTATTATTTAATCTTAAATAATAATTAAAGACAATTAAAAATTTATAATTCGATTATTATTTAATTAATAATTAAATAATAAGTGAATATAATTAGTTATTAATTACTATTAATAATAACTAAAGATAATTAATTAATTACTATTTAATAGTAATTAAATGAAGATAGAGTTAATAAAATAGAGAGAGTTTAATAACCCATTAATTAAACAATCATAACAAATTGTTTAAGGGTTTAATAAATGAATATTATTTAAGAAAGAGTAATGTTAATTAATTTAACAATTATAATAAATTGCTTAAAGGTTAATAAGTGATTATCACTTAAGGGAAACATGGTTAATTAATTAAACCATCAACCTAGAGATCCATTAAAGTGTCTTATAGGATTTATGATAGTTTATTAACTTATGTGTGCTATGTGAATTGCTTAATTGTTAAATAAATAGCATAAGTAAGCGTATCGATATACAACTACGCAATACTAATTGATAGCTCAACATTATCAATGTTAGGTTCTTCAAGGCCAATTAGTTAAAGCTAGAATCATTTGTAGCTGAGCAAACATGCAAGTTCCTAACCCTAAACTTCTTACATTATTACAAGTTCCCTAACTCAAACTCGAGTTATTATTTTCGAAGCATGTTAGTGAATAATTATTGTCGATTATTCACATCTATACTATTTATTGAGATTCGCACATTGTGCAATTGAATTCCTATCCTATTATAATTGAACTGTAAATTTAATTAAAGTTCTTTCAAGTATGAATTGTTTTATGAGATCGATCTATGCTATTTGTATCAGCTAGATCCAGCATGTCTAAATTGGTTAAGACAATGGTATTTTAAAAGCTGTTCTTATTAAATTGTTGTGGTAAGAACTCTTGGCTGAGAAAAGGATAAACTTGTTTAAGGCATGATATCAATGCTGGTTATTAAGTGTTTATGCATAAATCACGGGGTATGAGAGGCTGATCCCCTCGATTACCAAAACTTTTTAAGAGGTCCAGCTTACATGCTGAGAACCTTGGAAAACGTCCTTGGTTATTTCAAACCACTCAGTAATTGTCATTCAATTATTCGGATATTCAACTGTTGTTTACTAATTCATGTTCCTTCACACCCTTATACTGTTGTTGAACATTGAAAGCAAAAATTTCCTTCTATCATGATATATCTCTTGTGTATATACTTGCTAAGCAAATTAGTTGCTTACCCTTGCTATATCATGATCTTTATTTCAGCTAAGGCAGAAACGTCTAGAGGAGACAAAGGAAAAGGGAAGGTGCAGGAATAGATGCCCGATAGTGTCTATGTACTAGTTATTATTGAATGTTGTTTGATTAGGTGAACCTTTTGTTGTATTAAGGGTACGTTTTATGTTAAGGTTAAAGAACCTTGGGACCAGAATTGTAAGACTTTATTTCCATTCGATAAACAATGTATGTTTATTATTCCGCATTTAGTTAGATAGTATGTTTGTCGTCGATTATCGTGAGCACCGAATTCGAGGTTTGGAAACCTGGATTTGGGGGTGTCACATTATCCTAAGCCCTACTATTTTCCCTTTTGTGGAGAATTTTTTTACAGAGGGTTGCTTAATTAGCAATCTAAATCAGACTATCATTTGTCTTATCCTTAAGAGGATTGACCCAACTCAAGTTGCTCACTTTCGTCTTACAAGCTTATACAACATTGTCTTTAGGCTTGTTTCTAAGATTCTTGTAAATCGTCTTAGGACATATATTTAGGATTTGGTGACTCCTAATCAAACGGGCTTTGTTGTGGTTAGATGTGCGGAAAATAACCATAGTTTGGTAAATGAAGTTCTTCGTACCATATGGCGTAAAAAAAGGGAAAACGGGCGTTCCTTATAGCTAAATTAGACCTTGTAAAAGCTTATGAATGTCTGCCTTGGTCCTTCATCAAAGAGACTCTTGCTAAAATTGGTTTGCCCAAAAATACAATCTCTCTTATTTTCCGCTGTGTATCTTTGGTGGACTTCAAGATAAAATGGAGAAATAATTTGGGAACTAGTTTTAGCCCTAATTGTGGTTTTCGTCAAGGGGATCCCTTATCTCCTTATTTGTTCATTTTATGTCTTAATAAGCTATCTTTGCGCTTACATGAAGCTGAAGAAAGTTCTTCGTTCTACCCCATAAAGGTTGCAAAGAATGGCCATTCTCCGAGAGTTTTTTTCTCAGGCTGATTTATCAATCAGTGTGTTCAAATCTAAATTATTTGTTTTCTTGAATGCCACTCGTTCTCTTAAGGATTCCATAAGTGATGTCATAGGTTTATCAATTACTTTTGACTTGGATACATTTTTAGGGCTTCCATTGCTTCATGATCGACTAACAAAATATCATTTTAATTTTTATTTTAAGAATATTCAGTTTAAGTTAGTCTTTTAGAAAACTGAATACCTTTTAATGGCTGAAATCATTACCCTTATTAAATTTGTGCTTGTTTCAGTTCCAATGTACCCTCTTCAAGCTCTCCCATTACCCAATTCAACATGCAAATCCATTGATAGGGTTAATAGGAATGTCCTATTGGGTCACACTTCTATCTGAAAATCTCACTTGATGAATTGGGGTCTTACTACTCCACCCAAACGTTATGGGGGATTGGGTATCTGATAATGTCATAAAGCAAATCTTGCTATCTTTATGAGTGCAGTTTGAAGACATTGGTGTCATCCTTCATCTCTTTGGGTAGTGGCTTTAAAAGCTAAATATTATCCTAGATGTGACATTTGGGAAGCTCGTCAATGACTTGATTAAAGTATTACTGGGTTAAATGCTTTTTACCTCACTATACTTCAAAGGCACGCAAAGAGATTTAGAATGAGAGTTGAATAGATTCTTTAATTTTTTTTTTAAAAAAAAATAGATTATCAAATCAGTCAAGCAAGTTAGTTGATTCAGTTAAGCACATCGGAATATTTTTGAAAACCTCTTTAAAGATTAAATAAAAACCATAGTTCTAAATTTAGTGCACAATCCAGAAATAAATCACAGAAGCAAAAACGTAAAGTGACTGAAAGTAAATTTCAAGAAATAAATAACACAAGGATTTTTAAGAGGTTCAGAGCACAAAAGTCTCCTAATCCTCTCTTCTACTTTACAAGTAAGTATATTCTACTAATAAAAGGTAATCACAAAGAATTCAGTTCGCACAGAACCGTTACAATACTGATTCACTAAGAATCCTTCAAGTCACACATACTTGGAAATATAACAGATCACTAAGATCTAATCACTAATAAAGATATTGTTTTGAGGTGCTAGTGGCGTGAAGTCCTTTTTCAATTGTCTTAGCAACAGTTGGAGTACTTCAAAATTGTAGAGTAAAGCTTTGGGTTAATTAACTTTTTGATCACTGTACTAGGGCCCGATTTTTATTGTGGTTACCAAATTTTATTTTTGTTACAATCGCATAACTATACTCGAAAATACTTATCAAATAGTCATTACTTATGATTTCCGTCGAAAAAACAAACGGAAGTCATGAGCGTGCATATCACGTGATGTTTTTTGCTGATGTGTACATGGGCTTTGACATGTGTATCATCATGTGGCAAACACATGGCAATTGACCCTTCATAATACAAATCAAAGCAACGAATTCAAGATTAGAGAAAAAATTAGGGCTCGGCTGGTGCGATTCAGGATTCTCATTGGTGCGTTTCTGCTATTCCTTTGGTGCGATTGATTTTGCTTGGCTGATTTTCTGCTCCTCCTCACTACTGTCAAGTGTTAATTTTGGTATGTAATTCAAAATTCTTGTTGTGTTCCCATGAATTCTTCATCTGAAGTTTTTGTTCATGGAGATGACACATATGAGATATCTTCATCTCATCAAATACAATGGCAAATGCCTCATCTTCCAATACAATGCTACTGTGGAATAACCACACGGATGTAGGAAGCTTGGAAGCCTGGAAACGATTTGTAGGATGCAGTAGATACAAGGTAGGAATAACCGTACGGTTTGTAGGATGCAATAGATATAAGGTATAAATTGTTAATACATGTTTGTATAATTAGCTTAATGTGAATTTAGTTTTTTTTAAATTACTGATATATATAATTTTTTCTACACAGGATAAAAATGTTTATTGTTTTAAATGGTATAATGCCCCTTTTACTACAAGGTCAAAGGAGGTTATTGACCGATTAAGAAATGAACTTCACAAAATTGATAGAAGGTTGAATATTCCAGTTGGCCATGAAGTGGAAATTAAGGAATTGGAGAGGGAAGTTAGGACATTGAAGAGTGCAATTAACAAAGCTGCAGTTAGAGAGAAAAAGTTCATTTTGTTGCTTGTCATATCTTGGGTTTTATGCTTTCTCATTATGTATATGAAATGAATTAGGATGATTTAGATGAATGTAATGGATTGATTTCGGTATGTAGTTGATGTTGTGTCTATTCTGTGTTGGTTTTTGATTGGCATATCTGCTATGTGTTGGGAATGTAATGCTTGTAATGAAGGTTGAATTGAAATGAATTTTGAGTTTGTTATATTGTGTTCATGATGCTCTCTATTGTTCTAATGAATTGTATGTTGCTCTGTTATAATGCTCTATTATGTTCTAATGAATTGTAATAAGGTTCAAAAGTACAATGGGGCAGCACTCCCTTTTCTAATGAATTGTAATAATGTGCACTGTGAAGCCTTATTTTATTAGAGCCCTATGAGGCACTCCTTTTCATTTCCTAGTCCATTCTGCCTCAATCATGAACACAGTATAACAAACTCAATTGTATGTTCTAATGGATTGATTTCCAAGGTTATGTTATATTGTTTTCATGACGCTCTGTTTCCAAAATACAAACACATACCACAAGACAAAATAGAGCAGCTGCTGCAACATTAACAAATTCAAATACATAACCTAAGCAGCTGCAACCTTGATAACAAATATAAAAGCCCAACAGAAACCAAAATCCATAATAAGCAACAGACAAAGTGGCCATTTAAGGCTTCTGCATTAACTTGCAAATATCCTAACTTATACATAAAATCCCAATAGAGTATTCCAAAAATAGACCAACTGTTTCATACCAAAACAAAATGTACCATCTAATGCTTTCATCCCATGACACAAAATATACCATATTCATTCCCATACACAAAATGTACCATATACCATTTTCGTATCCATACACAAAATAAACCAACCCACATTTAACAAAATAAATACAAACTTAAAAAACATTAAAGTGAATCCCCTATTGTTTAGTCTCCTTCCTCCTTAGCCTTTTGAATGCATTGCTTGTAGTTGATTGTTGACTGCTACCTATCTCAGCTCTCCTTTTTGCAGCAGCTTCAATCAGAGCATTAATACTTACATTCTGGATGCCAGTCGAAGTCAATGTTGAGGAAGAAGGAGGTGTGTTGCTCGTTGGCAGTGTGTTTATTAGTGGAGCTCGAGAATTAGGCATCTGAAAAAGGTCTAATGAATTATACATGAATGAAACTGTGTAAAACAAATGATAAAAATTATTATTTTCTTACAAAAATGTAGCCTTCGTTGCTTGACTGGAACATTGTATTCCCATTTGGAATCACGTAAGTCCTAAATCCAACAGGAGGTTGCCCTTTCTTTCTTCTTATTGGCAGCTTCACTCTTTGTGTCCTACTCTCACTCTCTTTGGCCTTCCTTTTTCCCTTCCCCTTATCACCTTTATTAGCCTTTGCCTTTCCTTTATCCTTGTTTACCTGACATATAAATACAGCAATCAAACACTGGTATTGAAAATGCATTATGAATTATGAGTTAAACTTCATTGCTACCCTTTGTGATCCACTTCTTTTAGTTTCTTCAGTTATTTGGACCATTTCAGTTTCAATTAGCTCATTTGAAGCTTCAGTTGGTTGTGCATTGGAGTTGGAACATTTACTTTTATTGTGTCCAGCTTGTCTGCATTTCGTACAATGCATTGTTCTTCACCTTCTTTTAATTCTTCCTGGGTTCTTTTCACTTTCCCACTGTTCTCTCCTCCTTAGTCTTTGAGGCCTTCCTCTAAGCTTTCTTCTGATTGGTGGTGGTAACATCTTTTCATATGGTGTCTCTTCCCAAAAATTATTATCCGGCTCTAAGAGATGATTGTAACATTTCAAATATGTTTCCCTCTTAAACCAATGACTCGCATAATTTTTTACTGGCTCCCTCATAAAACTGATATCACTTATAGCATGACAACAGGGGATTCCAATTAGCTGAAACACCCTACATGTGCATGTTTGATCTACAAGATCAACCACAAACTTATCCCCATGACACTTAACCTGCAATGTACATATATGCATTATGAGCCATAAATTATTCATTGTGACAAGCTAAAATTACATATATAAAACATGTGAGAGGTTATGTTTGCAGAATTACCTAAAACTTTCTATCCTTAACCCATAATGGTTCACAGGCAGCTGCATTCTCAATTTGAATGTCTAACTTTTTTCTAATCCTAGGACATATAACTGCTTGACTCTTAAGCATTTCATCCCTTTTTTGGTTGAGTCTAACCATCACTTGACTCCTTATTTCCTCTAGCATGTCTAATGAAACCATCCATCTAGACTTTATAATCCATGCATTGAAGGTCTCACTCATGTTGTTCTCTACATTGTCTGCCTTGAAATGTGTTTGGAAATGTGTTTGGAAATGTGTTTGGAAATGTGCTTTGCTCTACAGACAGGGGTCTTGCTCAAGTAACTTGTCATTGGCTTCCCTTGACAACCTTTTGATCTCCTTCATGGCTTCTTTGAATGGCACAATATGGGTGACCATAGATGCTTCCCAGAATGCAAATTGCAAGGCTTGAGTAGGGAATCTCTTCCTCTAGTTTGTATAAATATGTCTGGCACAATTCTTGTGCTCAGTATAAGGAAGTATCTCCCTAACTGCTGGAACTAAACCCTACAATCACAGAGAAGAAAATAAAGTAGTCAGTGGGACATGTATGATAATTATAATTAAATAAAATTCATTTATAACAAAATAAGAATAAAACAATTATGTACCTTTTGCTGGTCACTTATAATGGTCCAACCAACTCCATCATTACCTTCCAAGTCTCCCAGTAACAACTGCAAAAACCATCCCCAACTATCCCTGTTTTCACTCTCTACTATGGCCCATGTTATTGGGTACATTTGATTATTACCATCTCTCCCAACAGCAGACAACAGTTGCCCCCCAACCACAGTCTTCAAAAAACAACCATCTAAGCCTATGATAGGCCTACACGCTTCAATCCATCCCCTCTTCAGTTCTTCAAAGCATACATAAAACCTCTAAAACTAAGGCTTATTCTAACCTTAATATCAACTGTGTTTTTTTATTCCTCTTTATCAAATGAGCCCCATAATCCCAAACTTTCTCATAATTTTTCTTTAATAATTCCCCAAAATTTCTCAAAGCCATTTCTCTTACCCTGTGACACTTTGTCAAAGACACATTTACCTTTAATTTTTTGGCTATTTCATCTTGAATATCAACTAACTTCCAATCTGGTTTATTTCTAATCTTGTTTCCATAAAAGTTTGCAAGCCATTGAGTTTTGACACACTTATTTTGTAGTGCCTTTATGCAAGTATGATCGCCATTAATTTTTTTAACTTGCAAAGTCTCAGAGCCTTGAATAGTGCTAATCCACATATTCCATAGACATCCAGGCTGACACACAACCTGAAACCTCTTCCCAACATTTATTTTGAATCTAATTGACCTACCCTTCCCAATCCCATAATTCCTAACAGCTTCTTTCATCTGCTCTTTAGAACTAAACTGCAGGCCAACACTAAACTTAATTTTTTTTCTTTTTGTGTTAGGGTCATAAGGTATAACTTCAAACTTAGGTTTTACATTTCTATTCCTCCTCCTATCCCTAACTATCACTTCCATCTCCTCCTACTCCTCCTCACTACTCTCCTCATTTGGTGAATAGTGTTTGTCACTATCCTCATCTTCACTTTCTCACTGCCCACCATTGTCTTCACTGTTTTGAACAATTTCATCTTTTCGTTCATTTGGAGGTCCCTGTTCATTTTCAGCTACTTGTTTTAGTCCTTCTTGTTCATTTGGAGGTTGATCAACATTTTCAGCATTTTCATTGTCATGTTCACTGTCGAACTTATTCAAATTCCAAGAGCTCGGATCGAATCGGTATTGATATACCGATTCGATCCGAGCACCGATTCGATCCAAGCTCTCTTATGGAATTGCCCATTCAATGAGCATTATCACTCTCATGTTCAGTCTCATTTAACTCATCTACATCTTCTAATGCATCAGCCTCCCCATTCTTTTTCACTTCTCTTCTATATTCCCTTGACTTATTTTTAGCATCAATATACTCCTCATCAGTACTAAACCCATCACTGTCATGATAATCACTGTCATCAGAAGTCAAAGCTAAATCCCCTTCATCATTAGCCCCTTCATTAGTAGCCCCTTCACTATTACCCTCTACATTATACTCTGGAATATTATCCCCATGATCAATATATAAATCAATAGAATCATAACCTATGGAGGTTGCTTGCAATGCCCTAATACTTTCGTCTTCATTCAGTTTTCTAAGGCCATGTGCCATTGGAAGCCCATTTTCTTTATAGTAAACTATAGAGTCCTTATGATATTTAAATTCTTCAGCTATAGAAGCTATTATCTGTGGACAAAGATAATCAATATCCATTTTAACTATTTTTTTAAAACCACCACCATAATCATATACTGACACATCCTTAAACTTCCCATCATAATGTATATTCAGTAGCAGCTGAGACATCCTGTGATAGTCAAATTAATAAAGTTACAAAAAAATGAAGAATTATAACTAGAAAGAGACACTACACTGCCGACATATGCAAAATACTTTATACTTTATACAAAATACAACATAACCTAACCTAATATGCATGTCAGACAAAGCAATAACCTAATATGCATAGAATGGGAGATAAGACATAAAATACTTTATACAAAATACATAAAATGGGAGACAACACAAGGCCACGGGATAATACTTTATATATAACCTAATATGCATGTCAGACAAACCAAGGGCCACCATCAGCAGACAAGCCAAGGGCCACCATCAAATAATTTAACCATCTAAATTATGTACAAGAAAACAACAACAGAGGGCCATCGGGACCACAAATTGAGTAAAAACATGGATTTGAGGGTATTTGACACAATTACATCTAATGAAATTTCAAAAATTCAAAAACCCCTATTTTACTTAAACCCTAGAACTGATATAGGAAGAAATTGAGAGTAAAATTCACTTACCTGCAGAGGAACTGGGTTTTTTCTTCAACCGACCTCACTAATCTCTGAGAAATCTCACAACTCTCTCCGACGAAATCTCTCAGAACTTCACCTAGAAATTTTTTGGTCTCAAATGTTGTTCGTGTAATGAAATTAAGAGATAAACTGATGGTTTGGTGTAATTAGAGGGACATTTCACTCCAGATCCACGTAGGAGTGGACCCCACATGCCACCTCATTACTACCTGGCAAATGTTAGCCTACTCAGCACTTTCCGTCTATTTTTTGGACGGAATCATAAGTAATGACCATTTGGTAAGTATTTTCGAGTATAGTTATGCGATTGTAACAAAAAAAGATTCGGTAACCACAATGAAAATCGAACCCTAATACAGTGACCAAAAAGTCAATTAATCCGTAGAGCTTTTTTAAGAACTTGGAGTCTCAACCCTTTTTTCTTTATTAAATCGATCCATTTCAATGCTTGAAGGTGTAGTCCTTTTATAGAGCTTCTTAGAAATTATCTGTTGGAAAGTTAATAGTGCTTCATTCTGTCATGGACACTTATCAATACCCAATTGTTTGACTTTGAATCTTTGTATACTAAGACCACCTCGGGTCGCTTTCTTTAGTACTGTGAACTGTGCAGTTGCAGACACGTATCCTTTGTCCTTGGTAATATAGCTGTTAGATAGAGCTTCAATACGTCTTGTCCTTATCGTAAACACACATGAAAATCAGCTTTGAGGGACGTCGTTTGTTTAAGGTTGATGACCCTTGTCATATCTTACCACTGACTTGTCAGAAGTCTATACTCTACGATTTTGACTTAGGTAAAGTAAATTCATAGAGTCACTTCTCGGATAGTAAAGTAGTTTGCTCTGCTATAGTTTCTCTTAAGAATTTGAGTGGCTCTGCGATTCTGCCTCTACGAATTGGCTTATACTCTATAATCTTTGACCGTCTTCAGTTTACTATGTGATCTTAGAGTACTTTAGCCTTTAGCTCTACGAACATCTTCTGTTCAGGGCACCATAGCTATTACAAGGATGTACTCTACAATTTGGACTAACCTAACAAATTTGATCCCTAACTAAGTCATTAAATTGTAGAGTACTTGTTACTACAAATATATATTAAATTTAGGTCATCATCAAATCAGATAAGGGTTCACCTAAAAACAAGTACTAACATGCCAAATTTTAAAAAAAATGTGAATTCTGGTTCGAGGGATATGGCGTGCGCACGCGCGTGCGCGCGCGCGCAAACACACACACACACACACACACACATATATATGTGTGTGTGTGTGTGTGTGCGTGTATGTGTGATAAAAAAACATTCACAAAACTAAATACTTCATGTAAATCGAATAAAATACATAATTTAATCATCCTCCATAGAGATTACACAATACTACAATAACAAAATAAACATGAAACCATAGTGTCACATAAAACACTCAATCTGAAAAGAGCTTCAAACACAATAATCATCCTAAAATACTCTAAAAGTCTAGTTTAACTCATTAAGTACTTCTTCTTCAACATCTTAAAAAATCTTGGCTTTTATCTTGGGCTCATCAAGTGAGATTCACTATCTCAAGCTCTTTTGCACCATCAAATGGCTCAAATAGATCACCTCCAACATCTCACAACTTTGTCTCTCCTTTCATGTATTACTAACTCTTCCTAGAAAAAAGCCTAAGATTGTTATGTACAAATACCAAGTCTTCAGCTCGTTGTGATTGTATCTTGGTACTTCGAAGTAAGTGGATAAAAGAGTAGATACTCCAATTCCTCTCACAATAAGATGGGAACAAGGTTGTCCTAATAGTTTCAAAGCTATTTTTTGGACATTTGGTGTTGAAGCTCCACGGACAATCCATCACATTCTTGGATCTATAGTGCCTCTATCTTCTATAGAGTCGACATGGCTAAAAACATTAATTTTCCTCAAAAATCGAGCATACTCAATATTCACCGCAGTCCGCGCCTCGCTACTTGGGAATGGGAAGTATCTTTCCAAACACTTGTTTCTTTCTCCAGAAAGCTATATATCTTGATCGGGAGGAACACGATTCAGAGCCGCACTAAGCCATGCATCACTCTAAAACCTATACAAACAAATTATAGAAAATAAATCAAAGGTGAATAAAAATATTTTAGCTTTTAAAAATTTACCTTAGGTTCAATGAATGAGTTAAGCAATGAAGTGGCAAGAAACTCTTATTCCATCTATCAACTAGAATTTCATGAATCACATCATAAAATGAAGACTTATCCGTGAGGTCTTTTCCTTATTCCCCATATATGATATATGATATTTTTTACCTTCTCAATCACATGTCATAAATTAAATGAAGGGAAGGATTATCCTTATCAACAAAGCGAAGCATATCATAGATACGAGCAGTGAATTGTAGAATATAATCAACCTTATCCAACCATAATTCATTAAGCATCATGCTCCTAACAGATTGAGCTTTCCCGAGATCATCCTCTCAGTAAGAACTCCATTAATCACAAAGTGCCACTGTTTCGAGAGCATGTTTCATGAGTTTAATCTCTTAAGCATAACAAGCACAGATGAAAACCTCGTTTTGACAACAAAAGCAACTTTAAGGTTACAAATTGATTACATATTGCCAACCTCAAGTTGTGATTTAGAATAAAATTTCTAATCACCATTGCTCTCGCAGCCACTTCAGTGATCCAGTGACAATCATCATACACTTATCTCATTAACCTAGGTGTTCTTAGTAGCACGAATATTCTTAAGCGTCAAATTGCGTGTGTGTGCACTACACATGGAGTCGAAAAAATATAAGGATATAGACTTCCAATAATATTACCTGCTACCTTACAAACAAGAGCATTATCTGTGATGATTTGAACCACATATTAAGGTCTCACTTCTATAATCCTCCCTTCATCTAACTTTACTTGTATTAATTGACTTTTTAAGGTCAAATTGATAAATTTTAAAATTAATAATTAAACAAATGTATCAAAAATTTTAAAATCAAATAAGTTGATTTTGATAGTATATTTGATATACTATTTTATGATGATAATTTTGTGTCTATATTTAATAAATTTTTAAAAAAAATTATTCTAAATATGGTCAATTTGACCATAAAAAGTTAATTAGAACAAATAAAGTTGGACTCATGGAGTAACTTCTTCTATCAAGTTAGTAATGTAAAATTTGTCTTGTATTGCCCCTCACAGTTGACTGCTTTAAGGGCCTGTTCGGAAATGACTTATTTTAAAATGACTTATAAGTTAAAATATAAGTTGACTTATAAGTTATTTTAAGTTGTGACTTATAAGTAAAAGCGTTCGACATCAATTTGACTTATAAGTCAGAAATTAAGTTAAAATAAGTTATGAAGGTGTTCGCTCATAATGACTTATAAGTTAAAATTAAATGAAAGATTACTAAAAAAGACATTAATAAATAGAGGGACAAAATAGACATTACATTTAGTCAAACTAACTTATTTTAAAATGACTTATAAGTCATTTTAAAATAAGTTGCAAATACTTACTTATTTTTTGACTTAAAACTCAACTTATAAGTAAAAAATAAGTCATTCCCGAACAAGAGAATAGTAACAAATGACTTATAAGTTGGTCAAACCAACTTATAAGTCATTCCCGAACATGCATTAAAAAACATTGGACCACCCTCTATGTATAATTGCCATAAAATTTATCAAAGGCCTTTTTTGACTATCAGTCCACCTATCTTTTACTATACTTGCACCATTTTCTTTCCAAGTACTCTTTATTGGTTCCAACAACCTTTCAATGTGAGCCCTCTGTGACGTCCCCAAATCCGGGTTCCATAACCTTGGCATTTGGTGCTCACGATCCAACATCTTCATACACATTCTATAACTAAGCGGAATAAACAAACACAAATTGTTTATTACATAAGGTTCTACATCAAATCCCAAAGGTCTAATAACCTTTATTTATTACATACCTTAATAACCACAAAAGGTTTACGTAAATAATTTACATAGGATAACAACATAATTAAATATGCATTATCTATTCTTGCACTTTCCCTTTCCCTTTGTCCTTGTTGGATGTCTCTAGCTTAACTAATATAAACGTCATGATATAGCAAGGGTGAGCAACTGAATCGCTCAACAAGTTTAAATACAAGAAAGATATATCATGATTAGATAGAATTATCTTATGAACTTTCAACAATATATAATGATTGTGAAGAAACGAAAGTCAAGCTTCAATAAATGAAAAATTTAATAAATAATGCTGAGTGGTCAGAAATGACCATGAACATCTGCGAAGGTTTATCAGCAGTTACACTGGACCTTTTAAAAATTTTGGTAATCAAGGGGATCAGCCTTTCATACCCGGTGAATATGCATACCACTTAAAGTCGGGCAATTATTCGTTTGTATTCGATATATTGCCTTAAAAAAGTGTTCTTTTTCTCAGTCGAAGAGTCCGTACCAACAATTGGTTTGGAACAACTTTTAGAAATGTATTTTAACAAATTTAATCATGTTCGGTCTATCTGATACAACTAGCTAAGACCTAGATCATAAATAGTTTATAAATAATAGAACTTAAATTATTTCACAGTCCAAATAATAGAACAGAAAATCAATTGCACTAAGTGCGAATAACAATAATCATTATGGAGGTGGAATAATCAACAATAATTATCCACTAACATGCTTTTTAAAAAAATATAACTCAAGTTTGAGTTAGAAAACTTGCCTCGATTGCGGTCTGCTGCTACGCTTTAAGTTAACTTCGTAAAGAAAGACCTATAATTGATAAGATTGATCTTTCAATAAGCATAACATATATTAACTTATAATACTACTACCCTTGTATTAAATTATCTAACATTTAGTTACATAATTAAACATTAGATATCACATTAAATCCTTAGTAATATTATCATCCCTTGATAATATTGCTATCACAAAATCATTATCTTAAACTCTCATCTAATATTATTAATCTTTTAATAATATTTTATTCATTCACTAATATTATTATTTATTTAATAATGTTTTAATCATTTATAAACAATTTAATTTAATTGTTTATCTCTTACTATTTAATTTATCTAACACACATATCATGTCATCCTTATAACATTAAAAATAAATGACCAAAATATCTATATAAAGTCTTTATACATCATATATTGATCATTAATAAATAAAATCACATTTACAAGTTTTACAACTTGATTTAACTTAATTTATCTATTTATTCATAACCTAAACATAGTCATGAAAAATACCAAAATAACTTTTTATTTTTTTATTTTCTGAGAAATATCAGTATATGATATTTTAGTTATAATATATTTTTCCTGAAATTGTTCAATTTTGTTTACTATTTTTAAATGGTCCAAAATAATCCGAAATTGTTACAATTATTATAAATTATCCTTTTATTCAAATATTATACAATTTATACGGTAGTCTATTGTTATCAAAACCTAGCTCCTGTAAACATTTCATATTTTTTTGAGTTATATTTTAGGAGTTATTACAGTTTGCTTTTAAAAATGCACTTTCTTATAAAAGCCATAACTCTCATTCTATACATCAACAAATTACCATCTTTGGACAGGATCTTAATAACTCAGTATATTAATATTATACAAAAGATCAGGATTTTTAAAACATCTAAAGTGGCTAAAACTGCCTTTGACACAAACTAACCTGTGACAGTTTTAACCTACAGTTTTTGTTCCACCCGCCTGGACTGTTTTACCAAAACAGTTATCATGGCTTGCTCAGTTAATATATTTGAGTTCTACCACTTGAATTTAATAGTTAACTCATAAATCTAACACCCCTCTTTTACGGATCACAAAATTAATTTGTGGATTTCAAATGGTAAGCTTTCAAAGTGTCTCAAAATTAGGATTTTCTCAAGCATAAAAACTAGTTTCCTTTTCTTTTGTTTTTCAAACAAATCAACACCCAAAATAATAAGACCTAAACATGAAATACTCTATAACATGAAGATCTAGTGTTATAAGGTTTATTATCAAAAACTCATTATTTGCTTCAAAACAACCACAATAAAACACAAGAAACTAATTAGGATTTTATACCTAGTGTTTGTGGCAATTTTTCTTCTTCTTCCAAAGTATTGAATGAAGTTTAAAGGCATGAAGAAGTTCTCTCTTCTCCCCTTGGAAATTTTGGCAGCCCCTTCCCTCTCTTAAATATTTTGCTCTCACTCTCTCTTTCTCTTAAACTAAGAAAATAGAAAATGAAGTAAACTCTTTTGCTACCAAATGAGGAGCTATATTTATGGCTATCAAAATGTATAGATATATCATATCTATGTATACATATTATCATTATATGACCCTCCATTTTCTTTGCTATCCCATAATTTGTAGATTTTAGACTAATAAGTTAGCTTTATTAGGGACAAGGGCTAGGATAGTTGGTATACCAACTTTGAAAATATGAAATAAAATAATAAATGAGCCCATGTGATTCATTGAACCACCCGACATTTTCCTCTTCTTTTTGCCCAATTTTTAATTTTCTTTATTTACTTAATTTGCTATTTTAATCTTCCAGAAGATCCATCCCAAGTTGGGCTAAGGTTTGGACACATCTTAATTTCATTTGGGCTCTCTAATAAATTGTTTGGGCCACTAGAACTATCATGGGTCCAATACATAAATTTTATATTACCCTAGTTATTTAATTATGGTTCTTAGTCCACTCATTTTGGACTTTTTAAATAATTACTCATATTGGTTTAATTACATAACCCAATTAGACTTGTTTTAATTAGGTTTAAAATAAATAATTAAATTGAGATAATAAAATTAATTTCTTAGGTTAGTCTACTAGTATATATTTTAAATATTAGAAATCTTCCATAAGTATAACCCTTAGTTTATTTAATTCTCATACCTAATGTATATAATTAGGTTATAAAGCTTTCTTGTTATTATACATAATATGATAAATAAATATATACACATAATATATATATATATATATATATATATTCATTTAATCACATACACATCCTTTATAATTCACAAAGTATTTAATACATTGATAACAATTTAATATTCTCATTTACATTGTGACCTAATATTCTTGGTTATTATATTCTCCCCTTCTTATAAGAATTCCGTCTCCGGAATTACAACATAAGGTTACACAATAAGATTCGGATAATTCTTCCTCATTTTTTCTTCGAGTTCCCACGTAGCTTCTTCAGCATTGTGGTTCCTCCAAAGAATTTTGACAGAATGTATAACCTTATTTCTTAACTTATGCTCTTTCCTATCTAAAATATCTATAGGAATTTCTTTATATGACAAGTTCTTTTCAACTTGAATCGGCTCATAAGATATAACGTGCTTGTAATCAGGCTTATATGGACGCAATACTGACGCATGAAACACATTGTGAACATGTTCCAGTTCAAGAGGTAGAGCTACCTCGTACGCCACTTCACCTATTTTCTTCAATATCTCAAACGGTCCTATAAATCTCGGACTTAATTTCTCTTTCTTACCAAATCTAATTTTTCCTTTCTAGAGAGATACTTTCAAAAACGCGAAGCTTCCCACTTCGAAATCTCTTTTCTTGCGATGTAAATCCACATATTTCTTCTGTTTGTCTTGAGCTGCAACTAGACGAGCTCTTATCACGTTGATGATCTCCACGGTCTGCTGCACTAATTCTGGCCCCAATAATTTTCGTTCACCTACCTTATCCCAACATAAGGGCGTTCTACATTTCCTACCATATAATGATTCGTACGGTGGCATACCAATGCTCGCGTGATAACTATTATTATATGAAAACTCTACTAACGGAAGATGATCCTCCCAACTTCTCTTAAAGTCCATCACACAGGCTCTGAGCATGTCTTCTAATATCTGAATCGTTCGCTCGCTTTGACCATCGGTCTGTGGATGATACGCGGTGCTTAACCTTAATTGTGTCCCCATTCTTTCTTGAAGACTCCTCCAAAAATTTGATGTGAAGCGCGGATCCCTATCAGATATAATTGATATCGACACTCCATGTCTTGAAACTATTTCCTTGATATATAATTTGGTGAGTTGATCCAGATTGTACATAATCTTGATCGGCAAAAAGTGCGCTGACTTTGTAAGACGATCCACTATCACCCATATTGCGTCGTAACCTTTCTGCGTAACTGGAAGTCCCACCACAAAATCCATCGTGACGTGCTCCCATTTTCATTCAGGAATCTCTAACAGCTGTAACAATCCACTGGGTCGTTGATGTTCTGCCTTGACTCGTTGGCAAGTTAAACATCGACTAACACATTTGGCAACCTCTCTCTTCATATTCGGCTATCAAAAATGTTGACGCAAATCTTGATACATCTTCGTACTACCCGGGTGAATTGAGTATGTCGTACTGTGCGCTTCTTGCAAAATCTCCTCTCTTAATTCTGGTACTGAAGGTACCCAAACTCGCTCTTCGAACCTCAACAATCCGATGCCATCGATTTTATACTTCAACTCTTCACCTTCAGCTAACCGTTTCTTAACGTTACCACATTCTTCATCATTCTTTTGAGCCTCTTTCACCTTATCTAATAAGGTTGGACTTGCTTCCACCTTCATCACTTTCTCCTCCGAATCATTTGGCTTTTTCACCTCCAACTGCATTCTAGCCATTTCTTTTACTAATTCTTTCTGCCCTGTCAATGCAAATAACTTCTCTCTAGTCTTTCTGCTTAAAGCATCTGCCACTACATTGGCCTTTCCCGGATGGTATAAAATATCACAATCGTAGTCCTTGATCAATTCTAACCACCTCCTCTGCCTCATGTTCAATTCCTTTTGTGTAAAGATATACTTCAGACTCTTGTGATCTGTATATATCTCACACTTTTCCCCATAGAGATAATGTCTCCATATTTTAAGGGCAAACACTACTGCTTCCAACTCCAAGTCATGGGTAGGGTATCCCTTTTCATAGTCCTTCAAGTGACGTGACGCATACACAATGACTTTACCATTCTGAATCAGCACACAACCCAGTCCCTTATAAGACGCATCACTATATACTGTAAAACCTCTCGTACTATCTAGTAAGGATAACACAGGTGCTTCACTTAGTCGCTTCTTCAATTCCTGAAAACTCTGCTCACATTTCTTCGTCTATGCATACTTAACAGTCTTCCTTGTCAGATTAGTCAGTGGCGTCGCTATCTTCGAGAAATCTTGAATGAACCTCCGATAATATCCTGCCAATCCCAAGAAACTTCTGACTTTTATCGACGTCTTCAGTTGTCCCCAATTTTTCACCGCTTCTACCTTTGCTGGATCAACAGAAATTCCTTCATTGTCGATAACATGTCCCAAAAATTGAACTCTCTTCAACCAGAATTCACACTTCGAAACTTTCGCGTATAATTTCTCCTTTCTTAATGTCTCCAGTACTATCCTTAGATGTTCGGCATGCTCCTCTTCAGTTTTCGAATACACCAATATATCATCAATGAACACAACCACAAACTTGTCCAAGTATTGCTTGAACACTCTGTTCATCAAGTCCATAAATACGGCTGGCGCATTTGTCAGTCTAAATGACATCACTAAAAACTCATAATGACCATAACGAGTTCTAAATGCTGTCTTTGGTACATCCTCTATCCTCACCTTCAACTGATGATAACCAGTCCTCAAATCAATCTTTGAAAAATATTTCGCTCCTTTAAGTTGATCAAACAGAACGTCTATTCTCAGTAACAAATACTTATTCTTGATTGTCACCTTATTTAATTCCCTATAATCCATACACAACCTCATCGATCCATCATTCTTCTTTACAAATAACACCGGTGCTCCCCACGGAGATACACTAGGTTGAATGTACTTCTTGTCCAACAACTCTTGCTACTGGACCATTAACTCTTTAATTTCTACAGGAGCCATCCTATATGGTGCTTTCAATATTGGTGCTATCCCTGGTACTAAATCAATTACAAACTCTATTTCTCGGTCTGGTGGGAGTCCCGACAATTCCTTTGGAAAAATATCCCCAAACTCGTTAACTATAGGTATCTTCCCTATGTCAAAATTCACCATTCGTGTATCCACTACATGAGCCAAATATCCCTCACATCCTTTCTTTAACATTTTCTTGGCCTGCATCATCGTCAGACAACTCGATTGCCTTGGCGACTTGCTACCATAAAATACAACCTTAGACTTATTTGGTGTCTTAAGGCGTATGTTCTTCTTCTGACAGTCAATAACTGCCTCATGGTTAAACAACCAATCCATTCCTAGGATCACATCAAATTCTCCTAAGCATATCGGAATTAAATTCAAGCTTAACCTATGTCCCCTTATTTCCACATAACAGTTTCTATGGATATACTCAACAAGAACCACTTCTTTATTTGCAACCTCTATATTCATTGGGTTTCTAACTTTTCACGAGGTAACTCTAGCCTTATAGAAAATTCATCAGATACAAATGAATAGGTAGCTCCCGAATCAAATAATACATATGCATTTATATTATTGATCGGAATAATACCTGACACCACCTCCTTGGATGCCACTGCGTCTTGAACTGTCATATTGAATGTTCTAGCTGTTGGCTTGCTCTGCTGTGCTAGCCCTCCAATGGTTAATTTGGGGTTACTGCCCTTGTTGCCGCTTCCTCCATCAGTATTCTTCTTCAACGGACAATCCTTGAATCTATGTCCCGTTCCTCCACATGAAAAGCAACCTCTCTTCTTTGATTTGGGACAATCTGGAGAAATATGTCCTTCCTGACCGCAATTATAACAAACATACTTCCCCTTCATACACTCCCCATAGTGATTTTTCCCACATTTGCTACATGTCGATTTCATCTGCTATGAACCCGGTCTATCTTTAAACCCGAGTCCGGTACCGTCAAGATACTACCTACTCAACATATTCTTACAACATCAGAGTAAATATTAAAATATTACAATATAATTCAACCTACTCCCAGGTACGAAGACTTTTTACATAACTACCTCAAATGATATTATAACATTATTATATAATATATTACAACCCGTCATATACTTTAACTATTATACCTTAACAATTAATAACTCTTATCTTCTTCTGACCATTCTGGTCCTTCCGCATAACTGTAAAATTTTTTAGAATTTGCAAGAGTGAGCATTTAATTGTCCAGCAAGTATAAGCAGTGAATAAACAACATTCATGACTAGAATAATCTTTTTGAAACTTCAACAATTGAATAATAATTGTGAAGCGTCTCAAATAAATAGGAATAAATTTTTTTTTGTTAAACATTTTTCATGAGTAACATAATCCTAAACACATCAACAGATGTGCTAAACTCAGAATTGATATTTATGTGTTAGACCCATGATAGTTCTAAAGGCCCAAAAATTCGGGTTCCGTAACCTTGGCATTTGGTGCTCACGATCCAAAATCTTCATACACATTCTATAACTAAGCGGAATAAATAAACATAAATTATTTATTACATAAGGTTCTACATCAAATCTCAAGGGTTTAATAACCTTTATTTATTACATACCTTAATAACCACAAAAGGTTTACGTAAATAATTTACATAGGATAACAACATAATTAAACATGTATTATCTATTCTTGCACTTTTCCTTTCCCTTTGTCCTTGTTGGATGTCTTTAGCTTAACTGAAATAAACGTCATGATATAGCAAGGGTGAACAACTAATTCGCTCAGCAAGTTTAAATATAAGAAAGATATATCATGATTAGATAGAATTATCTTATGAACTTTCAACAATATATAATGATTGTGAAGAAACGAAAGTCAAGCTTCAATAAATGAAAGATTTAATAAATAATGCTGAGTGGTCAGCAATGACCATGAACATGTACGAAGGTTTATCAGCAATTACACTGGACCTTTTAAAAGTTTTGGTAATCAAGGGGATCAGCCTTTCATACCCGGTGAATATGCATACCACTTAAAGTCGGGCAATTATTCGTTTGTATTCGATATATTGCCTTAAAAAAATATTCTTTTTCTCAGTCGAAGAGTCCGTACCAACAATTGGTTTGGAACAGCTTTTAGAAACGTATTTTAACAAATTTAATCATGTTCGGTTTAGCTGATACAACTAGCTAAGACCTAGATCATAAACAGTTCATAAATAATAGAACTTAAATTATTTCACAGTTCAAATAATAGAACAAGAAATCAATTGCACTAAGTGTGAATAACAATAATCATTATGGAGGTGGAATAATCAACAATAATTATCCACTAACATGCTTTTAAAAAAATATAACTCAAGTTTGAGTTAGAAAACTTGCCTCGATTGCAGTTTACTGCTACACAATTTAAGTTAACTTCTTAAAGAAAGACCTAAATTGATAAGATTGATCTTTCAATTAGCATAACATATATTGACTTATAATACTACTACCCTTGTATTAAATTATCTAACATTTAGTCACATAATTAAACATTAGATATCACATCAAATCCTTAGTAATATTATCATCCCTTGATAATATTGCTATCACAAAATCATTATCTTAAACTCTCATCTAATATTATTAATCTTTTAATAATATTTTAATCTCTTATTAATATTATTAATCACTTAATAATATTTTAATCTCTTATTAATATTATTAATCATTTAATAATACTTTAATTACTTACTAATATTATTAATCATTTAATAATATTTTAACAATTTATTAATATTATTAATCATTTAATAATATTTTATTTATTTACTAATATGATTAATCATTTAATAATATTTTATTTAATCACGAATATTATTAATTATTTAATAATATTTTATTCATTCACTAATATTATTATTTATTTAATAATATTTTATTCATTTATAAATAATTTAATTTAATTGTTTATCTCTTACTATTTAATTTATCTAACACACATATCATGTCATCCTTATAACATTAAAAATAAATGACCAAAATATCCTTATAAAGTCTTTATACATCATACATTGATTATTAATAAATAAAATCACATTTACAAGTTTTACAACTTGATTTAACTTAATTTATCTATTTATTTATAACCTAAACATAGCCATGAAAAATACCAAAGCAACTTTTTATTTTTTTTTCTTTTTTGAAAAATATCAGTATATGATATTTTAGTGATAATATATTTTTCCTGTAATTTTTTTAATTTTGTATACTATTTTTAAATGGTCCAAAACTGTCCGAAATTGTTACAATTATTATAAATTATCCTTTTGTTCAAAAATTATAAAATTTATACGCTAGTCTCCTGTTATAAACCTAGCTCCTATAAAAATTTCATATTTTTCTGAGTTGTATTTTAGGAGTTATTACATTTTATTTTTAAATACGCACTTTCTTATAAAAGCCATAACTCTCATTCTATACATCAACAAATTACCATCTTTGGATATGATCTTAATAACTCAGTATATTAATATTCTACAAAAGATCAGGATTTTTAGAGCACCTAAAGTGGCTGAAACTGCCTTTGACACAAACTAACCTGTGATAGTTTTAACCTACAGTTTTTGTTCCACCCGCCTGGACTATTTTACCAAAACAGTTGTCATGGCTTGCTCAGTTAATATATTTGAGTTCTACCACTTGGGTTTAACAGTTAATTCATAAATCTAACACCCCTCTTTTACGGATCACAAAATTAATTTGTGGATTTCAAATGGTAAGCTTTCAAAGTGTCTCAAAATTAGGATTTTCTCAAGCATAAAAACTAGTTTCCTTTTCTTTTGTTTTTCAAACAAATCAATACCCAAAAGAATGAGACCTAAACATGAAATACCCTATAACATAAAGATCTAGTGTTTGTGACGCCCCCAAATTCGGGTCTCCAAATACTCGGATTCGGTCATCACGATCCAACATAAACATCCACTTATAACAACATATGGTATCTAAAATGCGGAATAAAATAAACATACGTTGTTCATTACAAGGTGTTACTAGTCCCAGAATACAAATAACCTTAAACACATACACAATCCATACCCTAATTGCTATCAGGGATTAAATTACATTACAGTAATTAACTACACATAATTTTATTTTCTGCTACATGAAGCCTATCACTTCATCTTTTCCTTCCCTTTGTTCTTCCCTGACGTCTCGGGTTTAGCTGCAATGAAGTCATGATATGGCAAGAATGAGCAACGAGTTTGCCCAGCAAGTTTAAGTACGACAATAAGGATATATCATGATGAAGGGATATTAAAGGAATTTCAACATTAGAAAAATCAGAAGCAAGAACAATAATCGCTTTTAGAACAATTGATAGTCAAATAGACTTTGAACGATAACTTCCAAAGGAGTCAATAGCTGGTTGACCCTCTGGTTACTGGCTACAGAATAACGTACTTGAGGGGATCAGCCTCGCGTACCCTATGTATATGCATAACATTTAATTCTGCTATTTGTACCTTATATACGGTACGTGGGGTACTCCCCTATAAATAAAGGGGTGTTCATACAGTCTAAGAATCCTTACCATTGATTGGTTCAGATAGCTTTTATAAATTCTCACATATTTGTCTGACCGAACAAGGGTTCAGACTTAACCATGAATGGTTTATAAATTCCTGAATTTAAATATACGAATCTCAAATGCACGAGTGCGAATGTCAATAAATATACAGATGTGGAATAATTTAGAAAGTAATTAGACCACTTAAGGCATGCTTGGAGATAAAAACTCAAGCTTAAAGAATAACTTGCAACAGTATATATATATACCTTTTTGCACGAATTAAAAATAGTGCATAAGGCTTAGAAATTTGCTCAATGTAAAAGTTGAGTAAAGAAGAACTTGCAATAATGTAAGAAGTTTAGGGTTAGGAACTTGCCTGCTTGCTCAGCTACAGATAAATTCTAGCTTTAATTAATTGATCTCGAGTGACCTATCATTGGATAAAGTCGGCTTATCAATTATTATGACATGATTGTATCTTGGCACGCTTTACTATACCATTTACTTAGCAATTAAATAATTCATCATCTATATTTAATTACCATTTAACATTAGTTAAACGAAAATTTATTAATGACCTTTAGCTATTATTTAAACAGATAATAATTAATCATGGTCACTATCATTTGAATACTCAATTTATTACCTTTAATTGTATCTAGGTATGGTTTAACAATCCTTATAAAATAAATTTATTTTGGTTTAAAGATAACGAAAAACCATTGATCAATTATTTAGTTGATTTACTCTTAATTACCATTACCTTAGGGGTAATTTAGTAATTATTATACTTGTTCTTTATTCAACATTAATTAATGTATAAATTTACACACACTTAATTATTATTAAATATTAATAATCGCTAAGTGTTTATTATCTTTATTTATTAAGTCCCAAAAATAATTAACTTATTAATCTCCCTCATACTTAATCATTATTTCATTGATGATTAAGTACTTACCATCCTTATTATTTCGTAACTCCATTCATACTTAATTATTATTATTATTAAATAATAATTAAATACTTAGTACCTTTATTTATTATTTATTAATAAATAATAAATAATTATTTTATTAACTTTATTCATATTTAATTATTATTATTATTAAATAATAATTAAATATTTATTATCTTTATTTATTATCTATTAATAAATAATAAATAATTATTTTATTAACTTTATTCATATTTAATTATTATTATTATTAAATAATAATTAAATATTTATTATCTTTATTTATTATCTTTAATAAATAATAAATAATTATTTTATTAACGTTATTCATATTTAATTATTATTATTATTAAATAATAATTAAATATTTATTATCTTTATTTATTATCTATTAATAAATAATAAATAATTATTTTATTAACTTTATTATTATAGATTAAACAACAACAATTAAGTATTTATTGTCTTTATTTATTATTTATTGATAAATAATAAATAATTATTTACTCACTTTACTCATGTTTGATTATTGTTTAATACCAATTAACTAATAATTAAATAATTAACTTTGTTCACACTTACTTATTATAATAATTAAATACTCAATATAATACATAATTGGTAATATTTTATCGGTGTATGATTAACTCCAATAATAATACCAGAATTTCTTAATCGCAATGAACCAACATAGTGCAATACCAACTGTTGAATCCAAGCAATATTATACAATTAACCAATACCAAATTTCTAATCAAAATGAACCAACAAAAATCATCACAATCCATCCTGGCCTTTATGGCTTTCTATACATAGATTTCCCCCAAGCCAAATGGCAACAACCCAATACACAGAAGCAATTTAATCCAATACAGAGAAAGTTTTGAATTTGATACTATACACAGGTTTCCCAGAAATGTCAGCAAAATCGATTAAAACTCACTAAGGATTCCATACTCAGATTTCCAAAAGGGAGAAAAATATACATTAACAGATTTGTAAACCTAAACAAGAACAACATATTACAACCGAAACAATGTATATTCTAATACCACATGTTAACACAGTCGGCAACCCCAAATTCCAAGTTCAGAAAAATTATACAATCCTTAAAGAAAACTATGAATGAACTAACTGAAGCATCACAACTCATATACCTTCCTGCTGACCGATTTGCTTGTCTCCTTCTCCTTCCAAAATAAGAAACGAATTCGGACATTTACAGTGGCTCCCCTCTTTAAGAATTTCAAACCCTAATTGTTTTCAAATTGGGAAACTCACAAACGCAGAAATCGGCAGCTTTGTGGTTGGGGGGTCCAATTTATAGTAAAAATTTTGCCCAAATAGTTTGGGTATTACCCAAATTGATCGGTTAAGGACCGATGGTCGGAGGGAGTGGCAGTTGACGGTCCACCTCAAGCCCCATCACGCCATCTGTGACTTGCCGGCAGGACCTTGAGCCACGCGTTCTCGCCGGATTTTCTGGGACCTCTGGTCCATGCGACGTTTGCTCGGTCGCCGATACCGATCCTCATTTGGCCGCCGGTAGGCGCGCTTTTCCTTCGGTCCAAGCAGCTGGTCAGCCATCACACCGTCCGCTCGCTTCGAGCTGTCGCCGGCGCATGCCTGGCGACGCCTTCTCCTCGACTCGTCCCTGTTAGGCCTGCTACTTGAGAGATTAGGCTGCAGAGTTCTCCCCCAAATTGATTTCGTCAATATGAAACCCTCCCAAATGATTTTGCCGATTTTAGTCCCACCGGTTAGATTTGCTTTTCCCAAATTCCTTATCGCTTGCCCCCAAATGGATCCGAACCGGCTAAAAAAAAAATTGGACTGACCCGGCTGGCAATTGTGTTTGGGCTCAACCCAATAGGGTTGGGCCGGTTGATTAATTCAAAAAGGGCGGCCCAAAAGGAAAATAAAAGAAATGTAATTTGGGCTTAAATCAAAATAAATAGGTGAAATGGGCCACTCTAAATAAGGAGAATCGGCCCAATTTAAATGAACCGTCTTGTATTTCTGACATTTAAATTAAATAACTAAACCAATTTATTTAAATTATTTAATATAACCATAATTCTTTATTCAAATTATTTAATTCGATAATGATAAAATTATTTATTAATTTCCCAAATTTGATGCCAATCAAATGCTTAGGTTAACCCACTAATTTATTCAACCTACTAGTGAGCCCCCTTAAGGTAAGGAAAATTATTGAACCATATAGTTATTTAATTAAATAATAATTATTACAGGGATCCAATTAAATTGGTAAAATTAATTAAAGTGAATTTCATTTATTAAAATAATTCGATACAATGTTTAAAAATTTCTGGACATTACATCCTCTCCCCCTTATAAAAATTCCGTCCTCGGAATTTCTACCTAAGGTTACTCGAATAATTGGGGGTAATTCGCTCTTATTTTCTCTTCGAGTTCCCACGTGGCTTCTTCCACCGCGTGATTTCTCCAGAGAACTTTCACCGAGTGAATGATTTTATTCCTCAGCTTCTGCTCTTTTCTATCCAGTATTTGAACAGGAACCTCCTCGTACGATAAATCCCTCTCGACTTGAATTGGTTAATAGGAGATAACATGTTTATAGTCTGGCTTATATGGACGTAGCACCGATACATGAAACACGTTGTGGATGTGCTCAAGTTCAGGAGGTAATGCTACCTCGTACGCCACTTCGCCTATTCTCCTTAGTATTTCAAAAGGTCCTATGAACCTAGGGCTCAATTTGCCCTTTTTCCCAAAACGGATTTTGCCTTTCCAGGGAGATACCTTCAGAAACACAAAACTTCCAACTTCAAAGTCTCGTTTCTGGCGATGTAAGTCGGCATACTTCTTCTGGCGGTCCTGTGCTGCTACTAACCGTTGTCTTATTACTTTAATGATTTCCACGGTTTGTTGTACCAATTCTGGTCCCAACAACCTCCGTTCACCAACTTCATCCCAACACAACGGTGTTCGACACTTTCTTCCGTATAATGCTTCGTACGGTGGCATACTAATGCTAGCATGGTAACTATTGTTGTAGGCGAACTCTACCAGTGGCAAATGATCGTCCTAGCTGCCACTTAAGTCCATCACCACTGCTCGGAGCATATCCTCTAGAGTCTGAATTGTTCGCTCACTCTGACCATCAGTCTGAGGGTGATACGCCGTACTCATTCTTAACTGTGTTCCCAGTCTCTCCTGTAGACTTCTCCAAAAATTTGACGTGAAGCGCGGATCCCTGTCAGACACAATAGATACCGGCACTCCATGTCGTGATACTATTTCCTTCACATAAAGTTTCGCCAACTGCTCCAATTTGTACCTGATCTTGATCGGTAGAAAATGGGCAGACTTGGTCAACCGGTCTACGATCACCCAGATAACGTCTAGACCCTTTTGCGTTGTTGGAAGTCCCACCACAAAATCCATTGTGATGTGCTCCCACTTCCATTCGGGAATCTCTAAGGGTTGCAACAATCCGCTCGGCCGTTGGTGCTCTGCCTTGATCCTCTGACAGGTTAAACACCGGCTGACGAATTCTGCAACTTCCCCCTTCAAATGCGGCCACCAATAATGCTGGTGAAGATCTTGATACATCTTGGTGCTACCTGGATGTACCGAAAATCTCGTATTATGGGCCTCCTGCAAAATTTCTTCCCTTAGGTCCGGTACATAGGGTATCCAGATCCTTCCCTCGAATCTCAGCAATCCTGTGCTGTCAACCTTATACTTCGAGGCTTTTCCCTCCGATAACTGTCTCTTAATGTCAATACATTCCTCGTCAAATTCTTGAGCCTCCTGTATCTTATCCAGTAGAGTTGGACCTACCGTCACGGCGAACACCTTTTCGTCCACCTCCATTGGATACCTAACTTCCAGCTTCAGACGTTCAAAGTCCCGTATCAATTCCTCCTGGACTGTCAGCTGCATCAATTTCACCTTGCCTTTCCTGCTTAAGGCATCAGCCACTACATTTGCTTTGCCCGGATGGTACAGAATTTCACAGTCGTAGTCCTTGATCAATTCTAACCATCGGCGCTGCCTCATGTTCAGCTCCTTTTGAGTGAAGATATATTTCAGACTTTTGTGATCCGTATATATCTCGCACTTCTCCCCGTATAGGTAGTGCCTCCAAATCTTCAAGGCAAACACCACCGCGGCTAACTCCAGGTCGTGAGTCGGATAACCCTTCTCATAATCCTTCAGCTGACGCGATGCGTACGCCACGACCTTGCCGTGTTGCATTAGTACACATCCAAGACCCTTGTGTGATGCATCGCTATACACTACGAAACCCCCAGTGTTGTCCGGTAAGGTTAACACTGGTGCTTGGCTAAGTCTCTTTTTCAACTCCATGAAACTTTCCTCACATTTCTCCGACCAAACAAATTTAACTGTTTTCCTGGTGAGATTGGTCAATGGCGATGCTATCTTGGAAAAATCCTGTATGAACCTTCGATAGTATCCCGCTAATCCCAAGAAACTCCTGATCTCCGTCAGCGTCTTCGGCTGCTCCCAATTGATAACGGCTTTCACCTTTGCAGGGTCTACCGAAACGCCATTCTTGTCTATGACATGACCCAGAAACTGCACTCTCTGCAACCAAAACTCACACTTAGAAAACTTTGCATACAATTTCTCCCTCCTGAGAGCTTCTAATACAATCTTTAAATGTTCAGCATGCTCCTCCTCTGTTTCTGAATACACCAAGATGTCATCGATGAATACAACTACGAACTTGTCCAAGTACTGCTTGAACACTCTGTTCATCATATCCATGAATGCTGCTGGTGCATTCGTCAATCCAAAAGACATTACCAGAAACTCGAAGTGCCCGTAACGAGTTCTGAATGCAGTCTTCGGGATATCTTCTTGCCTCACCTTCAGCTGATGATAGCCTGTTCTTAAGTCGATCTTGGAAAAGTACTTCGCTCCTTTAAGTTGATCAAACAGATCGTCGATTCTAGGAAGCGGATACCTATTCTTAATCGTAACTTTGTTTAACTCCCGGTAGTCGATACAAAGTCGCATAGAACCATCTTTCTTCTTTACAAACAGAACTGGCGCTCCCCACGGGGACACGCTCGGTCTGATATAACCTTTATCTAACAGCTCCTGCAGTTGCACCATCAACTCCTTCATCTCTACAGGTGCCATTCGATACGGCGGCTTCGATATTGGTGCAGTTCCCGGTACCAAATCGATAACGAACTCGGTTTCCCTATCCAGCGGCAGTCCCGGAAGTTCATCGGGAAAGACATCGGTGAAACCTCTCACGACTGGTATTTGACTCATCTCATCCCCGACCTGACGAGTATCGACCACATAGGCCAAATAACACACGCAACCTTTCTTAAGTAATCTTCTCGTCTGCATCATAGTAAGACAACAAGATTGTCTTGGTGACTTACTGCCGTAAAATACTACCTTCGACTTATTAGGAGTCTTCAGGTGTACACACTTTTCCTTACAATCAATAACTGCTCCGTGGGTTGATAGCCAATCCATTCCCAGGATTACATAAAACTCTCCCAGCCGAATGGGTATCAAATCCACGTTGAGCTTAAATCCTCGCAATTCAACACAACAATTCCTATGAATGTGTTCTACAGGGACAATTTCTTTGTTTGCTACTTCTACGTTCATAGGGTGTTCTAATTTTTCACAAGGTGAATTTAACTGCTTAGCGAATTCTTCAGAAACAAAAGAACAAGTAGCACCCAAATCAAATAACACATATGCATTTATATTATTGATTGGGATGATACCTGACACCACGTCCTTGGATTCCATTGCATCCTGGACAGTCATGTTGAACGTGCGGGCTGTTGGCCTGTTAGCTTGACTGGCTGGTGCCCCATAGCTCAGTCGGTTATTGTTCCCGCTGTTGTTGTTCCTGTTGCCACTCCCGGCGTCACCCTTCTTCTTCGGACAATCCCTCATTTGGTGGTCGGGTGCTCCACATGAAAAACATCCCCCCTTTGGCTTATTCTGACATTGGGGAGCCATGTGCCCCAGTTGCCCACACCGGTAACAAACACTCTTTCCCTTCATGCATTCTCCCATGTGGTTCTTGCCACAATTACTGCACCTTCCTGGCTTCTTCGCCTCCCCTCCAGACTGGTTTCCTCCGGGTTTATTACTCCCGAGTGATTGGCTTTTATTCCATTTGCGCTTATTGGGGTTGCTGCCCCCGCTGCTTCCTGACTTCTGGCCTTCATGACCCTTCTTCTTTTCCTGATTATACTTAGCCAGGGCCTCACTGCCACCCTCTGCAATGATTGCCCTCTCCATCAACTCTGCAAATGTCTTGATTTTTAGTACCGCAACCGAACGGTATAACCATGGTTTTAACCCTTGCTCAAACCTACGGGCTTTCCTTTCCTCGGTGCTGACCTGGTGAGTTGCAAACCGTGCCAACTCATTGAACTTAGCTGCGTACTCCGCCACAGACATGTTCCCTTGTTTTAGTTCCAGGAACTTGATCTCCATCTCTTGCTTCATGCTCTCTGGAAAGTAATTTTCCAAGAACATTTCCTTAAAACGATCCCAAGCGACAGTGCCTTCTTCCACTCGGCCTCTGTTGGCCTTCCACTAGTAGTTTGCCTCGCCTTTTAACATGAAGGTAGCAAAACTCGTTTTCTGTTCCTCTGCCAACCTTGCCACCTCAAAGACCTTCTCTATCTCTTCTATCCAGGTCTGTGCTTCTATTGGGTTAAGAGTTCCCTTGAACTCGGGTGGTCCGACCAATTTGAAATCCTTGAAATTTGCCAGATGATGCACTGGCTCGGCCGCTGCTTGGGCCCCTCCCTGTGGCGGCCTTGATTGCATGGCTTATGCCAGAATTTCGGCGAACATCCTCATTGGGTTGGATTGATTTCCAACTTCGCTCTCTGATTCCTTAACTCGTTGGTTACGCGGCCTTCCTCTCGGCATGGTTTGAATGAGGAAACTGATGACTTTTACCTATAGATTTATATTTTACATGACATGTTATTAAAATAAGCAATCAAGGACAAAATATCTATCAACACATTTGATTTAAGTGAAACATCTGCATTTATATTCATATACCACTGTTTTGTTACAAGACTAAACCTGTGGCATACTTCTATAAATGCGCCACTGTGTGCCTACCCATTAATAATCTTTCCCCCAAGACAAAAGTGGGGAATCCTAACCTTCCATCCCTCAAAACACAAAAGTTGGGGTTTAACTGCTACCCCAAGCATAAATACAAATATAAAGCTTCACAAAACAACATAAATATGTCCCTAATATGACAAAAAGTGGGATTGACTGTACTAAAGAGAATCAACTGCTCCATCGAGTCACTGCACATCACGACGGATCCGAGCCTGCTGACCAGAGAATGCTCCATCCCCTACCCTGCGACGAACTGAGCAGCTAGACTCGCCTGCCTCAAACCGGGGCCTCCTGTAGGCTGCATCTAGGGCATATCCTAGGGTCTCGATCCTCACCGCTCCAGCCTCTAACCGGTCCTCCAATAGGTCAACTCTACTTGCTGCTTTGACCCAGGCGTCCCTCACTCGGACATTTTCAGCAACTTCCAGCCCAATCTCGAACTTCATGGCCTCCTGCTTGGCCTTCAGGTGGGCGATCTGCAGATCCCTCTGCTCCAGTCTCTCCCTCAACTCAGCGTTTTGGGCCACTAGCTGATGTAGCAGTGGTCCGACCTGCTGTGCTGAGGACTCGTAGCCCTGTAGCTGTGACTTTGCCACTCCCAAGTCGTGCTCGAGCTGGTAGGCCAGGTCTCTGTACTGGTCCTCCATGAACTGATGGGTCTGATTTTGCTCTTCCAAGTGAGCTACCCGATCCTCCAGCTCCTCATTCCTACTAGTCAACCCCTCGATGATATCATCGGCAGTGGACCCCATGCCATCAACATCAGCAGGTGGCTTCTCTCCCTCGGTCTCGGGGTCCTCCTCCTCAGCCTCTGGATCCTGACTGCCCGACCTCATGACTCTACCTACCACCGGCTCTGGTAGCTCCCTATGGTAGTCCTCCTCCGGCTCAGACTCCTCCTGTAAAAATCCTGGGGCAGTAGGAGCATAGCCCACCAGCTGCTCCGCAACTACTGGTATGTCTGTAAATACCTCCTCCTCCTCACGGGCTCCACTGGTCTCCCCTACGGCAGTCATCCTACAAACACACAAAAACTAACATTAGTACAGCAATAAAATATATTCATTGAAGAAATGAAATTATATTTCATTGGGTACTACTCGACTCGATGAATTCCCCAATTCATCAAAACCACATATGATAAATCTCCTCGATTTATCTCCTAATACTCAATACGAGTTTACTATGAAGGTTATAACCTAGGTTTCGCGATCCTAAAGTTTATAACCTATAGCTCTGATACCAACCTGTGACGCCCCCAAATTCGGGTCTCTAAATACCCGGATCCGGTCATCACGATCCAACATAAACATCCACCTATAACAACATATGGTATCTAAAATGCGGAATAAAATAAACATACGTTGTTCATTACAAGGTGTTACTAGTCCCAGAATACAAATAACCTTAAACACATACACAATCCATACCCTAATTGCTATCAGGGATTAAATTACATTACAGTAATTAACTACACATAATTTTATTTTCTGCTACATGAAGCCTATCACTTCATCTTTTCCTTCCCTTTGTTCTTCCCTGACGTCTCGGGTTTAGCTGCAATGAAGTCATGATATGGCAAGAATGAGCAACGAGTTTGCCCAGCAAGTTTAAGTACGACAATAAGGATATATCATGATGAAGGGATATTAAAGGAATTTCAACATTAGGAAAATCAGAAGCAAGAACAATAATCGCTTTTAGAACAATTGATAGTCAAATAGACTTTGAACGATAACTTCCAAAGGAGTCAATAGCTGGTTGACCCTCTGGTTACTGGCTACAGAATAACGTACTTGAGGGGATCAGCCTCGCGTACCCTATGTATATGCATAACATTTAATTCTGCTATTTGCACCTTATATACGGTACGTGGGGTACTCCCCTATAAATAAAAGGGTGTTCATACAGTCTAAGAATCCTTACCATTGATTGGTTCAGATAGCTTTTATAAATTCTCACATATTTGTCTGACCGAACAAGGGTTCAGACTTAACCATGAATGGTTTATAAATTCCTGAATTTAAATATACGAATCTCAAATGCACGAGTGCGAATGTCAATAAATATACAGATGTGGAATAATTTAGAAAGTAATTAGACCACTTAAGGCATGCTTGGAGATAAAAACTCAAGCTTAAAGAATAACTTGCAACAGTATATATATATACCTTTTTGCACGAATTAAAAATAGTGCATAAGGCTTAGAAATTTGCTCAATGTAAAAGTTGAGTAAAGAAGAACTTGCAATAATGTAAGAAGTTTAGGGTTAGGAACTTGCCTGCTTGCTCAGCTACAGATAAATTCTAGCTTTAATTAATTGATCTCGAGTGACCTATCATTGGATAAAGTCGGCTTATCAATTATTATGACATGATTGTATCTTGGCACGCTTTACTATACCATTTACTTAGCAATTAAATAATTCATCATCTATATTTAATTACCATTTAACATTAGTTAAACGAAAATTTATTAATGACCTTTAGCTATTATTTAAACAGATAATAATTAATCATGGTCACTATCATTTGAATACTCAATTTATTACCTTTAATTGTATCTAGGTATGGTTTAACAATCCTTATAAAATAAATTTATTTTGGTTTAAAGATAACGGAAAACCATTGATCAATTATTTAGTTGATTTACTCTTAATTACCATTACCTTAGGGGTAATTTAGTAATTATTATACTTGTTCTTTATTCAACATTAATTAATGTATAAATTTACACACACTTAATTATTATTAAATATTAATAATCGCTAAGTGTTTATTATCTTTATTTATTAAGGCCCAAAAATAATTAATTTATTAATCTCCCTCATACTTAATCATTATTTCATTGATGATTAAGTACTTACCATCCTTATTATTTCGTAACTCCATTCATACTTAATTATTATTATTATTAAATAATAATTAAATACTTAGTACCTTTATTTATTATTTATTAATAAATAATAAATAATTATTTTATTAACTTTATTCATATTTAATTATTATTATTATTAAATAATAATTAAATATTTATTATCTTTATTTATTATCTATTAATAAATAATAAATACTTATTTTATTAACTTTATTCATATTTAATTATTATTATTATTAAATAATAATTAAATATTTATTATCTTTATTTATTATCTTTAATAAATAATAAATAATTATTTTATTAACGTTATTCATATTTAATTATTATTATTATTAAATAATAATTAAATATTTATTATCTTTATTTATTATCTATTAATAAATAATAAATAATTATTTTATTAACTTTATTATTATAGATTAAACAACAACAATTAAGTATTTATTGTCTTTATTTATTATTTATTGATAAATAATAAATAATTATTTACTAACTTTACTCATGTTTGATTATTGTTTAATACCAATTAACTAATAATTAAATAATTAACTTTGTTCACACTTACTTATTATAATAATTAAATACTCAATATAATACATAATTGGTAACATTTTATCGGTGTATGATTAACTCCAATAATAATACCAGAATTTCTTAATCGCAATGAACCAACATAGTGCAATACCAACTGTTGAATCCAAGCAATATTATACAATTAACCAATACCAAATTTCTAATCAAAATGAACCAACAAAAATCATCACAATCCATCCTGGCCTTTATGGCTTTCTATACATAGATTTCCCCCAAGCCAAATGGCAACAACCCAATACACAGAAGCAATTTAATCCAATACAGAGAAAGTTTTGAATTTGATACTATACACAGGTTTCCCAGAAATGTCAGCAAAATCGATTAAAACTCACTAAGGATTCCATACTCAGATTTCCAAAAGGGAGAAAAATATACATTAACAGATTTGTAAACCTAAACAAGAACAACATATTACAACCGAAACAATGTATATTCTAATACCACATGTTAACACAGTCGGCAACCCCAAATTCCAAGTTCAGAAAAATTATACAATCCTTAAAGAAAACTATGAATGAACTAACTGAAGCATCACAACTCATATACCTTCCTGCTGACCGATTTGCTTGTCGCCTTCTCCTTCCAAAATAAGAAACGAATTCGGACATTTATAGTGGCTCCCCTCTTTAAGAATTTCAAACCCTAATTGTTTTCAAATTGGGAAACTCACAAACGCAGAAATCGGCAGCTTTGTGGTTGGGGGGTCCAATTTATCGTAAAAATTTTGCCCAAATAGTTTGGGTATTACCCAAATTGATCGGTTAAGGACCGATGGTCGGAGGGAGTGGCAGTCGACGGTCCACCTTAAGCCCCATCACGCCATCTGTGACTTGCCGGCAGGACCTTGAGCCACGCGTTCTCGCCGGATTTTTTGGGACCTCTGGTCCATGCGACGTTTGCTCGGTCGCCAATACCGATCCTCATTTGGCCGCCGGTAGGCGCGCTTTTCCTTCGGTCCAAGCAGATGGTCAGCCATCACACCGTCCGCTCGCTTCGAGCTGTCGCCGGCGTATGCCTGGCGACGCCTTCTCCTCGACTCGTCCCTGTTAGGCCTGCTACTTGAGAGATTAGGCTGCAGAGTTCTCCCCCAAATTGATTTCGTCAATATGAAACCCTCCCAAATGATTTTGCCGGTTTTAGTCCCACCGGTTAGATTTGGTTTTCCCAAATTCCTTATCGCTTGCCCCCAAACGGATCCGAACCGGTTAAAAAAAAAATTGGACTGACCCGGCTGGCAATTGTGTTTGGGCTCAACCCAATAGGGTTGGGCCGGTTGATTAATTCAAAAAGGGCGGCCCAAAAGGAAAATAAAAGAAATGTAATTTGGGCTTAAATCAAAATAAATAGGTGAAATGGGCCACTCTAAATAAGGAGAATCGGCCCAATTTAAATGAACTGTCTTGTATTTCTGACATTTAAATTAAATAACTAAACCAATTTATTTAAATTATTTAATATAACCATAATTCTTTATTCAAATTATTTAATTCGATAATGATAAAATTATTTATTAATTTCCCAAATTTGATGCCAATCAAATGCTTAGGTTAACCCACTAATTTATTCAACCTACTAGTGAGCCCCCTTAAGGTAAGGAAAATTATTGAACCATATAGTTATTTAATTAAATAATAATTATTACAGGGATCCAATTAAATTGGTAAAATTAATTAAAGTGAATTTCATTTATTAAAATAATTCGATACAATGTTTAAAAATTTCTGGACATTACAGTGTTTATTATCAAAAACTCATTATTTGCTTCAAAACAACCACAATAAAACACAAGAAACTAATTAGAGTTTTAGGATTTTATACCTAGTATTTGTGGCAATTTTTCGTCTTCTTCCAAAGTTTTGAATGAAGTTTAAAGGCATGAACAAGCTCTCTCTTCTCACTTTGGAAATTTTGGCAGCCCCCTCTCTCTTTTCTCTCACTCTCTCTCTCTTTAGAACTAAGAAAATGGAAAATGAAATAAACTCTTTTGCTAGCAAATGAGGAGCTATATTTATAGCTATAAAAATGTATAGATATATCATATATATGTATTACATAACCCTCCATTTTCTTAGCTATCCCATAATTTGTGAATTTTAGACTTATAAGTTAGCTTTATTAGGGATAAGGGCTAGGATAGTTGGTATACCAACTTTGAAAATATGAAATAAAACAATAAATGAGCCCATGTGATTCATTGAACCACCCGACATTTCCCTTTTCTTTTTGCCCAATTTTTGATTTTCTTTATTTACTTAATTTTCTATTTTAATCTTCTAGAAAATCCATCCCAAGTTGGGCTAATGTTTGGGCCAATCTTAATTTCATTTGGGCTCTCTTATAAATTGTTTGGACCACTAGAACTATCATGGGTCCAACACATAAATTGTACATTACCCTAGCCCAACTTGGGCAAAAAGAAGAGGAAATGTCGGGTGGTCATGTAATGGAGGGTCATGTAATGATAATATGTATACATATATATGATATATCTATACATTTTTATAGCTATAAATATAGCTCCTAATTTGCTAGCCAAAGTGTTTACTTCATTTTCCATTTTCTTAGTTCCAAAGAGAGAGAGAGAGAGTGAGAGCAAAATATTTAAGAGAGAGAGGGGGCTGCCAAAATTTTCAAGGGGAGAAGAGAGAGCTTGTTCATGCCTTTAAACTTCATTAATCAATACTTTGGAAGAAGAAGAAAAATTGCCACAAAAACTAGGTATAAAATCCTAAAACCCTAATTAGTATCTTGTGTTTTATTGTGGTTGTTTTGAAGCAAGTAATGAGTTTTTGATAATAAACCTTATAACACTAGATCTTCATGTTATAGGGTATTTCATGTTTAGGTCTCATTATTTTGGGTATTGATTTGTTTGAAAAACAAAAGAAAAGGAAACTAGTTTTTATGCTTGAGAAAATCCTAATTTTGAGACACTTTGAAAGCTTACTATTTTGAAATGTTAGTATACTGAGTTATTAAGATCCTTCCAAAGATGGTAATTTGTTGATGTATAGATTGCGAGTTATGACTTTTATAAGAAAGTGCATTTTTAAAAGTAAACTGTAATAACCCTTAAAATACAACTACGAAAAATGTGAAATATTTACAAGAGCTAGGTTTTGATAATAGGAGACTACCGTATAAATTTTATAATTTTTGAACAAAAGGATAATTTATAATAATTGTAACAATTTCGGACTGTTTTGGACCATTTAAAAATAGTAAACGAAATTGAAAATTACAGGAAAAAAATATTATCACTGAAATATCATATACTGATATTTTCCAGAAAAGAAAAAAAATAAAAAGTTATTTTGGTATTTTTCATAGCTATGTTTAGGTTATGAATAAATAGATAAATTAAGTTAAGTCAAGTTGTAAAACTTGTAAATGTGATTTTATTTATTAATGATCAATATATAATGTATAAAGACTTTATAAGGATATTTTGGTCGTTTATTTTTAATGTTATAAGGATGACATGCTATGTGTGCTAGATAAATTAAATAGTAAGAGATAAACAATTAAATTAAATTATTTATAAATGATTAAAATATTATTAAATGAATAATAATATTAGTGAATGAATAAAATATTATTAAATGATTAATAATATTTGTGATTAAATAAAATATTATTAAATAATTAATAATATTAGTAAATGAATAAAATATTATTAAATGATTAATAATATTTGAGATTAAATAAAATATTATTAAATGATTAATAATATTACTAAATGGTTAAAATATTATTAAATGATTAATAATATTAGTAAGTAATTAAAATATTATTATATGATTAATAATATTAATAAGAGATTAAAATATTATTAAATGATTAATAATATTAATATGAGATTAAAATAGTATTAAAAGATTAATAATATTAGATGAGAGTTTAATATGATGATTTTGTGATAACAATATTATCAAGGGATGATAATATTATTAAGGATTTGATGTGATATCTAACGTTTAATTATGTGACTAAATGTTAGATAATTTAATACAAGGGTAGTAATATTATAAGTCAATATATGTTATGCTAATTGAAAGATCAATCTTATCAATTATAGGTCTTTCTTTAAAAAGTTAACTTAAATTGCGTAGCAGTAAACCACAATCAAGGCAAGTTTTCTAACTCAAACTTGAGTTATATTTTTATAAAAGCATGTTAGTGTATAATTATTGTTGATTATTCCACCTCCATAATGATTATTGTTATTCGCACTTAGTGCAATTGATTTTCTCTTCTATTATTTGAACTATGAAGTAATTTAAGTTCTATTATTTATGAACTGTTTATGATCTAGGTCTTAGCTAGTTGTATCAGCTAGACCGAACATGATTAAATTTGTTAAAATACATTTCTAAAAGTTGTTCCAAACTAATTATTGGTACGGTCTTTTCGACTGAGAAAAAGAACATTTTTAAGGCAATATATCGAATACAAACGAATAATTGCCCGACTTTAAGTGGTATGCATATTCACCGGGTATGAAAGGCTGATCCCCTTGATTACCAAAACTTTTAAAAGGTATAGTGTAACTGTTGATAAACCTTCGCATATGTTCATGGTCATTGCTGACCACTCAGCATTATTTATTAAATCTTTCATTTATTGAAGCTTGACTTTCGTTTCTTCACAATCATTATATATTGTTGAAAGTTCATAAGATAATTTTATCTAATCATGATATATCTTTTTTGTATTTAAACTTGCTGAGCGAATTAGTTGCTCACCCTTGCTATATCATGACGTTTATTTCAATTAAGCTAGAGACATCCAACAAGGACAAAGGGAAAGGAAAAGTACAAGAATAGATAATGCATGTTTAATAATGTTGTTATCCTATGTAAATTATTTACGTAAACCTTTTGTGGTTATTAAGGTATGTAATAAATAAAGGTTATTAGACCCTTGGGATTTGATGTAGAACCTTATGTAATAAACAATTTATGTTTATTTATTCCGCTTAGTTATAGAATGTGTATGAAGATGTTGGATCGTGAGCACCAAACGCCAAGGTTATGGAACCCGAATTTGGGGGCGTCACAGGTTGGTACTGTGACAGCCCGAAAACCCGATCTATCTTTAAACCTGAGTCTGGTGCCGTCAAGATACTACTTACTCAACATATTCTTACAACATCAGAGTAAATATTAAAATATTATAATATAATTCAACCTACTCCCAGGTACGAAGACCTTTACATAACTACCTCAAATAATATTATAACATTATTATATAATATATTACAACCCGTCATATACTTTAACTATTATACCTTAACAATTAATAACTCTTATCTTCTTCTGACCATTCTGGTCCTTCCGCTATAGCTGCAAAATTTTTTAGAATTTGCAAGAGTGAGCATTTAATTGTCCAGCAAGTATAAGAAGTGAATAAACAACATTCATGACTAGAATAATCTTTCTGAAACTTCAACAATTGAATAATAATTGTGAATCTTCTCAAATAAATAGGAATTAAAATTTTTTTTTTTGTTAAACATTTTTCATGAGTAACATAATCTTAAAGACATCAACAGTTCAATTCTAGAACCTTTCTTCTTTAGTTTAGCACATAAGTGCTATTATTGGTCTAACACGTTATTGGGTTTAACGCTTAACAAACACATCATTATGTGGGGTTCAATCATAACCACATTTACTCATATAAAACTCATTGTTACACGAGGTGCAACCTATATTATTAATTGCCCAAGATTAATTTAAATTTTGACTTGGCACAATCAACTATCACAATTCAAGAATTATTACAATTCAATATCGCAACAATAAACATTCCGACTGGAATAACTTACAAATGGAGTTAAGCCGAATCAAATGGCAAATAACTCTCTTTTATAAATCATTTCACATAATAAGATGAATCTCATATAACAAATGAAATTCCATAACCAAACATAGGATTTTACAAATTAACATAGCTCAAACAACTTGTACAAATATTTGCATAAGTTTAAAAATTTACACAACATAAACATTGCGTAAATTAAAGCTTCAATACATCATATATCATTCATGAGAATATAATTGAATGATATTAGAAACTTGTACAATACCAAGTTTGTATAAGTTAGGAAACTTGCCTGTCTGCTTGCACTTTCCTCGATTACGTTACCCACTTCTTCGAAATGATAACCTACATCATTCATAGAATTTATTTAATTAGCTTATTAATTACTAAATAATATTTACCATCGGTAACTAATCGCAACCTCGTTTTAGTAACTTCGTTTAGCGTACTCCGTTCTCGAGCGCCAACTTACATTTTATTTTTTATAATCTTACAGTCAAAATGACCATTTTACTCTTACTTCATCTTACGAGTCCACTAATCCTCCTAAAGTCTTTAGAATATTATTCTAGACTTTTTAACTAACTTTCACATTTTTCGGGTTATCCGACAATTTTCTGCAATTATTTCTATTTATAAAAACTATCATTTAATAGCTTCAAAATAGAAATGATAACTCAACATACTTTTATATCTTCAAAACATCATCAATATTTATCTTATATTATTATAAGTTTTTACACCCATTATCATAATTTTCCACCATTCATAGATTTTCCTACGAATTTCCACTTATTTTTAAACTAACTTTAAATAGCTTAAAAATATAATAAATATTTTTGCTCTTCAATAATTCATCAAAAATTTTCAGAAATTCGGAAATAATATTATAGGATGTTTCACCAACTTTCAAAATTTTTCAGCTATATTAAGTATTTTTAAAAGGGTCGTTTCAGTTCGTAACTTAGCAAAAATTGCTACCTCGTACTTTATTCCAAAAATTTTCAAATTTGGTTAGTATCTTATTCATATTAAAGTATACTTTAACTTAAAATTTCGTGACCATTGGAGTTATAGAACTCAAGTTAGAGCGGTTTTCGTCAGGAAAATCCTAATATTAAAATGGTCATATCTCACTCATCCAAAGTCAGAATACATTCATTTTTGGACAAGAGTTTCGTTATACTATATAGTTTTATGTCCCAAAAGGCCTGAATTTATTTCAATCATTAAGTGGGCAAAACAGGCCACGAAAAATTTAGGACAACTTATTTTTCGGCTTTTCCAGATTTTACCTACTTTGGTAAAATCATCACTACGCACAATCTACAAGTAATTTTCGTGTGATTCTTTTTTTCTGAGTTTATATTACTTCCAGAGCTTTCTTTTGATATAAGGCTCATCTCCTAACTCATTATACACAAAGAGTTATGGTCTTTGGAAAATCAGGTTACGTTTCCCCAATTTTTTGCGTTTTTGTTCTTCCTCTTTTTCATTTACTTTACTTCTTTTCTTGAATTCTTTTGCTTGATTCTTGTTAATCCATGATTAAATCATCACATATCAACTTAAACATATCCTCATTACATAAATTTCATAAAAATATCATCTACACATAAATATCCAAAAGATTGGCTAGGGTTTACCTTTAAAATAGTTTTCTTCATTCCTTTGTTTCATAGCTTTACCTCCTCTTTCATACTCCATGGTTACATACCATTTAAGAAATATACAAAACACCATATCATGGTAAGTATTTTTAGATTCTTACAAGGAAAGATATCCAAGAATTTTTATGGATTAAATTCAAGAATTATCTTGCTTGAGTTTTTATTCTTTCTCTTCTTCTTCTTCTTCTCTCTCTCTCTCTCTCTCTCTCTCTTGTACAATCTAAAAATTTTGGGGAGTACGGGAGTGAGTAATGAGGGAATGAGAGAAGAAAATGCTGAACTTTGCCTTATTAAGTTCATTTCCAATGACCAACATTAAGACCCCCCTCTCCCCTCCTTTCTTCCTTTATTTCCTATATGTCCCCTTCTTTGTTCCCTCTTTGTCCCCCCATAATTTCCCACTCACATCACTTTTATAATTATCCATCAACACTTAGACGCCCACACGGGTTGCTTCTTCTAGAATTTAATTTCCTTCTCCTCTTTTATTTACTCATTTATCCGTTTAATTGTCCATTTGACCATTTTGGATTCTAAAAATCAACTTTTTCGAACTTACAGTCGATTCCTACTAATTTCGGCGTTCTCAATATCATGGGAATATTCGTTTCTTCAAATTTATTTCCGAATTCTGAGTTTAACTTTTTACCGAAAAGTCAATTGTTAACTTTTTGACCAAAAAGTCAACCTCGGGACATTTTGTGTTTTTAGTCTATTCTTACTATTTTCGACGTTTCGGACTCAACCGTCCAGTCCGCGTCTTTAAATTCCATTCTGAACTCAAATTCGAGTTTTCTAACACTCTTCTTGTCTTATATGCAATTATTCGCTTCCTTAGTTAGTTCATACTAATTAAATTAATTAGCTATGACCAACTATTAATTCATATCCATTTGACATAATATTAAATATCATATCATTATTTATATTATATGTAATTATTGATAGGTGCAAAATATTCTATATTTTTAGTTCCTTTATGCTTAGTATTATTATATATTTTCTGTGTTTATGAGCTTAATTAAGGTGTTTATAGATTTTATGAAGAATTGATGTGATTTTGCAAATATGGAGTTTAATGCTGAATTTTATGTTGTTTTGCAGAAATACTCTACGATCAGTATTAAGACTCTACGTTCGTAGTGTTAGGGTGCAATCTGGCAGCTCTACGATCGCAGGAACGCTAGACGGAGTTGTTCGACGATTCCTAGTTACACTCTACGATTGCGAGATTCACTCTACGACCAGGCATAATACTCTACGTTTTTAGTCTAGCGGCGAAGTTACTCTACGATGGTACTGTTTGCTCAACGATTGTCGTAAGTCCACTCTACGATTACGAGAGAACTCTACGATAGCATGGTTACTCTACGGAGCAATGGTGCAGAATGTCACTCTACATTTCTTTATGCTACGATTGTTGAAAGAGTGTTACTCCACGATTGTGGTCGTCATGCAGGATTCCAATTCTGAATAGGATTTGAATTGCTATGATGTTAGAGTTAGATTCCTTACAGGATTTGGAGATGAAATTACAATCATAGATAGAAGCTAAGCTGATTATGGGAAGTAGAGTCTGATATGGAATCTGAGTGAAGATAAATATGGAAACTGAATCGAATTGGAAAAGGAAACTGAGGAAGACTTGGATTTAGAAATTAAAATCTAATTTGATAAGGAAGCTGCTTAAAGCTGGATTTCAGAGATTGAGAAGGATTTAGAATCCTACCATATTTGTAGAGTGAAGACTTCCGAAATAGAATTGGATTAGAATTCTTCTAGGGTTTCAAAGCATCTATAAATACCTTTAACTTATAATCAGTTGAAGACATCTTTGGGACATCCTAGATCATATTTTATTTATCAGCATGTTAGGCTAGTTTATTTATTCAGTTCTAAGGGAATGTGGAACCTTATTTTCAGTTAATAGTATAATTGAGTTTCGTTATTGATTCCTTCGTATATGAGATTTATTCTGATAATCTATTTTAACTGATTATATGTTATTTTATCTGATTGATTTAATGTGGCCAGTTAGATTAATCTGATAAATATCATCAGCTAGATTAAGGTATGATATTAAGCAAACGATGTTATATCTGATCACAAGTAGTACTTAATAATATTTGATTGTGGACAAGCTTTTGGGTATTATTAAGGTTATCAGAAGGCAAGTTAAATAATCCCTGATAGTGTGATTGTTACTTGGAACAACCTAATTCTCTAGTTTTTAATGCTTCTGTCATATTAAATCTAAACTGATAGTTTTGGGTTATATAACAGTTAGAGTTTAGTGGGGGCGATTGTCATATTAGATTTAAAACCTAAGGAGAATTTCAAATAATTGAGCGATTGCTGATCATCTAAGGTTGTTAATTTCATTGAAGGAAGAAATAATATTAACTTGATTATTCTATTACTGTAAATTGGTGAAGCTGAACTGAAGCTTTAATTTATTTGATTATCTTTATTATTTTAACATTGTTTTCTTTAGTTAATCATAATTCAAAACCCCCCAAATCTTTTAATTACTGGTTTTAGTTAGAAACATTAGAATAAATTCAAAACAATATCATTCTCTGTGGGATCGATCCTTACTTACTACTGTGCTAGTTATTTAAATTTGTAAAGTGCAAGTGAGGTTAATTTTGGATTGCTTAACGACAACTTCCCAAATTTTGGCGCTGTTGTCGGGGAGTGATTATCTATTTTTATTTATTCTTTGTTTATTTTATTTTATTTTATTTTATTTTATTTTTTTTAACTTAATCCTCTCACTCTATTGAATTGAAATTTGATCCAGAGATAGAAAAAAACAGCAAGGAGGCTGAGAAAAGAGAATTGTAGAGCCAAAAGCACAACTGCAGATCTAGAAGAAGCTTTTATTCCATCACCTGGTCTTAACATAGCACTGGAATTGCTGTAAAATAATTCATCTACTGAAGAAGAAGAGATGGCTACTCCCAACAATAGGACTTTGAAAGAACTAGCTAATCCTGATCTTAATCAACTAGCTTTGTGTATTGAGTATCCTATTTTAGATGTTGCTTTTGAATTAAAATTTGGACTAATTCATCTTTTGCATACTTTTCGTGGTCTCACAGGTGAAGATCCATACAAGCATCTAAAGGAGTTCCATGTGGTATGTTCAATGAAGCCACAAGGAGTGATAGAGGAACAAATCAAGCTTAGAACTTTTCCATTCTCATTAGCAGATCTGGCAAAAGACTGATTATATTATCTACCTTCAGGAGCAATTCAATCATGGACTGATATGCAAAAGCTATTCTTGGAGAAGTACTTTCCTACTTCAAGAGTTGCCAACATAAGAAAGGTGATATGTGGAATCAGGCAGTTCAATGGAGAAACTCTCTATGAGTACTGGGAAAGGTTTAAGAAGTTATGTTCTAGCTATCCACCTCACCAAATTGATGATCAACACCTAATCCAATACTTCTATGAAGGACTGTTGCTAATGGATAGGAGCATGATTGATGCAGCCAGTGGAGGAGCACTAGTAGATAAAACACCAGAAGCTACAAGGAATTTAATTGCAACTATGGCAGCTAACTCACAGCAGTATGGAAACAGGATAAATCATACACATACAAGGGTGAATGAGGTAAGCACTGATCATATCGGGCAACAAATATCTGATTTAACTGCTTTGGTTTGAAAGATGGTTACATGGATCATGCAAAAAGCAAGAGCATGTGGAATTTGTTCAATGTCAGGGCATAATACAGATGATTGTCCAACACTGCAAGAAAATGCAATTGTTCAACAAGTCAATGCTATGGGGACATTTCCAGGACAATATCACCATCACTATGATCTTTATTCTGACATTTACAATCCAAGTTGGAGAGATCATCCCAACTTGAGTTGTGGAGATAATAGGCATCCTGATTTTCAACATATGCAACAGCAGTACCAACATGAACAAGTAGTTCCTTCTAGTTCTGAACTATCTCTTGAGAATATGTTTAAAGCCTTCATGATACAAGCATAACAGTTCCAGCAGGAAACAAAGACTTCCATACACCAGTTGGAGAATCAAGTTAGTCAGCTTGCTACAACAGTTGGTAGATTAGATTCTCAAGGTTCAAGTAGGTTACTTTCACAAACAGTTGTCAATCCAAGAGAGAATGCAAGTTCAATTACATTGAGAAGTGGTGAAGATGTATGGCAGCAAGAAAAGTCAGGGCTTTCCTTACAAAACAAGTCAAACAAAGGTGAAACAGGCAACAATGTTCTGCACATACACAAGTGTCAACCTTTCTCTAAGTATGAACCAGTGCTTCCTTTTCCTCAAGTCTTAACAAAGAGATACAAAGTTGAAAAACATTCGGAGTTATATATAGAGGAGTATGAAGAATTCCTGGCAGAACTGGAGAGGAAGGGACAAGAGCTAAATAATACTAAGAAGGATGCCAAGGAGGAGATAGAGGTGGATGAATTGATAATTCCGACAGATTTCTACAATGAGAATATGGATGATACACTGATTGATGAGTGCAAAGATATATTGGCTTTAGAGTTTGATGATGCAAATGTTCAGTTCGGCATTAATGAGGTCATGAGGTATCTTGGTATTGTTAATTTTGTTTTTGATATTGATGTTTTTGACCCTATAATGCAAAAATCTTTTGAGCCAATACAACAGGAGGATTTGAGGGCTGCAGTTTCTAATGGCTGAGAGATAGAGGAAGATGTAATAATGGAGCAAAATCAAGCTTTGAAGGATGCTCCTAATTTAGAATTGGAACCATTACCGACTCACTTGAAGTATACAAGTCCAATTACATAGATAGAGAGGATTAATGTCAAGCTAATGACATTAAATAAGGGCAGCTGCTTGGGAGGCAACCCAAGATTCATATTTGATTTTTTATCCCTTTACTTTTTATTTTGTAGTTGCATGCTAGTTAGTAGTGCTATCTTTTTTGCATGATTGTCTTACATTGGGGACAATGTAAGGTTTGAGTGTGGGGGAGGGGCTTGGGATTATTATTTAGGATTATTATGTTAGATATGATGCTTATGATGATGCTCTAAAAAAAAATTATGATCGTAGTGTTTTGCTAAGCTTTTGAAGGTTGAAATCGTAGAGTGAATATTGATGCTTATTTGCAGGATTTGATTTGATGCTTTATTAACTGATGAATAATGATGACTTAGTTAGGATCTATGAGCTGATTTTGAATTAGAAGTGTTTTGTATGGATACTTGAATATGGGATACATGATTATTTGACTGAGTTATTTGTGGGATTATCTTTGTGCACTGATTTTGAGATTTGAGACTTGTTTAAACTGTTATTTTGTTTGCAGAACCTTGTGCAAGAAAAATCTTTGAAAAAAAAGAGAAATTGTGAAAATTGCAGAATGAAAAAAAATGCAGATGTCTTGTGGTGGGTTGAGATGGAGCATAAAGCGCACTCACCCATAAACACAAGAGCGAGATGGAGCATAAAACGCACTCGCTGGGAAGCAAAGAAGTGAGATGGAGCATAAAATGCACTCACTTGAAAGAAAAAATGTGAAAGGTGAAATAGAGCATAAAATACATTCACCTAAAGAAAGTCTGCAGGTTCTGTGGGTCAGAAAGTTTTACAAATTTTTGCAGGATAATCAGGTTTTGAGTTATGAGTCAGTGTGCACAGTTGTTGTTCCATATAAACTGGGTTAGGTATTTGTGTTGATCATATGATAGATATTTGTGTGGATATATTCTGATTTGGATGATGTTTTGTGGGGAATGACATAGTTATTATTGTGAGTTGGTTGATGAGGTGTTAGTCAGGTTTCTGTGATAGGTGTTATTATTCCATGATATTTATTTGGAGACCTTTAAAATCTTGGTTGAATAAGTCAGGTAAAGTTTTGCTTGATATGATTCCTGTTCAATTTACATGAGGATATGTAAAGACTAAGTGTGGGGGAATTTTATAGGTGCAAAATATTCTATATTTTTAGTTCCTTTATGCTTAGTATTATTATATGTTTTCTGTGTTTATGAGCTTAATTAAGGTGTTTATAGATTTTATGAAGAATTGATGTGATTTTGTAAATATGGAGTTTAATGCTGAGTCTTATGTTATTTTGCAGAAATACTCTACGATCAGTATTAAGACTCTACGTTCGTAGTGTTAGGGTGCAATCTGGCAGCTCTACGATCGCAGGAACGCTAGACGGAGTTGTTCGACGATTCCTAGTTACACTCTACGATTGCGAGATTCACTCTACGACCAGGCATAATACTCTACGTTTTTAGTCTAGTGGCGAAGTTACTCTACGATGGTACTGTTTGCTCAACGATTGTCGTAAGTCCACTCTACGATTACGAGAGAACTCTACGATAGCATGGTTACTCTACGGAGCAATGGTGCAGAATGTCACTCTACATTTCTCTACGCTACGATTGTTGAAAGAGTGTTACTCCACGATTGTGGTCGTCATGCAGGATTCCAATTCTGAATAGAATTTGAATTGCTATGATGTTAGAGTTAGATTCCTAATAGGATTTGGAGATGAAATTACAATCATAGATAGAAGCTAAGCTGATTATGGGAAGTAGAGTCTGATATGGAATCTGAGTGAAGATAAATATGGAAACTGAATCGAATTGGAAAAGGAAACTGAGGAAGACTTGGATTTGGAAATTAAAATCTAATTTATAAGGAAGCTGCTTAAAGCTGGATTTCTGAGATTGAGAAGGATTTAGAATCCTACCATATTTGCAGAGTGAAGACTTTCGAAATAGAATTGGATTAGAATTCTTCTAGGGTTTCAAAGCATCTGTAAATACCTTTAACTTGTAATCAGTTGAAGACATCTTGGGGACATCCTAGATCATCATCCTAGATCATATTTTATTTATCAGCATGTTAGGCTAGTTTATTTTTATTCAGTTCTAAGGGGATGTGGAACCTTATTTTCAGTTAATAGTATAATTGAGTTTTGTTATTGATTCCTTCGTATATGAGATTTATTCTGATAATCTGTTTTAATTGATTATATGTTATTTTATCTGATTGATTTAATGTGGCCAGTTAGATTAATCTGATAAATATCATCTGCTAGATTAAGGTATGATATTAAGTAAACGATGTTATATCTGATCACAGGTAGTACTTAATAATATTTGATTGTGAACAAGCTTTTGGGTATTATTAAGGTTATCAGAAGGCAAGTTAAATAATCCCTGATAGTGTTATTGTTACTTGGAACAACCTAATTCTCTAGTTTTTAATGCTTCTGTCATATTAAATCTAAACTGATAGTTTTGGGTTATATAACAGTTAGAGTTTAGTGGGGGCAATTGTCATATTAGATTTAAAACCTAAGGAGAATTTCAGATAATTGAGCGATTGCTGATCATCTAAGGTTGTTAATTTCATTGAAGGAAGAAATAATATTAACTTGATTATTCTATTATTGTAAATTGGTGAAGCTGAATTGAAGAACTGAAGCTTTAATTTATTTGATTATCTTTATTATTTTAACATTGTTTTCTTTAGTTAATCATAATTCAAAACCCCCCAAAACTTTTAATTACTGTTTTTAGTTAGAAACATTAGAATAAATTCAAAACAATATCATTCTTTGTGGGATCGATCCTTACTTACTATTATGCTAGTTTTTTGAATTTGTAAAGTGTAAATGAGGTTAATTTTGGATTGCTTAACGACAGCTTCCCAATTATTGTAATACAAATACAACTATTGTCATTAACTAAATAAATTTCTTTATTCAATTAATTAAAACAAATATTTTAACCCACTAATTTATAAATAGTAAATTAATTACCTCATTTCATATTTAATTCATATTTGTTTGGCATAATATAATATATTAAGCCCTTACATAAATATATTTTACATTCATATGTAATATATTTATAATAATGAGTTTAATTAACTTCCTCATTTTATTAGAACAAAATGCATACATTAATTCATCAATATTAAGTAAGTGAATTAATTAACTTGTATATGAAATTTAGTTCATAATAATTCTATCAATGTCCAAGGCTCAATATTCAAATTATATTATTTAATAATATAATTTTAATTTAATCTCAATTAATTAATATTAATTAGTTAATTTCATCCACTTTCTTTAGTGATTTAATTGACAATTAAATCTTATTTTCCCAATATATGTATATATTTCACATATATATATATATATACACACACACACACACACATTTAATCCCCTACACAAAATCACATACTTCACATTACATAAAACACATATATACACACATTTAATCCCCTACACAAAATCACATACTTCACATTACATAAAACACATATATACATATATGTTCAAATCTACTTTATCTCTTAATAAAAAATTTATTTATTAAAATTTTATTTTAAATTTCTGAAATATTCAGGATATTACATTCACCCATTCTTCTAAGAATTTCGTCCTCAAAATTATAGTATACTAATTTTTGCTCATTCTATTGATCAAAACTAGGTTTTTGGCTTAACCTTTACATTTTCCTCCTCTGAGGATTTCTCTTATATCATCACATTCTACAATGACTTCTCTCTAAGGAGTTTAATCCTCTTAATCATTCAGGAATCTTCATAATTGTTCAATAACTGTGAAGCAGTATAAATAATGTAAAAAGTTTTATTCAAGAAAAAATTTTATATCGGACTGAGGGGTCATATTGACCATGAATCTTGAGGTTTAAGGATATTATTACCAAATTTCAATTACGAAAAATGTAATCTACCTCTGAAAAAGTTAAGATATGTTTACAATCACAAGATAGTAAACTACCTAGGAGGGTACGTCAGGTGATCAGTCTGTCATACCTTAATTTTCGGAACGACTATTTGCGTTCTTAGATTGGAATATTTTATCCAACCGGTATATCCCCATTTTATTCGGGGTTGTTTACCTCAGTCTTAACACAAGATTCCGCACCAAAGTAATTTGGTTTGGCATAAATTCTCAAAAAAATATTTGAATTTTATAAACATTTGTCTAGCTGAATCAAATAGCTTAGACGTATACCAATAATTCGAACATCAATTGAAACACTTGTCTAGCCACTTTAGTTGGTATTGACTTATCTTTAAATAGTTTAAAATTTTAAAAATTATTTTATGACGTCATGATACCGCACTGTATTTACAGTTCGTTGAAGATTCCGTCATTTCGTGATTTTGTCATACTACATCATACCATAGTAGGTTGACGATACTATGATCACATCCAACACTAGGTTACTCTGCATTGATGACTCCATCATCTGTCATTCTATACCAGGTTTAATGATGCATTGATGACTGTTAAAAATACATTTTGATATTTTTTAAATCATCTTTATCTTAGCCGAAACAAATAACATAGACATATGAATCATAGGACCTTTTTAAAACTTATTAGTTCAAAAATTGATCTAACATATTTTTTAAAAACACAAAAGTGGAAATATCAGCACGATGTCAATAAATTCGAAATCGAGCATAGCTAGAAGATTTGGAATACCTACGCTTTCTCCATCAACTCCAATTTTTCTTCAATGCTCCATTACTTAATAATTCTATTATCACTAATGCTCATCATATTGTAAATTCTTAGTTTACAATCTAAAACCTTTCTATACCCCAGTACAGTTCATCAAACTTACCACCCATTATGAGTTCAGGAACTTGCCATAATAATACGAGTTTAGGAACTTGTCCTAGCAATACGTAGTCCAAGAATCAATCAGGGACTGTCCATACGCTTAGGGGTTCAAAAATATACCATATGATTATGAGTCAAAACTTACCATAAACATGATTTTAAGAACTCGCACCTAATCTTATATTCTCTAACTATCAAATATAAATATGAGAACAGAATCACCTTCTCACCATATGTATATCGATAGCGCGACACCAACATTTCAATGATTATCAATGTGATAGACTAAGTTCAAGTACAAAACCCCCGCCCATACAAAAGTTTGTACAACTCAGCCATCACATAAGTCCTCAATTGAAATCCCACACAATCCTAATTTTCTCTTTACTCAATACGAATTTTCTTTAATTTGTATCTTAGCATTTACGACTCTTTCCTGAGTTTACATCGTACTATTTCATATTACATTCTCTTTATAGCGTCAGACTATATCATTCTAATCGTTTAACATATCATATGTTATTTAACAATTTAATCTGATCGCGTTGTGATCTTATTTTGCAATTATTTCTTCTTATCCTTAAGATCGTTTTATTCTACGATCTTCTTATTCTTCTCTTTAATTATATTATATTATGATTTTATCTACACTTTTCATCTTATAGATATTGTTTATTTATTATCACTTTTTATCTTTATTACTGGAGTCAGGTAACTCCGAATTCTTATCTTTATACCTCTTCAAGATTCTTCTTTGAATCTTCTTGATTTATCTTCTCATTTACTTAATAATGAATTTTCTTAATTCATCTCTTATCACTTAAACTCTATCCTAGTTTATTCCTCATCATCCTCATCATCATTTCTCATGACGTTGAGAACGTCAAAATTAGTAGGAATCGACTGTAAGTTCAAAAAAGTTAATTTTTAGAAGTCAAAATGGTCAAATGGACCATTAAATGAATAAGTGAGTAAATAAAAGAGGAGATAATAATTTTTGTAGAGCGTGAGTCCCATGGGCAGCTAAGTGCTGGTGATGGGGGAACATAGTGGGGAGCAAGGAGGAAAAGAAGGAAAAGGAAGAGAAAAAGAAAAAGAAAGAGAGAAAAGAGAAAGAAAAGGAAAAAAAAGAGAGGAAAAGAAATTAGGAGAAGAAAGAGGGAGAGAGACTCGGGTGAAGGAAGAAAGATAGAGAAGAGAGAGAATGCTGAAAATTCCAAGAGAAAGAAAGAGAGAAGAAGAAGAAATGAAGAAAAAAAAAGAAAAGGAAATAAAGAAAGAATCAAGAAAAGGTATTTACATAAACTCTTGGTTTTTTTTTGAATTGAAGTTTTTTATAGATTTTATGTAAAAATATTATGTTTATACTTGTTAAGATGATTTAAACTTGTATAAATAAGAATTAAATAAGAGAAATCAAGAAATTAAAGGAAAGAAACGTTTATTGAAAAATATTTTCGGATGTTGTTTCAACATGAAATCTCTAACGGACTTTGAAACTAAAAATATGGTTGGAATCCTAAAATATAGTAGATCTGATCTGGGCAAGAAAATCTAAGAAAACTCGCCGGAAAAATTTTAGATCGCCGGAGAAGATGACCGGAAAGTCGCCGCCCGCGAATTTTCCGGCAAAGTCCGTTTAGGCTATTTCCGGTCAGAATTTGGAGAAACTTTGTATTAGAAAGTTATAGAGAATTTAATTTCATACGAAATGGATGTAAAATTCATAATTTTCCGATAAGCGGTTTAATTATTATGATGTTTTTAAAATTCAACACTTTGAGAATTATAATTAAATTATCAAAAACATTATTTGGGCTGAAATATTTTTACAAAAATCTTATAATATTATTGATGATTTTCTGGAAATTTTTTGGTGAATTATTGAAGAGCAAAAATATATATTTTATTTTTAAGCTATTTAAAGTTAGTTTAAAAATAGTGGAAATTCACAGAAAATTATGTGAATGGTGAAAAATTATGAAACTTGGTGGAAAATCCTATAATATTATTTCAAAATTTCTGAAAAATTTTGGAAAATTTTTGAAGAGCAGAAGTATTTATTGTATTTTTAAGCTATTTAAAGTTAGTTTAAAAATAGTGGAAATTCACAGAAAATTATGTGAATGGTGGAAAATTATAAAACTTGGTGAAAAATCCTATAATATTATTTCAGAATTTCTGGAAAGTTTTGGAAAATGTTTGAAGAGCAGAAGTATTTATTATATTTTTAAGCAATTTAAAGTTAGTTTAAAAATAAGTGGAAATTCATAGGAAATTCTATGAATGGTGAAAAATTATCATAATTGGTGTAAAAACTTATAATAATAATAAGATAAATATTGATAATATTTTGAAGATATAAAAGTATGTTGAGTTATCATTTCTATTTTGAAACTATTAAATGATAGTTTTTATAAATAGAAATAATTGCAGAAAATTGTCGGATAATCCGAAAAATGTGAAAGTTGGTTGAAAAGTCTAGAATAATATTATAAAGACTTTAGAAGGATTAGTGGACTCGTAAGATGAAGTAAGGGTAAAATGGTCATTTTGACTGTAAGATTATAAAAAATAAAATGTAAGTTGGTACGCAAGAATGGAGTATGCTAAACGAAGTTACTAAAACGAGGTTGCGATTAGTTACCGATGGTAAATATTATTTAGTAATAAGGTAATAAATCCTGTGAATGATGTAAGTTATCATTTGGTAGAAGTGAGTAATGTAATCGAGGAAAGTGCAGGCAGACAGACAAGTTTCCTAACTTACACAAACTTTGTATTGTGCAAGTTTTTAATATCATTCAATTATATTCTCATGAATGATATATAATGCAGTGAAGCTTTAATTTACGCAATGCTTATGTTGTGTGAATTTTAAACTTATGCAAATCTTTTAATAGTTGTACAAGTTGATTGAGCTATGTTAAATTTTAAAATCCTATGTTTGGTTATGGAATTTCATTTGTTATATGAGATTCATCTTATTATGTGAAATGATTTATAAAAGAGAGTTATTTGCCATTTGATTCGGCTTAACTCGATTTGTGAGCTATTCCAGTCGGAATGTTTATTGTTGTGATAATGAATTGTAATAATTCTTGAATTGTGATAGTTAATTGTGCCAAGTAAAAATTAAATAAATCTTGGGAAATTACTAATATAGGTTGCACCCCGTGCAACAATGAGTTTTATATGGGTAAATGTGGTTATGATTGCACCTCGTGCAATGATGTGTTTGTTAAGCGTTAAATCCAATAACGTGTTATACCGATAATAGCACTTATGTGCTAAACTAAAGAAGAAAGGTTTTAGAATAAAATTGTTGATGTGTTCAGGATAATGTATATTCAAAGACGATGATTATAGTAAAAGAAAAAAAAATTAATTCATATTTATTTGAGCTGCTTCACAATTATTGTTCAATTGTTGAAGTTTTCAAAAAGATTATTCTATTCATGAATGTTGTTTATTCACTGCATATACTTGTTGGGCAATTAAATGCTCACTCTTGCAAATTCTAAAAATTTTGCAGCTACAACGGAAAGACCAGAATGGTCAGAAGAAGATAAAAGTTACTAATTGTTAAGGTAGAATAGTTAAAGTATATGACGAGTTGTAATACTATATAATAATGTTGTAATATTATTTGAGGAAGTAGTTATGTAAAGGTCTTCGTACCTGGGAGTAGGTTGAATTATATTGTTATATTTTAATATTTACTCTGATATTATAGGAATATGTTGAGTAGGTAGTGTCTTGACGGCACCGGATTCGGGTTTGAAGATAGACCGAATTTTCGGGCTGTCACAGTTGGCCCAAACCTTAGCCCAACTTGGGATGGATCTTCTAGAAGATTAAAATAGCAAATTAAGTAAATAAAGAAAATCAAAAATTGGGCAAAAAGAAGAGGGAAATGCCGGGTGGTTCAATGAATCACATGGGCTCATTTATTATTTTATTTCATATCTTCAAAGTTGGTATACCAACTATCCTAGCCATTTTCCCTAATAAAGCTAACTTATTAGTCTAAAATCCATAAATTATGGGATAACAAAGAAAATGGAGGGTCATATAATGATAATATGTATACATATATATGATATATCTATACATTTTTATAGTTATAAATATAGCTCCTCCTTTGCTAGCAAAAGAGTTCACTTCATTTTCCATGTTCTTAGTTTTAAAGAGAGAGAGAGAAAGAGAGAGAGTGAGAGAGAGAGAGCAAACTATTTAAGAGAGCGAGGGGCTGCTAAAATTTCCAAGGGAAGAAGAGAGAGCTTGTTCATGCCTTTAAACTTCATTCAATACTTTGGAAGAAGAAGAAAAATTGCCATAAAAACTAGATATAAAATCCTAAAACCCTAATTAGTTTCTTGTGTTTTATTGTGGTTGTTTTGAAGTAAATAATGAGTTTTTGATAATAAATCTTATAACACTATATCTTCATGTTATAGGGTATTTCATGTTTAGGTCTCATTATTTTGGGCGTTGATTTGTTTGAAAAACAAAAGAAAAGGAAACTAGTTTTTATGCTTGAGAAAATTCTAATTTTGAGACACTTTAAAAGCTTACCATTTGAAATTCACAAATTAATTTTGTGATCCGTAAAAGAGAGGTGTTAGATTAATGAGTTAATTGTTAAACTCAAGTGGTAGAACTCAAATATATTAACTGAGCAAGCCATGACAACTGTTTTGGTAAAACAGTCCAGGCGGGTGGAACAAAAACTGTAGGTTAAAACTGTCAGAGGTCAGTTTGTGTCAAGGGCAGTTTCGGCCACTTTAGGTACTCTAAAAATTCTGATCTTATATGAAATATTAGTATACTGAGTTATTAAGATCCTGTCCAAAGATGATATATTGTTGATGTATAGAATGAGAGTTATGGCTTTTATAAGAAAGTGCGTTTTTAAAAGTAACTATAATAACTCCTAAAATACAACTCAGAAAAATGTGAAATTTTTACAGGAGCTAGGTTTTGATAATAGCATACTACCATTTCAATTTTATAATTTTTGAACAAAAAGATAATTTATAATAATTGTAACAATTTTGGATTGTTTTGGACCATTTAAAAATAGTAAACAAAATTGAAAAATTACAGGAAAAATATATTATCACTAAAATATCATATACTGATATTTCCCATAAAATAGAAAAATGAAAAATTATTTTGGTATTTTTCATGTCTATGTTTAGGTTATGAATAAATAGAAAAATTAAATTAAATCAAGTTGTAAAACTTGTAAATATGATTTTATTTATTAATGATCAATATATGATGTATAACGACTTTATAAGGATATTTTGGTCATTTATTTTTAATGTTATAAGGATGTCATGATATGTGTGTTAGATAAATTAAATAGTAAGAGATAAATAATTAAATTAAATTATTTATAAATGATTAAAATATTATTAAATGAATAATAATATTAGTGAATGAATAAAATATTATTAAATGATTAATAATATTAGTAAATAAATAAAATATTATTAAATAATTAATAATATTTGAGATTAAATAAAATATTATTAAATGATTAATAATATTAATAAATGGTTAAAATATTATTAAATGATTAATAATATTAGTAAGTAATTAAAATATTATTAAATAATTAATAATATTAATAAGAGATTAAAATATTATTAAGTGATTAATAATATTAATAAGGGATTAAAATATTATTAAAAGATTAATAATATTAGATGAGAGTTTAAGATGATGATTTTGAGATAGCAATATTATCAAGGGATGATAATATTACTAAGGATTTGATGTGATATCTAATGTTTAATTATGTGACAAATGTTAGATAATTTAATACAAGGGTAATAGTATTATAAGTCAATATATGTTATGCTAATTGAAAGATCAATCTTATCAATTATAGGTCTTTCTTTAAGAAGTTAACTTAAATTGTGTAGCAGTAAACCGCAATCGAGGCAAGTTTTCTAACTCATATTTGAGTTATATTTTTTTAAAAGCATGTTAGTGTATAATTATTGTTGATTATTCTACCTCCATAATGATTATTGTTATTCGCACTTAGTGTAATTGATTTCCGGGTTCCATAACTTTGGCATTTGGTGCTCACGATCCAACATCTTCATGCACATTCTATAACTAAGCGGAATAAATAAACATAAATTGTTTATTACATAAAGTTCTACATCAAATCCCAAGGGTCTAATAACCTTTATTTGTTACATACCTTAATAACCACAAAAGGTTTACGTAAATAATTTATATAGGATAACAACATAATTAAACATGCATTATCTATTCTTGCACTTTTCCTTTCCCTTTGTCCTTGTTGGATGTCTCTGGCTTAACTGAAATAAACGTCATGATATAGCAAGGGTGAGCAACTAATTCGCTCAGCAAGTTTAAATATAAGAAAGATATATCATGATTAGATAAAATTATCTTATGAACTTTCAACAATATATAATGATTGTGAAGAAACGAAAGTCAGGGTTCAATAAATGAAAGATTTAATAAATAATGCTGAGTGGTCAGCAATGACCATGAACATATGCGAAGGTTTATCAGCAGTTATACTGGACCTTTTAAAAGTTTTGGTAATCAAGGGGATCATCCTTTCATACCCGGTGAATATGCATACCACTTAAAGTCGGGCAATTATTCGTTTGTATTCTATATATTGCCTTAAAAAAATATTCTTTTTCTTAGTCGAAGAGTTCGTACCAACAATTGGTTTGGAACAACTTTTAGAAATGTATTTTAACAAATTTAATCATGTTCGGTCTAGCTGATACAACTAGCTAAGACCTAGATCATAAACAGTTCATAAATAATAGAACTTAAATTATTTCACAGTTCAAATAATAGAACAGAAAATGAATTGCACTAAGTGCGAATAATAATAATCATTATGGAGGTGGAATAATCAACAATAATTATCCACTAACATGCTTTTTTTAAAAATATAACTCAAGTTTGAGTTAGAAAACTTGCCTCGATTGCGGTCTACTACTACGCAATTTAAGTTAACTTCTTAAACAAAGACCTATAATTGATAAGATTGATCTTTCAATTAGCATAACATATATTGACTTATAATACTACTACTCTTGTATTAAATTATCTAACATTTAGTCACATAATTAAACATTAGATATCACATCAAATCCTTAGTAATATTATCATCCCTTGATAATATTGCTATCACAAAATCATTATCTTAAACTCTCATCTAATATTATTAATCTTTTAATAATATTTTAATCTCTCATCTAATATTATTAATCACTTAATAATATTTTAATCTCTTATTAATATTATTAATCACTTAATAATATTTTAATCTCTTATTAATATTATTAATTATTTAATAATATTTTAATATTATTAAGCATTTAATAATATTTTATTCATTTACTCATATTATTAATCATTTAATAATATTTTATTTAATCATGAATATTATTAATCATTTAATAATATTTTATTCATTTACTAATATTATTATTTATTTAATAATATTTTAATAATTTATAAACAATTTAATTTAATTGTTTATCTCTTACGATTTAATTTATCTAACACACATATCAACTTGATTTAACTTAATTTATCTATTTATTCATAACCTAAACATAGCCATGAAAAATACCAAAATCACTTTTTATTTTTTTTTTCTGAAAAATATCAGTATATGATATTTTAGTGATAATATATTTTTCCTGCAATTGTTCAATTTCGTTTACTATTTTTAAATGGTCCAAAACAGTCCAAAATTGTTACAATTGTTAAAAATTATCTTTTTGTTCAAAAAATATAAAATTGATACGGTAGTCTTCTATTATCAAAACCTAGCTCCTGTAAAAATTTCACATTGTTTTGAGTTGTATTTTAGGAGTTATTACAGTTTACTTTTAAAAACGCACTTTCTTATAAAAGCCATAACTCTCATTCTGTACATCGAAAAATTAACATCTTTGGACAGAATCTTAATAACTCAGTATAATAACATTTCAAAAAAGATCAGAATTTTTAGAGCACCTAAAGTGGCCGAAACTACCCTTGACACAAACTGACCTGTGACAGTTTTAACCTACAGTTTTTGTTCCATCCGCCTGGACTGTTTTACCAAAACAGTTGTCATGACTTGCTCAGTTAATATATTTGAGTTCTACTACTTGGGTTTAATAATTAACTCATAAATTTAACATCCCTCTTTTACGGATCACAAAATTAATTTGTGGATTTCAAATGGTAAGCTTTCAAAGTGTCTCAAAATTAGGATTTTCTCAAGCATAAAAACTAATTTCCTTTTCATTTGTTTTCAAACAAATCAACACCCAAAATAATGAGACCTAAACATAAAATATCCTATAACATGAAGATCTAGTGTTATAAGGTTTATTATCAAAAACTCATTATTTGTTTCAAAACAACCACAATAAAACACAAGAAACTAATTAGGGTATTAGGATTTTATACCTAGTTTTTGTGGTAATTTTTCTTCTTCTTCCAAAGTATTAAATGAAGTTTAAAAGCATGAACAAGCTCTCTCTTCTCCCCTTGAAAATTTTGGCAGCCCCCTCTCTCTCTTAAATATTTTGCTCTCACACTCTCTCTCTCTCTCTCTCTCTTTAGAACTAAGAAAATAGAAAATGAAGTAAACTCTTTTGCTAGCAAATGAGGAGCTATATTTATAGCTATAAAATGTATAGATATATAATATACATGTATACATATTATCATTACATGACCCTCTATTTTCTTTGCTATCCCATAATTTGTAGATTTTAGACTAATAAGTTAGCTTTATTAGGGACAAGGGCTAGGATAGTTGGTATACCAACTTTGAAAATATGAAATAAACAATAAATGAGCCCATGCGATTCATTGAACCACCCGGCATTTCCCTCTTCTTTTTGCCTAATTTTTGATTTTCTTTATTTACTTAATTTGCTATTTTAATCTTCTAGAAGATCCATCCCAAGTTGGGCTAAGGTTTGGGCCAATCTTAATTTTATTTGGGCTCTCTAATAAATTGTTTGGGCCACTAGAACTATCATGGGTCCAACACATAAATTTTACATTACCCTAGTTATTTAATTAGGGTTCCTAGTCCACTCATTTTGGACTTTTTAAATAATTACTCATATTTGTTTAATTACATAACCCAATTAAACTTGCTTTAATTAGGTTTAAAATAAATAATTAAATTGAGATAATAAAATTAATCTCTTAGGTTAGTCTACTAGTATATATTTTAAATACTAGAAATCTTCAATAAATATAACCCTTAGGTTATTTAATTCTCATACCTAATGTATATAATTAAGTTATAAAGCTTTCTTGTTATTACACATAATATGATAAAATAAATATATACACATATAATATATATATTCATTTAATCACATACACATCCTTTATAAGTCACAAAGTATTTAATACATTGATAACAATTTAATATTCTCATTTACATTGTGACCTAATATTCTTGGTTATTACACCCTCTCCTTTTGCAATAAAGTGTTAGGGCTATGTTTGTTTGCAAGGATTATACTTGGGAGATGACTATTAATTCCAAGTGTCATGTTTATATTCAAATTTAGACTTGGAACTATTAGTCCAGGGATTATAAAATGAATTAATATAAGAGATTATTTAATATCATGTTCAACCAGGTATTATAGTCCCGGAATTATAATCCTAAGATTAATAGTCTTTGGATTATAATCCCATGAATTATAATCTCGAAATTATAATCCTTGTAAACAAACATGACCTATAAGTGGGAAGAATGCAACTTGCAAGGTTGCTATTTGCAGCAAGGGTGTATGACCTTATAAAATGAGGGTTTTTAGCATAGTGAAAAGGCAAACCCCAAGAATAAAAAGCCTTTGTAATTTCACTATCCAATTGAGCTATTGTTTTCATATTAAATGCTTTTTGTACAGGGTTATTTAATTCGACATTCTTCTTCTTTGAACCTGTCATCATTGAACTGGTCATCATCGCAATATATTCTCCCTACCCCGTACTCATTAGGGTTCAACTCAAAGGTGGAAGTAGGACTTGTATTAGGTTATTTCTCTTTTCAGCCTCTAATGTTTCTCTTTGAAATGCCACTAAAATATCACATGTAGCCTTAGAATAAACTACAACTTCTTGCTCCTTTACCTATGTGTCTTCACCCTTGAATATCACCCAGTAAATTCAGTATTGCACAAATTACACCGAAATTTTACATTCCCATCCCTCTCTTTTAGTTTTTCTACTTTAGTCACATGCTTAATTCCACAGAGGATCTTTATCCAACTTGGTTGAAGTTTGTTGACTTGTGTTAGTGATAATATTGGTATTAGATGAGGACATAGACTTCATTACTGATCAAACAATAAATGAGAAACTTTTTTTAATACAAAGTAACAAACTGGAAAAATATAAATAATAAGAACAAAAAAAAAGCTCAAAATAGCACAGTTACTATTATTGCCAAATTTCCAGCCACATATTTAATTTAATTTTGTAATTGACATCTCATTTGTCACTTGTCACATATTCAGTAAAATAAAAACAGAAAAAAGAAAAGAAAAGAATATGTACATAACCATTAAGGCATTAACCCAAGTACCCATAAAAGAAAAAAGGAAGAAAAACAATGAAAGTGGAGTGAAATAGAGTAAAAAAAAAGAGAAAAAAAAAGTTGCCGACAATCAAAAGAAAGAGAAAAGAAGAACGAACGAAAAAAGAGAGAATAAACCTACAGAAGAAAGAAGTCGTCGACTCGTCGCCGATATGCTACACTATGCTCTCCCTCGATCTTCTCTCCATTGATCTGCTGCTATCCCTAAAAGATAAGTTAACTTTGCCCTAATTCCTTTTACAAACCATTTTTTTTCTTTTTCCCTCTTTTTTTTTCTTCCTCATAAATACAAAATGTGCCACCGCCACCCCCCTTCGCCGCACCCCAACGCACCCTTCAACAAAAATACTGGGAAATGATAAAAGTCACACCCCTGCACATCTAACGTACCCAGTTTATAGTGCGGTAGAGTTTGGCGCACTTCTGCTTCTTAACTCCGGAGTCTACATTTCACATATAGGAAAATTAGCAATAAATACAATACCTGATACTAAATAGGTAGTTAAATCAGGACTAGGAATCACCTTCTTTGGCACAGTGTATTTATGAGCGAAGTATCCTGCTTTGCCACAATTGTAGCATGCCATCTTGGTCATGTCCTTTTTGTCAAAACCTTATTTGCCTCTTTTTCACTTGGCAACACCTGCATTCGCAACCCCTTTAGGAGCAGTAGCATTAGCAAATTTCTTACACTTTTTGGGCTTAGACCAATTGTGAGCTAAATTTAGTTACATATACTCTGGAGGGCTTAACAGCCTCAAGGCGCTCAACCTCAAGCTCCAGATGACGATGAATAATATCAAAGTTCTTGATATTCTTATTTTGGGTTATATTTACCTGCATATGCTCCTAACTATCTGGAAGTGAGCAAATCACTATAGAAATTTGTTGTTTGTTGATCTCTAGTAGACTTTCACTCTCAGATCGGCAAGGCCTTCCTGAAAATCGAAAAAATCATGAGCTTTTTCAATAGTTAAGAAAATGTTCAAATAATGTCATATTGGTATCAGTGTTAAACCAATCAATACTTCCATGAGCATGACTATAAATCCTTGGATTTCTAAATCCTAGCATGGGATACAAATTTGCCATGATTCCAAAGGTATGTTTCATAGTGTTATCATTCAACTTCATGTAACCATCGAATTTTATGGCAAGTTCTCGCAACCTTGTAAACAAAGTGCCGCCAAATTTTTTATTAAGAGCTTCCAACATGTCATGAGCTGTTAAGTACTGCTCATACTCAAACAGTAGGTCATTCATCGTTGGTCATGCAGCCCAGCAACGTAATGCAAGCAATACGGTTCTACTTGCGCCAGCTTTCGAAGGCTACAAGCTTAACTACATCTTTAGCATCTTCGCCTTCTGGTTTTTTCACTTTGGATAACAAGGTTTCCTTAACCTCCTGTTCTTCCAAAATCATTCTAACTTTTCGATGCCAAACATCATAGTTATCGTCGTGAAGTTTGTTACACTGGTTTAGGTCTGTGATAATGTGTTTTGAAGCCATTTCCTCTCAAATTATAAAAAGAGAACTTTTTAAATATATTCACAGTTTATCAAGGTATAACAAATATTTTTGCAACATAAATCAAATTAACAAGAAAATAATAAGATATAAACAAGAAGGGAGACTTTGCTAAGCTTATAATCACAACCCCTGTACAAATCTAGTTATTTAAATATAATTTACTAGGCGCATAAGATGTATAATTTTGGAAATAATTTCAATTATTACTATCCAAATTACTCCTACTACGAACAAGGATATGTGTTTTAATTGCATGAAAAATTATTCCCACAAAGAAATTTTTAATGATATTTTCACAATATTATAAGAGAATGAATTAAAAAGAAATATATGCAATAAACAAATCATTACATACTAATACACATAATCATGATCCCAAACAGTAGATAAACTACTGCAATTTTTTGATTTTTTTTTATAATTATTCTAATTATTACATAAATGAATTATAAATTAATTTCTCAACACATTCAGTGGAAATACTAATTTTTTGACGCCCCTAAATTCAGGTTTATACAACCCAATTTGAGTCGTCAAAATACAACCAACATAAATAAATTCTCATTATTACAACGTCATGAAAATACGACGATGCACACTTTAAGTTTTTAGTACAATTATTGTCACACTATTTCACAACTTGCTGAGAACTACTACAACTACTAACTCGGACTATCACTCCATTCTCCTGCTCTCCCCAACTACACTCTCATTTCCTAAAAGGTATTATGAAGCAAAGGAGTGAGCTCAAATAGCCAGTAAAGAATATCATGACTAAAATAACGAAGAATAAGTTATCATTAACCTTCAATAATGATAAATCAAATATTTAAAGATAATATCAGTTTTCAACAATAACTGCAGTGGAATGAGCAATCCATTAGAAAAGTCAAGTAGATCATAATGTCTACTATCTTCTCCAATTTAAAAGTTCACCATCAATATTTTATCCCTGTAACACCAATCAACAGTTCCTGATCATAATCATGTTGATTAATTCATCTTTGCACTCAGGCCAAAAATATTCAATTGTAACATCAATGATCATGATCATACCAAACAATTCATCTTTGCCATAAAAGCTAAAGAGGACTTTCACCACATGTCCTTGCCACAAAGGCTAAAGACACTCAACAGTTATATTGTCTTTGCACCCAGGCCAAAAACATTCACAACAACTTAGTCTTGATGATTAGTACAAATAACAATGATGTGAAGAATGAACAGAATAATCAGAATAATAAGATAAAGAATAAACATTACAAATTTGTAATTTAATTTGTTCAGAGTCCAATAATGTCCAAATTGTCAACACGATATTCAGAATATCGATTCGAGTTCAAGAATAATATATAAGTTTCACAGTTCAAAAATAACGGTTAAAATTCAATAGGTAGATTCAGGTGAAAAGATAATTGATGAAGAACAAACTATTAAGGATATTCTAACTATTTCAGGAATTTTCACCATTTAATGGTAAGGCTATAAAAGCGAATAAAAATTTCTTACCATAAATTTAGAAGTATGAAAGAAAATGATATCCCTTATCTTAGCACGTGACTAGATCTTGCTTTCTATGAAATTAATTAACCTGAATAATGCTTTCACTTTTAGCAACACTCAAAGTATCCTTACACTCAAAATAAATACTCACAGTATTATACACACAATATTGTAGTAGAAGAATGTTGTACTTTTGGTGTGTTCTTTATTGCTCAACTGAGCAACCTATTTATAGGAGAATAAGAGCACACCAAGTTTGACAAGCTCACAGGCTCGGCACACCAAGGTTAAAAATTCTGTTAATTTGTGGGAGGTGATGCTTGTCGATGAACCTTTAATGGGGGTCACATTTCCACCACTAACTTTTGGAAGTTTTTGTTTACTAAGATTCTTGATGAAAAGAATTAGAACCTATTATTTTTATATATATTTCTTTCTATGCTCATTCAAACTGATTAATTGGAAGAATAGACAACATCATGTTAGTTCTTAGGGGCACAAAGGGATCTAGAAAGGGGGGGTTGAATAGATCTTTTTGAAACTTTTCCTTTTAAAAGATAGTATCAGATAATGAACAAATTTAGCACAACAGAATATGATTATAAAATCCCCATTAAAGATCTACTGAAAACACAGTTCTGATTTTGATTTGTGGCAAAGAGTCACAGATGGATATGGCAGTTATAGCAGTTTATGACAGAATGAAAATGCTTAAAGTAAATGACACAAGATGTTTTAAGTGGTTCAAAGACTAAAAAACTCCTACTCCACTCTTCCACTCCTCTGAGCAGGATATCCACTATGGATAAGGTTGTAACAACCATTTACAATTAAACCACTAAGGTTCCTTTAAGCCCAATAGACTTGAATTTTAGTCACTAAGACAAGGACACTAAGACCTCTTCAAGTTTCTTTAACTTAGCAATTTGGACCCTCAACCTAGGACTCCTAGCCCTCTTCAAGTTTCTTCAACTTGACATAGTGGACACAAAGTCCCAAATCACTAAGATCTATTCAAGCTCCTTGAACTTGGTACAATGGTCGCTTAGACCAGGCGAATCACAACTTGATGTTGATTGCGTTTGAGGTGCTGCTAAGCTTTGCAATGATGCTTGACTTCTTCTGGTACTTAACAGCTTTTAACTTGTTTTGAGTCGTAAAATAGAGCTTTTATAATTTTACAGAGGTTCAACTTTTTGTTCTTGGTGATTCGTACTTAGATTTGAATCCTCGTACGCCTTTTATAGACCTTCAGAAATTATCCCGTTGGAGAGTTCCCGTTGGTGCATTTAATGCTCTATTTTTTGTTATTCTCTATCAACAGATATGAGGGTTGGTAAACATCTTACTTTCGACTCTGCAAATGTCCCATCAGACAACAGACTTTTCTACCCCACATCAGAGATGTCACATCTTCATTCTAGCCATTTTGACTCAGCTTCATATTGATCTTCTTCTCTAAATTTGAAGATGGTGATAAATGTTCTTGACATCTTTGCTCTTGCTCTATTTTGCTCTGAAAGTGTCGTCTTATGACAGTTCTGACATGTTCTTCATGCATGCTTGACTTGATCATTGAGTTTGTTGAAGAATGTGGAGTCTTGATTAGCTTTGCTCGACATTCTGCTCTATGATTAATGAGGTTGTTCTACGATCATCTCTACGATGGTAGAGGTGGCTCTACGATATGCTCTTTAATTGTCTTGTTAGCTCAACAATCTTTAGTATTAGCAGAGTGATGAGAATCGTAGGATTTATCTTTTCATTTTGCTCTACGATAGGAACTTCATTTTTGCTCTACTGTTTGTTCTACGAATGTGTATCTTTGATGCTTGGGCAGACTTTTCTTTATTCTCTGAACATTCTTGCAGCTCTACGAGACCGAAGACAACTCTACGATCTGGCTGTCTCTTTGTCACTTTAGAGTATTAGCTGCTTCTCTACGAAATCTTATTTGCTCTATGACTTGACTTTATTCCTTTATAAACAGGCAAAGTACTATTACAATTTAGTCTTTGTAGAGACATTCCAGAGAATCCTTGAGATTAGGACTATACTCATTCTTAGAGCATATCCTCTTGTGATCAGCTTTTTCTTGATACTCCTTCAACTCATCTCTTTAGCTCAAAAATGAGCTCTACGATCTTTGCCTTGTGTATTTCAAAGGATGAGCTGACTCTACTGTTTGTGATCACACTACGATCTGGTAGAGTAACTTTAAGATCAATTTGACCAATCAACTAAACATAGAAATCTTTATTGAGATCAACCTAACAGCTTTGATCTTTCTATTCTAAGTCTTTGTACAATATTTCTCATTAAGGACTTTAAAAAACTTACTAGAACAAAAATACTTTAATCACTTTTGCATCATCAAATCATTCATCATAGAATCTAACAATCTCCCCCTATTTGATGATGACAAAACCAGTAGTTTCAAAACATCCATCAGATCTACGATGCAAAGAACATAAAAGAAAACATGTCCTAAGCATACAGTGAGAAATTATATTTCTGGATAAAAAGAATGAATTTTATTTATGATTAAAATATTTTGCAAAATTCACCTGTTTTACATCAAATACAATTCAACATAGGAAAGAAACAAAAATCTTACTATTTCTTCCTCTTGCTTTTTATTTTCCAGAGCAAGCTATTTCTTTTCAGCTTCCAATCTACGAAGTTGAACTTTTCTTTTCTCAGCAGCTTTTCTTTGAATTTCCTCAATAGAATCTCGTGGACCAAGATTAGGAGTAAATGAAGAGAATGTCTTTTCTTCTCTTACAGGATGAGTCCCTTGAAGATTTGTGTTCAGATAAACTGGATCTCCAGATGGAACTCTTATGCTAGTTGGCGTTACTACACTCGACGATCCAGTTCCAATTTGCCCTTGGCCACGCTCTATCGGTAGAGCTTGAGGAAGTTTCCCCCAGTCTTCTCTCCTTGGAGAAGGTTCTTTCCTTTGAGAAGGTGCTTGCTTTTGTTTCCCTTAACTCCTCTGTCTCCCCTTGTCTCCCTAACTCCCATGTTCCCTTTCTTTCGTCCCCTTTTTATCATTATTCAGCTCAAAGAGATGTTGTACTGTAATCACAAGTTCTTGAAGTTGAGAAGAGATCATAGAAATATCACCTCTTATCTCTCTTTATCTGGCTGCAGCTTCTTCACTCTACTGATGAACAATGGCTAGAGTATTGTCAGTACGCCTAGTTATGTCATGCTTGAATTCTGAGAGAGTGGAGCTTAGCTCGAAAACTTTGTCAGCTAGGAGCTTGATCTGATTTTTATTTTGCTGTTGTAATTCTTGGACAACCTTCTTATGGTCCTCAATATTCTTCAGAAAGACCTGATCTCTTTGTCGAAAACTATTGGACATATATTTGAACATAGACTTCATTTGTTTATTGAATTCTTTGCCCATCTTGGTTGGTACATTTGTAGCCTCTTCAATAACCCTGTTCAACTTCTGATGAACTTCCACTAAGTTGCTTTTAAGTTCTTTGTTAATATCTTGAGTGACCAAAGCAAGTTCACTTTCAAGTTTCTTAATGGTTGGAAGTATAGATACTCACTCCATAAGTTGATTCAGTGTAGCTTCAGAGTCTCCCTTATCACTCCGAAACAAATTTATAATTGCCAAAGGAAGATCAAAGAATTCATTGAGTGAAGATAATGGTATATTAGCTTAATAGAGAGGTTGATTTGGATGCTCTATTGTTAGTGTGGGAACTGTAGACTGTACATGTTGTACAAGAGATGAGGGATTTAGTGGAGAGGTTATTGGAGTTAAAATGAAATTTAAAATATTTATAGAGGATGGAGATGTAGAGTGGGGTTGAGTGGGTATATGTATAGGTGAGCTTGTATTTTCAGCATTGGTCGTATGGTTTTAAGACTCTACGATCGGAGAGTTAGTAGTATGTGAGTTATCTATAGAAGGTTGGGACTCTAAGATTGGTGAATTTTCTTTATTTATATCATCCGTAGAGTGTTGAGACTCTACAAATTGAGAAGGTGATGAATTTACATGGTCAGAAGAGTGTTGAGACTCTTCAACTGAAGAGAGAGATAACTCATAGAATGTAGGTGATGACTCTACGAACTCGTCAGAGCAACCAATGAATGTCTGATAAGATGCATTAAATACGAATCAAGAAAATAGAAGTATAAGTACATTCGTATTTGTACTTGAAGAAAAGTTGCTGTATTGAATCGTATTTCTAGCATAATCTACGATTGGAGGGTAGTTTTGAGACATCAACTTCACATTTGGATATAGCTTGAATGTCCATGAGATGAAGCTCAAGTCATTTTGAAGCAATACTCGAAATAGAGGCATCCTTGGAAGAAAGAAGTACAGTTGTTCACTTTGTTCATCGTAGACAGTTAACTTCTAGGTTGTACTTTTGCTCCTCTGCTCCTGAAATATCTCACCAAGGAACTCAACATCTGGATTTTCTTGAGGAGTCTCACCAAGGAACTCGACTTTTGGATGATCATTATGAGTTTCATCAGTGAGCTTTATGATGTGTTCCTCTACTTCTGTTTCTAAAGATATTAAAGAGGCTGAATGACTTTCTTCTGGTTACTCCCCCTCAACCTGTGCATTGATGTGCTCAGAAGCAGGTGAATTATGCTCCACCATGACATCAGCAACAACAGACTCAATAATTCTTGTTTGATCTGTTGAATCAATAGGTGAACTTGGGTTGACTACTGACAAAAACTCCCCCACAGAACCAGCTTCTTTCTCTTCTAGAATCTTCTCCTTATCTGCCAATTGAATTAACTTTCTTCTCTTCTTCTTTGGCTCAGGTTTTAAATCCTTTACAACCATCTCATCACTTTCACCCTGAGGGCTCCGACATGTCAGCCATCCCATCCATTTCTTCTTTAGTACCAACAGTTTGCTCAGGCTCATTAACCATCCTTGTTATTTTATCATCATCAATACCCATTACTGACTCTGCACTCGACGAGCTAGTATGCTATGTGATTGGAGACAAAAAAGCCTTCTTCAAGTGCTTACTCCTTTTTCCTTTCTTCTTTATTTTAGAGAGTAATGGACTCATCTTCTTCTTCTTCTTCTTCTGAGGTTTATCTGCTGTAAAGATTTCATCAACTACAAAAGGGTAGCAGAGCCCTGAGATATCTCCTCTTGATGCTCAATAGAGACCTGAAATGTTACCTTAGGCCTTTTACTCTCCTTCTTCCCCTTATTCTTTCTCAAGAGTTCAATTGACTCTTCTTCTTCATTTGAGTCTTCTTCAACTATAACTTTCTTCCTTTTCTTTTCAGGCTTCTGAGCCCCGCTCTGAGTTACCTCACTATCCTCAGATTGTCTTGATCGAAGTATCTCAACAGGACATCTTTTCCAATTATCAAACAACTTGGGGGTTATCTTTTTGTTGACATTTAGGGTTTCTCCCTCATCTTCCCCAATTGTTTCCTTTATAACCTTCTTCAATAGGATACTGATAAACCTTCCATAGAACATCTTGGGAACTTGTTGTTTCCTTGTTGACTTCTTCTTCTTAGCTTCTATCATCCATTTTCCAATCCAACTCAGTAGGATGGCTCCAAAATTTATCTTTACCTTCATTATGATGGCCGTCATGACTCTCAGCTGAAGATCGCTGACAGAGTCGTAAGCAGAATCTTTATATAGAATACATTTCCCCACTATGTCTGCTAGGAATTCATAATTTTGAGGAAACTCTTTCTTCTTCGTTCCCCTGAGCTCTGGGTTTTTCTTGTACTCTATTAAAGTTAGCCCAGCTTCTATGTCGATAAGATTTAGAGCGGTGATGCCATCAGATGAGAAACCCAAGGCACTATTTACTTCCTTGGCTCTTAATCGATATGACTTTCCCTTTACTTCGATTGTAAGAACTCCATCTTCATATTCACCATTCAGATAAAATTCTCTCACTAAGCTTGAGTACACCTTGGTGTCGGTGTTCAGAGCTTCATAAAATCCAACCTTCCTCAACAAGGTTAGAATTCTTCTGAACTGCTTCTCTGATTTGCCAAAGCTCTCGAAACACAGTTGGTTTCCAAGTACTCCTATCAATTGATTTTTTCTGACATAAGAAACACACAAATTTGAGATTTTGAAAGCTTTTGAAAAACTAGGGCTTGAAAATTTTGAAGCTCAGATCGCAAATGAGAAGTGTAAAAGACAGAGGCAAATTTGAAATGACATAAATAAAACTTCCCTCTAAATTCGGCTTAGTGGGACATGCATTGAAAAGCTATTGCTTGAAAGTCCCTTTACCTCTGTAGTTAATAGCTGTAGTGCAGTAACTTTTGGTCTTCATTTAATTTTAATGAGCGTGAACTTCATTTGCCATAAAGTAACCGCCTTAGCTCTTTCGTAGAGTAAAATATCATTCAAAGATACTTTCAGTTTTCTGAACTGTTTATGTTCTATGAACCATTATAGTGATTCTTCACTCAACGATTCTTCATTCTTTCAACGAAAATTCTGATCAGTTAACTCCTGAATTCATCTTTAGATCACCAAGGCTAGTAGGGATAGCTTCTCGTTATGAGTCACATGCTTGAAACATCTTCTTTTAGTTTACTCAATTTATTTCATGAAGCTTTGTACCTGCATTCAAGATCTTTATTTATGTTGGTACCCAGACAGGCTTGGATCTTTCCTTGTTAATAAATTTTGGAACCCATGTTTATCTTACTTTGGGTCTATAGTAATCATTTTGATAACATAAAGTAGTTTTATGTCCATACTTATGACAGTTATAGCATTTGACATTAAGTATCTATGATTGTGTGAATGTAGATCTTCTCATTTGAAAATTATGTGGAGAATAACTATAATTAGCCTTTCTTCTAAGTTGAATCTCCTTCTGTTACCAAACTGTTCTACGATTTTGTGATTTCATAGAGAGAAGCCAATTCTACGATTTCTGCCTGGTTCGCTCGTAAATTTGAATTTTCCTAATTCTACGATATTTCGAGGCTCAACCGTAGATTTTGGCTTATTCTTCTGTTTCACAAAACCAAGGGCAGTATGTAATTTATTACTTTTGAAAACAATAACTGATCTTTAGAAATTATACAACTTTGAATACTTGGTTCAATGAATTCTTTGGATTTCACAAATATGATACTTTTATTAGAATTAGAAGCATCATTATTGCTAGTCTTTATTTTGTTTTCCACATTTAGAACTAAAGAACAATTTCCAAATCCTAATCCTGACTTATCAAAGACATATTTCTGACTCTCAATCAATAAGTCCATAGATGCAGAAGAACGATTCCACATTTACATTGTCTTCTCTAAATCCTCTATCTTAGAGGTTAGAGTTAACTCTCTCTGTGCACTTTGTTTAGTTATTTTTCTCAAACTTACATTCTCAACCTCAAGATTAGCAAAAGAGGCCACACTTTGTAGAGCAATTTGTAACTCTACAATAACTTTTGCTTTTTCTTCTTGAAGAAGAGAACGGTCCTTTGATGGAACCCTAAACATTTTCATATATTGATGCAGATCTACAATTATCTCATCCAAAGTAGTTCTAAGATCATCAATATCTATATCAGGAGAGTTAAAATCAAATACCTCATTGATGTCAATTTCTCGACGATCAGCGGTCTTTCTAGAATTTTCTTCTATGGCCATGAGACAAAGATTTGCTTTATGAGGCTCTTCATCATCACTGGAGTTTGAACTGGAGCTACTTTTTGAGTCACTCCACGATCCCTTAGCTACAAGGCCTTTTTCTCTTTTGTTAGACTTCTTATTTCCTTTTGATTCTTTGTTTGCATGTGATTTATTCCTGTCTTTCTTCAAGTCTTCAAGTAGAGGTTTGTTACACTCTGCTATATAATGGTCAGGCTTCTTGTAATTGTAACACAGATATTTTTCTTGTTCTTTGCTATTGTTGCCTTTGTTATAGCTCTTTCTTGACCTCCAATTGTTGTTTTTTCGCCTGAACTTCTGTAATCTTTTTACTAGCAGAGCTACATCCTCATCATCACCAGTTTCATCACTTTCAGGATCTTCTACGACTGAAGCTTTGGATAATTCTTTTAAAACCCTTAGAGCAACTCCTTTGTCTCTCATTTTGTCCTCTGATGAAGTTTCTACTCGTTGATTTAGCTCAAGCTCATAGGTAAAGAAGATTTCCCATAGAGCTGTTGCACTGTTATCATATGTAAATTCTTGGATTCACAAATAGCAATAGTTTTGGCATCCCATTTGCTAGGGAGTGATCTTATAAACTTAATGTTAAGGTCCTTATTTGGATAGACCTTCCATAAGCTCTCAAAGAGTTTAACATCAGGTTGAATCTTTCATATGTGACAATTATATTTTCTCCTGCAATATGAGAGAATATTTTATATTGTTGTGTTAGTAGAGACTGCTTATTCTCTCTGACTTCTTCCGTTCCTTCATGCATGATCAGTAGCGTTTCCCAAACTTCTTTAGAGGTTGTGCAGTTGACTACATTCTCGAACAGTTCATCTTCTAGAGCCATGAACAAAATGTTTTAGCCCTTTTGTCCAGCTGCACTAACTTCTTTTCATTATTAGTCCACTTTTTTTTGTGCTTGATGACCATCTTATTTGGATCCTCGATGGTAGGGCTTTGTTGGAACATATGGATCGCTAATCACAGCATCAAATAGATCTTCATCTATAGCATCCATGTATGCCTGCAAACGAACTTTCTAGTTAGAAATTGTTTCTTTATTTAGAAGAGGTGGCTTATTTCCACCACCAAGCTCAGACCCAGTTTTAGTAGGTGCCATCAGATCAACTCAAAGTATTTAAGCTTTAAATGTTCGTGAGAACCTGCTCTGATACTACTTGTTGGTTCCCAGGGGCACAAAGGGATCTAGAAGGGGGTTTGAATAGATCCTTTAAAACTTTTCCTTTTAAAAGATAATATCAGATAATGAACAAATTTGGTACAGCGGAATATGATTGAAACATCCCCCCTTAAAGATCTACTGAAAACACAGTTCTAATTTTGATTCGTGGCAAAGAGTCACAGATGGATATAGCAGTTATAGCAATTAATGACAAAATAAAAATGCTTAAAGTAAATGACACAAGATGTTTTAAGTGGTTCGGAGACTAAACAACTCCTACTCCACTATTCCACTCCTCTGAGCAGGATATCCACTATGGATAAGGTCGCAACAACCATTTATAACTGAACCACTAAGGTACCTTCAAGCCCAGCAGACTTGGATTTTAGTTACTAAGACAAGGACACTAAGACCTTTTCAAGTTTCTTTAACTTGAAAATTTGGACACTCAGCCCAGGACTCCTAGCCCTCTTCAAGTTTCTTCAACTTGGCACAATGGACACAAAGTCCCAGATCACTAAGATCTCTTTAAGCTCCTTGAACTTGGTATAATGGTCACTTAGACCAGGCGAATCACAACTTGATGTTGATTGCGTTTGAGGTGCTGCTAAGCTTTGCAATGATGCTTGACTTCTTCTAGTACTTAGCAGCTTTTAACTTGTTCTAAGTTGTAGAATAGAGCTTTGCAGAGGTTTAGCTTTTTGTTCTTAGTGATTCGTACTTGGATTTGAATCCTCATATACCTTTTATAGACTTTCAAAAATTGTCCCGTTGGAGAGTTCCTGTTGGTGCATTTAATGCTCTATTTTCTGTTATTCTCTGTCAACTGATATGAGGGTAGGTAAACATCTTGCCTTCGGCTTTGCAAACGTCCCATCGGACAGCAGACTCTTCGACCCCACATCAGAGATGTCACATCTTCATTCTATCCGTTTTAACTCAACTCCATATTGATCTCCTTCTCTAAATTTGAAGATGATGATAAATGTTCTTGACATCTTTGCTCTTGCTCTATTCTGCTCTGAAATTGTCAAACTTATGACAGTTCTAACATGTTCTTCATGCTTGACTTAATCATTGAGTTTGTTGAAGAACATGGAGTCTTGATTAGCTTTGCTCGACATTCTGCTCTACGATTAATGAGGCAGTTCTACGATCATCTCTATGATAGACGAGGTAGCTCTACGATCTGCTCATTGATTGTCTTGTTAGCTCAACGATCTTTAGTATTAGTAGAGTGATGAGAATCGTAGGATTAATCTTTCCATTTTTCTCTACGATAGGAACTTCATTTTTGCTCTACTGTCTGTTCTATGAATGTGTATCTTTAATGCTTGGGCAGACTTCTCTTTATTCTCTAAACATTCTTGTAGCTCTACGATACCCAAGACAGCTCTACGATCTGGCAGTCTCTTTGTCACTTTACAGTATCAACTGCTGCTATACGAAATCTTGTTTGCTCTGCGACTTGACTTTATTCATTTATAAACAGGCAAAGTACTATTGCAATTTAGTCTTTGTAGAGACATTCCAAAGAATCCTTGATATTAGGACTATACTCATTCTTATAGTATATCCTCCTATGATCAGCTTCTTCTTGATAGTCCTTTAACTCATCTATTTAGCTCGAAAATGAGCTCTACGATCTTTGCCTTGTGTACTTCAAAGGATGAGCTGACTCTACTGTTTGTGATCACACTACAATCTGGTAGAGTAACTCTACGATCAATTTCACCTATCAACTAAACATAAAAGCTTTATTTAGATCAACCTAACAATTTTAATCTTTCTTTTCTCAGTTCTTGTACAATATTTCTTATTAAGGACTTTAAAAAACTTACTAGAATAAATATACTTTAATCACTTTTGCATCATCAAATCATTCATCATAGAATCTAACAATCTCCCCCTATTTGATGATGACAAATAGAATCTAACATATCACTATATAAAGTATGCATAAGTTCGTAAGTAGGCAATATAATTCAAAAATAGTAAAAAGTAACTAAATAAACTAATGCCATGCAATTTAGGAAAGAATTACTTTTTAGTTATACGGTGAAATCATTCCCCACTTAGGCAATAACAATAGCAAGAGAATAATTATGGGTCCTAGCCAAGTTTTTAAATAAAGTTGTGGGTCCTATGAAAAAATAAGTCAAACTTACAACAAACGTCTTATGCTAAATCCCTTTATTTATGGCAAAATTTAATAAACATCTACCGCACATCACTTATTATACTTATCTTTAATTATACCTTTTTATTCATCAATTATTTATATATTTTCAGTCTTTTAACAATTATTATAAACCCACAATACTGACAACCAGATCGTTCCTAGGAAAGAGGGGGTCTTCCGTAAAAACAACGCGCAATTAGACAACCCCTTTCCTCATCAAAACTCTCTAAATATTGTCAATAATGCTAACTGGTCTAATAATATCATATCAATAATATGAGTTACTGTGTTGTGACAATTATTGATTTAATAATATGAAATACTGTGCAGTTGCTACTACGATAATTATTAAGTTAAAATACTATACAATTGCAACTGTAACAATTATTAAATCAATAATTATGGAATACTGTGCAATTACTACTGTGACAATTATTGATTCAATAACATAAAATATTATGCTGTTGCTACTATGATAATTATACAAAATACTGTATAATACCGTGTGTTACTGTAGAGCACCACGTGCTACTATAGAGTACCGTGTGCTACTGTAGAGTATCGCTTACTACTGTAGAGTATCGCTTGCTATTATACTTTTATCGCCAATGATTGGTTGTTTCGGCGCCGTTGTACTTTACCGAATATTCCCCGACAGAACAAATATTCCCCGACATACTTTTATAATATGTACATATCACCCTTAACTTATCATTTTATCAATTTAACACCTTACTGTTAAGAATAATAATTATAGGAAAATTAAATTTTATTTATTAAAAGTCGGGGTCTTACAATCTCCCCTCCTTATGAAATTTTGTCCCCGAAATTTACATACATACCTGGTATTTCGAAGAGGTGAGGATACCTAGCTCTCATTTTAGATTCTAACACTTATGTCATTTCCTCTATATCATGATTTTTCCATAGAACTTTGACTTGAGGTATAACCTTTGAGCGTAGAATCTGTTCTTTCTTCTCCAAGATCTTAACAGGTATCTCCTCATATATTAAATCATCTACTATCACGTCTGGTTTCAATTCAATGATGTGGTTCGGGTCTTTCACATATTTACGTAACATGAATATGTGAAAAACGTTATGAACGCGAGTATTATTTTGCGGCAAAGCTAGTCTGTAGGCTACAGTTCCTAGTTGGTTAAGGATTTCAGATGGACCAATAAATCGAGGGTTAAGCTTTCCTCTCTTCTCGAATCTCGTAACTCCTCTCCATAGAGCAACAAGTAAAAATACATGGTCTCCGACATTGAATCCTTCGTCCATTCGATGAAGATCAGTGTAACTCTTTTGTCGTTCTTGTACTACTTGTATTCGTTGTAGGATCATTTGGATCTTTTCTGTAGTCATGCGTACCAACTCTGGTCCCAAATTTTGTTTCTCCTACTTCGTCCCAACATACTGGAGAACGACACTTTCGTCCATATAAAGCCTCGAATGGAGCCATGTCTATACTTGCTTGATAACTGTTGTTGTAGGAGAATTCGACCAGGGGTAAGTATTTGTCCTAGCTTCCCTTGAAGTCTAGTACGCAAAGTCTCAATAGATCTTTGAGAGTCTGGATTGTCCTTTTTGACTGTCCGTCTATCTGGGGATGGTATACAGAACTAAATCGCAGCTCAATGCCCATAGCTTTTTGCAAGTTGATCCAAAATCGTGAAGTGAATCTAGGGTCTCAGTTAGAAACTATGGATACTGGCATGCTATGCAATCTCACAATCTTTCTTATGTATATACTGGCAAGATGCTTAAGTGAATAGTTTTCTCGTATAGGCAAGAAATGAGTGGACTTGGTCAATCTATCTACAATGACCCAAATTGCATCCAAACCCTCTGAAACCTTGGGAAGACCTGTCACGAAATTCATAGTGATATGTTTCCACTTCTATTCTGGAACCTCAAGTGGTTGCAATGGACCCTTAGGTACCTGATGCTCTGCCTTGATGCGTTAACATGATAAACACCTTGAAATAAACTCTACGATCTCCCTCTTCATATTGTTCCACCAAAATGTATGTTGAAGGTCATGATACATTTTAGTACTTCCAAGGTGGATTGCAAACGGTGTGTTGGTGCCTCCATCATGATTTTATATTTCAATTCAGGGTCGTTAGGGACACAGCGTCGAGAGTTGACTCGAAATATCCCTACTTCGTCGATTCTTGCCTCCGGAATAACATCTTCTTGTACTTTTTTCATCATATTCACCAGTTCTGGGTCATTATCTTGAACGACTTTAATTTTGTCAGTTAAACTTGGTTCTACTCATACATGTGCAATCTTCGTACAGGTCCCTAGTGTTTTTATCTATATCTCTATCTTTTGTAAGTAATACAAAATGCACCCTTGTGTTGTCAGTATTACAGTTGTACTCGCATATAATCTTTTACTCAAAGCGTCAACTACCATGTTCGCCTTTCTAGGGTGGTATTGGATAGTGTGGTCATAATCCTTCAACAGCTCAAGCCAACGCCGTTGTCGCATATTGAGTTCCTTCTGAGTGAAGAAATATTTGAGGCTTTTATGATTTGTATAGATCGCCATTTTCTCCCCATACAAGTAGTATCTCTAGATCTTCAATATGAAATGACTGCTGTCAATTCTAGATCATGAGTAAAATGATTCTTCTCATATTCCTTGAGTTATCGAGAGGCATAAGTTATAACTTTTTTGTGTTGCATGAGAACGCAACCAAGGCCTTTGCCTCAAGCATCGCTGTAGATAACAAATTCTCCCAATCTTGACAGGATGGTTAGAACAGGAGCTGAAACAAGTCTCCTCTTGAGTTCTTGAAGCTTTCTTCGCATTCTTCGCTCAATTCGAATTTTGTGCTTTTTCGAGCCAGCTGAGTTAATGGAGTGACAATTTGAGAGAATCCTTCAACGAATCTCCGATAATAACCAGCAAGGCCTAGAAAGCTTTCGTACTTCAGTTACTGTCTTAGGTTGCTCCCAATTCACTATTGCTTCAATCTTCACAGGTTCAACCGATATTCCTTGATTAAAGATTATATGTCCAAGGAATGTTACTTCCTCCAGCCAGAACTCGCATTTCTTCAACTTGGCATACAACTTGTTCTCACGAAACATTTGGAGTATCAATCTCAAGTAGCGTTCATGATCCTCACGACTCTTAGAGTAGATGAGGATGTCATCAATAAAGACAACCATGAAATGATCCAAATATTCCTTGAATATTCGGTTCATCATGTCCATGAAGGCAACAAGAGCATTAGTTATCCAAAAGGCATGACTAAAAACTCGTAGTGCCCGTATCGAGTTCTAAAGGCAATCTTTAGAACGTCATCAACTTTAAGCTTTAACTGATGATATCCCAAACGGAGATCAATCTTTGAAAAATATTGAGCACCTTACAACTGATCAAACATGTCATCAATTCGAGGTAGCAGGTACCTATTTTTTATGGTGATATGGTTTAACTCTCGATAGTCAATGCATAATCTCATACTCTCATCTTTCTTCTTTATAAATAAAACAGGAGCACCCCAAGGTGATGTGCTCGGATAAATGAAACCAGTATCTAATAATTCATGTAGTTGGACTTTTAACTCTTGAAGTTCAATGAGAGCCATTCGGTATGGGGCTTTAGAAATAGGCTTAGTACTGGGTTTAAGGTCAATACAAAATTCAATTTCATGATCTGGGGGTAAGCTAGGAAGTTCTTTGGGAAATATGTTAGGGAATACATTAATAATAGAAATATCATTCAAGTCTGATGTATTTTTGTTTAAATCAGTGATATGGGCTAATAAGGCTTAACATCCGTTTTTCAATAAGCGAACGGCTTTATGGCTAGAAATGACAGTCAGTAATTTTAACGGCTTGATTGCTTGAATTTACATGACAAGTTGATTGGGAATATGAAAACTAATGATTCTATAAAAGCAATCAAGTTTTGCATGATGGGTAGTCAATCAATTAATTCCTGAAATCACATCAAATTCATGCATTTCCAAAAAGATAAGATCAACGGGTAGTGTGAGGGTGCCGATTCGGACTAAACAGGATTTATAGACAGTAGACGTAGAGAATATTTCTCCTAACGGAGTTTCAATAGATAAGTCAAAATCTAATTTCTCAGAAGTCAAGTTCAAATATTGAGCACATGCAAGTGAAATAAAAGAGTGGGTAGAGCCAGTATTTATTAGAGAATAGACTTCACAAGAGTTTATGAGTAGCTTACCGGTTATAACTTCGTTTGGGTTCCACACCCTTAGGGATGTCACAACAAAAGCTCTCCCCTGAATCATACGTTTTGGCTTGTCCGTGCTAGCCTTGGGTGTCGCCATAACAGATGGATTCGATTTTGCTGATGAATAAAATCGAGTAATGTGGCCTTCCTTCCCACAATTGTAACAAACCTTGGGTGACTGAGTACAGTTTGGGCTGATATGTCCCTCATGTCCACACTTGTAACATCTGATTGGTACTCGTTCCCCTTCCTTTGAAACCGGTGCGGGTGTCGATGTTGGTGCCTTTCCACGATCATTATCGAATCTTCTTCTCTTGAAATCTTTTTTATTAGGCTCGTTCCTTTTATTATTTGCACTAGGATTACCACCGAAGTGGTTTCCATTTTTTTCATGGTGATTGCCTCCTCGATGGTTCTCCTTGATCCGATGATTGTTATCATTGCTACGATAATGATTATTATCGTGATTCTTCTCCTTTTGTCGGTCATTGCTTCCTAGTTGAAACGTCTCTTTTTCTCGCTCCAGTAGCTGAGCCCTATCTATGATATCTAAATACAAATGAAGTTTAAGAGAAATAAGGTGTTGATGAATTTCAGGTTTCAAACCTCGTAAAACATTCGAGTCATGCATTCTTCATTGTCCACCAAGTGGGGCGCAAACCGGGATAGCTCAACAAACTTGGCCTTATATTATGAGACAATCATGTTGGTCTATTCCAATTTGATGAATTCCACATCCTTCATGTGGCGAATACTCTCTGGGAAATATTTCTCATTGAACAGTTCTTGGAACTCCGCCCAAGACATCTCAAGTGTCGAGTGATGAATACGTTTCACTGATTCCCACTAGCATAAAGGTGGTGAAAGGAACCTTTTGTTCATCAGTGCATCGTAATCCATCAAATATTTTGGTCATTTGTTTGATCCACGCTTCTGCCTTGAGTGGGTCGGGCTTTTTGAAAAACTCAGGCGGTCCCAGCTCTTTGTACTGTTTAACAATGACCAGCCACGAGTTACCAACGTTTTCACCTGTATTTAGAACAGGAGTTCCTCTTTTCTAGTTCTGCATGAATTGTAGAAAGCCCTTAAAAAACCATCACACATCATGTGGACAGTAGCGTTATTTTCTAGGGTCATCGGAGAATTATTTCCTTCATGATTAACAGTATTTTGGTTACTGGTTGGCAGGGTCTCAATTGTCTCGTGTATTCCATTACTCATCTCCTGGTTTTCAGATGTCATTCTGAAACGCTGCCATAAAACAAAGGTTAATTAAAGAAATTGACATATCACATTTTGTCCCTACATCCAGACCGACTAATTAAATAACAAAATTTAACTTAGGTAAGACATGTTAGATTCTGCTCGTCTCTCCCTCCTAGTTTTAATCCCAGATCTCCACTATAGATCATATCCCCAAGCTCTGATACCAACCGTGACAATTCGGGTTTACACCACCCAATTTGAGTCATCAAAATACAACCAACATAAATAAATTCTCATTATTACAATATCATGAAAATACGGCAATGCACACTTTAAGTTCGCAATACAATTATTGCGACATTATTTTATAATTTGCTGAGAACTACTATAACTACTAACTCGGATTATCACTTCATTCCCCTACTCTCCCTGCAAGCTCAACTACATTTTCATTTCCTGAAAGGTATTATGAAGTAAAAGGGTGAGCTCAAATAGCCAGTAAAGAATATCATGACTAAGATAACGAAGAATAAGTTATTCTTAACCTTCAATAATGATAAATAAGAGATTTAAAGATAATATAAGTTTTCAACAATAACTGTAGCGGAATGAGCAATCCATTAGAAAAGTCAAGTAGATCATAATGTCTACTATCTTCTCCAATTTAAAAGTTCACCATCAATATTTTATCCCTGTAACACCAATCAACAGTTCTTGGTCATAATCATGCTGATCAATTCATCTTTGCACTCAGACCAAAGATATTCAATTGTAACACCAATGGTCATGATCATACGAATCAATTCATCTTTGTCACAAAGGCTAAAGAGAACTTTCGCTACATGTCCTTGCCACAAAGGCTAAAGAGGACTTTCGCTACATGTCCTTGCCACAAAGGTTAAAGAGAACTTTCACCACATGTCCTTGCCACAAAGGCTAAAGAGAACTTTCACCACATGTCCTTGCCACAAAGGCTAAAAATACTCAACAATTATATTATCTTTGCACCCAGGCCAAAAATATTCACAACAACTTAGTCTTGATGATTAGTACAAATAACAATGATATGAAGAGCACATCAAGTTTGACAAACTCATATGCTCGGCACACCAAGGTTGAAAATTCTGTTAATTTGTGGGAAGTGATGCTTGCCGACACCCCTTTAGTGGGGGTCACATTTCCACCACTAACTTTTGGAGGTTTTTGTTTCCTAAGATTCCTGATGAAAAGAATTAGCACCTTTTATTTTTATATATATTTCTTCCTATGCTCATTCAAACTGATTAATTAGAAGAATAGACAACATCACTACATAAAGTATGCACAAGTTGGTAAGTAGGCAATATAATTCAAAAATAGTAAAAAGTGACTAAATAAACTAATGCCATACAATTCAGGAAAGAATTACTTTTTAGGCATACGGTGAAATCATTCACCACTAAGGCAATAACAATAGCTGAAGAATAATTATGGTTCCCAACCAAGTTTTTAAATAAAATTGTGGGTTCCATGAAAAAATAAGCTAACTTACAACAAACGCCTCATGTTAAACCCCTCTATTTATAGCAAAATTTAACAAACATCTACCGTACATCACTTATTATACCTATCTTTAATCACACCTTTTTATTCATTAATTATTTATACCTTTTCAATCTTTCAACAATTATTCATAATTATTATAGACCCATAATACTGACAACCAAATCGTTCCCAAGAAAGAGGGGCCTTCCGTAGAAACGGCGCGCAATTAGATAACCTCTTTTCTTGTCAGAACTCTCTAAATATTGTCAATAATACTAACTAGTCTAATAATATCATATCAATAATATGAGTTACTATGTCATGACAATTATTGATTTAATAATATGAAATATTGTGCAATTGCTACTGTAATAATTATTGAGTTAAATACTATGCAATTGCTACTATAACAATTATTGAATCAATAATTATGGAATACTGTGCAATTACTACTGTGACAATTATTGATTCAATAACATCAAATATTGTAGTTGCTACTATGATAATTATATGAAATATTGCATGTTAATGCCAAGATTCATCCACGCGCCCAATCACCAAACTACGCATCCAATCCTGCATAGAAACAAAGAACACACTCAGAGAGCTGACGGTCTGGGCCGTCAGGGGATAACTCCAGTGTGAGAATAAGTATAGGCTGAATAAGGATTAACAATGGAGGCTTAATACTTTAGTACTGGAAAAAGATTATTACCTGTGAATTAGGGTTTAGCCTTGTATTTATAATGATCACACCACCAACTTCATGCTCGTCCCCGTATGGAAATAGAACCCCTCATTAGGATAGATACCTTAATGGGATCAAACTGAATCTCCTTAAAGAAAAGAAATCGAATCATATCTTTACACTTTCCTTAGGAGTTGAAAATCAAATATACTTAAGAATTATATATTCCTTAATATACTCTCACCTCCCAAACTGACTCCTACGTGGGGATATTCCTCCACGTTGACTATGGCCCACCGTATCCACCGGGCCCAAATAAACACGCTCTAACATTGCCCCCAGTCTTTTATTACAATGGGACATTTAATGAAAGAGTGTATCATTAAAAGCCCAATAATCAAATAAGAAAGGTGAGAACATAAAGCCCAAAATCAAATATTTAAATAACATACACGTGCAAGTATACACGGCCCACAAGTAATATATGATAAGATAAGAGTCAAACCCATAGGGAATTGTGACAAATAATAACCAAGTACCAATCGTATATCAATTTGATCTAATTTAAACGATGAAGGTTTGATTGTTGTTGATTGGTTGAGTTCACAAGTTAAGTAATGAATAAAATGCGGTAAATATCAAGATAGAAAGGTCTAAGATTACAATTTCCCCCAACACGTCATTTGAATCTCCTAACTCTCTCTTTTCAATCAATTATAGCATACGAATTGACAACCGAGAATTCAAAACTACATAAGAGCCTCTGTCGATGGTCAATCACGAATCTTCCTAAGCGGTGCATAGGTATATGTCTATCCTATACACTATCAAGAGACTAATTTCAGGAATGATTTATAGACACGTGTCACCAAATCTAATTAATCCTCCCTTCAATTACCAACTTCCACCTCGGAAGTCATTAAGACTAGATTCTCAATTGGTTGCATGCGGTAATTAGGTATATATTTATCCCAACTACTATCAAGATATCTATTATTGCAGATAAGCAATAAGACACATGTCACTTAATCCAATTAATAACCCACAATAATCTATACTTTCGCATGTTATCATAACTAGGTCTCAACCTATAATCCGTTCGTCAAGTTCATATAGGTTCCCACAGTAATTACGGGCCAAGCAATTAATCTAGAAGCAAAGGTTATGACAATCAATTCACAAATGCATAACTAAAATCAATAGAGAGAGAATTCAATTCAAATTAAGTGTTGGGTTCCATTGCAATCTTAGAATAGAAGGTTAGTTCATGATAGCTACAATAAACATCATTTTCAATTGATACATTGTCAAATTCGAATTACAAAGGAGATGGAAAACTAGAAATGAAACCACTTTTGAAGCTATTCAGCTGGTGTTCCTTTAGTTGCTGTAGATTTCTAGCTCTCCTCCTTAGCTTTGCAATTCTTCTTGACTGAGTTCCTTGGCTTTTGGCTTGATTCAGCTTGATCTGCAGCCTTGAGCACTGTTGGTTGATGTATTTTGTACCCTCCCTCTCTCTAGGTGTCTCCTTCACAAGGCTTTCCTTCTTAGTTCTTTAGCTTTGGCTGAGTTTTCCTTGTATTGCAGCACCTTTGCTCTTTATTTTGATGTTTTAGTCTAGCCTCCCAATCCCTAGATATCTGATATGAAGCTTAGAAGAGATTATATATAGCCTCCATCAAGAAACCCTAGCAAAAATTGGACAAAATGGAGCTCAGATCGCACTAAAACTGTGTCAGATCGCACTCAGCACGGCGTTGGCGCGCCCGCATGCCAGCGCCCGCGCCCAGCGCCTGGGCCGCACGCTGGCCGCACGCCCAACGCCGCACGCCCGCGCCGCGCGCCCGCACGCCAGCGTGCGCGCCCGCGCCCAGCGCCTGGGCCGCACGCTGGTCGCACGTCCAACGCCGCACGCCCACGCCGCACGCCCGCCACGCGCGCCCGCGCCCAGCGCCTGGGCCGCACGCTGATCGCACACCCACACCGCACGCCCGCGCCCAGCGCCTAGGCCGCACGCCCAACGCCCGCGGCCGAGGCCCCGCGCCCAGCCCCTGTCGAGGCCCGCGCGCGCCCAATGCCGAGGCTGCCGAGCGCCCAGCGCCTGATGCCGAGGCCCGCCCAGCGCCCACGCGCGCCGCACGGCGTCCGCGCCCAACGCCTGGCTGGTGCCCCCGCTGTTGCACGTCGTGCCCGCGCTGCTGCACGCCGTGCCCGCGGCTTGGTCGACGCCGCACGCCGTGCACGCCTTCCAACGCCGTGCACGCCCAACTTCAAAAGGTCATCAAATTAAGCCCCGAGCATCGCCAAACATAAATTTTCACCGTGTTATCATTCAGGCACGGATATCTAAGCACGGGCTTGCCCTCGTGGCTTGGCCGACGCCGCACGCCGTGCACGCTTTCCGACGCCGTGCACGCCCAACTACCAAATGTTGTCAAATTAAGCACCGAGCGTCGCCAAGCACAGATTTTCATCATACTACCATTCGGGCACAGACGTCCATGCACGGACATTGAGTCAATACAAACAACGATCCGAGCAGTCTTTATCTTAATTCTTACAAACATAATAAAAATGCATCAAAGCAACATAAAACATGTAAAAATAACTAAAAACTAATTTATGTAGAAATAAGATAAAAATACATAAAAACCATATAAAATGCCTAAAGACTTGCAAATTATCAAGGCCAAAAGTGCCCAAATTGTGTGTATAAAACACACTCATCAAATACCCCCAAACTTAAATCTTTGCTTGTCCTCAAGCAAAACAAACCTAAACTAAACAATTCAAAAACTTCTAATATATCCTAACTTGAGCAATGAATTAAAAAGCCGACAATGGTCTCAAAGGCATTAACACATAGAACTCAAGAGAACAAACAAAGTGTTGCAAGTCTAAAATTTCAGTTAGCTAGTCATACTTTGCTTAAGGCCTCTTCCGTATGTGTGTGTGTGTGAGTACCCAATAGCACTAAACCAATCAAGCTCGAATGAAACTATACAACCACATTACCTTGTGAAATAATCAAAATAAACCCCAAAACAACATGCTTAACACATCACTCAATACAAAGGTGTACAAATCACAATTCCAAAAATTTTGAGAACCAAGGGCTCTAGGTGAGTGCATTTTATGCTCCATCTCAATCCTTAAGCACGCTCATATGGGCGAGTGCGTTTTACGCTCAACCTCAACCCCATGCAAAATTTGCAATAAACAATTTTTTTTTCTTTAATCACAATTATAAGAGAGTGCGTTTTACGCTCTATCTCTCCTACGCATGTGTCCATGAGTGAGTGCGTTTTACGCTCCGTCTTAACTCACCACATGACCATCAATTCAAATATAACAAATGTGGACACCTTGGTTCGAGTGATGTTTAAACGAGTTCTAGAGTTTATAGATATTTTTCACAAGCATTCGGTTATAAAAGCCTTCTCTAAGCATACAACTAGCTTAATACTCATGGGTAAGTGCATGAAAGTGAAAGGACGCATAAGCAAAATAATAACCAATAAACGATAAGCACAAAGACTAAGCAACAATTGTCTACTTCTCATGAGTTAGAATTTCTTCAAACAAACCCTTATCATAGACCCTGGATTATAGTTCAAATCAAATTAAAACAATGCTCAAGGGACACATCCTAAAAATAATTTTTTTTTTGAATAAAAAGAACAACATACTTAAATCACACAAAAACTAAATTAAACATATAAATACGCAAATACGAAGTACTACCCCCAAACTTTAATTTGACTACCACACAGCACAACACGACTAGACAGACAAGGATAACTCACTTAAACTACCACACACACACCCCCAAACTTAAAACAAACATAGTCCTCGATGTTTATAATAGACAGAATTAAAATAGAGAACTTCACTGAGGGTAATCAAGCAACATCATTATAGTGTGGTGTCGCTTGGACGCTTTCGGACTAACAAAATTCTTGTCATGGTCTAAGATTGGCTTGGACGATGAAGCTTCGCCCCACTTGTTGCTTGGAAGCCATACCAGAACAATGCCTCATGAAGAACAGCCCATATTAGCTAAGAAACTCTCTCAGGCCAAATATCAAACACGTGGCGTGCACCTCCCAAAATCTCAGTTGTCAATGCATTGGGAAGCAGGGCTAGCCCTCCACAAACTCTTGCAATGGGAGAATTGGAGTGTTCCTGCAATAAAACTCAACCCAAGCACAGTCCCAAGCAAGTGAAATTTGAAATTAACAGACCTTGTTACCTTTTCTTGGAAAACTAATGAAAAGCCATGGGAATTCTTCAAAATCTACTAAATCCTTGTTGAATTTCAAGTTAGAAGATGACAATGTTGATGGATTATAGAGATTGGATGCCCAATTGGAGTGATGGGGCACGAATTTGAGTTTAGGAAAAATGCATGTAAGTTGGCTTTGGAGTGGGAGGAGAGAGACAAAAGAGTGGAATGCCAAAAAATTGCATTTGGGCTGCTATTAAGGACAAGCATCAGCTGGCTGGTGCTATGCTGCTGTTATGATTTTCAATGTTGGATATCTGCAACACGCAATATTACACACATTAATCACACTTAATCTTAAAATCGAAAATAAACTACACCGAACTTTTTTTTTAAATAAATTAAAAAAAATAAAAAAATAAAAACAAAATAGCTCTAAATATAAAATGGAGATTTGGGTTGCCTCCCAAATAGCGCTTGAGTTAAAGTCCTCAGCCTGACTAGCTTCATGTTTCCTTTTAGTCCGGCTCGATTGCAAAAATGACCTTAGCATGCCTTCGTGCTGTCATTTCCTTAATTTGCATAGCATGCATGCATACTAGGCGACTCCCAAACTCAGTTTCTTCTATCAGCAAAAAGAAACTTTCTTCATTCGTTTCATCTTTCAGTAGGGGTGAAACATTTGAGGGCATTACTTCGGTGAGGTCCAATGTCTCAAGCTCACCTAGCTTATTGTTCTTATATAAATCCTCCTGTATGACCTGACAGTAGCTAGGGGTCTGCTCTATTGTGTCTATGAATGACATAGTGACATTAAGTTTCTCAAGCACAAGTGGATCCTCATCGATCTTTTCATGAACCTCAACTTCATCACGCCATGGCTCAAACTGTAAACTAGCTCCCATGTCACCTAGAGCTTTGCCTACGACATGACTACTCAATGGGCACGAGACTGCAAAACCACCCAGATCCTTGAGCTTTGGAGGAGAAGGTATATGGGATACACTCGAAATTAGCTCATCATCATCATTGGGGCTCAAGGCTAGATCCTCGACCTCCTTTTCTTGTTTCCCACATGTCTCTTCCATATTAGAATCATCATCAATTAGCATGTTTAGTTGCAGCTTTGGCACGTGAAATCCATCAGTTTCGGGAACCATGTCATTGGGCCATTCGCCTTGATATCTATCGTTGAAGGCGATAATAAGCTGTCCCATCTGGTTCTCAAGATTTTGAATTGACATATGCTGACTTTTCACAATCTCCTCAATCGAAGTTATGGTCTGGGACCCAAGTTCCTTCACATTTGAATTTTCTTCTTGTGGCAATGAAGGTGGACATGAGAATTCCGGTGCATATGCTGGACTCGGAGCATAGTATTGATCTTTATAATTGTAGCTCCATGTAGAATCTGGGTAATACCCCCAATCTTGGTGATAAGCATCGGAACAGTCATAACTATTAGAGTAATCGCCGATGTTGCCACCATACCATGCCGACTCAAAATTAATGGTGCATAGATGACTCGGATGGTTTCCATCACAATAATCACAATTCACCGCAACACGTTGAGTACGTTGGGCCACTAGAGCGTTAACATTCCTTGACAGCTCCTCTATATGTGCCGCCACCGCATCAATTCCATCCATGCCGCTTCTGATTAGGTCATTCCCGTGTGAGGCCATTGATAATTATAGTTGGCCATGGTGTACCTCGTAACGAAGAAAGCATTAAACAGAAAAATACAAAAAAAAAATGTTAAAAATAAATTAAAAATAACTTTATATACAAGTTTAAATTAAGACCAATTTGATAGTAATTAATATTGGTATAAATATTAGAAATAATTCTCCGGCAACGGCGCCAAAAACTTGTTGGTCGATTTCGCAATCGATAAACACACACGTGCAAGTATACACGGCCCACAAGTAATATGTGATAAGATAAGAGTCGAACCCACAGGGAATTGTGATAAATAATAACCAAGTACCAATCGTATATCAATTTGATCTAATTTAAACGATGAAGGTTTGATTGTTGTTGATTGGTTGAGTTCACAAGTTAAGTAATGAATAAAATGCGGTAAATATCAAGATAGAAAGGTCTAAGATTACAATTTCCCCCAACACGTCATTTGAATCTCCTAACTCTCTCTTTTCAATCAATTATAGCATACGAATTGACAACCGAGAATTCAAAACTACATAAGAGCCTCTGTCGATGATTAATCACGAATCTTCCTAAGCGGTGCATAGGTATATGTCTATCCTATACACTATCAAGAGACTAATTTCAGGAATGATTTATAGACACGTGTCACCAAATCTAATTAATCCTCCCTTCAATTACCAACTTTCACCTCGGAAGTCATTAAGACTAGATTCTCAATTGGTTGCATGCGGTAATTAGGTATATATCTATCCCAACTACTATCAGGATACCTATTATTGCAGATAATCAATAAGACACATGTCACTTAATCCAATTAATAACCCACAATAATCTATACTTTCGCATGTTATCATAACTAGGTCTCAACCTATAATCCGTTCGTCAAGTTCATATAGGGTCCCACGGTAATTACGGGCCAAGCAATTAATCTAGAAGCAAAGGTTATGACAATCAATTCACAAATGCATAACTAAAATCAATAGAGAGAGAATTCAATTCAAATTAAGTGTTGGGTTCCATTGCAATCTTAGAATAGAAGGTTAGTTCATGATAGCTACAATAAACATCATTTTCAATTGATACATTGTCAAATTCGAATTACAAAGGAGATGGAAAACTAGAAATGAAACCACTTTTGAAGCTATTCAGCTGGTGTTCCTTTGGTTGCTGTAGATTTCTAGCTCTCCTCCTTAGCTTTGCAATTCTTCTTGACTGAGTTCCTTGGCTTTTGGCTTGATTCAGCTTGATTTGCAGCCTTGAGCACTGTTGGTTGATGTATTTTGTAGCCTCCCTCTCTTTAGGTGTCTCCTTCACAAGGCTTTCCTTCTTAGTTCTTTGGCTTTGGCTGAGTTTTCCTTGTATTGCAGCACCTTTGCTCTCTATTTTGATGTTTTAGTCTAGCCTCCCAATCCCTAGATATCTGATATGAAGCTTAGAAAAGATTATATATAGCCTCCATCAAGAAACCCTAGCAAAAATCGGACAAAATGGAGCTCAGATCGCACTAAAACTGTGTCAGATCGCACTCAGCACGGCGTTGGCGCCCCCGCACGCCAGCGCGCGCGCCCACGCCCAGCGCCTGGGCCGCACGCTGGTCGCACGCCCAACGCCGTACGCCCACGCGTTGTTCACCATGGTCGATCAATGTGCTCAATTAACGATATAAACGAAAGAGAAAGAGAATAAGAATTATACCCTCGTAGAACAAAGCTTCCTCGGGTACAAGTTCAACTCCTAGTCCTTCGTGTTCTCCTCGAATTCAACGGTGTGATTCCTTCCTTTGATCAACGTTAGCCACCCAAGTGTTTGGCCTCTAGAGGTGATCCACCAAGGAAGAACAAGTATTCAAGAAGTTGGGTGTTTGGCAAAAACCCTAGTTTCTATCTCTATAGAAATTACAAGTACTCTCCACAAATCTTATGCAAGAGTGTGTAACCCTAATATATGATAAGACTCTTCTTATTTATAGATGTAGGAATAACCCTTCCCTAAACTATTTAGGATTTAGGGTTTATATTCTAATTAAACTCCTTTAATTATGCTCCTAATCCAATTAGAAATTCGTAAGAGAGTACTTCTATTAATTAATTCTCAATCCCTATTAGAAAATAAATAATAGTTCTATTAATTAATTCCCAATCCCTATTAGGAATTAAATAATAGTAATAGTAATAATAATAATAAGACTCCTCTTATTAATTTATATTTAATATTTCCAAAATATTAAATAATAAATATTAAGCTATTTAATTTATTCTATCTCCATAGACTAAATTAAATACACTTAACTTATTATTACAATTATGACATTTACTTCTTAAATAAATATTTTTCTTTTTGCGGTGTGACCCTTTAGGTTCTCCATATTAAACCGGTTGTGAATAAATCAATTAGAATAATTCTAATCTTATTTAAATAAATAAATTAAACTATTTAATTCATTTAAATAAATAATATTTATTCTACAATAAGGGTAAGCCCCCTTAGCGATCAATGACTTTCCAGATAATATAGATTTCAACATTAATCACAAAAGAATCTTTGAGTAGATAGTTACCGTACAATTCAATCCTTCTATCATACAATGTCCCAATTAAATATAAGACATGGATTTACTGTCAAGTCTTATTTTATTTAATTATATGTATTTCGATTCCCAAATGCACAACTCTAAATAATGCAAATTAGAAACTCCTTTCTAATTTCATTCTGCCTTGGCCAAGGACTACTGAGTTGTCATTTATCGAATCACATAGGACATTCACATCTTTTACTAGACGTGGTAGATTCTTTGTTGATCATTCACCTATCTCCATGTACAACTTATTATACTCAATCATACCCTTTGATATACCCCAAAGGTCTTAAGAGACATGTCAAAGTATAACTCATCATACACAAGATACTATGATGATCTCAAGTCCAAGGATCACTTGTACTACTATCACTAGAGGAATTCCTATTGACAGGCGAGTAAAACTCCATTAGGTATTCCTTAGCGAGCCACGTTCAGTGTACTTATTCTCTAATAAGCACCTACATACTTGCTTTAGTGTCTCCACACAAATGATTATGAGATCAATCATCCTCTTCCTAAGAGCAAGCAACGTATGTACTAATCTATCCGAATTCACTAATCCCCAATTTAGTAATCCAACGATTAGGAACAATTTTAGTTTGTGAGCTATCTAGAATTTAGATCTCATTAGCATGATCACCATCATGATTCTAAAAGCATTGCTCAAAACTATGGGTTTATCACATTTAATATAACAGCATCATGTAGATAATATAAAATGCCTTTTAAGAAAATCAATTCTTTTATTAATAAATGAATAAGATTACAAAGTATATGCTACATCATATCAAATATGATTGGCTTATGTGCATATTACTTTCAAATTAAACACACCCAGACATCCAACATGCTAGAAAACAATTATCCAACATGTTTCTAAACATTCTAGCCATTATACTACACATAATCAACCAATTAGAATCCCAAAATTCTCTGTTTATTCAAAATATACATATTTTGGCCATTTTAATGAAATCAAACACTGTGAATTCATCTTTCAACCATTTTAATCCATTCTACTTGCATTCTTTTCGTTTTTCATTATATAATCATAATCAAATGTCAATTTACCGGTTAATAACCAAATTAAACATCAATTTCACACACATAAGCCATACATGAAAATAAAGCTCTGTAAAACCAAAAACTTCATTCTAAAACTTGATTTCATGGATTAACACCTTCAAATTGATTTATAACCACCATATAATCATCTAGTATACGCTTACTAACAATTACATCAACTAATTCATGCTTTGAACAACTAATCTTCATATACAGTAAAGTACATTTAAAAAGAAATAGAGTGAAGAATATTATACCTTTTATTGCTTAGAAAACTTGATTAATTCTCCTTTGATTTTAGAATTCTTCTCTCCAATCTCCAAACTTCTCTCTCAATTTCTCTCTATTCTCTCAAACTCTCAATTTTCTCTAAACTCTCAAAGCTCTGCTCTCTCTTCTTTAAGCTCAGAAACAACTGACAATCTTTTTAACGTACTTAGCTTTCAATTAATCAGTTAAAGAAAACAAAGGGTTAGGCCTTGTTTGGCAAACCCAAATAAAAATAATGGAATTTCAAAGGCTACAAGGGTGTGTTTGGTTGAACCAAAATAAAATAACCCATTTTTACCAACCAAGGGTCACAAGGCCTTGTTTGGTTTAACAAAAATAAAACGTTTTCTCCATTTATTTTAATAATCCATTTTACTATATAGTTTTAATTGTCACACTTTTAATTTAATTAAACTTATTATTAAACAAATTCAATTAAACCTTACTAATTAAATTAATAATTCTATTTAACCAATAACAATAACACCAAATAAATTATCCTATTCAAATAAATCCTTTATTCAAACAAATCATTTAATCATCTAATTTAATTATTAAATTAAATTATAATAAGCATATCAAATCGTATATAAATAGCATTTAACATAAATTCTTTCACCATAACTTTATAAATCATTTATTTTACTCCATAAATAAATTAATAAAAAAATATTTATATAATTCAATAAATATTTTTATTTATTCACAAAATCGCATTCATTACATCCTTCCCTCCTTAAAAGGATTCTGTCCCCAGAATCACAACGTAATTAATTCGTCTGTTACATTCTCCCCTCCTTACAAAGATTATGTCCCCAGAATCGCGATACAAAAATTAAATAAACAATTCAGGATAACTCTGCATCATTTTCTCTTCGAGTTCCCACGTAGCTTCTTCAGCATTGTGGTTCCTCCAGATTACCTTAACAAAAGGTATCACTTTATTTCTGAGAACCTACTTTTTTCTGTCCACTATCTGTATAGGTATCTCTTTATAGGATAAATCTTTCTCAAACTGTATTGGTTCATATTTTATCACATGTTTATAATCAGGCTTATACGGTCGTAGCACCGATATGTGAAAGACATTATGAATGTGGTCTAACTCGGGAGGTAAAGCTACCTCATAAGCTACCTCACCCACTCTTTTTAGCACCTCAAAGGGTCCAATAAACCGCGGACTGAGTTTACCCTTTTTACCAAATCTGATTTTTACTTTCCAGGGAGATACTTTGAGAAACACAAAACTCCCGACTTCAAATTCACAATTTTGACGATGTTGATCCGCATATTTCTTCTGCCTGTCTTGAGCAGCTAACAATCTGACTCTTATCACCTTGACAATTTCAGCAGTTTGCTGTACTAGCTCGGGTCCCAATAGGCGACGTTCACCAACCTCGTCCCAACATAACGGAGTTCTGCACTTCCTCCCATACAACGCTTCATATGGCGGCATTCCAATACTCGCGTGATAACTATTATTATAGGCAAACTCGACCAGAGGTAAATGATCATCTCAGTTGCCCTTAAAGTCTATAATGCACGCTCTCAGCATATCCTCCAACATTTGAATTGTTATTTCACTCTGGCCATCGGTTTGAGGATGGTAAGTTGTACTCATTCTCAACTGCGTCCCTAAACAAGCCTACAGACTCCTCCAAAATTTTGATGAGAAACGTGGATCTCTGTCCGACACAATTGATTCTAGGACACCGTGTCTCGAAATAATTTCCTTGATGTATAATTTGGCCAGTTGATCCAGGGTGAATATGACTTTGATCTGCAGGAAATGCGTTGATTTCGTTAATCTGTCAACTATGACCCATATTGCGTCATAACCCTTCTGAGTAGTTGGAAGCCCTACCACAAAGTTCATTGTGATATGCTCCCACTTCCATTCTGGTATCTCCAAGGGCTGTAACAAACCACTTGGTCGTTGATGCTCTACTTTGACTTTCTGACAAGTTAAACACTTCGCAACACACTTAGCAACTTCCCTTTTCATGTTTGGCCACCAAAAATTTTGTCGAAGATCTTGGTACATCTTTGTACTTCCTAGGTGTATCAAAAATCTTGAGCTATGAGCTTCGTTTAAAATGTCTTCTCTGATCTCCAGCACTAACGGAACCCAGATTCTGCCTTCAAATCTCAGCAACCCTTCGTTGTCGATTTTGTATTTAAGTTCTTCACCCTTAAGCACTCTTTTCCGTATCTTAACACATTCCTCATTCTGAAGTTGCGCTTCCTTCACTTTTTCCACCAAAGTTGGTTGGGTTTCCATCTGAAACAATTTTTCATTAGGCTCTGCTAGACCCTTCACCTCTAACTCCAATTTAGCCATTTCCGCTACGAGTTTCTCCTGAGCAGTTAATAAAAATAACTTCTCCCGACCTTTTCTACTCAAAGCGTCGGCAACCACATTAGCCTTCCCCGGACGGTATAGAATTTCGCAATCATAGTCTTTGATCAATTTTATCCATTTCCTCTGCCGCACATTCAAATCCTTCTGTGTGAAAATATACTTCAGACTTTTATGGTCTGTATATATTTCACACTTCTCCTCATAGAGATAGTGCCTCCAGATTTTCAAAGCAAACACCACGGCTACTAACTCCAAATCATGGGTCGGATACCCTTTTTCATAGTCTTTTAGTTGGCACGATGCATATGCAATAACCTTACTGATGAGTGTGTTTTATATACACAAATTGAGTACTTTTAGCCTTAATAATTTGTAAGTCTTTAGCTATTTCGTTTGGTTTATGTGTTTTCATCTTATTATTGTGTAATGTAGTTTTGTATTACTTTTATATGTATTTGTATGCTTTTATGTGTTTTTCCTTTGTTTCGTAGGTATTGAAATAAAAGCCCTTGGGATCAATGCGTTTTCGGCGTGAATTTGGCATTTCAGCTGTTTGTTTCTCAATTTCACCCATGATAAAATTCGAATCTCTCAAAACTTAAAGCACGAAAGTTGTAGATTTTGATCTTAGATTTCCAGAACATCTAGAATCATCCAATTTGAAGTTCGTATGAGAGAGTTGTGATCATTTTACCGTCGGATTTTGCATGCATTTTACGCAGCAGTTGCTTCGGGCTCAATTTGAGCTTTTCTACGGTCTGTATCTCGACGACCTCCAGTTATGAAAGTTGTAGAAATACTTCTTAGCTTTCCATAGCCTACTTAATTGCCTTAATCTGAGTTCGGACGAAGAAGTTATGGCCATTTTCCCAACAGACGTCAGAGCTAGAAAATGCAACAGAAGTACTGCCCGGCGCAGCTGCGCCCATTTCTAGTACAATCCCGGCGCAGCTGCGCCCTTCCTGCAGAATCGGTGGATTTGGGCGGCGCAGCTACGCCTGGATGCAAGCCAAAGTCGGCGCAGCTGCGCCTGACATCCAGGGAGTTCAGTATTCAAATCATCCTTACGCGCAACTGAGCCCGATTCGCCAGATTTCGCGATTTCAGCTAATTTTTGGTCAAAATTCGTGGGCTAAGCTAGGTTTTTTGCTAGGAGAACTATAAATACAATATGTAGCCTCCATTTTTAGGAAAGCTAGACCCTAGAAATCAGATTCAAGAGAAGGGGGAGCTACAAAATTCATCACCAAGGAAGGCCAAAGGAGCTACAAATTCACCACCAAGGAGGGCCAAAGTGCTACAAATCAAGTTATATCAAGCAAAGGCCAAGCAGCAAAAGCATCAAGGATTGCAAAATCAAGGAGAAAAAGCTAGAGATCATCATCAACCCAATAAGCAACATCTGAATATACATCAAAATTGGTTTTATCTCTAATTTCCCTTCTGATTTGTAATTTAATATGATGTATAAATTGAATATGATGTTATTTGTAGCTACCATGAACTAGATTTTTATTCTAAGATTTCAATGGAACCCAACACCTAGTTTGAATTGAATTATCTCTCTTTGATGTTAGTTATCATTTTAGAATTGGATATCATAATTTGCGCTTCATGTATTAATTATCTTGATCATCAATTAGTGTGATAATCTATATGGAATTGAGAAAGGAAATATAGATTGAGATCTGATTATGCTAGCATGTGTTCATGAATTCTGCATGTGATGGAATTTAAGATTCGTGCCTAAGATAGAGATATACCGAAGCACCATATGTGGCCAATTGAGAACTTATGCTTCAACCCTTTCGATTGTAATTCACATAGAGATATAGTGCGTTAGTCATCTAGGGTGTTCACATTCATTCTATCAATTGTGGATTTAGTGTAATACGAATATGGTGCATCGAGAGGTGGCCATATTTTACTTTCGTGTTCTCGACCAACATTCTAATATGATAAATTGCGAATTGAATGTCTACCATGATTTATGCTGAAAGTATAATTGATTGATCACCTATATGAAATTGAAAAGTGGATTATAGTGTTGAGACTTAGTTTTGATATCATACGAAAGTTAGAGATTTTTATGGGTGATGTATGAGATTATGTGGCGTGTGTCTTATTCATTGTCTTCAAGAATGGATAACTTGCTAGTATTTGGGATGGAGATATACCTAAATGCCGTGTGTAAGCATTATGAGATTACAAAATTAATGACTCCCTACACGGAGGTTCATTCGTTTGATGGGTAGATTGACTAAGATTATGTGGCGTGTGTCTTGTTGATTATTCATGGAATTGAATGGATTGTTGGCATGTAGGATAAACATATACCTATGTGTCGTGTATGGGTGATTTTCATATGACCATACACTAAGGCTTATGAATAAGGTGAATTTCTCGGTTAACAATTCTTGTGATTTAACTAGTTAAAAATGAGAGATATAAGAGATTTAAATGAAGTGTTGGGGGAAATTGTAATCTTAGACGTGTTAATACTAGATTTTCATTATCTTAAAGCTTTCTATAGTTCTTAGATTATTTGTTATCATTATTAATGCAAAACAACAAAAACAATTTTCATTGTTTAAATAAGATTGAAATGATAAAAGGTTAATACTTGGTAAACATTAGAAACAATTCCTCGTGGGATCGATACTTTACTTATTCTTTATTACTTGTTGACCGCGTATACTTGCGCGTATTTTTCAGTTGCGAAATCGACCAACATTGGCCAAAGTGGTTTGGCCTCTACCCACTTAGTCATATATTCGATAGCCACTACCACAAAGTTGACCTGCCCTTTTACCTTCAGCAACGGTCCCAAGATATCAATTCCCCATACTGCGAATGGGATCGGAGACAAGATCGAGAACAACTCTTCAGGCGGCTTATGAGGAATAGAACTATTGAGCTGGCATTTGGGATACTTCCGGACATATTTCTTAGCTTCCTGAAAAATTATCGGCCAGTAGTAACCCTACCAAAGCACCTTATAGGCCAATGTTTTAGCTCCCATGTGATCCCCACAGATCCCTTCATGAACCTCCCGAAGTACGTACTCTACTTCGGACGGAACCAAACACTTCAGCAGGGGCAAAAAAAATGCTTATCGATACAGATCCCCGTCGATAAGTATGAAGTTTGAACTCCTATACTTTATCTTCTTCGCTAATATCCAATCCGAAGGTAATTCGCCATCGGCAAGATAACTTATATAAGGCGTCATCCAATAATTTGAACGTTCAACTACCATCACTTCTGACCTCTAAACACTCATGACATCCAACACCTCCAAGTATACTGATCTCTCAAAAGAACTTGCATCCGTAGTAGCCAACTTGGAAAAAGCATTGGCAATAGTGTTGTTGTTCCGATCCACCCCTTAAAAAACATACGAACTAAAATAATGGAGCCGATCTTTGACTTCGGTCATATACTTAGACATCATTGCCCCCCGGGCCTCATACTCCCCTAATATTTGCTTAACCACCAATTGAGAGTCACTAAAGATGATTAGTCTTTGTACCTCTAAACTCTTCGTCAACCGTAGCTCGGCCAAAATCACTTCGTATTCAGCCTCGTTGTTAGTCGCCTTAAAGTCGAAGCGGATAGCCTACTGCACCTTAAACCCTTTTGGACTTGTCAGAATTACCCTCGCTCCGCTGTTATCCGAAGTCGATGAACCATCGACATACAGCATCCACGAAGTTCGAACAGGCTGAACATCTAAAACTGAATCCACCTCCACCGAGTCGGGTTCAGAAAATGAACACTCTACCACGAAGTTGGCCAAAGCCTAACCTTTAATCGCCATCCGAGGATGATATTTCAGTATGAACTGTGTCAACTCCATAGCCCAAGCTGCAAGTCGTCCTGATATGTCTTGCTTATTCAATATCTTCTTCAAAGTTGATTGGTGTATACAACTATCAATCTTCCTTAAAATTAATGTCGATGCTTCTTACTGGTTATAATCAAAGCATAGGCGAATTTCTCCAAATTCGGATACCTGGTTTCTGTATCCCGAAGAGCATGGTTAACATAATAAACTGGATATTATTTTCCATTTGTCTCCCAAACCAACACCGCTCTGACCGCCAGCGAACTTCCTGCTAGGTACAAAAATAAAGGTTCCAAAGGGACCGGCTTAATTAATAGAGGCGCCGAAGATAAGTATTTTTTAATTCCCTAAAAAAGCGTCCTCATATTCTGAAGTCCATTGAAATGTCTTCTCGTTCTTCGGCCCCTTCAGCGTATCAAAGAACGACAAACACCTTTCTGTCGACTTACACATGAACCTCCTCAATGCCGTAATCCGACCTGTCAATCGTTGTACATCCTTGAATGTTTAAGGTGACTTCATGTCTAGAATAGCCTTGATCTTCTTTGGATTCGCCTTAATACCCCTTTTGCTCACCAAATACCCAAGGAACTTCCCCGAACCGAGTCCAAAAGTGCACTTTGTCGGGTTTAGCCTAATGTTGTAATGCCTAATAGTATGGAAACAATCCTCCAGATCATCCAAATGTTCCCAAACAGATAGACTTTTGATGATCATATCATCCACATAAAACTCTATGCTTCGGCCCAACTATTTTTGGAACACATAATTCATCATTCTCTAGTAAGTCGCTCCGGTATTTAACAGTCCGAAAGTCATTTTCTTGTAAGCATAGATCGCCCGATGTGTGATAAAAGTTATTTTCGGGATATCCTTCTTATGCATTGAAATTTGATTGTACCCCGAAAAGACATCTATAAAACTTAACAATGCATACCCCGATGTAGCATCAATCAATTGGTCAATGTGCGGAAGTGGATAGAAGTCCTTAGGACACGTCTTGTTTAAGTCTGTGTAGTTAATACAGATCCTCCACTTCCTACTCTATTTTTAAACCAGCACCACGTTAGCCAACCATTCGGAGTAATCAATCTCAAATATGAAGTCCGCCGCTAGTAATTTGGCCACTACATCATCGATGATCTTATGACTCTCCGGGATAAAGATACTCCTCTTCTGCTAGATTGGTTTCCTGGCAGGATCTATATTCAGTCTATGCACAAAAACTTTATCATCAATCCTAGGCATATCCCTATGTTCCCAAGTGAAGATGTCTACGTATACACGAAGCAACTCGATCAATCTTATTCGAAAAGGCTCCTGAAGACCAGATCCAATCTTTATTGTCTTATCCTTCTTTCACAGGATCAACTCAATGTCCTCAGTCTCTTCGGCTGGCAGAGCGAGGGGTTCTGTGCTTTTTTGGTAAATGGTTCCACCTCGATCGTCATCGTCTGCCTCTGCTTACACCTTCCAACCCTAGATGATATCAGTGAATTCCTGTAGCACCTCCAAGGCATATCTAGATCTCCCTTAACTTCTCCAACCCCGTTCAGCATAGGGAACTTCAATTTAAAGTGAGTAATAGAAGTTACCGCCTGCAGCGCTACCAATGTTGGTCGTCCTAGAATTGCATTGTAAGATGAGTCCACATGCACAACAAAAAACCTGACATTGACTTGAGGAGCCGTCCTGAAGATGACTGATAACTCGATAGTTCCTGCTACCCGAACTGGATTATTGTTGAACCCATACAAAGGGGGCTCCTGCCCGACCTCCATCTTTCTCCCCTCTAAGTCAAGCCTCTAATAGGCATATCAACGGAAAAGCCGTTGTCGATCATGATCCACCTCATGTCCATCGATCCGACCTGGGAAGTAATAGGTAAAGCTCCTTCATGCGGCTCAATAGGTTCCGATGGGTAATCCTCATCGGTGAAAGAGATTACCGTGCTAGAGTACAACTGATCCCTTCTGACAGGTTGTTCGGATACCGTTAAAACCGAATCCAATACCCCATGCCTCTTCTTTCCAGCCATTTCCCCGATTGATCCACCTGTTATCACGTCCACCACCCGCCGAACTGTCGGTGTCTGCACGGTTTACGGCTGAGGATTTTGTTCAGTGTTGTTGTTCGTCATCCTTCCCGAAGTCTTTCGACCAGTAACGAATTGGACCAACTCCCCATTCTGCACGTTCTTCTCAGTTAAGTTTTTCATGTTCCTACAAACCTCGGTGGAGTGTCCAGTAGTTTGATGATAATCATAATATTTATTCTGGTTCCCTCGATTCGGATGGGTGTTGTTCGGGCAAGGTTCAAAGTATGGCTTGTCTCTCATATGTTCCAATATCATTGCCCATTCTGTATTAAGGCGGGTGTACACCTTGTTAACTCTTCAGTTCGGAAAGGGCGGATGTCCTCCTCTCAAACCCCCATTAAAATTCTTCTTTGGTAAATCGTTTGTTCTGTTATTATTGTCTGACCAAGGGTAGTTATTCCTATCCTGATCTTCAGTTTCTCCGTCGCATTCGGCTTCAGACTACCCATGACTTCCTCAATTGCAATAAGTTTTTCGGCTCTGTCATAAGCTTTCGCCAAGTCCTTCAGGGCATCAAACATCATGTCCTTTACCAGCTTCTTTGATTTCACCACATCCAACCTTGTGGTAAAGTATCTGAGGGCCTGTGGATCGTTCAAGTCCATTACTGCTTTGACCGCCTCTCGAAACCGTTTACATATTGGCCCAATGTTTCATTCGAATATTGCCTTATCTGCATCAAAGCGGCTGTCGACTTCCCCCTCTTTTGTTACTCCTGAAGCGGCCATGAAACTTGTCACATAGTTTCTTCCATGACAAAATTGAGTTCGGGGCTAAAGACGTCATCCACTGTCGAGCCTCATTCCTCAAAGTCGTGACAAATATTTGACCAGAGTAGTCATCGATCATATACCTGGCTATAATTATACGGGTCCCCTATTCCATCATAGTTCTCCATGTGTGGAACCTTCTTATTGGGATCGGCCTGAACCCGATCAATCTCCGGGGAGAATGGTGAAGTCAAATTAATCGGAACCTCTTCCTGATTGACTGTTGCGAGCATCTTCTCCAGCTCTGTAACCCTCCGAGCCAGTGTCTCGGGATCTTCCCTTCGAGGGGATGACTTTCTCCTATCCCGACCCTGATCTAGAGAGGCCACCCACCTTCTCCATTCAAATCTTCCTCTGCTTTCGCTACTTACTTTCTGAGAGCGGCTTCAACGCCTACTCCTATCACGAGATCAGCTTCATCGCCCGATCCTCTCCTTTGAGCGGCTCCTGTGCCTGCTCCTATCATGCCGAGAACCGTCTGAACGGTGTGTCCTAGATCGGTCCCCTGACAATACTTCCCGACGCCGATGATGACTGCAGGAACCTTCTTCTCCGTCTAATAGTGACGCCATCTGCTTATCCTACTCTATCTGCTGAAGGCGTAAGGCCTCCATGGCTTCTTTGTTCCGTTGCATCTTTTTGGCCAAGATCATCTCCCTTTCGTCCCGACCCTGATCTGGCCTAGAGTTCTGGTCTTCGACACGGTTATCATAGCCTGCCGTCTTCTGCGTGGTTGAGAACAATTTCCTTCGGACAATTGTTGTTCGTGGGTCGGTTGGGCCCATCGACTGGCTTTGGGGGCCCAGCCTGTCCGAGATGTTCCTAGATGGCCCCAGCCTATCTTTGACCGAGCCTCAAGGTTGAGAAAGACTGGTCGTTGATTTGTCTTGCGCGGACACCGTTTTTGCCTTACTTAATGTCATTACTTCTGATCAAAACTTTTGAGTGATTAAAAATTGATTAGCACTAAGGGCCCTCCTTCTAGCGCCAATGTTAATGCCGAGATTCGTCCACGCGCCCAATCACCAAACTGTGCGTCTAATCCTGCACAGAAACAAAGAACACACTCAGAGAGCTGTCGGCCTGGGTCGTTGGGGGATAGCTCCGGTGTGAAAATAAGTACAGGCTGAATAAGGTTTAACAATGGAGGCTTAATACTTTAGTGGTGGAAAAAGATTATTACCTGTGAATTAGGGTTTAACCTTGTATTTATAGTGATCACACCACTAACTTCATGCCCATCCCCGTATGGAAATAGAACTCCTCATTAGGATAGATACCTTAATGGGATCAAACTAAATCTCCTTAAAGAAAGGAAGTCGAATCATATCCTGACACTTTCCTTAGGAGTTGAAAATCAAATATACTTGAGAATCCTAGATTCCTTAATATACTCCCACCTCCCAAACTGACTCCTACGTGGGGATATTCCTTCACGTAGACGATGGCCCACCGTATCCACCGGGTCCAAATAAACACGCCTCAACACTGTGCAATATCGTGTATTACTGTGAAATGGTGTGTGTAACGATCGAGAATTTTAATTTCCTTTTAACCCGAGTTTATGTATGAATGAAATGAATTTCTATTTTTATTTATATTATTATGTGTTATGTGCTTAAAGGTTGTGTTATAACCTAGAATATGTGTATGTGTTGAATTTTACGTGATGTAGTGTCGTTAGGGTGAATATATTGACTTCGCAAAAAATTGCAAAATCACTATTCATGGGGCACGCTTATCGAAGTGTTATTCACGCCATAATATTTTGTGTCTTTTTCGACCTTAATAAATTTCAATAATACACGTGTACGAAGTGATAATTTTTCCAAGTGTTAGATTTTCGTTTTGAGCCCGTTCGTGTTTTATTCGGTATCTGAAACTTATGATAAGGCTGTTCCAAATAAATGGGCAAACCCCGTAATTATTATTTTTATATGTCCCACTAATCTATGGGAGTACCCATTTTAATTTTGGGTAGAGTTATTTACCAGTTTTGGTACAAAAATGGGAGTTTTCGGATACATTTTTGATATTTTTGGGTATTTATTTTGGCTTGTTACTCCAAGTGGGAACCAAACAAAACCTATCAACCAATTAGATGCTAGGAAATTGAGGAGAGAGAAGGGAGGTTGCTGGCAAGAATTTGAAAATTTGGCCACCTTGAGCCTCACACCCATTTCTCCCACTTCACCCTAATTTACTCCTCCATTCTCCCAAGTTAATTATTCATTCACTCCCATTCCATCAGCTGCTAGAGAGAAAGAGAGAGAGAGCTGCAGAAAAGAAAGGAGAAAGAAGTCACCGAAGTTCGCCGGAAAAAGAGAAGAAGGTCGCCGGAAAACGGAAGGAGGAAGAAGAAGAAGGAGAAAAAAAGAGAAGGAGAGGTTCGGGTGAACCAAGAAGGAAGAAAGAGACTCAAGCCAAGCTCTAGCAAAGCCTCATAACATCTAGGAATAATTCACAGAGGTAAATCTTCAACATCAAACGATTTTCTTTTGATTTCATTGAGTTTTCAAGTTTTTCTTGGTTTTCAAGCTTTTACGCTTGGTGGATGATTTGTGGTTGATTGTGGTTGTTATTGTTGGTTGTATTTTGTTTATATTGTTGTTAAGAGACTATAGAAGCCATTAATAATATCAAAGTGGAACAAAAATAGAAGAAATCCGTACTTATGCTTAAGGAGGATAAAGAACATGAAGAACAATGGACAAAAATGGACTATGGACTGTTATAAATGAATTTAGAGGACTTTATAGCTATGATTCCTTGTTTGTTGTGTTTATTTGTTGTTGTGATGTTGTACTTCCATGGGTTATGAGTTTAACCCAGTTGGAATGGAGTAAAAAGGGATTAAAACAAAGTTTTGGTGATGATTTTTGTAAAGAACACCAAGAACACTTAGAACACAAAAATATAGCACGAATACAACCAACAATAATGGATAGCACGAATACAGCCATGTTAGTGTTAATGGATAGCTCTGAATTTCTGATATGTTGTAGCCCTATGTCTGAGGAGTCCATAGAGTCCGGAACGGACCAATTTGAGCATGTATTGAGGGAGTTATGGTGGTTGGAAGCAAGATAGGTCTAGAACACACAAAACAGAGCATGCTAGAAAAGCCTGCACCTGGGCTACTGCCAGTTGGGCGCGGGGCGAGCCACTGGCAAGGCCTTTTGGGCGCGGGGCGTGCCAGACATACAGTCGGCTAGACAGCTTTGACGTCCTTTAGTAAAATAGGCATAACTTTCTCATACGAACTCGGATTGAGGTGATGCAAAATGATTCAGAAAGAGAACGAGTAGACCTACAACTTTTGTTCTTTGAGTTTTTCAATTTGAGGTCTGTAGCATGGCCTAAATTGGCCATTTATAGGACTGATGTGTAATTGGGGGCAATCGGAGGGTGTCAAGCATGCGCGTATGCACATGTAATACTCCCAACAGTGTAAAATATTGTTCTAAGTTCTAAAACATGAATGTTATGAATTATAATGATGCTTAGAAGTAACTAATGAGTATTAGATAAATCGAATGGGCATGCTAGACATACGCAATTGCGTGCCACTAGAGCATTCGAATAGGCAAAGTTGGCGTGCGGACGCGCAAGCGTCATAACGCTGTAACTAGTGTATGTAATCTTGTTTAATATTTTGTTTCTAATATGAATGAGACATTATAGAGTAGTATAAACCAATGTTTGGTATCCGTATGTGACTAATTGTTATGTGAAAATGTACTTAATCGTGTATGATATTAAGGAGCGTGTGTTGTAATATTGTAGCAGACGCACCAGACAAGTTTCCTAACCCGTACAACTTTTATTATTGTGAGAGTTTATTCTTATGAATGCACGATTCTTAACTCAATTCAATTTATATTTGAGCAAGCTTCTAAACCTTATGCACTATTTTTATTTCGTGCAAACAGGTATATATTGTTGCAAGTTTCCTTACCTTAATTCAATTTATTTATTGAGCCAGTTTCCTCAATCGCACAACTTTTATTTATTGTGCGAGTTATTTATTGATTGAGCAATCATTCTACATTATTGCAAGTTCCTTACTCAACTATTTTATTTGAGCAAGTTTCCTATCTTATACAAATGTTGTATATTGTTGCAAGTATTACTTCATTAAGCGAGTCTCTTATCTTATTCAAGATATTCTGGACAGGTTCTTTTACTTCAATTATTGTCGAATTGCAAGTACTCTTAGAATTAACTGATATTCGTTCACGTTATTTAACTATGCTTCGACGCATGTTATTAAAGCTTTCAAGTTCTATATTCCATGAACTACATAAGATAGATGTCAAAGCCCATTTGTTTCGGCTAGACGTATGTTTAATCATCATTGTTGTTAAGTAACACTATCCAATCAAATTGTTTGGTTTGGATTCCTATGTAAAGCTGAGATGAACAACCCTCATAGCAGGGGAAATAGTATGTATGTCGGGGAACCGACACGCGTCCGAACAGTATGTAAAAGGGGTTATGCATAACACCGGGTACATTAGGCTGATCACCTAGTGTATTAATATGTTGGGTTATCAGATAAAATTATGGCGATTCTAGTAAAAGTTCAGTGTCATGATGACCACTCAGTATAGAATATTACCTCCATTTGGAGACATCGAATTCATTCGGTCCATAGAGGCCTTACAATTGTGTTAAAGAGATCATTCATAGAAATTGTACAAGTTCTTAAGCTATCTTTTATTCTCTTGATTCTCGTAAGCTATAAAGTATTCTTTTGATGATTCACGATTATTGTTATTATACTTGCTGAGCAAATTTGTTGCTCACCCTTGCTTTCCTTAAAACATTTCAGTTAGTGGAGCTCGTGGTGAAAGTTCAGGGATGGATAAGGGCAAAGGCAAAGCCACGGATTAGCTTTGTATCGATAAGATTATCATTTTGATTATGTATTAAGACTCGTTGGCTTTTGTGATGTATTAAGACTTAATTACCCTTATGTATTAAGTTATGTTTTGTAGAAGTTTTGGTTTCGAGACTTGGGACAGGAGTATTTATGTTATATCAATGTAAATATTCCTTTATTTCCGCTATAAAGTTATCAATAGTATGATGCAGGTATGAGATAGTGACAGACCAGGTCCGCGGTTCGGGTGACCAGGATATGGGGGCGTCACAGGTTGGTATCAGAGCCTTAGGTTATAAAACCTTTAGAGAGCGGTCTTTAGGCTATAACCTTAGGAAGCGTATAGAGTATAAGAGTAGATAAAACTCATGTAGAGTTTTGGAGTGATCTTATATAAGCGCGTCCTAGAGAGTTGTGAAAGGTATTTACTTTCCTTTAATGAAGCTATATTTCTTTACGAGTTGCGAATAGAGTGAGTCGCTCTGTGGTCTACTTGCAGTAATCATGATAGATATTCTCGTAGTATATTAAGATGATAACATTAAACTTTCTTACGTTAGCAGAGAATGAGGCCCAGACGCAACATACCACCCCCAGCAACACCTGAAGGATCGGTTAATAATGAAGGAGGTCCGACGGACCCCATGCAGTGGTTAGCGGATATACTGGAGAGAATGGAAAGGAGAAATGTGGGTCCCGTGAATCCCAACCCACCGGCAGCACCCATAATATGTTTCAAAGACTTTAAGAGCGTAGGGCCCCCAGAGTTCAGGGGAACGACTGATCCGATTGAAGCTCAGTCTTGGGTGAAGGAAATGGAGAAGGCTTTCGTTATCGCACGTGTGGGGGATGACCAGAAAACGGTATTCGCCACTTACATGATGAAAGGAGAAGAAAATTATTGGTGGGAGGCTAACCAACAGCGAGCAGGCGAAGGAATGATACCGTGGGACACGTTCAAGGAATTGTTTTTCGAGAATTATTTCCCAAAGAGCATGGAAAGACAAATGGTACTGAAATTCTTGGAGCTGAAGCAGAGAGACATGACGGTGGCTCAGTACGCCGCCAAATTCAATGAACTTGCACGTTTTGCACCGCATCAAGTAAGTACTGAAGAGCTGAAGGCGTAAAGGTTTGAACAAGGGCTGAAACCGTGGATATATAACAAGGTAACCGTTCTTCAGATTGAGACCTTTAGTGCACTGTTGGAAAAAGCCATCATCGCTGAAGGAGGGATTGAGGCCCTGAATCAACACAAGAAGAATAAGAAGAGTGGAGGAGACTACCGTGGAGGTGGCAGTAGCGGGGGAAGTAATTCAGGAAAGAGGAAATGGGACGGCGGTAACAACAACAGTAATAGCACCAGCACTAATCAGACGGGGAATAATCAGGGAAGATTTAAGAAAAAGATTGAAGCGTGTTCTAAATGTGGGAAGAATCACAAGGGAGAGTGCTGGAAGGGGCGCAATATTTGTTACAATTGCGGCCAGGAGGGGCACATGGCACCAAACTGTACAAACCCAAATAAGAACCGTGGATGTTATTCTTGTGGACCAACGGAGCATCAGATCAAAGACTGCCCAAAGAAAGGGAGTAGTGGTGGAAACGGCAACCGAGGAGGAGGCAGCAAACTGACAATTGGAGGACCGACTCCGCCGAACCAAACCCCTGCCCGAACCTTCAACATCACCGTCCAGGATGCAGTGATTGCTAAGGACGTGGTGTCAGGTATTATCCCAATCAATAATATAAATGCCTGGGTATTGTTTGATTCGGGTGCTACCAGTTCTTTTGTGTCTGAAGATTTTGCTAAACGGTTAAATTTACCCCAAGAACGCTTAGAAAATCCTTTGAGTATTGAAATTGCGAATAATGAGGTAATTCCAGTAGAGTTTATTCTTCGTAATTGTCGCGCTGAGATTAGGGGATATAATGTTTGCGTGGATTTGATCCCAATAAGGTTGGGGGAGTTCGAAGTAATATTGGGAATGGACTGGTTGTACGATCATGCGGCAGTGATTGACTGTCAGAAGAAGAGTGTGAACATTCGGTCCCCTAACCGGTCGAGGGTAGTGTTTAATGGTAGCACATCACTGAGACGTTCTTGTTGTCTTACGATGATGTGGGCCAAGAAGTTATTACAGAAAGGATGCGAAGGCTACTTAGCCTATATTGTAGATACAAAGAAAGAATGTGTAGAAATTAAGGATATACCGATAGTAAGAGAGTTCCCAGATGTGTTTCCAAGCGAATTACCTGGTCTTCCGCCAGACAGGGAAATTGAATTTGCAATAGACTTAGTGCCAGGGACTGCACCAATTTCAAAGGCTCTGTATCGTATGGCACCAGTGGAGATGAAAGAATTATTGATATAACTTCAGGAATTACTGAATAATGGGTATATTCAGCCAAGTGTGTCCCCATGGGGAGCCCCAGTTTTGTTTGTCAAGAAGAAGGACGGATCGATGAGACTCTGCATCGACTATCGGGAATTGAACAAATCAACGATCAAGAATAAGTATCCATTGCCAAGGATCGATGACTTGTTTGATCAACTGAAAGGAGCCAGACACTTCTCGAATATAGATTTGAGGACCGGATATCATCAGCTAAAAATAAGAAAGGAAGATGTACCCAAAACTGCGTTTCGGACGAGATATGGTCACTATGAGTTTTTGGTGATGTCTTTCGGTTTGACTAATGCGCCAGCAGCATTCATGGACTTGATGAACCGAGTTCTGAAGCCATACTTAGATAAGTTCGTAGTAGTTTTCATCTTGATTTATTCAAAGATCAAAGAAGAGCATGCTGATCATCTGAACAAAGTACTGGAGACACTAAGAAGGGAGGAGTTATACGCGAAATTTTCCAAGTGCGAATTCTGGATGGAAAAGGTGCAATTTTTAGGGCATATGATCGACAAAGATGGTATCTCAGTGGACCCTGCGAAAGTAGAGGCAGTTAGTAACTGGGAACAACCAAAGACGCCAACAGAAATGCAAAGTTTCTTAGGGTTAGCTGGGTACTATCGAAGATTTATCCAGGATTTTTCGAAGATAGCAACCCCGTTGACCAATCTGACGAGGAAGACGGTGAAGTTTGTATGGTCTGAAAAGTGCGAAGACAGATTTCGAGAGTTGAAAAAGAGGTTGAGCGAGGCGCCTGTATTGTCCTTACCAGATGATACGGGGGGTTTTGTAGTGTATAGTGATGCGTCACACAAGGGTCTTGGCTGTGTGTTAATGCAACACGGCAAGGTCATTGCGTATGCATCACGACAATTGAAGGATTATGAGAAGCGATACCCTACCCATGACCTGGAATTAGCAGCTGTCGTTTTTGCATTGAAGATTGAGAGGCATTACCTTTATGGGGAGAAATGTGAGATATACACAGATCATAAGAGTCTAAAATATATCTTCACACAGAAGGAGTTGAACATGCGACAGAGGAGGTGGTTGGAATTAATCAAGGATTACGACTGCGAAATTCTCTATCATCCGGGAAAAGCAAACGTAGTAGCAGATGCATTGAGTAGGAAGGGGAACGAGAAATTGTGTATGTTGAAAACTTATGAGGAGTTAATACAAGAAATGGCAAGATTGGAAATTGAAGTGAAAAATCCGACAGAGGCAGCAGAGAAGTTATTCGTAATCGAAGCTCGTCCGACGTTACTCGACAAAGTGAAAGAAGCACAGGAAAAGGATGAAGAATGTGAAAGGATATAGAAAAGGATCGCAGAAAATGAGGAAGAGAAATTCTGAATGGATAAGGATGGTATCTTGAGATACGAGGAGCGAGTGTGGGTGCCAGCCGTGACTGAATTAAGAGATGAGATCTTACATGAAGCACATAATTCGGCATATTCTGTGCACCCAGGAAGCACAAAAATGTACCGGGATCTTCGTCAATATTTTTGGTGGCCGAACATGAAGCGGGATGTAGCAGAGTACGTCAGCAAGTGTCTCACCTGTCAACAAGTCAAAGCAGAACATCAGAGACCGAGTAGGTTACTTCAACCACTGAATATACCGGAATGGAAATGGGAGCATATCACTATGGACTTCGTGGTAGGACTTCCTGTTACACAAAAGGGCTATGATGCCATTTGGGTTATCGTAGATCGATTGACAAAATCCGCACACTTTCTACCGATAAAGATTAGATTTAATTTGAACCAATTAGCCAAGTTGTATATAAAGGAAATTGTTTCACGACATGGAGTGCCTGTGTCAATTGTCTCAGATCAAGATCCGCGCTTCACGTTAAATTTTTGGAAGAGCTTGCAGGAGAGAATGGGAACACAGTTACGACTAAGTACTGCTTACCATCCTCAAACTGATGGACAGAGCGAACGGACAATTCAGACACTAGAGGACATGTTGAGAGCTTGTGTGATGGATTTCAAGGGAAATTAGGATAACCACTTACCATTGGTGGAATTCGCCTACAATAACAGCTATCATGCAAGTATCGGTATGCCGCCATATGAAGCCCTCTACGGGAGGGAATGCAGGACACCGTTAAGTTGGGATGAGGTTGGCGAACGACGACTGTTGGGGCCAGAATTGGTGCAGTAGACAGCAGAAGTGGTCACAGTGATCAAGGCAAGATTAGTTGCAGCCCAAGACCGACAAAAGAAGTATGCAGATTAACATCGCCAGACGAGAGACTTCGACGTTAGCAGTTACGTGTTTCTGAAGGTATCTCCTTGGAAAGGGAAGATACGATTTGGAAAGAAGGGAAAGTTGAGCCTGAGGTTCGTAGGACCGTTTGAAGTATTGAGAAGAGTGGGTGAAGTGGCGTACGAGGTAGCCTTGCTTCCTGAACTGGAGCATATCCACAACGTGTTCCACGTTTCAATGTTACGACCATATAAGCCTGATTATAAGCACGTGATATGTTATAAGCCCGTCCAAATAGAAAAAGATCTTACGTATGAGGAAATTCCTATTCAGATAATCGATAGGAAAGAGCAAGTACTAAGAAATAAGGTTATACCTTCTGTGAAAGTAGTTTGGTGAAACCACAATGCCGAGGAGGCTACGTGGGAATTAGAAGATAAGATGAAGGAGAATTACCCTCAACTTTTTGCTTAACCTTGTATTGTGATTCTGGGGACAGAATCCTTATAAGGAAGGGAGAATGTAACGATCGAGAATTTTAATTTCCTTGTAACCCGAGTTTATGTATGAATGAAATGAATTTCTATTTTTATTTATATTATTATGTGTTATGTGCTTAAAGGTTGTGTTATAACCTAGAATATGTGTATGTGTTGAATTTTACGTGATGTAGTGTCGTTAGGGTGAATATATTGACTTCATGAAAAATCGTAAAATCACTATTCACGGGGCACGCTTATCGAAGAGCTATTCACGCCATAATATTTTGTGTCTTTTTTGACCTTAATAAATTTCAATAATACACGTGTACGAAGTGATAATTTTTCCAAGTGTCAGATTTTCGTTTTGAGCCCGTTCGTGTTTTATTCGGTATCCGAAACTTATGATAAGGATGTTCTGAATAAATGGGCAAACCCCGTAATTATTATTTTTATATGTCCCACTAATCTATGGGAGTACCCATTTTAATTTTGGGTAGAGTTATTTACCAGTTTTGGTATAAAAGTGGGAGTTTTCGGATACATTTTTGGTGTTTTCGGGTATTTATTTTGGCTTGTTACTCCAAGTGGGAACCAAACAAAACCAATCAACCAATCAGATGCTAGGAAATTGAGGAGAGAGAAGGGAGGTTGCCGGCAAGAATTTGAAAATTTGGCCACCTTGAGCCTCACACCCATTTCTCCCACTTCACCCTAATTTACTCCTCCATTCTCCCAAGTCAATTATTCATTCACTCCCATTCCATCAGCTGCTAGAGAGAGAGAGAGAGCTGCAGAAAAAAAAGGAGAAAGAAGTCGTCGGAGTTCGCCGAAAAAAGAGAAGAATGTCGTCAGAAAAAGGAAAGGAAGGAGGAAGAAGAAGAAGGAGAAAAAAAGAGAAGGAGAGGTTCGGGTGAACCAAGAAGGAAGAAAGAGACTCAAGCCAAGCTCTAGCAAAGCCTCATAACATCTAGGAACAATTCACAGAGGTAAATCTTCAACATCAAACGATTTTCTTTTGATTTCATTGAGTTTTCAAGTTTTTCTTGGTTTTCAAGCTTTTATGCTTGGTGGATGATTTGTGGTTGATTGTGGTTGTTATTGTTGGTTGTATTTTGTTTATATTGTTGTTAAGAGACTATAGAAGCTATTAATAATATCAAAGTGGAACAAAAATAGAAAAAATTCGTACTTATGCTTAAGGAGGATGAAGAACATGAAGAACAATGGACAAAAATGGACTATGGACTGTTATAAATGAATTTAGAGGACTTTATAGCTATGATTCCTTGTTTGTTGTGTTTATTTGTTGTTGTGATGTTGTACTTCCATGGGTTATGAGTTTAACCCAGTTGGAATGGAGTAAAAAGGGATTAAAACAAAGTTTTGGTGATGATTTTTGTAAAGAACACCAAGAACACCTAGAACACGAAAATATAGCACGAGTTGATACTTTGGCCTAAGATTTAGCCATGTTAATGTTAATGGATAGCTCTGAATTTTTGATATGTTGTAGCCCTATGTCTGAGGAGTCCATAGAGTCCGGAACGGACCAATTTGAGCATGTATTGAGGGAGTTATGGTGGTTGGAAGCAAGATAGGTCTAGAACACACAAAACAGAGCATGCTAGAAAAGCCCGCACCTGGGCTGCTGCCAGTTGGGCGCGCCACTGGCAAGGCCTTTTGGGCGCGGGGCGCGCCAGACATACAGTCGGCTAGACAGCTTTGACGTCCTTTAGTAAAATAGGCATAACTTTCTCATACGAACTCGGATTGAGGTGACTCAAAATGATTCAGAAAGAGAACGAGTAGACCTACAACTTTCGTTCTTTGAGTTTTTCAATTTGAGGTCTGTAGCATGGCCTAAATTGGCCATTTATAGGACTGATGTGTAATTGGGGGCAATCGGAGGGTGTCAAGCATGCGCGTATGCACATGTAATACTCCCAACAGTGTAAAATGTTGTTCTAAGTTCTAAAACATGAATTTTATGAATTATAATGATGCTTAGAAGTAACTAATGAGTATTAGATAAATCGAATGGGCGTGCTAGACGTACGCAATTGCGTGTCACTTGAGCATTCGAAAAGGCAAAGTTGGCATACGGACGCGCAAGCGTCATAACGCTGTAACTAGTGTGTATAATCTTGTTTTATATTTTGTTTCTAATATGAATGAGACATTATAGAGTAGTATAAACCAATGTTTGGTATCCGTATGTGACTAATTGTTATGTGAAAATGTACTTAATTGTGTAGGATATTAAGGAGCGTGTGTTGTAATATTGTAGCAGACGCACCAGGCAAGTTTCCTAACCCGTACAACTTTTATTATTGTGCGAGTTTATTCTTATGAATGCACGATTCTTAACTCAATCAATTTATATTTGAGCAAGCTTCTAAACCTTATGCACTATTTTTATTTCGTGTAAACAGGTATATATTGTTGCAAGTTTCCTTACCTTAATTCAATTTATTTATTGAGCCAGTTTCCTCAATCGCACAACTTTTATTTATTGTGCGAGTTATTTATTGATTGAGCAATCATTCTATATTATTGCAAGTTCCTTACTCAACTATTTTATTTGAGCAAGTTTCCTATCTTATACAAATGTTGTATATTGTTGCAAGTATTACTTTATTAAGCGAGTCTCTTATCTTATTCAAGATATTCTGGACAGGTTCTTTTACTTCAATCATTGTCGAATTGCAAGTACTCTTAGAATTAACTGATATTCGTTCACGTTATTTAACTATGCTTCGACGCATGTTATTAAAGCTTTCAGGTTCTATATTCCATGAACTACATAAGATAGATGTCAAAGCCCATTTGTTTTGGCTAGACGTATGTTTAATCATCATTGTTGTTAAGTAAAGCTATCCAATCAAATTGTTTGGTTTGGATTCCTATGTAAAGCTGAGATGAACAACCCTCATAGTAGGGGAAATAGTATGTATATCGGGGAACCGACACGCGCGCGAACAGTATGTAAAAGGGGTTATGCATAACATCGGGTACATTAGGCTGATCACCTAGTGTATTAGTATGTTGGGTTATCAGATAAAATTCTGGTGATTCTAGTAAAAGTTCAGTGTCATGATGACCACTCAGTATAGAATATTACCTCCATTTGGAGACATTGAATTCATTCGGTCCATAGAGGCCCTACAATTGTGTTAAAGAGATCATTCGTAGAAATTGTACAAGTTCTTGAGCTATCTTTTATTCTCTTGATTCTCGTAAGCTATAAAGTATTCTTTTGATGATTCACGATTATTGTTATTATACTTGCTGAGCAAATTTGTTGCTCACCCTTGCTTTCCTTAAAACATTTCAGTTAGTGGAGCTTGTGGTGAAAGTTCAGGGATGGATAAGGGCAAAGGCAAAGCCACGGATTAGCTTTGTACCGATAAGATTATCATTTTGATTATGTATTAAGACTCGTTGGCTTTTGTGATGTATTAAGACTTAATTACCCTTATGTATTAAGTTATGTTTTGTAGAAATTTTGGTTTCGAGACTTGGGATAGGAGTATTTATGTTATATCAATGTAAATATTCCTTTATTTCCGCTATAAAGTTATCAATAGTATGATGCAGGTATGAGATAGTGACGGACCAGGTCCGCGGTTCGGGTGACCCGGATTTGGGGGCGTCACAGTGTGTGCTACTGAAGAGTACTGCATGCTACTGCATAGCACCGCGTGCTACTGTAGAGTACTGTGTGCTATTGTACTTCTATCACTGGATATTTAAACAGTTAAAAGTGATAGTACCGTTGATGATTTTTATTAAAAATGTTATTTCTGTCATTTTCTATATCCGACAATTAAGTCATTGTGGGGACCACCAATGATTGGTTGTTTCGGTGCTATCGTACTTTACCGAATATTCCCCGACATACTTTTTATAATATGCACATATCACCCTTAACTTATCAATTTTACATCTTACTGTTAAGAATAATAATTATAAGAAAATTAAATTCTATTTATTAAAAGTCGGGGTCTTACATAAACTACTAAATTTTCCTAAATAATAAATTAAAAAATAAAAAATATATTAAATCTCCACACATGCTAAAATATATGGAAATATGAATCTTCATTGTTATTTTCCACTATATTAGACTCCTTAAAATAAATTTGTCCTCGAATTTTAAAGTAAACAAGTATCAAACACCAAGAACGAATCTTCAATCTTTGCGGAATCAAAACTCCATGAATTATCTTCTCAAAGAATAATCCTAAAAATAAGTGAGAATACACCAAATCTTGTAGTTTACCTGCATGACAAAGAAATTATCAGGATAATAAAATTAATAACTTCAATGTCTTAGAACAACTTCACAGGAACAATCTCGTGATCAATCCACTACAGTATCCGTAGTTTCTTCAGCTTTAGATTTTGTGACACCTTTTATGCTCTCCTCAAAAATGGGTAACTTATTAGAAACTTGGGATTTTTCAACAATATTAGTAGTTTCAATCTTTACTTGACTTTGTTACAAAATAAAACTCTCATGAAGCTCTAAAATTGACGTTTCATCCATAACCTCTACTTTGGATTCTTCTTTTGAGTATTCAAAAATTTATGGGTGTCAACAGATATCTCCAACACATAATTTGTAACACTAGTCTTCAACTCTTGAACAACTTTGAGCATCTCAACGAATCTCTTGAACTCACATTTTTTATAAAAGTAGACATGTTGGATAATGTGTTTTGAAGCTTCTGTAAAAAAAATTGGCATATAATGTGGAAATATATGAAAAGAATGCATTTTGAGATAGGCATTAGGAAGGATAAATGCGGCAAAGATGGAACAATGAATGATGACAATCGTGTAACAAAAGATTTTGAGGATTCTCTCTACAAGTATGTCTTTGATTTGGTAATGAAGATGCCAAAATTTATGCCTCCAATCCAAGTTAAATATAGTTTCTATGTCCTTGCGAAACATAACATGATCATGTATGAGAAACACTCTCTTATCAAAACGAAGAGCTTGAGAATAAGGTATCTAACTTGAAATCAAAATTTCCATGCTTCAACCTATTGGTCGATTTTGCAACCGAAAAATACGCACAAGTATACGCGGTCAACAAGTAATATAATGGTAAGAGAGAGTTGTCGAACCCACAGGGAATTAACTATAATGTATCCCCAAGTACTAACTCAATATCGACTCGATCTAAATCAAACTCTTTAATTCAAGCGATAGATAAAGGTTATATTTAAATTGCATGACATATAAATAACAAAAATAGATAGATAAATGTCTAAGATTACAATTTCCCCCATTCAAGCATTTTGTCAAACACTTGGCGCACAATGCTTTGTTCAAATATCTTAACTCCCCTTTTAGATCAATTAACCACATAGAATTGACATCCGAGAAATCACAATTACGTAAGAGCCTCTGTCGATGGTCAATTACGAATCTTCCTAATGTGGCATGTAGGTATATATCTATCCTACACAGTATTAAGAGACTAATTTCAAGAATAATTAACAAAACACGTGTCACTAAATCTCATTAGCCACCCTTTCAATTAACAACTTTCACATAGGAAGTCATTAAGAGTAGATTCTCTAATGGTTGCACACGGTATCTAGGTATATGTCTATCCTAAATACTATCAAGTTACCTATTATTGAGGATAATCAACAAGACACACGTCACTAAATCTTTATTAATCACCCACAATAATCTTTAACTTTTGCATGATATCATAAGTAGGTCTTAACACTATAATCCATTCGTCAATTTCATATAGGTTCCTAAAGTAATTACGAGCCAAGCAATTAATCTATAAGCATAGGTTATGATAACCAATTCATATGAGTAGCAATAATCAAAGGAAGAGAAATCAATTCAAATTAAGTAATGGGTCCAATTACAATCTTAGATTAAAAACTAATTACATGGAGGAAAAAGAAAGATAAAGGATGGCTTCCCCATTGTTTGTTGGATGAAACTCCATTGAAGCACCTCCATTGAAGCTTCTCTTCAAGCACCTTGAAGAGCCATGGCCATTGTCCATGACCTCCCTTTCTTAGCCCAACTGCCTCCTCTCTCTTCCTCCCTCAAAATCTGATTTTACAAGTCTAGGATATCTAAGTCCCAAAATGATGCTAGAAATGAAGTCTAGATGTTATATTTATAGGCTCCCACGAAACCCTAACTTGACCCACGAAAAATGACCAAAAACCCGCTAAAATCGCGAAGTCTGTCAGATATGGCGCAGCCTCCATGATTCGCACAGAGGCCTCCATGAACTTCCTGATTGCTGGCGCAACCTCCGTGATTCGCACAGAGGTCTCCGTGGTCTGCCTGGCACTGCCTCCGTGATTCGTACGGAGGCCTCCGTGGCCTGCTGCTGCTGGTGCCTATGTCAGCACTCTTGTGGCTTGCTTGGTCGACGTCGTGCACGCTGTGCACGCTCAAAGTCCAAATGTCATCAAATTCAATATCGAGCGTCGCCATGCACTAATTTTCATAATAATACGTGCCAAGCACGGATAACCAAACACGAGCATTAAGTCATTACAAAACAACGATCCGACGGTCTTTATTTCAATTCCTACAAAACACAATAAAAATACATAAAAGCAATATAAAACACATAAAAGAAATTTAAAACCACAATATCTAAAAATAAGATAAAAATACAATAAAACCACATAAAATACCCAAAGACTTACAAATTATCAAGGCCAAAGGTACCTAAATTGTGTATATAAAACACACTCATCAAATACCCCCAAACTTAAACCTTTGCTTGTCCTCAAGCAAAACAAACACCAACTATAAAACTTAAACACTTATAATGAAACATATCTTGAGAAATAAGTTAATAAGCTTGAACAATGGTCTCAAAGATGCCAAAGCATGATAACTCAAGAAAACAAACAAAACGTTGTTAGTCTAAAATTTCAAATAGCTAGTCATATCTTGCTTTAGGTCCCTTCCGTGTGTGTGTGAGTACCCAATATCACTAAATCAATTATAGCTCAGATGAACTTATGCAACCATATTACCTTATGAAAGAAATCAAAATAAAATTCAAAAACTACATGCTTAGACATCACTCACCGCAAATGTATACAAATCATAATTTTCCAAAAAATTTGAGATCAAAGGACTCTAGGTAAGTGCATTTTATGCTCTATCTTACCTTAAGTCCGCTCATATGGGCGAGTGCGTTTTACGCTCCCTCTCAACCCACCACAAGATTTGCGATATAAACTTCTTTCTTTTATCTTCATATTATAGGAGAGTGCGTCTTACGCTCTATCTCCCCTAAGCATGTGTTTATGAGTGAGTGCATTTTACGCTCCATCTCAACTCACCACATGACCAATTAATCAAACCTATCAAATTTGGACACCTTGCTTCGAGTGATGTTTAAACGAGTTTTAGAGCTTATAGATATCTCCCACAAGCATTTGGTAATATAAGTCATCTAAAGCATACAACTAGTTCATTACACATAGGTAAGTGCGAAAAAAGTGGAAGGACTCATAAGTAAAGCAATAACCAACAACAAATTAAGCACAACGAGACTAAGCAACATCTGTCCATTTTCCATGAATTAGAGTCTATCCAATCAAGCTATTATCATTGACTATGAATTATAATTCAAATCAAAAAATTAAACTGAAAACACACAAATACTAAATTAAAAACATAAATACTAAATTAAAAACACACAAATACTAGATACTACCCCCAAACTTAAACTTGACATTGTCCTCAATGTTTGAAATAGGAAAAATTAAAACAGAAGACTTCCTTGAGAATGTGTCGAGTGCCATTGATATCATCTTTCAAGTCCTCAAAGTTGGGAGCGTATTTTATTTTGCACGATAATCGGCACCTAAAAACAATTGACTAAAGAAATTAAAATGCAATCAAACAAAAGCAAAACAATAGACTTGGGTTGCCTCCCAAGAAGCGTTTGGTTTATAGTCCTCGGCCCGACTTTATTTAAAACATAAATACAAGTTCAAATTAAGATCAAATCAATTGAAATTAATATTGGAAAAACATTAGAAGAATAATTCCCCGGCAACGATGCCAAAAACTTGTTGGTCAATTTTGTAACCGAAAAATACGCACAAGTATACGTGGTCAACAAGTAATATAATGATAAGAGAGAGTTGTCGAACCCACAGGGAATTAACTCTAGTGTATCCCCAAGTACTAACTCAATATCGATGATGAGTAGGTTTTATACTTACTTATTGGATACGAATCTGCTTCATTTGTTGTTTAATCTGCAGCTCTTTAGTATATGTTCATGCATTTTCCGTTTCTTTTTGGAATTGCTTCACTTTGTGCATCTTTTGGCTTTTGCACAGTTTTTGGTTATGTTAGCACGATATCTTATGCATTTGTTGTTTGGGATCTGAGTGAATTATTATTGCTTGCACAGGACACGAGAATCGAGAAATCAGGCTGAGTACAGTAGTGCAGCAGCAGACTGGCAGCCTGCGCAGCTACGCCCAGCTTGGCCTTGAGGCCGGCGCAGCTGCGCCCCCCTGTTCCTGCCGATGCTCCTCGGCGCAGCTGCGCCCCTTTTGCAAAGGATACCAGCGCAGCTGCGCCTATTGCCAGCCAGTCATGCATATCACGTTCCAGACAGCGAAGCAGCACTAGCAAAAATCATGTAATGCCAGATTTTGAGGAATTAGTAGATTGAAACTTTATTAGTGAGAATCAGAATAAGTCAATGGAAGACAAATTAAGCATGTAATATTAGGAATTGAGAATTCCATTGAGAGAGAGCTTCTCCCACACGAAAATAAAAAAGTTTACTACATTTTTAGTTCCAACATTGAAACAACCAGTTGAGCATCAATTTTGCTCGGGAACTGAAGAATGGAGCTATATGGATGCTGAATTGAAGCTTGGGAGAAAGAAATCAAGAATCAACACAACTTGGAAAATCATCAGAAGTTGCAGAAACGGAAGAACGAAAACAGGGAGCTTTAATATTTTCTGTTTTTGATTAATTTTCCTAATCTGTAATTATGATGATGAACCAATTGTGTATGATGAATTCTATTATTGTTATTATGAACTAAACTTAATTCTTGGGATTATAATGAATCTTTTAAATGTTGCCTCTTTTTAAGTCTTACATGAAAGAGCTCTAACTCGTGCAAGTATACACGGTCAACAAGTAATACAGAGGAAGTGGAGTATCGTCCCACAAAGACAGGATTAAATTAAATCACTATACATCAGCTCTATCACTATACTTATTTGCTTAAACTAATGACTTACTTTTGGTGACAAAATTATTCTTATATCATTTAATAACTAACTATGCAAATACTAACAAAATATATCAAGCCTGGAATTAATGGGATCCTAACTTCATTTAATAGTTCATCTAATTTACAATCATCATGCTAGAAGAATCTCATATCACGGGAAAATAGCCCAAGGCACTAAAATAGACATAAACATTTGTCAATGCATTATGACCAACTCACGTAATATCCATACTCGATAGACATCATGTAATCACCACTATAATCAAAATCACTATATTTCTATGTGAAATTGCAATTATACTGATTTTAAGCACAAGCCCTTATTTTTGACTCTTACGGTGAAACAGTATATTTCTATATGGTCCACAAAATATTAAGCTATTCAATTAAGCCTCATATTCATAAGCTATCATGATTACAATCCAAACTTATATGTTATTTTCCAATTCCATACAAGTACTACAATCGAATGGTGATCAAGCATTCACACGTGCAAAACAATCATGATAGAAAGTCCTTATGATAAATAAATCAATCTAGCAATCAAGACTGTTAATAAACTACATATTAAAATCCGTTAGAATCCCATAATGGAGATTAGTTCATGACTGAACCAAAAGCCATTATGGGATCAAGACTATCCATGGAAAAATAAACAATTAATTGAATTAAGAAGAAGTAGTTTTATCAAACCCAATTGTGAATAAATTCCAAAGTAAGCTTAACCCACATCAAAATCCTGAGCTTGAACAAAAGTAATCCACAAAATATCTCTCAGTTCTCTCTAAAAGAAAAAGTAGAATAATAATCAATAATCCCCCTTTATTCTAATGTTGCCCTAATTACATAAGATAAGCATTAAGTCCTTTTCCGTATCCAATTCTGCTTCTAGTAGATAAACTGTCGCGCCTAAACTGCCTTTGGCGCCCCGGCGCCATATCCAATTCATTTATAGCGCCCCGGAGCCATATCCAAAATTACCAAAATACCCCTAGCTTCAAGTTTAGTTCCCAAACACCTGAATTGACCTTGTTACCCTTCCAATTCCCTCCTGCACAACATAAACACAAAAACGAATAAAATGATAATAAAAATACTCAAAGATAACAACAAATTAAACTCAAAAGCACTAAATTCGTAGGTGTAAAACCTACTCATCATTACATTACTAAAAATTGACATTCTTCCTTATTATTGCTAGTTGGTTATGAAATGAATGTCTAGCATAATTTATACTAAATGTTTAATTGCTTGATCACCAATTACCATGATAATTTATATGGAATTGAGAAAGGAAGTATAAATTGAGATCTGATTATGCTAGCATATGTTCATAGTATTTACACTCCTCGTGAAGTTATGATTCGTGCTTAAGATAGAGATATACCGAAGTACCATATGTGGCCATTTGAGAACTTGTACTTAAACCCTCTTGATTGTAATTCACATAGAAATATAGTGCGTTAGTCATCTAGGGTGTTCACATTCATTCTATCAACTGTGGATTTAGTGTGATATGAATATGATGCATCGAGAGGTGGTCATATTTTACATTCGTGTTCTCGACCAACATTCCATAATAATCAATTAGCAACAATAGGAAGCATGGAAATCTAAGTTTGCAATAAGTGAAATTATAATCCCAAGCCCATAAAATCTGTATTTATACAATCATAATTTATTCTATTTATTTCTTTAGTAATCATTAGATAATTTGATCATTGTAATCAATTATTTAAAGAGACCGAAATAATTATAAAATCGGTGTTTGTAGTCGTAAATGCAATTCTATTCCTCGTGGGATCGATATTTTACTTACTTTATATTACTTGTGGATCACGTGCACTTGCGTGTATGAGTCATATTTGTTATACATACAAATATCCCAACAAGTTTTTGGCGCCGTTGCCGGGAAATTGTAATTGTGTTTATAACTTTCATCATCAATTTAAATTAGATTGGTTTTAGTTAAACAAATCTGTTTTTGTCTTAATTCTATTTTATTTTCTTCTACATTGTCATAGGTACCCTTGAGTAGTGTATGCATACTCGATCGAAGAATCCTAACATATTGCCTTTTGTGGATAACATTGAGAAAAGTGTTCAACAGTCAAGGAAGTGTGCTGAAAATACTCTGGAGAATCTAGACCAACCACAAGCAATGGCGGGAGAAGCACAAAAAGCATTGAGAGACTATGCTATGCCAAGGATCAATGATTTGCAATCAAGTATCTCAAGGCCGGCCATAACAGCCAATTCCTTTGAAATCAAACCAGGGACTATCCATATGATCCAAAATTCTGTCCAATTTGGGGGAATGGTGGTTGATGATCCAAATGAGCACTTGATAAATTTTTTAGAGATCTGTGATACATTCAAATTCAGTGGGATTTCATAAGATGCAGTGAGATTGCGGTTATTCCCATTCACATTAAGGGATAAAGTACAGAGTTGGCTACACTCACTACCACCGGGATCTATTACTACTTGGCAAGATTTGGCGTAGAAATTCTTAGCAAAATTCTTCCCACCAGCCAAAACTGCTAAGTTGAGAAATGACATCTCCTCATATGAGCAACATCATGGAGAATCCTTGTATGAGACATGGGAGCGGTACAAGGAACTATTGAGAAAGTGTCCACATCACGGTTTGCCACAATGGATGCAACTTAACACATTTTACAATGGGTTGAATATTCAAACACGGGCAGGCATTGATGCAGCTTCGGGAGGAGCATTCATGGCTAAAAACTATGACGAAGCTTATGAACTCTTGGAGACCATGGCTATGAATAACTATCAATGGCCATCTTCTAGATCCAGCCAACCAAAAGTAGCAGGGATATTAGAGGTTGACACAGCCATATCACTTCAAGCCCAGATATCGGCTATAGTCAAAAAGATTGACAACCTTTATGAAGGAAAGGAGAAGCAAGTTTCCATGATTTGTGAGCTTTATGCAGGTTCACACTCTTCTGATCAATGTGCCATCAATGCTGAATCTGTGCATTTTATGAACAACTATCAGCGGCCAACAAATCAATATCAGAACAACTACAATCCGGGGAATAGGAATCACCCGAACTTCTCATGGAGCAACCGTCAAGATTTTCCACAAGCTCCAAACCTCACAATCCTTCGGGGTTCCACAATCAGCAACAAGCCACAGCTACTGATAAGAAGGTTACTAAAATGAATGAAAATTTGGAGAGATAAGTGGCCAAAACTGACAAGTTGGAGCAAGGCCAGACATTAAGTTTCAAGAATTTGGAAAACCAGATGAGTCAGTTGTTCAGTTTGCTATCTAATCGACCTCAAGGACTCTTCCTAGCGACACAGAAATCAATCCAAGGAGAAATGGAAAGGAGCAATGCTAAGCTGTCACACTCAGAAATGGGAAGCAAACTCTGCCAACCGGCGCAGCTACGCCCAGTCTGCAAAGGGAACCAGCGCAGCTGCGCCCTTCTCCTGAAGTTGATCCAGCCGGCGCAGCTGCACCCATTGTGCAAGGGGAGCCGGCGCAGCTGTGCTCTTCCCCAGAAACTGACTCTGCTGAAATTTTTGAAAAAGAAGATAGCATTGAGAAATCTGAGCCCACATCAATAAAAAGCAGAGAAAAGACTCAACCCCCTCCCACCAGATATTACCCACCAGTTCCGTACCCTCAGAGGCAGCAAAAGCAAAAATTGGATAAATAATTCTCTAAGTTTCTTGAGGTTTTCAAAAAGCTTCAATTCAACATACCATTTGCAAAAGCCTTAGAACAAATGTCGAGCTATGCCAAGTTCATGAAGGGGATTCTGTCAAGGAAGAAGAAATTGCAAGATTTTGAAATTGTAGCTTTGACAGAAGAATGCAGTGCGGTATTACAAAGAAAGTTACCTCCAAAGTTGAAGGATCCGGGCAGTTTCACCATTCCTTGCACCATTGGAGACCTATCATTCAAGAAATGCTTATGTGATCTTGGTGCAAGCATTAATCTTATGCCATTGTTCGTCTTTACTCAGTTGGGATTGCCAGCACCCAAGCCAACAAATGTCTCTCTTCAGCTAGCGGATCGTTCAGTCACCTATCCGAGAGGAATTGTGGAAGATGTTCTTGTTAAGGTCGATAAGTTCATATTCCCAGCTGATTTCATAATTCTAGACTTTGAGGAAGACAAGGATATTCCCATCATACTTGGGAGGCCATTTCTAGCTACCGGGAGAACTCTCATTGATGTGCAAAAGGGAGAATTGACAATGAGGGTTCAAGACCAAGAAGTCACCTTTAATATCTTTAAAGCTATGAAATTCCCAACTGAAGAGGAAGATTATTTCCGAGTAGATATCATTGAAAGTGCTGTGACCGAAGAATTCATAAAAGTCACGCATAGTGACTTGCTCGAGATGACACTGACAGGAGACATCGACCTAGACGAGCCCAAGAACTGTGAGTATGTTCATTTTCTAGATGCAATACCCAGGATGGCAAAGTTCAAAGTACCTATTGAGCCTTTAAAAAGCTCAATTGAAGCCTCATCTCATTTGAAACCATCTAGAGAGGTACATCCCAAACTTGAGCTTAAGCCATTACCAGGTCACCTAAGGTATGCATATCTAGGCACTTCAGATACTTTACCTGTCATTATTTCCTCTGCACTAACCTCTTTACAGGAAGGCAAGTTGATAAGAATCCTTTGAGAATTCCAAGGAGCTATTGGATGGACCATCGCTGACATAAAAGGAATCAGCCCCTTATTTTGCATGCACAAAATCCTGATGGAAGATGACAGCAAGCCCACCATAGAGCATCAAAGAAGGCTGAATCCCATCATGAAAGAGGTGGTGAAAGCAGAAATTCTAAAATGGCTAGACGCTGGGATCATCTATCCCATCTCTGATAGTCCATGGGTGAGCCCTGTGCAGTGTGTACCAAAGAAGGGAGGAATAACTGTGGTAAGAAATGAGAACAACGAGTTGATACCAACTCGAACAGTCACGGGGTGGAGAGTTTGCATGGACTACCGAAAGCTCAACAAATCCATGAGGAAAGATCACTTCCCACTTCCGTTCATAGATCAAATGTTGGACAGATTGGCAGGGCATGAATACTACTATTTGCTTGACGGATATTCTGGTTATAATTAAATTGCTATCGCTCCAGAGGATCAAGAGAAGACAACTTTTACTTGTCTATATGGAACTTTTGCTTTCAGGTGAATGTCCTTCAGTCTATGTAATGCTCCAGCTACATTTCAATGGTGCATGATGTCAATATTTTCTGACATGGTGGAAATCAACATGGAGGTTTTCGTGGATGATTTTTCAGTGTTTGGAAATTCCTTCAACAGTTGTCTAGAGAATTTAGTCATGGTACTAAAGAGATGCGTGGAAACAAACCTTGTGCTTAATTGGGAGAAATGTCATTTCATGGTTCAAGAAGGAATAATATTGGGACACAAAGTCTTAGTAAAAGGGTTGGAGGTGGATAAAGCAAAATTAGAAACCATCGAGAAATTGCCTCCACCAACTTCTGTAAAGGGAGTTCGAAGTTTTTTGGGCCATGCTAGGTTCTACCGGAGATTTATCAAAGACTTCTCCAAAATCACAAAACCCCTGTGCAATCTATTAGAAAAGGATGTCCCGTTCCTATTTGATGAAAATTGCTTAGCAGCCTTTGAGTTGTTGAAAAAGAAGTTAACAACAGCACCTGTGATAGTGGCACCGGATTGGTCTCTTCCATTTGAGCTTATGTGTGATGCTAGTGATTACGTTGTAGGCGTGGTATTGGGACAACACAGAGATAAGGTTCTACATGCAGTCTACTATGCCAGCAAAACACTCTCAGAGGCCCAAATGAATTACACCACCACCGAGAAGGAATTACTCGATGTTGTTTATGCATTCGACAAGTTCGGGTCCTATCTCATTGGAACAAAGGTAGTGGTGTACACAGATCATGCAGCAATTCGGTATTTGATAGCAAAGAAAGATGTTAAACCAAGATTGATCAGGTGGATCCTTTTGCTCCAAGAATTTGACTTGGAAATAAAGGACAAGAAAGGCACGGAGAATCTAGTTGCTGATCATCTTTCCAGATTAGACAATCTGGATTTGGAGAGCAAAAAGAAAGTTGAAATAAACGATTGCTTCCCTGATGAACAGTTATTTGCAGTCACATCTGAGATCCCATGGTTCGCTAATATTGTCAACTATCTTGTGAGTCATGTACTACCACAGGATCTAACTTCTCAGCAGAAGAAGAAATTTTTGCATGATGCAAAGAGATACATATGAGACGAGCCTTACTTGTTCAAACAATGTACAGATCTTGTGATCCGAAGGTGCATTCCCGAAGTCGAGACTACCATTATATTACATGCATGTCATTCTTCTCTGTATAGCGGCCATTATGGAATGCAGAGAACTGCAGCCAAAGTACTCCAGGTCGGGTTCTATTGGCCCACTTTGTTCAAAGATGCCCATCAATTTATAAAGAATTGTGATCGATGCCAACGTATGGGCAACATCTCCAACCGCAATGGAATGCCACTAAATGTAATCTTGGAGGTGGAGATCTTTGACGTATGGGGCATAGAATTCATGGGACCATTTTTGTCATCCTGCAACAATCTCTATATCCTTCTTGCGGTTGATTATGTGTCCAAATGGGTGGAGGCTTCGGCTTTACCTACCAATGATGCTAAGGAAGTTCTCAGGTTCCTACAAAAGAGCATTTTCACTAGATTTGGCACTCCTTGGGCGATCATCAGTGATGAGGGCAGTCATTTCTGCAACAAACAGTTCACATCCCTCCTGGCTAAATACGGAGTGAGGCACAGAATCACCTACAAACAAATGGGCAAGCCGAAGTGTCAAATAGAGAGGTCAAGAGAATTCTGGAGAAGATTGTCAATCCTTCCAGAAAAGACTGGTCATTGAAGCTAGATGAAGCATTATGGGCGTACAGAACCGCATATAAGACACCCCTTGGCATGTCCCCATACCATGAAAGTAGTATGCACATAAGCCAATCATATTAGATATGATGTAGCATATACTTTGTAATCTTATTCGGTTATTAAAGGCATTTTACATTATCTACATGGTGATGTTATATTAAATGTGATAAACCCATAGTTTTGAGCAATGCTTTTAGAATCATGATGGGGATCATACTAATGAGATCTAAATTCTAGATAGCTCACAAACTAAAATCGTTCCTAATCGATGGATTACTAAAAAGGGGATTAGTGAATCCGGATAGATTAGTACATACGTTGCTTGCTCTTATGAAGAGGATGATTGATCTCATAATCATTTGTGTGGAGACACTAAAGCAAGTATGTAGGTGCTTATTAGAGAATAAGTTCACTGAACGTGGCTCGCTAAGGAATACCTAATGGAGTTTTACTCGCCTGTCAATAGGAATTCCTCTAGTGATAGTAGTACAAGTGATCATCATAGTATCTTGTGTATGATGAGTTATACTTTGACATGTCCCTTAAGACCTTTAGGGTATATCAAAGGGTATGATTGGGTATAATAAGTTGTACATGAAAATAGGTGAATGATCAACAAAGAATCTACCACTTCTAGTAAAAGGAGAGAATGTCCTATGTGATTCGATAAATGATGACTCAGAAGTCTTTGGCCAAAGCAGAATGAAATTAGAAAAGAGTTTCTAATTTGCATTAATCAGAGTTGTGCATTTTAGAATCGAAATACATATAATTAAATAAAATAAGACTTGACAGTAATTCCATGTCTTATATTTAATTGGGACATTGTATGGTAGAAGGATTGAATTGTATGGTAACTATGCACTGAAAGGTTCTTTTATGATTAATGTTGAAATCTATATTATCTGGAAAGTCGTTGATCGCTAAGGAGGCTTACCCTTATTGTAGAATAAATATTATTTATTTAAATGAATTAAATAGTTTAATTTATTTATTTAAATAAGATTAGAATTGTTCTAATTGATTTATTCACAACCGGTTTAATATGGAGAACCTAAAGGGTCACACCGCAAAAGGAAAATATTTATTTAAGAAGTTAATGGCATAATTGTAATAATAAGTTAAGTGTATTTAATTTAGTCTATGGAGATAGATTAAATTAAATAGCTTAATATTTATTATTTAATATTTTGGAAATATTAAATTAAAGAAGAGTCTTATTATTATTATTATTACAATTACTATTATTTAATTCCTAATAGGGATTGAGAATTAATTAATAGAAGTACTCTCTCATGAATTCCTAATTGGATTAGGAGTTCAATTAATTAAAGGAGTTTAATTAAAATAAAAACCCTAATCCTAAATAGTTTAGGAGGGTTCCCTATATCTATAAATAAGAGGAGTCTTATTATGATTTGGGGTTAGACAATTTACACACTCTTGCATAAGAATTGTAGAGAGTACTTACAATTTCTATAGAGATAGAAACTAGGGTTTTGCCAACACCCATCTTCTTTAACAAGTATTATTCCTTAGTGGATCACCTCTAGAGGCCAAACACTTGGGTGGCTAACGTTAATCAAAGGAAGGAATTTAATCGGTGGAATTCAAGGAGAACGCGAAGGAATTGGAGGTGAACTTGTACCTGAGGAAGCTAGAATTCTACAAGGGTATAATTCTTATTCTCCATCTCTTTCGTTTAATTAATAATTGTGCATAAAGAAAGATCATGGTGATGGTTTGTATAAAATTTTAAAATCTGATTTTATCGCGCTTCCGCACTATTTATGTAATTTGATTGCATATTCGCGCTATGTACAAACCTAACATACCATGTGGTCTACGGCAAAGTGTGTCATCTCCCGGTCGAACTAGAGCACAAAGCTTATTGGGCGATCAAGAAGTTAAATTTTGACCCATCTGCAGTGGGAGAGAGAGATTTCTACAGCTAAATGAACTTAATGAGTTTCGTTTACAAGCCTATGAGAATTCCAAACTCTACAAAGAAAAGGTAAAGAGGTGGCACGACCGTAAAATCGTCGAAAGAAAATTTGAACGTGGCCAAGCAGTCTTGCTATTCAACTTCAAGCTCAAATTATTCCCGGGAAAGCTCAAATCCCGATGGTCGGGTCCCTTTACCATCACAGCTGTATTCCCGCACGGAGCCATCGAAATAATTGGAAAGGACAGTGAACAACCATTTAAGGTGAATGGCCAAAGGCTGAAACACTATTGGGGAGGCAAAGTCGATCGCCAAGAATCCTCAGTTGTCCTAGCCATGGATTGAGCACCAATGGATAGTCGAGCTATCCGACTTTAAACCAAAGCGCTTTTCGGGAGGCAACCTGAGTTTACTATTTTACTTTTTATTCTTGTATCATTATAATTTAGTTTGTATGATTTCATGTTAACATGTTTGTTTGTTTTTCAGGTGTCCAATCACGCCCTCAATCGTATGACTTAAACAAACTTTAAGTTTGGGGGTGTAAAGTGCAATGCATTGCGTATGCATCGTTTGTAAGTTTGAATTAAGATTTTCGTTCCTTTTAGTTATGTTAGATGTTTTTAAGAATTGAGTTTTTCACCTGATATTCTAATGTGTGCCAAGTGTGCTTCCAATGTATTTAAAAAAAATTATCCAGGGAGTTAGAAGGTCGGCGCAACTGCGCCGTCCCTCATGTCATCCAGTGCGCAGCTGCGCCGGGATCTGTCAGCAAGCGGCAACTGTGCAACTGTGCAGCTGCGCCCCACCATCAGTACATCAGCAGCACAGCTGCGCCAGGGTCTGTCTGCGCCACATCTGAGCATCAGCGCAGCTGCGCTCCCTCAACAGTTCAACAAGGGCGTAGCTGTGCCCCTCGACTGAAAATTTTTTTTATATAAGGGCCCGTCCCCATCAGTTAAGTCACATCACAAAACATAACCCTAAACCTCAACACTCTCAAGCAGCAGAAGCAAACACAAAAAACCCTCTTCCATCTTTTTTTGTTTTCTTCACCAAACCCTAGTTATATCAAATCTCCACACCAAACCCTAACCACATTCAATCATACCGAAGCGAGCATGCACACCCCAGCCTTCTACTTCATCTAGTAGTAAATCCGAATCTACGGGTGGTGGCATCAACACTCTGGATGCCACCAAGTTCGTCAACCTATCAGCCCAGCACTATTACTAGGAGGTGTTGAGCGTCAAATCCTTCATACCAGAGAGGGGTTTGAAACCCAAGGCACAAGATGGGCAAATTCTGAACCAAATCCGGTGTCTGGGCTGGTTGCTTTTCATCGAGACCCCAATGTCCGCTCCAATGGCCATTGTTCGGGAATTCTATGCAAATGCCCGAGAAACTCAGAATGGCATATCCTTCATTCGGGGCAAGCAGGTCTCTTACACCGCCCAGGCGATTAACGAGCTCTTCCGCCTGCCGTCTACTACTGCTGAGGCCACCAACTGGGTGGTACATGAGCGCTTCGAGACTGATCTCGATGTTTTGGTGCGGGAGATGTGCCAGCCAGGCACTCAATGGAAGACTCAGTCGGGCACCACTCAGAAGGTCCACTTCCCCCAAACCGCGCTGAACAGATATGCCAAGGAGTGGTACGCCTTCATCTGCGCGAGTATACTGCCGACCACCCATCACCAGGACGTGACCAGGGATAGAGCGGTTCTCTTACACCGCATTCTGCGAGGTGGGAGCATTGACGTGGGGTACATCATCCACCAGTCCATGCTTCGGTTCATGCGTGCAGTCACTTCTAGTGCCATTCCACACGCCTTGATTATCACACGCCTTTGTCTTACGGCGAAGGTGGAATGAGGGGAGGAGACCCTCCAGTTGCCCATGAGGGATATTGACAGCGCCACGATCAGGAAATTTAATGTATGGCGCGGTGGAGAGTCCCGTCCCAATGGGTTGGGCTTTATTATTGCTGATGAGGGGGAGGAGGACAGTGGGGAGGACGTGCCTGCACCGCTAGTGTAGCAGAGGGGAGTCGATGGACATGAGCGCGAGATGCGCCGCCTGCAGCACCGCATGGACGCGCTGCACACGAGCTTCCGAGACTATAGTGTCTCCTTTGCAGGTGCACTATCAGAGGCATTCAGCCAGCAGGGGGTCCACGTCGAGTTTTCCACCTTTGGAGCCAACATCCCTTATCCTCCGCCTGACACACTGCCTGGCGGCGCCGAGGACGACTCTTAGGGGAGTACTCTTTACCCTTTTATCTCCAATGAGGACATTGAATATTTTAAGTTTGGGGGTATTAGGCTTTCTTATTTATTTGTGATGCTTTATTTTTTATGATGTTATTTATTTGTTTTGTAGTTAGTTAACTGTTTATATTCTTTTAGTCTTATTAATATTTACATAAAAAATGGTGAATTTCTCATGCATATCATATCATGTAGTTTAGTTGCATGATCCCAACATCTTGATTAGTAAACATCCTCACTTGCCTGTGATGAGCTTTTTTTGAAAATTGCTAATTGCTAAGACTTGGGTCGAATGCTATGATTTACTGTAAATCTTGTCTTGTGTTGAGTCTGATAGAACCGGTTAGCACGCCTTTAGTAGTTATCTTGCTTAGTAACTTAAAAATTCATATAATTGAGTTCTGGAGGGAAAGTGATGTGTTAATAAAAGATAAACAAATGAGGGTAGTGTTAGTTGAGACAACATATGTCTAAGTTTGGGAAAAAACTTAGTGGAGCATTTGAACAACGAGATGGAGCGTAAAACGCACTCGTTGATATATATATATATATATATATATATATATATATATATATATATATATAATTTGAATAAATGCTTGGTTGGCCTAGTTTTGTGGCCTTTGATATTCGAGTAAGTACGTCCTAGGGGATGTCTCTACACCTAGCGCCCTAAGACCAATTGGTTTGGGAGTCTTTGGTCGAAAGCTCGCTACATGGGTATCATTGAAAAGCCTAAGGGAACTAGGCAGTGCACAACCAAGTATCATAGTCCGAATAACCTCTAAGTCGGTCCCCAATATAGACATAGCGTTGTTTTAACTGTAGCTTACCCCATTTGTTATGTTGCAAGTTTGAGTATACAAATTTCCCCCTAAGAAACATATTATGAGAATCATTTGGGTTGCTATAAGTTTGATGAATACTACATTCACACACTTTATCGCTCACTACAAGGTTTGATTTGCATGACCGTCATGGTACACGAACTAAGTTTTGGTTAGATGCTTGGATCTTCTGAGGCAAAGCATTTGGATTGTTTACTAATTGATGAGGGTCATGATGCATTCTTAGATTATTGCATTTCATCCATGTTTGCATTCATAATAATTGCTTGAGGACAAGCAACAATTCAAGTTTGGGGGTATTTGATGAGTAGGTTTTATACCTACTTATTGGATACTAATCTGCTTCATTTGTTGTTTAATCTGCAGCTCTTTAGTATATTTTCATGCATTTTCCGTTTCTTTTTGGAATTGCTTCACTTTGTGCATCTTTTGGCTTTTGCACAGTTTTTAGTTATGTTGGCACGATATCTTATGCATTTGTTGTTTGGGATCTGAGTGAATTATTATTGCTTGCACAGGACACGAGAATCGAGAAATCAGGCTAAGTACAGCAGTGCAGCAGCAGACTGGCAGCCTGCGCAACTGCGCCAAGCTTGGCCTTGAGGTCGGCGCAGCTGCGCCCCCCTGTTCCTGTCGATGCTCCTCGGCGCACCTGCGCCCCTTTTGCAAAGGATACCAGCGCCGCTGCGCCTGTCGCTAGCCAGCCATGCATACCACGTTCCAGACAGCGAAGCAGCACTACCAAAAATCATGCAATGCCAGATTTTGAGGAATTAGTGGATTGAAACTTTATTAGTGGTTGACAAATTAAGCATGTAATATGAGGAATTGAGAATTCCATTGAGAGAGAGCTTCTCCCACACGAAAATAAAAAAGTTTACTGCATTTTTAGTTCCAACATTGAAACAACCAGCTGAGCATCAATTTTGCTCGGGAACTGAAGAATGGAGCTATATGGATGCTGAATTGAAGCTTGGGAGCAAGAAATCAAGAATCAACACAACTTGGAAAATCATCAGAAGTTGCAGAAACGGAAGAACGAAAATAGGGAGCTTTAATATTTTCTGTTTTTGATTAATTTTCCTAATCTGTAATTATGATGATGAACCAATTGTGTATGATGAATTCTATTATTGTTATTATGAACTAAACTTAATTCTTAGGATTATAATGAATCTTTTGCATTACTAAAAATTGAAATGCTTCCTTATTATTGCTAGTTGGTTATGAAATGAATGTCTAGCATAATTTATACTGAATGTTTAATTGCTTGATCACCAATTACCATGATAATTTATATGGAATTGAGAAAGGAAGTATAAATTGAGATCTAATTATGCTAGCATATGTTCATAGTATTTACACTCCTCGTGAAGTTATGATTCGTGCTTAAGATAGAGATATACCGAAGTACCATATGTGGCCATTTGAGAACTTGTACTTAAACCCTCTTGATTGTAATTCACATAGAAATATAGTGCGTTAGTCATCTAGGGTGTTCACATTCATTCTATCAACTGTGGATTTAGTGTGATATGAATATGATGCATCGAGAGGTGGTCATATTTTACATTCGTGTTCTCGACCAACATTCCATAATAATCAATTAGCAACAATAGGAAGCATGGAAATCTAAGTTTGCAATAAGTGAAATTATAATCCCAAGCCCATAAAATCTGTATTTATACAATCATAATTTATTCTATTTATTTCTTTAGTAATCATTAGATAATTTGATCATTGCAATCAATTCTTTAAAGAGACCGAAATAATTATAAAATCGGTGTTTGTAGTCGTAAATGCAATTCTATTCCTCGTGGGATCGATACTTTACTTACTTTATATTACTTGTGGATCACGTGCACTTGCCGACTTGCGTGTATGAGTCATATTTGTTATACATACAAATATCCCAACAATCGACTCGATCTAAATCAAACTCTTTAATTCAAGCGATAGATAAAGGCTATCTAAATTGCATGACATATAAATAACAAAAATAGATAGATAAATGTCTAAGATTACAATTTTCCCCATTCAAGCATTTTGTCAAACACTTGGCGTGCAATGCTTTGTTCAAATATCTTAACTCCCCTTTTAAATCAATTAACCATATAGAATTGACATCCGAGAAATCACAATTACGTAAGAGCCTCTGTCGATGGTCAATTACGAATCTTCCTAATGCGGCATGTAGGTATATGTCTATCCTACACACTATTAAGAGACTAATTTCAAGAATAATTAACAAGACACATGTCACTAAATCTTATTAACCACCCTTTGAATTACCAACTTTCACATAGGAAGTCATTAAGAGTAGATTCTCTAATGGTTGCACACGGTTTCTAGGTATATGTCTATCCTAAATACTATCAAGTTACCTATCATTGAGGATAATCAACAAGATACACGTCACTAAATCTTTATTAATCACCCACAACAATTTTTAACTTTCGCATGATATCATAAGTAGCTCTTAACACTATAATCCCTTCGTCAATTTCATATAGGTTCCCAAGGTAATTACGAGCCAAGAAATTAATCTATAAGCATAGGTTATGATAACTAATTCATACGAGTAACAATAATCAAAGGAAGAGAAATCAATTCAAATTAAGTAATGGGTTCAGTTACAATCTTAGATTAAAAACTAATTACATGGAGGAAAAAGAAAAGATAAAGGATGGCTTCCCCATTGTTTGTTGGATGAAACTCCATTGAAGCACCTCCATTGAAGCTTCTCTTCAAGCACCTTGAAGAGTCATGGCCATTGGCCATGACCCCCCTTTCTTAGCCCAGCTGCCTCCTCTCTCTTCCTCCCTCAAAATCTGATTTTACAAGTCTAGGATATCTAAGTCCCAAAAAGATGCTAGAAATGGAGGCTAGATGTTCTATTTATAGGCTCCCACGAAACCCTAACTTGACCCACGAAAAATGACCAAAAACTCGCTGAAATCGCGAAGTCTGTCAGATCTGGCGCAGCCTCCGTGATTCTCACGGAGGCCTCCGTGAACTCCCTGATTGCTGGCGCAACCTTGGTGATTCGCACGGAGGCCTCTGTGGCCTGTTGTTGTTGGTGCCTGTGTCAGCACTCTTGTGGCTTACTTGGTCGACGTCGTGCACGCTCAAAGTCCAAATGTCATCAAATTCAATACCGAGTGTCGCTATGTGCTAATTTTCATAATAATACGCGCTAAGCATGGATAACCAAACACGGGCATTAAGTCATTACAAAACAACGATCCGACAGTCTTTATTTCAATTCCTACAAAACACAATAAAAATACATAAAAGCAATATAAAACACAAAAAAGAAATCTAAAACTACAATATCTAAAAATAAGATAAAAATACAATAAAACCACATAAAATACCCAAAGACTTACAAATTATCAAGGCCAAAGGTACCTAAATTGTTTATATAAAACACACTCATCACATGCTTATTCTATAGAAAGATAAATTCCTTGCTTGTGATAACTACACTTATACATTCCTGACTTCTGCTATAAGCTATAAAATAAAATGGGGTAGAAAGCTTATGACTAAGCCTTTAGACAGACTAAAACTAACTCGAATCCAGGAAAGGATCCATAGATAACACTATGAATAGAGTATCGATAACTTTATTCTTTAATGGATTTAATGGATAGAGAAAAGGAGTCAAATCTTTTTCAAGTCACTCAACTATATGTCAATTTACGAAATCAACAATCTACTAAAAACTCTACAAAATTCATTATTGAACTATTTGTTTTTACCAAAATGTTACAAAATTTGTTAAGTTTAACATAAAACTACCACACAGGAAAGACAAAGCTGACATAAATTTATTTTTTTTTTGTTGTCATTGTGGCAAAACTTACATGGCAAAAGTACAAAAACTAAAAAATAATATAAATTAACTTTTGTTAAAAAAATATAGGATAAATGGCTCTACAAACAAACAAACTTTCTAATTTTATCAACTAACTACAAATTTTTCACCTTAAAAGATAGTTTAGTGACTAGAAAAATGTTTAACCCCATAGAAAGAAATAGTTTGCAGTGGAAAAATCCCCTACTAATGGCAATATATATATATATATATATTATCGGGTGTGGGTCCTCACCCATGAGATAGAATCCAAGATGAAAAAGAATTGATTTTCTTTGTGAGCAAGTAAGTGGGCTTGCTTGATATTAATCCAATTAGAATTGTATTGATTGAAATTAATTTAGACAAGGAATTGGTTTGACATGTTTTACCGTGTGATGCATGGAAATTAATTGGTAATCATATGCATCCCACAAGTTGAACTCTTTTAGGAGTATATGGCAGGAGAATGACTTTCTTTAAGTCATTAGAATTGCCTGGATAATCATGTAGATTGGTGGATGATTTTTAATAATCCAATTGGGAATTGGTCAGTGATTATTAACTTATAAAAGGCATGATAGCCTAATGAAGGATAACTTGGTAGCAGTAGACATGGATAGCTGCAGCCAAAGTAAAACATCTCGGCAGCAAAGCAAGGCTAGAGTTTTTTGTTTAGCAGAAAGAAATAGAGAGAGAACGGGAATTTGGTACTTTGGTGTTACGCAAATTCGGTAATTCTTTTAAATTAATATACTCAAGGTTGGAGTTTTTAATTTAGAAGAAGTAATTTAGTACTCTCTTTATTTATCGTGTAACCTCAAGTTTTAGAGCATAAAACTTGAAAGGATTATTGTAAACCCATTATTTTGTTATAGTGAAGATTCAAAGTTTGGCCTGTGGTTTTTTCCTTTAAGGGTTTTCCACGTTAAATGTTGTGTCTTGCTTGTGGATGGTTATTTGTTATTTTTGTTCTCATAATTGGTTTTGTTGATTTCCTATTTAATTGCATAAAGACAAAAAAGTAATTCCTAGGATTGAGATTATTTTAAGCGTATTTTTCCCAACCGTGGTATCAGAGCTTGGTTATTTTTGTGGTTTTCTTGTGAGAATTAAATGGAAGATTGGACAGCTGGTTGCATGATTAAACTCAAGGCTACAAATTATGCAATTTGGAAGCCAAGAATGGAGGATTTGCTTTACTACAAGGATTTGTACGAGCCACTTAAGAACGATGGAGTTAAGCACACAAATAAGAGTGACACGCAGTGGAACAAGATGAACAAAAAGACTATTGGTCTAATTAGATCGTGGATTGATCAAAGTGTATTTCATCATGTTACCACGAAAACTAAAGTATATGCTTTATGGTAGAAACTGGAGTCTATGTATGAACAAAAGACGGTGCAGAATAAAGCTTTCTTGATTAGGAAGCTTGTGAATTCTAAGTTCAAGGATGGAAACTCCGTTGCAAAACACTTGAGTGATTTTTAGAGTTTGATAAATCAGTTGAGTACAATGAAGATGGTCATCGACGATGAGATATAGGCTTTGTTGTTGTTTAGCTCTTTGCTTGATAGTTGGGAGACGTTGGTTGTATAGCTGAGTAACTCTGCTTCCAATGGTACATTGACTATGGATACAGTCAAGGATAGTTTATTTAATGAGGAACAGAGGCAAAGAGATACCGTAGTGACTAGTGTTGAGTCACAAGTTTTTGTCGCCCAAAGTAGGGACAGAAATAAAGAGAGAAACTATCCTGAAGATGACAAATTCAGGAGAAAGTCGAAAGATCGAAAAGAGATAATTTGTTGATAAAAATCGGGTCACATAAGATGAGAGTGCAGATTTTTTAAGAATGAACAGTCTAAGAAAAAAGATGAGGATAAAGATTCGATTGTGTATCTATCTGACGTTGATGTAGCCATTGTTTGTGATGATAAGCCCAAGTGTCATGTTAATGATTGGATTATTGATTCGGGTGCTTCGTTCCATGCTACTTCGCATGGTAAGATCTTCACATCCTATAGTAGTGGTGATTTTGGCTATGTACGGATGGGAAACGAAAGTGCATCCAAGATTATAGGCGTTGGATATATTTGTTTGGAGATTAACAATGGTTGCAGGTTGATGCTGAGAGAAGTCAGACATATTCCGGATATCCGTCTTAATTTGATCTCCACTGGTAAGCTTGATGAGAATGGTTATAAAAGACCATGAGAAGAAAGCTCTTCGCTTTAAATGGGTACCAAAAGTGAAGAAGAAAAATGATAGCTCGCAGCCAGGGTACAAAGTGGTTGTGAAAGAATTTGGAAAGCAAAAATCTGTCAAGTTTAAGTTGGATCCTCCCATCGAGAAGAACCATGCCGATGAAACAAAGCCGGACATGAAGAAAATTAAAATTTTCAAGAAGCTTGAGTTGAGCCAAGACTTCGTTGGAATTAACTCCGAGTGAGGAGTTGTGGTTGGTGATCCCTCCTCCCATAAGTTCGGAGGGGGAGATTGTTAGGTGTGGGTCCTCACCCATGAGATAGAATCCAAGATGGAAAGGAATTGATTTTCTTTGTGAGCAAGTAAGTAGGTTTTCTTGATATTAATCCAATTAGAAATTGTATTGATTGAAATCAATTTAGACAAGGAATTGGTTTGACATGTTTTACCGTGTGATGCATGGAAATTAATTAGTAATCATATGCAGCCCACAAGTTGAACTCTTTTAGGAGTATATGGCAGGTGACTAACTTTCCTTAAGTCATTAGAATTGCCTAGATAGTCACGTGGATTGGTGGATGATTTTTAAGAATCCAATTGGGAATTGGTCAATGATTATTAACTTATAAAAGGCGTGATAGCCTAATGAAGGATATCTTGGTAGCAGTATACACGGATAGCTGCAGCCAAAGTAAAACATCTCAGCAGCAAAGCAAGGCAGGAATTTTTTGTTCGGCTGAAAGAAATAAAGAGAGAACGGCAATTTGGTACTTTGGTGTTACACAAATTTGGTAATTCTTTTAAATTGATATACTCAAGGTTGGAGTTTTTAATTTAGAAGAAGTAATTTAGTACTTTCTTTATTTATCGTGTAACCTCAAGTTTTAGAGCATAAAACTTGGGGGGATTATTGTAAACCCATTATTTTGTTATAGTGGAGATTCGGAGTTTGACATGTGGTTTTTCTATAACGATCCCAAAATCTAGACAATTTCATTCTCGACTTTGCTCGTTAACAATACATTTATAATCTTCCTTTACATCATTAAACGGTGTTATAATCAATAAAATTGTGGAATAGATTTTAAACTTTTATGTCTTCTTTCTTTATTTTCCTGAATCACAACCTTTACGATTACATAACTTGGAATCATGTTTAATTTATGATTCACTTCATCAGACTTATTATATAAGTTAATACGTTTATTATAACATCTGTAACATTTTGAATAATTCAACCTTACACTCTGACATTAAGTAGACATCATAAAACTACCTAATACAACTCTCAAAACCTTTAGCACGGTTTAATCAAGTTCTTGACAAAGCAAACTTGTTTTCTTGTATGTCTTCTGATCTTCATTATCCAAATGGTAGAAAACATCTCATTATATCCTTAACCTGCAAAATGGTTATTTTTGCAAGATTGAGCTCGACAGCTCAGCAAATCAAACAGTTTTCATGCATCACATAGCACATAATATCATACTCAACTTGTATAATCACAAATATTCTAACATGTTATACATACTGCATCTCACATAGCATACATTAAGATTGAGTTCTTTACTCAATCAACATAGTCATAAATTGACTTTCACACTTCATATATATTTCATATGCATTTCATACATAACTCAACATTCTTATAGCAGTACTTAATTCCACTAATCAGTTATCAAATTCATATAGCAAATAAGAACTGGAAGACTTGCCTTGCGAGTTGATTACAACTACCGCTACCTGCGCTTCACGAATCCTACAAAGTCGTTCATCACACATAAATACACATCAGTCATACAATCCTTTTCAATTTAGTTCATATTTAACTTAAAGTAAAAACCTTTGACCAACTTTCAAGACTTAACCTCCTTCTTACTCATAGCATATTAGTTCTACATATAAACATATCTATAAGTCTAATTCCAGATTTCATACTTCATCACTTAGATTTTCTCAAAATCTTATTATCTTATAATCTAATCTCATATTTAATCTGTGCTTGACATAGTCAAAACATTATTAAATAGGCAATTTCTTAAGTAACATATGTCCTGCTACTTAAGAGACCCTATTATACATGCCCCATACTTCAGCTCTTCAATAAACTACTACACGTTCAAGTCACATTGATACATCGATTAATCATGAAATAATATTCACTAATCGCATACATTAATCTCACTCTATGACTCATCATTCTTTAATTGTCACTTTATATCCTCTTATGTGATTACGACTTGTTATTATGACTTATTACATGCTTAATGCTTCATTATGTTCATTAGAATAAGTTGGATTAACATTCCCTCGACCATATATTTAAAGTCTCATTTCTGGGCCTGATCTGCTACTAGCGCGGCCGCGCCACTTTTATACTGGGCACCAGCGCGGCGACGCAGCGCGGCGACGCAGCGCGGCCGCACTTGACTGCAAAACCAGTTTTTCCAGTACGTGGTGAACTATGTTTTCATCCAAACTCCATATCCTCTTCATCTAAAGTCTAAATTAATTGATTTTCAATTCCATAAACTCGTTAAACACATAACTAGACATCTATAGAATAATTTCAACATTACAGAAATTTTAACAAACCATTTTAATAACCCAAATTCAATGTTCATACCAAATTTTCATGTTTTAACATGTTTAGCGAAATCATTCACCACGAATTCGTTATTCAACCAAAATGATCAATTTAACTTTCGTTGTTTTCGTATCTCATCATACTAACAACATCCATCATCAATTTCAGATTCTATACATGAATTCCTAGCGAACTTTAGTCTCAAAATAGACCAAAACATACATATTTTAACAAAACTCAAATTTTCTCTTTTAACACATGTTTTCATGAACTTAATTACCCAAAAATCATTTATAAATGCTATATAACAGATTATACACACCTATTAGTAGATAACCTTATCCCTCATCAAATCATATAACCAAATTAACCTTACAGTGAAGAACTTTGAGAAAACATAACCAAGAGTTTAAAATTGAATTATTACCTCTTAATTCTTCTTTATACTTGGAATAGATGATTAGGAGAGTTTGATTATCTTTCTTCTTTCTTCTTTGATTTCTTAGAGCTTCTTCTCAATTTTCACAGAGAACTCTCTCTCACTTTCTCTTTATCTCTTATTCTGTGTTTTTTTTAACGTATAAACCAAAAGCCTTAACAGTTATAAATACACAAGGTCACAAGACCTTGTTTGGCTAGCTTTAATCTAGTTCCTTCTTGATTTATTTTTATAATCTTATTATTATATGGTTCTTGTGTCACACTTAACTCATTACAAAATTACTTAGTAACTATAATTATATTTTCATTTAACCAATTACTCACCCTCTAATTTAATTATTTAATTAAATTAGAATATTAATAACACATTAGCGCAATAAAAATACGCACTGATTAGAAAATCATTCAACATAATTTAACTAATATTATCACATTTAAATAAATTATTCCATAATAATTTCCATCAAATATTTATTTTATTTAATAAACATCTCAACTAAAATATTTATTTTATTCGATAAATATTTTAACTATTTACAAAATTTACAATCGTTACTTCGAAAAGTTAAACATTGACTTTGACCAAAAATTAACTCCGACACACTTCATGTTTATAGATATTCTTGACTAATTTCATCGTTCCGGATTCAAATATCCAGTCCGCATCTCAAGATTTTATTCATAACTCCAATTCGAATTTTAACTTTATTCCTTCTCTTTTATATAAATATTTATTTTTCTTTAGTTAGTACAAACTAAGTGAATTAATTAGCATTGACCAACTATTAACTTTCATTCCTCATCACGTAACCGATCATAGATATATAACACACATATTTATTCATTAATCACATAATTCACATAAATATATATAGCACATATACACTCAAACCCATCACATCTTATAATAAGAATTTTATTTATTAAATTTTTATTTAAATTTTTATTTCTTAAAAATCCGGGTTGTCACCTTTTCCCTTTAAGAGTTTTCCACGTTAAATATTGTGTCTTGCTTGTGGATGATTATTTGTTATTTTCATTCTCATAATTGGTTTTGTTGATTTCCTATTTAATTGCACAAAGACGAAAAAGTAATTCCTGGGATTGAGATTATTTTAAGCGTATTTTTCCCAACATATATATATATATATATATATATTATGTCCGACATTTGGAATTGGAGATGGTCAAAATTTTATAATGCTAATTCATGCAGTAAAATGTGATTAATTTTTCTAATATTTATATTTATTTGTTGTTCTTGAGTAATTCAAAAACTACTAATTTAAATCTTATTTTTATTTTTTCTTTCATATATTATTCCCTAATATAAGTTAATAACTCATGTTAATATCATGTAGACTTGTAGCGGTACTATTCAATTGACAGAGTCTCTGTTTATGTTTGACACACACACAAACACAAACACAAACACAAACACAAACACAAACACACTACATTTATATTTACAATTTTGATATTTAACTAACAAAACAATTGTTGGAAACGAATTCTAGAACAATTAAATTTACATTTAAAAAATAATAATCTCAAGATTTTTCTAATGATTTCTCATAAATCAAAAACAAGATTACATACCTAGTCTTTGGTTATACCACAATGGAGAAATTGTATAAGTTTGATGAAGCTTTTTCCCTCCATTGATCTTCCTCTCTATGATCCTTATTTTTTATTTTTATTTTATATAACAATACTTTTTGAGAGTGAGTTCAAAATATAGAGCCCTTAACTCTCCTAATCTATCAGGAGTGAATTAAGTAATATATTTATTTGTTGCTTGTAACTATATGTTGATAAGGATTAGAGAGTAGATCAAGCAGGATTCTAGATTTCTATCTCCAATATAACTCTATATTCTAATTAACTCTTTAATCCACTAGAATTATATCAGTTATAATTAATTTCACTAATCAACTATCAACTATTCAACTATTATATATAAAAGCAGGACAAGCTATCTTATCCACTTTCAATTTGAAATCAATTTGGAAATTGACTCGGTTCAATTGTCAATTAACTCGGTTAATTTACAAATTGACTCGGTTCAATTGTCAATTAACTCGGTTTAATTGTCAATTAACTCGATTTAAATTCCCAAAACCATCATGTGGATACATTTATATACAGCAAATTAACTGCCTTTTGTTTCATCTTTCAAACACTCATCATAATTAACTTCCTTTTGTTTCATATTCTAAACACCAACATGTATACAACTTATATTCACATACTTTGTTTCATATTCCAAACATCCATGATAAATTAATTGTCTTTTGTTTCATATTCTAAACACCAACATGCATATACAACTTATATTCACATACTTTTGTTTCATATTCCAAACACCCATCATACTCCACTGCCTTGAACTCATTCGATACCAACTAACTGTGTGCAAAAATGGCTTCTGCAGATCTCTCCTATCTTCATTATCATCTCTGAAACTCATTTTCACTCTTCAATAGAATTAAAAATTAGGAGAGAAAACAGGTGCTGAAAATAAGATTGGTTATTTAGTGTCCCCTATCAATTATCAATTAAAAATTGACTATTTAAATTCCAAAAATCATCATGTGGATACATTTATATACAACAAATTAACTGTCTTTTGTTTCATCTTCCAAACAGCAACATACATATAAAGCTTATATTTGATGATAAGACTATATATGCAGAATTGTAGAAATTCTTCAAATCATAAAAACTACAATCTAACCTCTGTAGATGAAAGACATAATCTTTGACTGTTGCTTTTATTTCCCATGATTTCTACTGCCTTGAACCCATTCGATACCAACTACCCGTGTGCAAAAATGGCTTCCGCAGATCTTTCCCATCTTCATTATCATATCTGAAACTCATTTTCACTATTCAATTGAATCAATAATTACAACTATCAATATTAATATATATATATATATATATATATATATATATATATATAAAAGGACGACAGGCATCCTTCAATTGAAAAACTCACTGAGTCGACCCTTAATTAATTAGGAGTTAACTCGCTCAATTGGAAAACTCACGCGAGTTTGAAATCTGAGTTTCTTCAGATTTCTTTTCCTCTTCTTCTTCCGCTTTCAGTTTCTTTCCATTCCCCTTCCCCTTCCCCGCTCTTCCGTCTTCTCAATTAACCCAATTATTTTTTTTTACTCTTTCTTGGGTAGGCTAACAATCTCTTCCCTTCCTCTTCCTTTTTCTCTTCGGCTGGCTTTTCCGATCCTTTCCCTCAATCCCTGTAAATCGATTTGTTCTCTTCCTCTTCCGTTTCCCTTCTCCTCCCATATTAAGTACTAACTGAGTTTGGCGATTCTCCTTCAGTTCCCGAGCAAAAAAAAAGAAAAAAAAACACCCTATAAATGGGTTGCTAACAATATCATGTAATCAGAGGATCAAGACAAATAAAACCCTATAAATGGGTTGCTAGAAACATCATGTAATCAGAGCATCAAGACATGAAATTGATCGTCGTTTAATTGGGTCGCCGATAATGGACAGATCGACGTTGAATTATATTGCCCTTCCTGCTCATCTGGAAACTCTCACCAATTAACAAAGAGAAAGGAGAACTGCCGTTAACTGAGAAAGAGAAGGGTTTTCGGCTGAGATACTCGATTTCAGGTAAAATAATTTATCAAAAAAAATTCTCTCACGATTCATGAATTTTCCTCTTTTCTAGGCCATGTATAATATAATCTCTCCCTTTTGTTGCTCTCTGTTTTGATTATACAAAATTAAAAGAAAAAGTATTGTGTCATTTAAGCCTACTGATTGCAGCAAAAGTATATAATTCATACATAATAATGATGTATTGATCCTCTGCACAAATAAACTCTACTGTAATGCATTTTGCTCAAATGTCATACATATGCATTTTTTTTGTACATCATTAGTTTGATATATTGTCTATGGCCTGTTTGATATATGTGTGTGTTTGATATATGTGTGTATGTGTGTCTATCTAAATAGATAGAAGGTAACAGAAAAGGTTAATTCTTGCATCTTGGGACTCCATCTCTGACCTGTACTCTGCAGAATATTTATAATTGTTATAGATTAATTTCATATGTTAGTTTCCAGGAAAATTGCAGAAAAAAGTATGAACTTTCTGGATGACACAAATTCCACCATCACTTTGTTCTGATGCTTTCTTCCTTTACTAAAACTTTCTGCTTTGTTTTTGTTGCAGCTGAAGTGAATTGTTACAACCAGTTTTCTATTCCTTGAAGTGGAGCTTGAGCTAGCTGGAATATGTAATGGTACAATGTACTCTTCAAAAGCTTAAATAGTTATGGTTTTCATTTAGGTTTTTTCGATACATTTGGTAGCAGTTGAGGGATTGTGATTGGGTTAGGAGTTATGTGTTCCATTTTCAATTTTGAATCACTTTTTCAATAATGAGATACATTTATTTTTGAAATTTGTTAATACTATTGATCTTTTAGCATTTTTAGTTGTCATTTTGCATTTGCCTTGGTGCTTGGGAAGAGACTGTCCAGCTCAAGTCACTTGCATCATCCTAGGTTCTCGATTGTGTTTAAATCCCTGTTTCTGTTCTGCTCATGTCAGTTGCATCATCTTAGTATCCCATATACATCAAATATTACAATATATATCAAATATCACATCTAAAGAAAATTAGGACATAATGACCTCTACTCTTTTTGTTTTTCTATGGGATAGCGTTGCATCTCAATATGTAGGAATACAGAAAAGGCATCTTATTTGAGGTAGCAAATACTTCCCATTTCAGAAACATAATTAAATTACCAAAGATATATTTTTGTTCATTGTTCATTGTTTGGTTTAGCATTGAAGGAATAATAATGTTATTGTGATGATAAACTAAAGGAATTTGTATCATTTTATGTTATTTGGTACCTGTTGCTATTAACTTTGAATTCTTACTTTGTTTAGTAATTTCTCAGATTGTACTGATATTTACATGGTTGTCTTTCACACCAATTTATTAGGATTGATTGGACTTGAGGTGACTTCCCATTCAAAAGATCTTTTACATATATGTTTGTTAAAATGCCACAAATGAAGATATATTTATAAGTGTAGTAAATTTTTCCCTCTTCACAACCCCTAATTCTTACTTATTAAATCGAATTGCAATCCAGCTTTGTATCGATGAATTTTCAATTTATTCTCACTCATTATGTTTACTAATATTCCTTGAATACACTTTTATGAGTGTCATTTATGAATGCTAATTTAATATTTCCTGTGGAATTGGATGAAAAATAACATATTCATATGTGCTTCTTGGGCTCTAATGCAAATAAAGTTTCCAATTTTTATGTGGGAGTGGTTTAAGTCATATACATGATTTAATTTTGTAATGTAACTTTACGAATGACGTGATTACTTTTTCTTTCCTTTTTTCTTCTTATGTTGTTGCTTCATATGTTGAAAGATAAGGTTTGTTCATTTATACAATGGTAATTTATGCTCTGTGTTTCTTTCTTTTGGATTGTAGTTGTGCACCTGCAGAATTTGAAATAATTAGATGTGTGGCAGTTAATTTAATATCAAACTTGAGGGGATGTTCAAGCTATGAACCTCTCTTCAATTATTTTCTTAAATATTTGACTGAACTCATTACTTAATATGAAACAATTGTTTTCTCTAATATTTGACTGAATTCATTACTTAATATGAAATTGTGGGCTACAAATGTAAATGATATGTCATGCAAAAATGAATTAAAAAGTTTAAATGAAAATAACTTATTACAAAAAAAAAATCTCATCGCAATTTTAATAAATTGTACAATCCGTTATTCCAACTAGCCGTGCATTGCACGGCCTACTGACTAGTAATTATAATTGTACTCTAGAATTAATGAAACTAAAATTAATTAATTAAATCATTTAACTATTGTATCTTGCAAATATATTCCTCTACATTCATAAACATGTGTAAGAAATAAAAATAGTTAACCCATTACGTTTATTGAATATATCCTTGAGTATAAAATTTATAATATTATGGTCACTAATTAATTTAATAGATTAAACTAATATTTTAGTAATCTAAATTACTAAAATACTTGGTCAAGATTCTAATGATCAACCAATAAACTATTATTATTTAATTGTAGAATTCTATCCTGAAAATAAATGTTCCTAACTTCATCACACATGCTACCTAACATCTCAAGATATTAATTATAGAAAAATCTTACTCATTGATATATTAAAGTTACACAAATTATAAAATCAAATTCATTATTCTATTGCAATTAAGAGTCATTGCACACTAAAACAATTGATAAATTATTTATTATTACAGTATTCAATAAATAATTTCTCTTAATGTTCTATATAAAGTTTTATATATTTCAAAAATACACTGATACACCATATTAAAGTCTCTACTTTTCATGAATAAAAAATGTCATCCAATCAAAGAACAATCTAGTTTTAATTATACATGACTTTTAATTAATGTCTTCTGTAATATGCATAAATTATAAAATGTAAAATATGGACAAAATTTAAGATACATTTATTTAATGAAAAAACAAATTAAATTTTGTTATTAAATATCAAGAAATTAATTTTTTCTAGACTTAAAATCTTACAACAATTATTAGTGAAGTATCATCCATTGATATTTTTAATCTCAATTTTGATACGAGTATCTCAATAATTTATGCAAGTAACTATATCCATGATTAAATGCCATATTATTGTTGTAATAACGATAACTATTATGACTTTATGCAAGACAAAAATGATTATATCGTCATAAAAATTAAAATACAGTTTGAAATAATAAATTTAGAGTTTTGCTCTTGAGTATAAAATAATAAATATTTTTATAAATGAATATTAAAATTATTTTTTATTATATTCGGGGTGCGAAAAGTGACCATTATTAATCATTTATTAATATTAATGTTTATCATAATCAATTGTTAATAAACAAATTGACATGATTTTTAAGTAGTGAAAAAATAAGATCTATTACAAATTTAATAATGATTGATGAAAAAAGCACTAGAACTGAATACTTAATAATCAACTCATTTAAAATCAACATGGAGCGTTTTTAAAAATAAAAAATTATGTAAAAAAAAAAATGTAATTGAACTCCAACAACTCGCAAACTCAAAATCTTGTGAGAAGTCGATTTGATAACTACCTCAAACTGAAGTGAACATGTTTGCAAACAATCCAATTCTTGCAGACCTATTTGTAAATATTTCAATATCTCAATTAAAAAAAAAATCAGTAACGATCTTATATTTTATAACAAAGAAAATATTTTATATTTTGTAATATTTCTAGAAAATGTTATAAAGTACTCCCTCATTTCCGAATTGACATGATTCATTTAAGATTTGAAAATAATAAATCTTATAACTAACAGTATTTTTTAGATAATTTATGATATTCATAGTTGTACTGACATAAATTACATGAATTCATGTCAACTTTGAGTTTAAAATTGACTTTTAAAAAGTCAATATTGATCTTATAATTTAAAACGGAGGGGGTAGTATATTGGTTAGTTAAAAAAGTTACAATATTCTTTTTTATTTCACATTGTAAGATCAATATTGACTTTTAAAAGTCAAATTTAAAATATTTGCAAACTCAAATATGTTATGATTCATTAACTATTACAAAACAATAAATTTTATAATTAGTAATATTATTTAGATAGTTTACAATTTCATCATTGTAATTGACTAAAATTAAATAAATTCGCATCAACTTCAAATTTGAAAATCTCAAATTAACTTTAAAATATTTTAGAAGACAGGGATTATTTTTTAATTTTATTTAATTAATATTTTCCTCTAGATTATTTAAAATTTCAAACATAAAAGTAAATTTTCCTTATTTTCCTTTAGACTTTTTAAAATCAATTTCAAACATAAAATTGAAATTTCTTGTAAGACTTTATCATCAAAAAAAAACCAATCAACTTTAGTCCTTTTTTTTCATAAAAAACCAATCAACTTTGTTTTTCTTTCAAAAAAAAAAACCTATTAACTCTGTTCTTGTTTTCAATTAAACCGACAAAGTCTTCAACAATAACCAAAATTTGAATAAGACTCTAAACCTAGTTAACTACTGATGAGATGTTTTTTTACATATGACAATTGTATTTATTTTCATTTTTTTATGATTTATTGTTAACATCATAATTAAGTTGTTTTAACTAAATAAAAACAAAATAAACCTATAACTAATCATTTTATTTAATAAAAAATGACTTAAAATGAAAGTAGCTATTTTATTTAATTAAAGTTTTTTAAAAAATATGATTAAGCTATTTTAACTAAATAAAAACAACCTAAACCTATAAGTAATCATTTTATTTAATAAAAAATGACTTAAAATGAAAGTAGCCATTTTATTTAATTTTAAAAAAAAATATAATTAAGCTATTTTAACTAAATAAAAACAACCTAAACCTATAACTAATCATTTTATTTAATAAACAATGACTTCAAAATGAAAGTAGCCATTTTATTTTTTTTTTAAATAAAATATTTTTCAGTTGACTTAAGAAAATAATTTTGTATTCTAATTTTATTTTTAACCAAATAAAATGGTTAGTTATATTTTTAATCAATTTGATGAAGGTTCAATATTATATGGGTGTTTTTAATGTTAATTAAACTAAATTAATTTTCTTTTTAATTAAATAAATTGGTTAGTTTCGTTTTTAAGTCGTTTTTAAATAAATAAAGTGGCTAGTTATATTTTTAAGTCATTTTTTTAAATTTATTTAATATGATGTTAGTAATAAATCATAAATAAATAAAAAATCAATTGTAACATGTAAAGACATATCATAGTTAACTTTGGTTGGAGGCTTGATTAAATTTTGGTTATTGTTGTTACATTTTTAAGACATCATTAATCATTAATTGAAAAAAAATAAAATAGAATGTGGGTCTTTTAAGTTTTACCCCATTTTTTATCAGTCCCTCCCGGCACCAGTCAGTTGGTCACATATCAAACTTGCTTAATTACTAAGGTTTGATCGAATTGAAAATTGAAGCAAATTCTTCTTCTTCCTCTACCTTACATTCAATTTTTCGTCACAAATCGCAGATCTGTATATACATTTAACATAGTTATAGAGAGAGATTGAGTAAAATGGAGAAGATGAACAAGGCAATGGAGAAGGTGAAGATTTTAGTAGGAATGGATGTGGAAGATGAACCCGTTGAAGAAGAAAGCTCTTTTGCTTTCATGGACGACTTCAATCGAAACTGTACCTTGTCCTATCAACAGGTCCTCTTTCTCTCTCCCTCCCTCTCTCTATTATTTGCTATATATATATATATATATATATATCATTGCTTAACAAGTAACTGCAATTTTAGATTCTTTTTCATGATTTGGGGTTTTCGACTTAAAACCAATTGCTTAATTTTATTTTTCTTTCAGTGTAGTGTAGATTTCCATTTGGTACAGTTGCTATGATAAATTGATAACATACAGGTGTTAATATTTAGTTAAAGACTTAGATTTCGAAAACATCCCATATATTAGTTCAACTGGGGGTTTAAGGATCAACTAACTAAGTTTAATTATGAGATACTTCCTCCGTTCTAAAATGACCTTAACATACTTTTTGAAGTCAATTTGAGAAATTTGTAAACTCAAAATTGACACAGATTCATTTTATTTTAGTTAATAGAATGAGGCATATTGTACACTATGTAAAAAGTAGTAGTAATTATAAGATTTATTGTGCAACACCCCTTTTCCGAAATAGAAAGAGGTTACGCACAAAATATAACAGGTTACGCACAAAATATAACAGAACTTACAAAATAAATCGAGAGCTCTATGTCACAAAATGAATATCTCTAATAACTGATAAATGCCACAACTCAAACCATAATAAATGCATAACTGGCTCAAATCACAATCTAAGATATTTAATACAACTCTAAATAAACCAATGTATCACAGTCTAAACAGAATATCTAAACCACTTGGATAAAAGGGAGCTCTCATCACACTTGCCCTTAATTCACTTGATTACCTGTCAGAAGGAAAAACACAGAATGAGCCAAATGCCCAGTACGGATATAGAGTACAGAAACAATGAACTGAAATAACTAACTCAATTAACTGAACTGAAACGAAGAAAACTAACACAACAAAATAGTAGATTGAATCAAAGGGCTGAGTGTTATTTCATACCAAGCTCAAAACAAAATAGAAATATACCTTGCCACACAGACAAGTCAAAATAATGCTACACATGCAAATCACACATTCGACTGCGAATCCAAATGCATGCAAATCGACAGGTATGTTTAGCACAAATTAACATCACTGTTAACGCCAAATTATGACCACTCGCCAAATCGCCAAATAACGAGCTAAGATGACGTTTAACGATGGAGGATATGTAATTGTTTTAGTGTGTATATGGAACTGGATTATGACTGTGTATTTATAGCTTGAGATTTCTCTTTAAACGGATTGTACCAGTTGGCCAGGTAAGTGTAAGTCGGGTGGGAGTCTCTCGGTGCTTTTGCAACAGTGACTAATTAAATAACCACCTTTCTTAAAGGCGCTGCCTTTTAAACCACTTTCTTAGCACACCTTTCTTAAATAACCACCTTTCTTAAAGGCGCTGCCTTTTAATGGTGTGAACCAATTGTTGAGAAATCAAGCACACAAAACACTAAGATAAATACGCACACTTTCTGTATGAGATAAAATAATGACACAAGAATTTTACGTGGAAAACGGGGAGAGATTTCAGAAATCCACTATGAAAATAATATGGATCGTGCCATATTTGCTGGATTTGCTTCCTCAGTCTGAAGGCAAACTTCGCAGCTCGTCTTCAGACTTTCGTCCTCTTTTGCTGAGACATCACTATCTACTTTTGTGGTGGCCTCTGCTTTCGGTGCTGGCTCCTGTTCTTCGTCAAATGGACTGGGGCCAGTGTTGTCCTTTACCTCGATTATCGAATCGGGTGTCAGACTCGTCATATCAGCCATTGCTTTGCTGATCTTTGTCCTCCTGTGGTCATTCTGGGCGAGGCATAGGATTCCTCCGTAGTCGTTGAATGTGTAGAGGTTGCTATTGCATAAAACTAGGTCTATGAGCTGTAATCCATAGATCCTTGACTTGCCGCTTGGGCTAGCCCAAAAGGGCTCTTCTCCTTCCTCTAGCTCCAGATCTCGTCTGTCCGCTACAGTTTCATCAATATCTGGTTTCTCTTCTAAGATACTGATGGTGGGATAGATCATTGGGGGACGATCTATAGCCTCCTGTATGTTCTTCCATGTTGAGTAGTAGAACGTTGGAGTTGCAGTGGTGATGAATACTCCTGGCATATCACCGTCTGAATTGTCCTTTATCCATTTGCAAAATGTGAGGGCTGATGGATGAACACCTTTGACCATTTGCATAGTCCGGCTGTTGACCTTGAACTTCCGAATTAATCCACGTTCAAATAACTCTGTGAATATATCGGTTGGTATTGAACCAATAATATTGATTCTTGGTATGCCATTAATATCCTTACTAATGACTGCTTGTCCTTTTAACGTGTCCTTTGTTAGGGTTTCGTAACAAGACTTAACTAAATGGTCCCAATCTCCTAAGAGAACTTTTTCGAACAATTTAATCCATCTGTCATGACCTTTGAAGAAAGATCTAAACAGTTTTTCCTGGAAGAATGAAAACCTAATAGTGGCTTCTGGGTCTAAGTCACTAATATCTGTTTCCAGATTGGGTTGAAAGGCCTGGATAGGGTAATCATTTGCTGGTGACTCTTTTTCTAGAGCTTTCAGTTGGTTGTTCAGTTGACTGAACTTTTTCTCGGTTAACCTAACTGGTCCATCATCGCTGGTTCCGGCACATATGTGGTTGAACAGTAGTGTGAGAAGGTGAAGCTGGTCTCCGGTTACGCGATACTTCCTGGTGGGTTTCCAAGGCTTAAGTTTATCGGACCTAAGGGACTTGGTTGGCTTATTGTCTTCTTGGGCTTCTTTGGGCCTAAGGTTGACTGGGTTTTGCTCAACAAACTGTTACATGGGCTTTGGCCTGGTTAACTGTTTGGGCTTTGGCTTTGTCCTTAGAAAGATTATTCTTTGGATTGGGTTTGGTCTTGGCAGTGGGCCGGATCCTTTTGGTATCCGAAGTAGTGGGCTCTCGGATGACTATACCCTTTTGAGAGGGTTTTGCAGCTTGGGCTGTTCTTTTGCCTTTGGGGTGATTAGGCCTAATGGCTATTGGGCTTATTAACCTCTTGTCGCTCTTTTCCAGTAGTCTGCCTATGGAGAGCATCTATATACGTATTATTAATAGGATTTATTTCCCATATACTTCCAAGCCTTCCTTATTTCCCTCACCTACCTAGCTTGTGATTGGCCAAGGAAAAGAGATGTGGCATGGATGATTTACTTGATAATTTGGCTTAATTAGGCAAATGATCAGATTTCCCTTCCTTCCTCATTCTTCACCGTATCTCCCAAGTGTTCAGAAAAAATAGAAAGAGAGAGAGAGAGGGAAGAGAAGAGATGGAGGAAGAAGGAGAAAACCTTAGTTTTTCTCCTTCACTTACAAACCATGAGCGATGAGAAAGCTTGAAGAGCTAGCAAGAGGAACAAAAAGAGCTCGGGTGGAGCTAGAGGAAGAAGAGATGGAGAGCAAGAAGCTACCAAGTTAGCAAGCTCTAGCAAGAAGAAGAAGAACCAAGATGAGGAAGAACCTAAATAAGGTAATTCCTATAAAAGGCACCCGACACCAACACATTCACAACGCCAACAATCAGTAGCAAAGAGCAATAAGAAAGGAGCTCTTTTAAGAGTAATAGTTAGAGTAAAGGTTTTGTATTCTCCATATTATTTTTGTTAACGCCAAATTCTGACTACTCGTCAAATCACCAAATAACGAGCTAAGATGACGTTTAACGATGGAGGATATGTAATTGTTTTAGTATGTGTATATGGAACTGGATTATGGCCATGTATTTATAGCTTGAGATTTCTCTTTAAACGGATCGTACCAGTTGACCAGGTAAGTGTAAGTCGGGTGGGAGTCTCTTCGTGCTTTTGCAACGGTGACTAATTAAATAACCACCTTTCTTAAAGGTGCTGCCTTTTAAACCACTTTCCTAGACACCAACGGTGTGAATCAATTGTTGAGAAATCAAGCACACAAAACACTAAGATAAATACGCACACTTTCTGTATGAGATAAAATAATGACATAAGAATTTTACGTGGAAACCCAACTGGGAAAAAACCACATGGAGAGATCTCAGAAATCCACTATTAAAATTGTTAACGCCAAATTCTGACCGCTCACCAAATCACCAAATAACGAGCTGAGAAGACGTTTAACAGTGGAGGATATGTAATTGTTTTAGTGTGTGTCTGGAATAAAATAATGGCCGTGTATTTATAGTTTGAGATTTCTCTTTAAACGGATCGTACCAGTTGGCCAGGTAAGTGTAAGTCGGGTGGGAGTCTTCGTACTTTTGCAACGGTGACTAATTAAATAACCACCTTTCTTAAAGGCGTTGCCTTTTGAACCACTTTTCTAGACACCAACGGTGTGAATCAATTGTTGAGAAATCAAGCACACAAAACACTAAGATAAATATGTACACTTTCTGTATGAGATAAAATAATGACACAAGAACAAGAATTTAACGTGGAAACCCAATTGGGAAAAAATCACGGGGAGAGATCTCAGAAATCCACTATGAAAATAATATGTAGAATACAAACTCAACTGAGAAATAAACTAATTGTTTATTTTCCTTTATACCCCACTTCTGCTATTGCTCTTCCTGGGCTTTTCTCTATCTCTTCTTTGCTAATACATGTTGTATTGTTGTGGAGGTTGTCCGAATGTGTTCCCTTCGTATCCAATTTATAACACAATTTTAGCACATCATGTTGGAAAAGCTGGCAAATGTTTGGCAGCATACCATGTAAGAAAGTTTGGCAAATGTTTAACACACCGTGTTAGGAGGGTAGGTTTAGCACACCATGGAAGAAAATCATATCCCAACATTGCCCCCACTCTCTTATTGTAATAAGGAACTTAAAATAAGAGAGTACACAAATTTGGTCAGGGATATCGAGAGGATCGATTACCCGCCAATATTTATCCAAAGAAATAAGGCCAGTGGTCGGGGACGTCGGGAGGATCGACTACCTACCAATATTTATCCGAAGAAATAAGGACGGTGGTCGGGGTCGTCGGGCGGATCGAATACCCACCAATATTAATCCGAAGAAATACGACACCTCTTATTTTGCTCGCATAGTTTTCTCTGTTATATGAATTGTTTTGTTAAGTTCTATCTATATTTTCGGTTGTGATAAGGTTGATTCAGTTGTGATAAGGTTGGTTCGGTTGTGATAAGGTTGGTTCGGTTGTGATAAGGTTGGTTATCTATATCTTCGGTTGTGATAAGATTAATTCGGTTGTGATAAGGTTGGTTATCTATATCTTCGGTTGTGATAAGATTGGTTATCTATATATTCGATTGTGATAAGGTTGGTTATTTATCTATCTTCGGTGGTGATAAGGTCAGTTATTTATCTATCTTAGAATTGAATAGAGGAGTGGGGGGCAATATTAGGAGCCAGAAGTTTCCGTTTGGCGTATGATGTTTGGGTGTGACAATTCGTTTTCGGCATTTACAGATATTTTGTTGGTACAAATTTGTGTACTCTCTTAAAATAAGAGAGTGGGGGGCCATGTTGGGATATGATTTTCTTCCATGATGTGCTAAACCTACTTACCCTCCTAACACAGTGTGTTAAACATTTGCCAACTTTTCCAACATGATGTGCTAAAATTGTGCTATAAATTAGATACGAAGGGAACACATTCAAACAACCTCCACAAGAATACAACATGTATTAGCAAAGAAGACATTCAAACAACCTCCACAAGAATACATGTATTAGCAAAGAAGAGACAGAGAAAAGCTCAGGAGGAGCAATAGCAGAAGTGAGGGTATAAAGAGAAATAAGCAATTAGTTTATTTCTCAGTTGAGTTTGTATTCTACATATTATTTTCACAGTGGATTTCTGAGATCTCTCCCTGTGGTTTTTTCCCAATTGGGTTTTCACGTAAAATTCTTGTGTCATTATTTTATCTCATACAGAAAGTGTACATATTTATCTTAGTGTTTTGTGTGCTTGATTTCTCAACAATTGGTTCACACCGTTGGTGTCTAGGAAAGTGGTTTAAAAGACAGCGCCATGACAATTCGTCTTTGGCAGTTACAGATATTTTGTTGGTACAAATTTGTGTATTTTAAGTGCCTTACAATAAGAGAGTGGGGGGCAATGTTGGGATATGATTTTCTTCCATGATGTGCTAAACCTACCTTCCTAACACGGTGTGTTAAACATTTGTCAAACTTTCTTCCATAGTATGCTGCCAAACATTTGCCAGCTTTTCTAACATGATGTGCTAAAATTGTGCTATAAATTGGATACAAAGAGAACACATTCGGACAACCTCCAGAACAATACAACATGTATTAGCAAAGAAGAGATAGAGAAAAGTTCAGGAGGAGCAATAGCAGAAGTGAGGGTATAAAGGGAAATAAACAATTATTTTATTTCTCAGTTGAGCTTGTATTCTACATATTATTTTCATAGTGGATTTCTGAGATGTCTCCCTGTGGTTTTTTCCCAATTGGGTTTCCACGTAAAATTCTTGTGTCATTATTTTATCTCATACAGAAAGTGTACATATTTATCTTAGTGTTTTGTGTGCTTGATTTCTCAACAAGTGGTTCACACCGTTGGTGTCTAGGAAAGTGGTTCAAAAGGCAGCGCCCTTAAGAAATGTGGTTATTTAATTCGTCATCGTTGCAAAAGCACGGAGAGACCCCCACCCGATTTACACTTACCTGGCTAACTGGTACGATCCGTTTAAAGAGAAATGTCAAACTATAAATACACGACCATTATTTTATTCCAGACACACTAAAACAATTACATATCCTTCATTGTTAAACGTCTTCTCAGCTCGTTATTTGGTGATTTGGCGAGCGGTCAGAATTTGGCGTTAACATTGGCGCTAGAAGGAGGGCCTTGTTTTAGTGTTATTTTTTCACAATCACCATCATTCCTTTCCAAATAGATGGCGGATAAAGGAAAGAAATTAAGCCAACTTGCAGGGACCCATTAAAATCATATCTTAAGAATCACCAATCCGCAAAATAGAACAGAAACTATGGCCGACCAAAACACATCCTGAACAAACATATCAAATGACGAAAGCTCACACTCAGAGCAATACAAAAGGATTCGCCGTGGATTGATCATATCGTCACGGAAGGTGTCATGCTTTACTGCCAAAAGGACATGCCTGTGATACCCCCACAGATAGTTATAGCTCAGGTATACCCTACAGTATATTCTAACAAAGATATAGTGTCACAACACATGCGACACCATACCAATAAAAGGGTTGTAAGTGTACATGTAACACCGAAACAAATATAAATATAAAGCTCCAAAGATACGTTAACATGTACATCTCTAAAGATTAAAATAAATCCTAGATACGCCAACCTAATTCAAAGAGTACAAATACAAGTTCTATGTATCAACGTCAACATGAAACTATCATATTAATTTCACAAAGAACAATTATGTGAAACAATAACCAAATTTGAAACGAGTAACAAAACGAACTAATTAAATTTAACAAGAGTATCGCTGAAAGAGTACGAAATCCGTATTCTTTCTATTTTTAACCCTTTTACAAACACATTTTACATCATCATCATCACACTGCATATCTTACAACCTTCAATGATACTAATTATATAAAAATTTTACCCGCCTTCTGTCCATTCTAAACACAATATATAAACCAGAACTAACAATTTATCTTCCATGGTGGTATACTGTATTCATGTAGTTTTGCTTTAAAAATGAGAACATAGTCAAAACCTGGGTAATATGCATATAGTTTTAACAAGCATGTGAATTAAGATGGCAATGTCAACTATGATTATTAAAATCTAAGAAATCATCTTAATACATTTATATCATCTCTCGGGCCTACTTTAATGTCATGAACTGAACCATCAAGTAAGTTATTCTTTAATAGACATATACAATAATAAGTATACTGCCAAGTCCCAAATGGCTTCGGCCAAATATGTGATCCCTTCCGAACCAAAACAATTGATTACATTAATATAACAGAAAATAAATATACATACATTAACTAAATTCACTTCCTCTTTCTTCTTAATTCAATCTTTCTATTATCCTCTTTATTAGTGGTAGCCGCACACTCTTTACTTTCTTCGTTTTATTTTGTTTTTCCCAACTGCTGCTATTGGAAAAATAAGGAGACTCTAGCCCTACTAAACTGATAGTATCTTAAAAATAATTAGGTTCAATTAGTTTAGGCCCACACTTATTAACTAAGTTATCCATTAATTATTAGTAGCCCACATAAATTAATTACAAATTAGATCCAAATAAAAGAGAGTCCAAATAAAATATTTACAAATTTACTTTACGTTTTTTTTTTCATTTTTATTTATTTATTTTAAAATTCAGCGGGTATTACATATTGTTTCAGAATTGTTAATGAATCATATCAATTATGAGGTTAAAAATATGTCAGATTGACTTTCAAAAGTCACTAATGATCTTATAATTTAGAACGGAGTGAGTATTTTTTCCCCCCAAATAATGGTAAAGAAGAAGCACAAGCTGTACAAATGGTATGGCTTTATGTTAGAGAAACAACCTATTCTATTCTCGTAGAGAAGATCAAGTTTGGTTAAGAATTTATGAATTAACAAATATGCTACTTGCATTCAGCCGGCAACTAATAGAATGTGGTTTATAATACTAGTAGTAGCTCATTGATCGAAAAAAATTAAGTTCAAAACAAACTGACAAAAATTGTACAATAAAAGAAATTGACCAAATGAAGAAAATTTAGACACTGCAATATACGTCTCTCTTTCCCTCCTCCATCTATCATTTCTTTACAGATTTAGGCTGACTCAAAAGAACTTGAGAATGGGAGTTTGTTTTTGTGGCCCTGACTACAAGATTAAAAATTCTTTGTTAATAGAAGGGGAAATTTAAGGGAGAGAGTATGTATGGCTTGGATGAAACCTAATAGGGGGTGACAATAATGGCAATAGAAAAAGGAAAAATGTATGCTATACAAACCATATTATTTCCCAAAAATTTTCACTAGCCGAGTTGGAGAAGAGAGTATGTATAGGTTGGATGAAACCTAAAAGTGTGTGCTAGACAAACCAAATTATCTCCAAAATGATTATTTGCAGGCTCATCAACTCTTATAGACTTGTGGTTCTTTCCATGTTATCTAGTGACACTGGTCTTATTTTTTAGCTAAGTTACACGTGGAGTGTCTGGTCGGCATGGTTCAAAGTTGTGCTAGCGGCTTATGTTTCGGATGGTCACTTTTTGACTCGGTATTAGTTTCAGTATTGGTTTCGAGCAATACGCAACGGTATGCTAGTTTGGAGCTTCGAAAAGATTTTAAAAAATTCTGCTAAATAATAAGAACAACAAGATGGACTAATTAAGCTCACAAAAACATACTATCTAGTACACGTAGCATTGTCCAAATGATAAAATAGATATCTTTAGACGTGTCTAATGCTACATTACATAAAATTGATCAATAAATTCTTAAGATATTTTCAAGTTATACTTGACTAGGATTAATATGTATAAATATATATATTTTTATTTGTAAGTAAAATGGCTACAATTTTTTTTTAAACTCTAGTTAACTGAAATACTATATAGTATGTATATTGTTTTTTGCTAAGTAGTTTAAATATAATTTTATAAGTTGTAGTTAACTTGAATACTACTTTATTATATTTTTCAATTTAGGTACTATTAAAACGTATTAAATACATTGTATGTGGTGTTTCTCCAGTTTACATCTAAATTTTTCTGCTATTTTTGGTCCGAAACCGTTCCACTATGCTGATAGGCCGAATATACCCTTTACATGAATAATGCTGATTTTCTGGCTCGCATCAAGGTTGCGGTTCGGTGACACGCCGATATATCGGCCGAGACGCCGAAATTTTGAACAATGCTGGTTAGAAATAGGTACTCAATTTTTGCAATTTTTTTACACTAAAATGAAGTGTCTAATCCTTGTCCGAGTATCCAGCGTTAGACATTGGTATTTCAAGGCAAAGTGATGGGACATAAATTTGTAGGATAATGTTAGGGCTTTCAATTTTTCTTTTTTGTATCAAATAATATCTCAAATGATGTGACATCATTTCATTAGTTGAATACATCTCTTGTGATTGACTATGGTATAAAGTGTCATTTTGTCTTATCAAATGATACATAATTTGAGACACTTTTGAGAAAAAAAATATTTGAGACCCCCAGCATTACCCTATTTTTTAGTATGTGAAAGCCTTAGGAAAATACATTTTTGATATAGATATATTGAGGGGGTGGGGGTGGGGGTTGGTGTTGTGGAGTCAATAGTCGGACCCACTATTTTAAATGTGAGTATCTGTAGTTAAAACTTAAATCTTTTAAACATGAGAATGTACATAAGAAATGTTGGCTTTTTCTTGTAACTCTCACTCGTCACTTGAGGGTGAAGTACTTGTGTCCCCACGAGTGGACATGGGTATGTTTATCGAGTATGAGTAGAATTCATCACCTGCCAGTTGGACACTTCGAATCACCAACAATGATTGTGTACTCACTAACACCCCCCCCCCCCCTCCCCAATAAATTGTCATTTGTCTTATCAAATGATACATAGTTTGAGACACTTTTGAGACCCCCTATATTACCATATGTTTTAGTATGTGAAGCCTTAGGAAACAACATTTTTGATATAGATAGATTGAGGGGGTGGGGTGGGGGGTGTTGTGGAGTCAACATTTTAAATGTGTGTGTAGTTAAAACTTAACTCATTTAAACATGAGAATGTACATAAGAAATGTTGGTTTTTTTCTTGCTACTCTCACTCGCCACTTGAGGGCGAAGTACTTGTGTCCACATGAGTGGACATGGGTGTGCGTATTGAGTCTGAGTAGGATTCTTCACCTGCCAGTTGGACACTTCGAATCACCAACAATGATTGTGTACCCACTACCCCATATACTTTTCGTATTTTAAATTTAAACCTATAAACTGATCACTATGTTCATTAAGATGACATATTAATATTTTTCACTTTAAAGAAACCCACTACTATCTTTAATGTTGAAATTAACCCCAAGTAATTAACATTCTTTTTATTAACTTTTGACAGCATTACTAGTCGTATCCAAGCACCCTTATCTAAATTTGGATCTTTTATATCGTTTCCCTGTATCCCATTATTTTAGGAATAGACATGTTTGATACACATCAACACCTGATTTCCCTACCCGATGCTGAAAGTTTATACTTCTTTTGTTTCACTTTGAATGCCATGGTTCTAAACCATGTACAGAGTTTGAGATGTTTTTGAAGCATTTAGATAAATTAATCTTGATCTATTTTAACCTTATTTTCAATTTGTTACTATGAGAAAGAGAATATAAACTAATTGAATAAGGTAATGTTGCCAAATGCACTGTTTGCTGTACATATTCTGTTATGATTGAAGATTCTGGGCGTAATGAATGTGAATGACTTAAATACTCGTTTGTTCCTGAAGCTACAGTTCATTTGCATTTACCTCAGGTTCCAATCCTGTTGTTACAAAAACTAATTTGATCCTTCCATGGTCTACCATTAGATCTATTAGGGTATATTATTATTAGGCAAGGAGTCCTTCATAGTTGTTTTTGAGTCTTTTGTTTTTAAGATTATGTTATGTAACAAGTTGTAAGTCGTGATATAAGACTTCCAACTTGAGAGGGAGTATTAGAGTATATTATTATTAGGCAAGGAGTCCTTCGTAGTTGGCAGAACCAAACATAATTCTGCAGAACCCATTTATGAGGGAAAAACACTCTTCACAACCTATAATAGTATCTATCAAGTATCAACCCGTGGGCTTTGTACAAACTTGCTCTGATAAAGTTAGGGCTTTGCAAGTTAGAGGGATGCCTTCAAATTGCATGATATAAATGGAAGAATCTGCAAAGAAAATGAGTTTTGCCCTTATAAATGGGCCATGCAAGGGTCATGTGCATGATTTCATTAAATTAATTGGAGTTAGTGGAGGGATCACACTGGTAGCTTTTTGCAGCATGAGGGGAGGGGATTGTCAAATTTGGGCATGAGAATTGAAGTATAACTTGAGGGGTCACAAGTGTATATAAGCCGTGCATAATAAAAAGTATTTCACAGGCAGCCATCCCATGAACTTTTAATGTATCAGTAACATATTTAGGACATAATAATGAATTGCCACTTCATTATAGAGAGAAGAGGTCATGCGCATAAAGAAATTTTCTAAACGAAATGTAGTTGTTTTTGGTACTTTGATGAAATAGAAAGAATATAGTAAAAAGAATTGTAGGGCTATTGTTTGTGCTATCAATTCCAATATTGACATGTATGGTTAATCAAATATTCATCTTTATATGGAGAGGCTACACTCATACTCGAGTACATAAATACAAAGATTATGTTACTATGTCTAAAATGGCTAAAAAGAACTTGTCGACCAGAGGCCTTGGAATGTGCATGAGAATAAGCATAAATGAAAATGTGCTCTATTCTTAATATTTTTGATAGAAGAAGAGATGAAAAGAGAGAATACAAGTATAGGGGAAAAAATGAATCCACCCGCCCTATAGCAAGTGTAGAAATAGCTAACACTTAGGAGAGGGCAACTCTCCAATCTATACAAAGATCAACATAGAAGTACACCTAGAGGCACCTATCGCCCACTTCAAAAGTGTCTAAAAACGCAGGAGAAATAGCCTGAAGTATCCAAGATTTTTGATATCCAAGCAAACGAGAATAAAAAGGAAGAGGAGCTAATAGGATGCAGGTAAGATTAATCCTTTCTCTCTCGATTCTTTGAATTCTGAGAGAAGTGAATTTTTTTCCAAGAGATTCCCAACACACCAACAAAACTAAAAACCAAGGCACTGTGGATAGGAAGCGAGATGAAAAATGTGCAAAGATATCAGGAAGCAAATAATTATAACCATGTTGAAGATGCTCTCAAGACCGAATACCTCCCTCCCCTCTTCGCTTCGTGACAGTATTTTACCAAAGGAAGATGGGCTCCATGACTTGGTATCTTACCAAAGGAAGTTCGAAGGACGTTAATCAGTAACCGCATTATGACTAGGTGTTAGCATCCCAAATGTTCTTGTGGAGAACTTTGCTCACTAATCAATGTGTCAAAAAGAGATGACTCCAAAAGGAATCGTCAGAATTATTTACCCACCAAAAATAGGTTTAGACTTTAGACATAAGATTCCAAAGGCCCAGCACCGTCCTCCTTACTATAATAAACATGATTTCATCCAAGCAAATAATCCCTCCTTTCCTCCATGTAACCTATCCAAAAGAAACACCTCATGGTCTCCTCCACAAACTTGGGACCCTAATAAGGATCGAAAGAGCAACAAAAGTTAGGGAAAATACTCAAAAAGAAGTCTAAATCGAGTTATCATCTATGCCAAAAGAGAAATAGCATTCTTCCACCAGTCCAACCCTTACCACCATCAGATGCTCAAAAGTAGGAGAATTAGGATAACCCCCAAGGGCACTCCAAGATACGACATCGGTAAATCTTGAATAGTGCAACCATCTAATGAAGCATAGGCCTCAGTACTCAGAGGTAGTAGATGGAGGTAGTTTTTGCCTTCACAACTCCTTGGGCTATTTCTCCAACCTTCTTGATCCTTTTTGGCTTCTTTTTATGTAGAAAGCTACCTCTTTGACTTTTTTATGTGGAAGGCTAAGGTCCCTAATAAGATAAATCTTTATTTGATCTTCAATTCTCATTAGGCTTAATAGGAGTTATTTATTCCAGATCTACAGGCTTTACAAGCTTCTTTCACTTTATATGTCTTTTACGCACAAGCACTGTTGACTGCCCCATAATATTTCCTTTCTTGTTATTATTATTCATTATATTATTGTTGTTGTAGTAGCTGATATTATTATTTGCGTTCATTCTCTCTCACACTCTATGTCTCTCTCTCCCTCTCTCACACACACACAACAGAGGCTTTACGGTTTTGCAACATGCTTGGTTGCCGGCATTGCATGTACACTTTTGGTGAGTTTAACCTCTTGCTACATTCTTTTTCATTGTGGTATATAAAAATTTCAGTTAGTTGTCAAATATACATATACACACACACACACACACTTTCATTTCTCTCTGTCTGTCTGCCATAATAACTTAATTTGGTATTATGCGATTGAACTGGATAGTGGCTGGTTTGTAGTGTTCTGAACACGTCAATCTACGATTCACGTTGAAGACTAAAAGCAGAAATAATGGTCAATATATCTCTTGTTCAAATGAATTTCCCTAAATATTTTGATATGACTACTAGAGTGATGTTGGACGCATGTCATAGACTATTAGCGTTCTTTTTAGATTATGCCTAATTAATTATGTATTTAGATTAGACTTTGTATAATTTAGATTTTTTGATTTTGTTTTTATGGAATCCCCAAGAGGTATGAAAAATGGTAGAAGCCTTGAGGAATAATCACTAGGTCAGTGGTTCCAATTGCCATACTTAGGGCCAAAATTACCTATAAAAAAATTATTTTGTTATTATAGAATATTGGTGATTGTTACCAAGGCTTCAAGCGCCGATGTTCTTCCTTGTGCGTGTGGGCCTTTGAGAGTTCAATCCATGGTATCTTCTATTTCTCTTCTCTCCAATATTACTGGCGATTGTTAGGTGTCTAAGTTAATATTGAATATTTTTCGTATCTACTTTCTTTCCTAGTATAGTTTGTTGGAAAACATGTTTTCTCTCACATGGGTACTTAGTAGAGCATCAACAGCACATGGGAGGTTTTCTCTCACATGGGCACATGGGTACTTAGTGGAGCATCAACAGTACATGGGAGCATAAGAAGCAACAGTTAGTGGATTGCTGCAGTTAGTTGTCTAGCTTTCTAATTCTAATTCCTTGTATGCTATAAATAGTGGTCTACTCTCCCTTGTAAATTGTATGGACGTAATAATACACTTTGCTCTTCTTGTATTGGTCTTCATCCTTACTTGTTCTATTACATGATCCTATTTTCTAACATGGTATCAAAGCTAAGGATATTCTAACAAAATATTCTAGCAGATTTTTTCATTTTTCTGCAGTTTTTTTCTCTGCAAATTTTGCAATTCTGCAGATTTGTAATTCTGTCACAGAATCATTTCTACAACTTTGTTCCAAAATCTGCAAATCAAAGCAGCTTTGCATAAACCAAAATATCTTCTTGGTATCAAAGCAGCTTTGCAATTCTGTTAGTGATTGGACTTGATAGTCAGTAATTTGTGACTTGAGAAAGATGTCAGAAGTTACAACACAGCAAAATGAAGCAGCACTAAAGGAGTCGAGCAGTCTCAACCAAGAAGAGGTCAAGAGGGTGAGATTTCTAATTGGCAACCTTGACAAACCTTCAGGTACTTGTTCATTGGGGTATTCCAATGTTCGAAAAAGCTAAAAGCGGTACGAGGCGTTTTTCTCCGTACGAGGCGAGGCGTAAGCCTCGAGGCGGAGCGAGGCGGAAGCCTTGATTTGAAGACCTAAAAGTCCCCAAAAAATTATACAAAAATGCTAATAAAATCATAAAATAATCCATCATTATAATCAAGGTCATAAAATACATAAATAACCAATGTCACATTAATGTATCATTACAAAACATGAAAACAACATAATATCATCAACTACTTATATAGTGATCATCCATCACTATATAAGAAGTGTATCATTCGTATCCAGTGGCCTGAAAAATGGATCAAATCCTTGATCATCATCCCCACCATCATCATCCCTATCATCACTAAGAGGATCTTCCATGGAATCATCATCGTATTTAATAGCTCTGTCATCCTCCTCATTGTCAGTGCTAAGATCCTCAAACTCCGGTTCTTCATCTACCAATTGCAATCCCTTCCCTTTATCTATAAATAAACAAGTGAGTATATATTTAATCTAAATGAGTATGTTTTTTTAAAGAACATTTTAAAGACAAATGAGTAATGACACTAACCTTTTGTTTTAGTTTTTGACTGCAAAGTCTTTCTCTTTCTCTTTTGACTTCCTTGTTTACTACTTGTTCCTTGAGTCCCTTTCCGTCCAAGTGTAATCTCCCTCGCGTTAGTCTCTTCCCCTCCAATTGTCTTTTCATTCCCATGAGTTCCTTCACCCTCCTCAATATCATCATTCCCATAAGTCACTCCCGAGATATTTTCATCATTTTCCCCCGCAACCCACTCATTATCAGATGGCACGCTATCAACAACCAATGGATCCTCTTCTTCTGTTAGTGCCTTCTTTTTGATGTGCCGATCTTTCAATTTTTTATTGTACATAACGTAAGCCAATGAGTTAAGCCTAGATGCGGACAGTCGATTCCTTCTCTTTGTATGTATCTATATTAATTACAAGTAATTGAGCATTAGTGAGATCCAATGGTTGAGAATATAAATGATTTATATCTAATAAATACCTGACTGAAAGTACTCCAATTACGCTCACACGCCGAAGATGAGCAAGTTAAGCTCAAAATCTTCACTGCAAAGTTTCTTAATTCTGGAGCTTCATCTCCATATGCGATCCACCAATCAGCTGGATCAATATTAAAACACATATCAATCTTACCAAGACCACGTTTAATCAAAATGAAAGCAGATAAATACATTAATCGCAGTACTTACCAGGAGCACGTTTCTTACAAGTGTTTTTGGCATTTGTGTAGCCAAATAACCCTTGTCTCAATCGGAATGCATCCAGTTGCAAATCAGCTTTCTCTCTTTCCTCGGAGTTAGGAATAAGCTTGTCCATACAAGCGTACAATCCCACCTTAACTTCCACATTGGCACAGAAATTGTCATCATAATGAAAATGAGGATTCAAAAAATATGCAGCCGCGTGCAAATGCCGATGCAACTGATTGTCCCACTTAGCATCTATTATGCTCCATATCTCTTTATAGGCCCCCTCCTCATTATCTAAATTTTTTGCAATCTCTTCTTTTGCGTTGTCCATGGCACCATATAAAAATCCCATTCCCGGCACCTTTTCTGAATCTGTCATCCTTAATACACTTACGAGAGGTTTTGTGGTCTTAATTGCATATCCCACACTACCCCAAAAATTCCTATCGCTCAGAATGATTTTTCTTGCCTCTCTACCTTCAGGTTTTTTTGCCCAACTACAATTTGCCCACTCCCTAGATGTAAACATAGCCTCCAAAGGCTGTCTCAAACTATGCATACTCTGCAAAGTTAAATAAGCAGTGGCAAATCTAGTGGCGGCTGGCCGAACAAGGTCTTTATTAGTGTTGGCCCTCATCAATGCCAATACCCATCCATGATTATATATGAAGTTGCTTACCTACAATTACATAATGGCATTCATCACAAAATAATAATAATTCAAGTATTCATTGAATAAAAAAAATTATAACCATTAACCAAATAATAATAATACTAGTAATTACCTTCTTGGCCTTTGTCAAAGCATTTTTATGTTGAGGCAACTCTCCAAGCTTCTCAAGCATCAAATCGATGCAATGCGCGGCACACGGTGTCCACCACATACGTGGCCTCTTCTCCATTAGCATTCTCCCCGCCGCCTTATAATTAGATGCATTGTCAGTGACTACTTGAATAACAAGATCTTCTCCCACTTCCTCAACAACCTCATCAAGTAGTTTAAACATCAAATTAGCATCTTTAACTGCATCAGATGCATCAACAGATTTCAAAAATATTGTGCCATGGGGGTTGTTTATAAGAAAGTTTATGAGTTGTCTTCCCCTTATATCTTTCCAACCATCCGACAAGATTGACACCCCCGTATGTGACCAAGTCTTCTTTACCTCCTCAACAAAGGCCTTTGTAGTCTTCTCTTCCTGCTTCAATACCCAAGAGCTAAGCTCGTATGGAGTGGGGGGTTTCAAACCACGACCATAGTTCCCAATTGAGCGGCACATATTTATAAATGAATGACTGGCTGCAGCATTAAAGGGAATCCCGTTTTCAAAGAAGAATCTACCAATATCAAGACAGACTGCATTACGAGCCTCCTTTGAAAATACGGTACAATTTGTTGTAGCATCATCATCAACAGCATCGACATCTACAACAAATCTGTCCATGGGTCCCCGAACTCCCCTCGCGGAGGCACTACCCACACTTGAACCTCCCAAGGATGGATGACCACCATAATAAGACCCACTTTGTATTTTTTCAGCTTCACTTCTTTGTCTTTCCTCCTTTGAGTCGACACTTTTCTTCATCAAAGACGCAAGCTCTTCCTTCACTTCAGTTGGTACTTTTTTGCAAGCCTCAACGTTACTATGATTACCCACAAGATGATTTTTCAGCCTTGTAATCCCTCCCTTACAAATTTTCTTACAAAAATTACATTCCACATATAAATGAGATTTATTAACTCCAGGAGCTTCGGTGCCATATTTCCAAGCTGGATCTTTCTTACCCATAATAACAATTCACTGTAAAAAAAATAAAAATTGAACATATTATATATACACAGTATTATATATTATTTAGCAAAAAAAAATTGAAATAAATAAATAAATTAAATATTATATATTATGTATTAGTACATATATGATTTATATAAACATATTATATATTATATAGCAAAAAAATTTAAAAAAAAAAATTAAATATTATATATTATGTATCAGTAATTCAGTATCATATATGTTAAAACATATTAATATATATTAATATATTTAATATTATATATATATTAAATTATAAATATTATATATTATGTATCAGTATCATATATTAAACATATTAATATATATTAAATACATTTATTAAATATATTTAATAAATATATATAATAAATATATTTATTAAATATATTTATTAAATGTATTATATATATTTAATATATATTAAATATATATAATATATTAAATATATTTATTAAATGTGTGTGTATATATATATATCACATTCACGTTTTATTGCTTTGATTAAACCAATGCAGCTCTGGTATGCAGTAAATGGGTTTACTTCATTAAATGGGTTTATAATAATAATGGTCTATTCAATTCAGGTCTAGTATAGTGGTATGCAGTATGCTTGCATGCTTATCACTTCACCACGTATGGGTTTATAAGATTGCCACGTATGGGTTCCACTTTAATAATCAAACCATATCACTTCATATATATAAAAGGAATAGAATCAATCAGCAACTCAACAAGCTTACTGACCTGATACCCCAACCCAAAAAGAAACAGAGCATAGCACATACAGTCGAAGAAGAAGAAAAAAAAATCAGAAGAAGAAAAAAAAATCAGAAGAACAGGTACCCAAAAAAAAAAGCAGAAGAAGAAGTCGAAGAAGAAGAGAAGAGAAGTCGAGAGAAGAAGCACATACCGTAGTCAAGCTGCTGAAGTCACGACCTGCCGAATCGCGATCGGCTACTCTTCCTCTGTCGAAACTCTCTCTCTCTACCGAAGTCGACGCGGTAAACTAATTTGGCTTTCTTGCGATCGATTTAGGTTTTAGCTGCTGGTTTTTTTTAACCCACTTTTGTTCGGGTCAAACCCGTAAAATCCAAGGCCTGCGCCTTGTTACGCCTTGAGGCGCATCGCCACGAGGCGCAAGCCTCAGCCAAATTTAGCGCACGACTCTGATTTTCCCCTAGAGGCGTAGGCCTCGCCTCACCTTCCCTCCGCCTCGCGACGAGGCGCGCCTCAAGGCGTACGCCTCAACCGCTTTTTCGAACATTGGGGTATTCAGGTAAGTCTCCATCCTCTGTTGGATTAAACGTCTCGAATACACCCTTTGCCAGCTCCTGGATCATGGATTCAGGAGCTACCGATCATATGACCTATTCATCAAATGTCTTTTCCACATACTTTCCCTGCCCAAGCAGTAGGAAAATATCCACAGCTGATGGTTCTTTGACCACTATAGCAGGTGTAGGAGATGTTAAAATAGGCCCATCATTGACTTTAAAAAATGTTCTCCATGTCCCCAGATTATCCACAAACCTTGTCTCCATACAAAAGCTTACTCAAGATTTATGCTGCAATGTGATCTTTCATCATAATTATTGTGTATTTCAGGACCAGAATTCGGGGAAGATGATTGGACATGCTAGAGAACGGGATGGGCTATATTACCTAGAAACATCGAGCCAATCAAATATCACCAAGGGCAAACTGTCTTATTTTGTTTCAGAACTTCATTCATCCAATGAAGAAAAGGTTTGGCTTCACCGCCACCGAATGGGGCATCCGTCATTTAGAGTCATTAAAATTCTGTTTCCGTCGTTATTTCAAGGTCTAGATGTTGAAAACTTTCATTGTGAAGTGTGTGAACTTGCCAAACACAAACGTGTGCCTTTTCCAAGTAGTGATAAAAGAAGTTCTCTTCCCTTTTACCTCATGCACAGTGATATTTAGGGTCCATCTACTATTCCTAATATTTCTGGGGCAAGATGGTTTGTGTCATTCATTGATGATTGTACTCGTGTTACTTGACTTTTCCTATTTAAACATAAATCTGAGGTCAGTACTGTTCTCCCAAATTTTTGTTCCATGATTAAGAACCAATTTGGGGTCGCTATCAAAAGGTTTAGGTCAAATAATGCCAGGGATTATTTCAATCAAGTACTAAGTCCTTATTTTCAAAAGGAAGGAATAGTACACGAGTCATCCTGTGTTAATACGCCACAACAAAACGGAGTCGCGGAAAGGAAAAATGGCCATCTCCTTCAGGTGACCCGAGCCTTCTTATTCCAAAAAAATGTGTCTAAATCTTTTTGGGGGGAAGCAGTTCTTACAGCCACTCGTCTTATAAATCGTTTGCCTTCCAGAGTCTTGGGATTCAAGAGTCCAATGGACATGCTCTCAACATTCTATCCACACATGCACACTACAAATAATCTTGTCCCTAAGATATTTGGGTGCATATCATTTGTCCATATTCATAGTCAAAATAGGGGGAAACTAGACCCAAGGGCGTTAAAATGCGTGTTTGTGGGTTATTCCTCAACTCAAAAAGGGTACAAGTGTTATCACCCTCCATCAAAGAAATTTTATGTCTCGGTGGATATTACTTTCAATGAACAAACACCTTACTTCACCTCACTTTATCTTCAGAGGGAGAATTCAATACTTGAAGATAAGGACGGGGATTTCTTGCTCGATCTGTTGCCAATTCCTAAACCAGTTTCTAGTAATCCGAGTCATGTGTCTGAGTCAATACCTGAGTCCATGCCGAGTCTTGTGTCTGAACCCGTCACGGAAATCTCAGACACTCCTAACTCTGCCGACACTCCCAACTCTGCCCTTGAGAATGTGAGATTTGACAAAGGCAAGGTGTATTCGAGGAAAAAGACAATTGTCTTTGAATCAGTGCAAGTCCAAGAATCCAACCCAGATCCTGAGAATGAGGTAACAATTTCTAATTCTTCATTACAAGCTGAAACTGAATCCCATATAGACAATAATGACCAAGACCTTCCCATTGCTATTAGGAAAGGAACTAAAGAGTGCACAAAACGACCTTTATATCCTCTTGCACACTTTCTTTCCTTTAAACATTTTTCACCATCACATAGAGCCTTCCTTGTTAACTTGAACACCATTACCATCCCTACCACCTTATCTGAGGCTTTGACCAATGAGAAATGGAGACAAGCCATGAATGTAGAAATAAAAGCATTGGAGAAGAATAAAACATGGGAGTTAGTGAAATTGCCTGTCGGAAAGAAACCCGTAGGGTGTAAATGGGTCTATACAGTGAAATATAGAGCAGATGGGTCAATAGAGAGATATAAGGCAAGGTTGGTAGCCAAGGGATATACTCAAACCTATGGGATTGACTACCTAGAGACTTTTGCTCCGGTTGCAAAGATGAACACTGTTAGAATCTTACTGTCATTAGCAGCTAATTATGGTTGGGAGTTACAACAATTTGATGTCAAGAATGCATTTTTGCACGGAGAAGTAGAAGAAGAAATTTATATGGAGGTCCCACCGGGTTATGGGAATAACTTGGGTGTTCATACTGTGTGTAAATTGAAGAAAGCCTTGTATGGACTTAAGCAATCACCACGGGCATGGTTTGGCAAATTTGCGAGAGTTATGATTGCCATGGGGTATAAACAAAGCCAAGGGGATCACACGCTGTTCGTTAAACACTCACCTTCAGGGGGAGTCACAACACTATTAGTGTATGTTGATGACATAATAGTGACGGGGAATGATGATAATGAGAAACAATTTCTAAGTCAATGTTTGGCTAAGGAGTTTGAGATCAAAGCGTTAGGAAGGCTTAAATATTTTCTTGGAATCGAGGTGGCTCAATCTAGGCAGGGCATTTTTATCTCCCAACAGAAGTATGTTACGGATCTCCTTAAAGAAACAAGCAAGACAGCGTGCAAACCAGCAAGTATTCCAATAGACCAAAATCTTAAATTTGGAATGGCAGAGGAAGACGTTGCAATAAATAAGGAAATGTATCAGCGCCTGGTAGGAAAACTCATCTATCTGTCTCATACACGACCGGACATAGCATACGCAGTGAGTGTGATTAGCCAATTCATGCATAGCCCTAAGGAAGGTCATCTGCAAGCAGCGCACCGGGTGTTACAATATCTCAAAGGGACACCAGGAAAAGGTGTTCTGTTCAAAAGAAATGGAGGTTTGGTGCTTGAGGCATATACGGATGCTGATTATGCTGGGTCAATAGTTGACAGGAGGTCAACAACAGGATATTGTACATTCCTTGGCGGGAACCTCGTGACAAGGAGGAGCAAGAAACAACATGTGGTAGCACGGTCTAGTGCAGAGGTAGAATTTCGAGCAATGGCTCAAGGTGTGTGTGAACTACTTTGGTTGAAGATCATCTTAGAAGACTTGAAAATCAAGTGGGATGGACCGATGAGACTTTATTGTGACAATAAGTCTGCAATTAGTATAGCTCACAACCCGGCACAACATGATCGCACGAAGCATGTCGAAATTAACAGACACTTCATCAAGGAGATATTGGAGAGTGGGCTGATTTGTACCCCTTATGTGTCTACACATGGCCAACTTGCGGATGTACTTACTAAGAGGTTAAGTAGCTCAGTATTTCAGAGTTTTGTATCCAAGCTGGGAATGAAAAACATTCATTCTCCATCTTGAGGGGGAGTGTTGGAAAACATGTTTTCTCTCACATGGGCACATGGGTACTTAGTAGAGCATCAACTGCACATGGGAGGTTTTCTCTCACATGGGCACATGGGTACTTAGTGGAGCATCAACAACACATGGAAGCATAAGAAGCAGCAGTTAGTGGACTGCTGCAGTTAGTGGAAGTACGAGCAACATAACAGCCACATTGATTCACTTGGTTGTCTAGCTTTCCAATTCTAATTCCTTGTATGCTATAAATAGTGGTCTGCTCTCTCTTGTAAATTGTATGGAAGTAATAATACACTTTGCTCTTCTTGTATTGGTCTTCATCCTTGTTCTATTACATGATCCTATTTTCTAACATAGTTGGTTAGGATATGGGGTTATTTCATATATGAGTAATTATCATAATCTCCAAGTTTATCTGATCCGCAAGCTTTACTTGGTCCGTGATTCCTAGTTGTTTAATGCAAGTATTGTAATTCCACAAGTTTAAAAGAATAAAGTTGTGTGCTGAAAGCAAATTTTCCCACTTGTAGTTCAAAATAGGTTCCCAAAATTGCATTGAGGTGTAATCATTTCAAGCCGGTGTGGCACGTGGTACATTGAAGGCAATTTACGATCCCTTAAAGGGACTTCCCCCTTTAAGATTGAAGAAGTAAGCAACTTTCAATGAAAACTTCATCTTCCAAGTGATCAAACCATAGTGGCCATTGCCTAATTTCTTCTTTTCAAACTCATTCCAGTAAATATAATATAATAGAGAACTATACCAAATAGAAGACTTGTCCGAAGCCCAGAGCTTGTGGAAGATGAAGCCTTTGCAGGAGTAAATTTGAAAAGAAGAAATCTCACAACAAAAGAGCTGGTGGAAGAATTCCCTAACTTGCCTCCGGTGGTCCTCGCTTGCAATTAGACGGGGAGGTTGTAGATTAGGGAGAGTATTCTTCTCAATTGACTAGATTGGGTGGGCTGCTGTCTTTCTTATAGACTATCCCAGAAAGAAGTGTTCGAGAAAGGGTGGTACTTATGCTAGTTGGAAGGGAAAAAGAATCTTTGTGCCTTAGCCTGCGCGCAGTGGATCCCTTGCGAGGAAGAAACACTTCTTCCTTTTCTTACATGGGAGCTCTTATCCTACATTGAAGTTGGTATCATATCCTGAAGCCTAGCTCCTCAAATTTTTTTGTCAGTCAATCTTTGGGTGCTTGGAGCAATAGTCAAGTGCTCACTTTTTATGGTTTAAGTCCTGGAATGACCTCTTTGTAAATAGAGGTAAGGCTGCGTACATATGACCTTCCCAAGTCCCCGCTATATGCAAGAGCCTTGTGCACTGAGTATGACCTTTTTATCTTTGGGTTTATTCCAAGTTTTTCTTTCCATTCCACCTCTTATTATTATGGAGCCTCCTGTATCATGTTTATTATTATGGAGCATCCTGCACCGCCACTTTTATTTCAGAGCATTCTTCTTCAATAATAGGTGACATGGATAAAATTGGACTTGCTGGGTGCAACAATGTAGTACTTAAGAGAGTCGATCTGTGTTCTTCTTCAAGAGCAGATTTTGGTAAAATTAAGAAAATATTAAAATGAGTTGCACAACGACAACATCGAAGTTGAAGAAATCAACAAAAACTTTGAGAAAGCAATGAAAGTTATGAGCCTAAGACAATCCTAAGTGAACCCATGTAGCATAAATTTAGCTTATGGTTTTTTTATTCATCCACACTTTAAAACTTGAGGACGAGATTTCCACAACAAGGTGACGAGTTTAAGACTTTTTATATTTTGTACAACTATGTATGTACAAAGAACAGTACTACTATTTTATTTTATTATTGTTAGGGACCGCTTGGACCTTGTTCTCTCAAAGATTAAAAAAGTGAAGGTGAAACAATGAGAAACTGGAAATGCTTAACTGCTAAGTAGCCACCTAGAAGAAAGTGCTGCAGTTATCATGTAAATATCAGTTACACCAATTATCATGCCATTCTTACAGCAGCAACATTGGTGGAAATCTATTTGCACTAACAGAAGTTAAATGGAGTAGCTTCAGTATCATTTTATATTAGTGCTCTTGGCTTGTATTTATTACAAGTATGCTTGCTACTAATTTACTAATAGTGTTTAAATCAATTTGGTGTTGTATGTTTTCCTACTAGTCTGTTATTTCACGTTGAACAAGAGAACTGCGACATGTAAACTACTGAAAAAGTATTTATTTCAATGGCCAAGAGACATCTTTGGTTTTTCGGCGGAACTAACATGCATTTTTACTTCTATATTTTGCAGTCAATGCTTGTCTTTTTCAATCCAATCAAGTTCGGCATAACATTCTCTTTTGGCAATTTACTTTCAATTGGAAGGTTTGTGTTAAGATTTTCGTATATTACTTTATTGATGACGTTTTGGCTAACTACATATTTTGCTTCTTATCATTGTTCACATTCTCATTTTACTTTTATTGCCACTCATCCATGTTCTTTATTACTTATAAAATATATAGTCTTGATTTTCAGTCTCCAGTATCAAACTCATTATACTTTCTTTCACTCTCTTTATGTTATTTAGGGGGTGTACAAATGCAAGCAATGTCAATAAGCTCTTTTCCATCTTCACTTGGGGTTATGTTTGTTTCAATGGAACAGTTTTCCCCTAAAAATTTCTTAGCTTTTTCCCTTCTTCTGTTACTGCAAGTTTTCTTTATCTCACTTGACAAATTTTAATCATTCTTTGTTGAATTGTATAACTGGATATCTCATCATGAATTTTTTGAAGTACTAGGAACCATGCTTTATTATTTTAGGAAGACATCTATGTTAAAGCATGATCTTTGTTGGTTTCTTTTAGAGCGACATGACTTAAAAAGGTAAAATAGCTGTTCCGAAGTTCTTGGTTTTAAATCTTCCATCTTGCATTTGGTTCCACCTTATGTCGTTAGTTCTATTACACTCTATTAGTTTATACATTGTGATGCACCATTATTTACTCTAGTAGGGGTTGCGTGTGATGGTGAAAATCTCGATATAAATAGGTTGGCCCATTCTCTAACATATTGAGCTTTTAGAGCAATTGCCAACTTAACAATCTCTATGCACTGAGAATTTTTCTTCATAAAGGTAAATAAAATAGTTTCCTTGCAGATACTTCCCAAAGAAACATATATAAGCCTCATTTGATGTAAATAACCATCAAGTATTTGAGTTAGCACTATGTTTAAGTCTCTACATTCTGAGTACTTGGTTTGACTATGCGAATACTGTTTCATTTTGAGAATTGTGCAGGCTTATAATATCTTATTCTCACAAACTTGACTGATGTTCATTTAGGCCTTACGTTCATTGACACTTAAAGGAAACTTTGAAATTGATTATATTTTTTCTTTTCCTTACTAGAACTGAGTATGGAAAAAGAACTGGGTGTAAGAAACATATAGAAATTATGATGCCAAAAACTGATTCTTGACAGCTGGGAACTAATTATTCCGATTTTAGGTTTAGCCGGATTTTGGGAGCACAGGGCAAAATAAGAATTGGAATTTGGGGTTTGAAACTAGGTTTAATATATCAGTCAATATTGAGATATATTCATTAATATTATCCATACATTGGATTATGCTATAGGAAATAGTGCTTTTTTTTTCTTTTTTCATTTTTTTTTTGTAAAAGCACAAATACCCAAAATTTCCCCATACTTGGGAGCAAAATTACTTTAAAAAAAAGTACTTCGAACATGTTTTCTAGTTTCCATTTTTATAAATCTAGCATGAGGTCTTCATTTCGTTCTTAATTAAAATTGATATGTTAGTGCATTTCTTCATGCTATTTTCTTTTCATCTTGTCTGATAGAATAGCTATGTATTATTTGCTCTGCTTCCTCATTTTCCGTGGCTCGAGTGTTTTCCAGCTGCTAAGTTGGAGTCTTTTGTATGGCAGCACAGTATTCCTCATAGGTCCCAAACGACAAGTGACCATGATGCTTGATCCCGTTCGTATTTACGCAACAGCTATATATCTTGCAAGCATCATAATTGCCCTGTTTTGTGCTCTATACGTAAGTCACTCTGCTCGTTAAACTTTATTACAGTTCTCTATTTTCTTGTGCGAAACTATATTTATCGGTTTCTCATGTTTTGCGACTTTATTTTACTGTATCGGGCAGGTTCATAACAAGTTGCTGACGCTCTTGGCAATTTTCTTGGAGTTCAGTGCTCTTATTTGGTATGTTGAAAGATCTCAATATACTTTCGCACTTTAGAAGCTGTTCCATAAATTGTTTTTATCTGTTCTGAAATGTTTTTTCATGAATGTGTTGTGGCAAAAAATTGGTTAAATGTTTATTCTTGAATGTCTAAAAGTGATGTCTTTAAGGTGAATCATAAAGTACCAATGCTATAATGAAATGCAATCTCGCTTAAGGAATAAGCCCCTTCTCTCTAAAGCAACAAAGATTCTTATGTTGATGCTATGCTATTGATGCTCTAGTTTCCTACAATTTTATGTGGACACTTCTGCGCCTTTTTCATACAAACTTTTACACAGATAACTGAACCCTAAACCCTAAATGAGTGCTCCCAGTGACGTAATTAAATTGCTCTTCCCCCATCTTTATATCCTAACTTTTCGGTTGATTTTTCAGGTATAGCTTGAGTTACATCCCTTTTGCGAGGTCGATGGTTTCCAAGGTCATGGTAGCTTGTTTCGACACTGAATTTTAATATTTTGTATTACTAGAATTGGATTATGGATATGAACCTGAATTACAAGTGAACAGTTAGGGAGCCTACTCGAATTTGATCGCTACATTTTGACCTCTTCTTGTATTTTCTTGGTTGATTAATACGTCCATACTTGCCATGAAAACAGTTTCTGCTGTAACTTGGAAAGTTATAACCACGGCACAAAAAAAAATAGAAAAAAAAAAGTAAAATACACTGACAATCCCTCTAGATAATTATTTAATTTTTTAAATAACAGTTAGTATCCTGCAAGTTTTTAGGATTGATTAAATAGATAAAGTTACATATATATATATATATATATATATATATATATATGTAATTATATGTGTGTGTGTGTGTGTGTTTAATTATTCTTTTTTAATACAATACATTTTAATTGTAGTTTTATTTATAATTAAGACTATCTCATTCAAATTGTTGGGTAAATTATAAAAAAAATTAATTTAGTTTAATTAAAACATATTTTTGGATAAGTGATACAAATCTTAAAATTTTTAAATTAAATTATTAATGGAGATGTTCTAATTAGAGTAATTGAGTATGTTGATAGTTTAGTTTTTGGTGTTCAACAACAAAAATTATTATTTGAATTCTTAGTTTTAGATTTTTATATGTTAAATTTTCTTGAGTATATATCAAAAAAATTTGGGATGTTTATGATCTTGATTACATTTTTTAGTATACAGTCGGTGTTGTTTTTGTGCACCGTTGAATAAAAAAAAATATAATAATATTTATTATTACCTCTATCTTGTAAAAGATTTTTCTTTTAATATTTTTTTTGATTAACAACATTTGTCATTTTTACTGTAAATAATTATGTCTATGTGTGACTTATGTTTGGTTTAATATTTGAGAAAAATAATTGATATAATTTTTAATACTTTTTTTTATATGAATAATAAGATTAATAATAAGTTTGTTTTACGTAAATTTTAACATTTGGGAAAAATAATTATAATTTTTTTGCGTTAATTTGTATTTTTTATGGGTATTAAAATTTTATTTTTTAATTACAAAAAAAATATATTTGAATGTATATTACGTAAAATTTAATCTTTGCGAAATTTAATTAGCAAAAAGTGTGAGTTTATTTTCTTGTCAAAATGAATATTTATTATTTTTTGACATTTATGTTATTTATTGAACTAGTTCATAATTTAATTAATTAGAACAAGTTAAGTAAAAATTATAATATACAAATTTATATTTAGTGATATATTAAACATTATAACTTGAAAGGTATGTTAAACATTATATTAAAAATATTTTTGGATATTAGTTGGTCAACCACACTGGTAGTAAATGTTACATATTGTAGATTAAAGGGATATTGACTGTTACTTGAAAAACTAAAAAGGTAGTGAATGTTATTATGATTATCTACAAAAAGTGTCAGTGTATTTTACTCAAAAAAATAACTAATTTTCAATGAAAATGTTTCCAAAATTCCGCCTAGACGTTCTACCGTGCTTGTAATGAATTGCCCAGACGTTATACAGTGCTTGTAATGAATTTGTAGCCTTTATAAGAAGTTTTTGTTGGTATTTCATGCAAAATTTACAAAGAAATGATTTAGCCAAGTTTGACTAAGATTGTTTTAGATTACTATTCCTATGTGTGTGTGTGTGTATATATATATATATATATGACTTTTTGATATTCACTTTGAAAGATTTTAAAATTCAAAATTAATTTTATACATTCAAAATTATAAAATAATAAATTTTATAGTTAGTAGTACGTTTTAGATAGCTTACAAAATTTATCATTGTATTCACTCAAATTAAATGAATTTATATTAATTTTGAGGTTGAAAATATCTCAAATTAATGTTTAAAAAGTAATTAATAATTTTATAATTTAGAATGGAGTGTATAATAGAAAGATGGGTAAATTGCATATCTGATTCCGAAATATGACTTTTTTATACTTGACAACTCGAAGTATAAATTCTCTTATCCTACTATCCCAACTTTGTTTAAATAAGCACGATAGATCTTAGAGTAAAATTCTGATGAAATTTTTACCTAAAAGTTGACCTTGCATGAGACAAGGTAAAAATTTAATGATCGACCGTATTTGACTCATTTTGATGTACTGAATTCGTATAAACCTTTATTAAATACAAAAGTAAAACTAAAATATACGTTGGATTCATCAAATTTTTCTTCAATCTCTAGACCAGACCACCATAAATCATGAAAAAAACTGAAGCTTCAACTTTTTTAATTCCAATTCACCAAGGGCAAATCTTAATTCCCCTAAAAATTCAATCAAGATTATACCTTCGTAACTTCACCACCAACCTCCACGTTAACCAACATCTCACTCTTGCACATCCCTCTCCATTAATACCACCATCACCATTTGAAGAAAGAAAAGAAATTGAACGAAAGATAAGAAAAAGAAATAGATCTGAAACAAATAGACATGGAATTGAAACTAAATGTCTGCAATTGCAATTGAATAAAATGAGTTTAGGATTTGAGTTTCAGATTGAGAAGGGGCTAACTTGAATAACTACTTGTTCGTGCATTTATGGGATTTGAATTTGATGGAGAGAAAACTTGGGAAGAACAATATTAAGGTATTTGGTTTGATTTTAATTATGAATGAGTTGGGATTTTTGGATTTGATTTGATTGGTTTGTATTTAATTTGTATTAGATTGATAATTAATTGTTTTGATATTGTGAAACTTAAAAAAATATACCATCAAATAGTATATACGCATGTGCCTGCTGTGATGCCTGGAACCTTTAACAAGAATGTAAATGTAAAAAGAAATATATTAACGGAATGAAAAATAACTAAAATATGTCGAGTAGGAATTTTGGCATGAAATGATCAAAATGTCCTAAAGGTTAAAAACCTTAGGGATGGAATCTTGATATACGGATTTCACCGTTGAGTGCAAAACGTCGAATTTAATAGAAAATAACTATAAACACCATGGGGTGTTGGGGTTGACTTTTACGGTCAAAAGTCAACAGTTAATTTTATGATTAAAGTTAAATTCTAAGTTCGGAGATAAATTTAATGAAATAGATGTCACCATGAGACTGAGACGTCAAATTTAAAAAGAATCGACTGTAAACACGAGGGGTGCAAGAGTTGGCTTTTAAAAGTCAATGTCAAAATGTTGACTTTCAAATTTGTGGGAACTTTGAGATATTTTTATTTCATAGCTCTCTTTTTATCTTGCTAGCAGGAAGGGAATGAGGAGGTGGCGGAGAGCAGCTAGGTGGCCAACTCTCCCCACTCCTATACATGTGTGCATATATATTTATACATATTAGAGAGAGAGAGAGTAGGGAAAAAAAAGAAAAAGAGAAGAAGAAAAAGAGGTAAGGGAAGGTAGGACGGGAGAAATAGGAGAAAGAATTTGCTTTTAAAAAAGGTAAGAAATTAATTTTATTATTTCTCTTACAAGCCTGTTGGTTAATCCTACTATGACTTTCATTATATTCCAACAAAATCCTAATTTTGTTGTGACTTGGCCCAATTTATAAGAAAAAGGTCTTGGATGCTTTTAAAAACAATAGAGTACAAGGAACGTTAGAGAAGGAACGAGAAAGAAGAAATTAGAGAAGAAAGAATTTTAGAGCTGAAAGAATTTGGGTGAAGAATGAAACCAAATTGAGTATCAACGGCTACAAGAGTTATAAAGATGATGGAAAATAGTGGTGAGACCGTTTTGTTCCTTAAAAGTCAATACAAAGGTCAAAAAAATACTAACACTATTACCCCAGTTGACCGATTTTGGTTGGAATAGTGTTTATGTGTTGGCTCACTAAAAATTTGGAATGCAAAGTATTACGTTTTGAAGTATGAGATGCAATGTGTAAAATAAGGTAAACTTGGAGAATTTAAAGTGCAATTAACTCTAATTCAATAGTTAAAAAGATTTTTGGCCAAAGTGATGAAAATAAATAATTATAATATATAAAAATATATATAAATATAAATGCTTAAATATAATTTATTACCCTAAACTATAGGCATATTCCACTTTGGTGATCCACCTTTAAAACTTTTCAATTAGATGATTGAACTATTAATTTTTTCCAATTACGTTCAATTGAGTCTGTCACATCATAAATTGTTGACGTGGCTCTCTGGGTGGGGCTTGCAAGAGCTGATGTGGTTAAAAAATAGTAAAAAAAATTGTGATTAAACAATTTTTATATTTTAAAGGGTAAAAAGGTCACACTACTTCTATCAAACATTAATACCGATCAAAAAACATAAATCAATGCAAAACAATCGATTCGATCAAAGAGAGGAGAGACTCAGTGAAAGCCCCAAAATCGATCCAAATAAACCCTAGGTCTGAGAATCAAAAATTGCTCAACGATTCTAGCGAAGAGTGCGAAGAGTCTCAGAATCAAAAATTTCTCAACGATTATGTGCTGAACCGGCGTTGATACTGTGCATTTGTCCTCAGTTTTGAAGCTTCGACGAAGTAAGTGTCCGTACCACACATCTATATCTATGGTTTGAATATGTGTGATGTTTTTGTTTTTGATGTGTGTGTATTATGTTTGTATTGTTGAGAAAATTTAGTCCCACTTCGGTGTAAAGTATTATTCCCCCACATTTTCTCATAGTTTTGTCTCCTCATGTGAGGTCCCCATTTGTCGAACTAATGTGAATCAATACATTTGCCCCATAGTTTTGTCTTCTCATGCGAGGCCCCCATTTGTCGAACTAATGTGAATCAATACATTTGCCCCATAGTTTTGTCTCCTCATGTGAGGTCCCCATTTGTTTACTTTATGTATAGTACTTGTCAAATATATATAATTATATGTATTCCTTTTAATGCAGAAATAGATGTCATTACTTTAAGATTTCATCACGGTGGTAAACTAGTAAATAATGGTGATATAGTTGATTGTGTTAGAGGCACTGTTAGTGAATTGTTTAAATATGATCCTGATTATATAACTGGGCTTGAGATTATTGATTATGTTTCAACAATACTTGGAAGCAAGAATGTGAAGAATGTATATTTTCTTATCCCTGGACTAAGTTTAGCAGAAGGGCTTAGGGCAGTAGGTTATGATAAAGGAGTTATTGAAATGTGTGAGTATGCTAAGATGAACCATGTTGTTGAGATCTACTCAAACCATGACCATGATCAAATAGTAAGTACTGATGAGAACATAGATGATGAAAGTGAGGGATTTGTTGACATTTTAAAAGATGTTAACATTGAAGGACATTAAAATAATGAGGGAGTAACAGAGATTGAGGTTGATGTGCTTCAGACTGATAATGAGGAAGATACAGAGTATGAAGGAAATGGAGATACAAACTCTGATTCAATTAGTAATTGTGACTGGTTAGTTGAGAGTAATGAAGAGTTACTTGTTGCTAGAGAAAATGTTAGAGTAACAAAAAAGAGGGAAAAAGGTGAGAAAAAGAGGGACATAATAAGAAAGAATGAAGAAGGAAATGAAGAAGAAAATGATGTTGATAAAGGTGGGCAGGGACCTATTGATGAAGGGGGGCAAAGATCACCAACTGAAGCTCTGGAGGAAATTGATTTGGATTCTGATGAGCTGCACACCTGAAACAAGTGAGAATGAAGATGATGAGGTGAGACCAACCAATTTAAAAAAGAGAAAATATCTTGAGTTTAATCCAAAGACTGACATTAAAAATGTTGAATTTAGTGTTGGAATGAAATTTGCTAACCATAAAGAATTTAAAGAGGCAGTGAAACAATATGCAGTTGGAAAAAAATACAATGTATGGTTTCCAAAAAATGCAAGAGATAAGGTACAAGTGAAGTGTGAACAGGGCTGTCCTTGGAATTTATGGGCAAGTGTGTTGAGACATGAGAACATTTTTACTGTTAAAAGGTATAAAAATGTTCACAAGTGTACAAATAAACAGAAAAATAGACAAGTAAATGTAAGGTTTTTGGCCAACCACTATTATGATAAAATAAAATCATGTCCATTTTGGAAACTCTCAGAATTTCAATGGGATATGAAGAAGAATTTAAAAGTTAGAGTGTTAATCAGCCAGTGCTACAGAGCTAGAGAAATAGCACTTAAGCGTGTTTATGCAACAATTGATGATATATATGGACAGTTATGGGACTATGAGAAGGAATTGAACAGGGCTAACAAAGGTTCAACATTTGAAATTAAAGTGGAAAGGCAGTCACCAATGGAACCAGGGAGATTTCAGAGATTGTATATTGGATTTGATGCTTTGAAGATGGTTGGCAGGTTATAGGCCAATAATTGGGCTTGATGGATGTTTCCTCAAAGGAATATGCAAGGGTGAATTGTTATGTGCAGTCGGGAGGGATACAAATGATCAAATGTATCCCATTGTTTGGGCAGTAGTAGAGGTGGAGAACACAGACAGCTGAACTTGGTTTTTACATATTTTAATAGATGATCTAGGTTATCTTGGTGGAGGATATGGTCTCACAGAGATAACAGACCAACAAAAGGTATGAAATGTATTTTTTTTCATTTACTATATTATAAATGTTTGTTATATGAATTCATATAAAGCTAATGCCATCATGTTTCTATGTAGGGTTTGGATAATGCAATCAGGACAATTATACCTCAAGCTGAACATAGATGTTGTGCCAGACACATCTACACAAATTGGAGGAAAAAGAACAAAGGATTTGAATTGAAGACTGCATTATGGAAAATAGCTAAGAGCACTACTAGGAAGCATTACATGGATGAAATGAAAAAATTAAGTCCAGAGGCACATGAGCAGTTGTCAAAACAAGATGCAAAGCAGTGATGCAAAGCTTTCTTCAGTGACATGTGCAAGTGTGCCATCACCACCAACAACTTGTCAAAAACCTGCAATGGTTGGATAGTTTCTGCAAGAAGTAAGCCCATAATTGAGATGCTTGAGGATATGAGAGAGCATATTATGGAAAGATTGGTAAGAAACAAGACAATTATGTTGAGAAATGATGATGTACTGCCTCCTAGAATTATGAAAAAATTAGAGGATGCAAAGAATGATAGTTTCATGTATGAAGCTAAGTGGGATGGTTTTGAGGGGTATGAAGTGAAAAGGGATGGTGGACTTGAAGGTAGGATAGTAGGTTTAGTTAACAAGATTTGTGCTTGCAGAGCTTGGGATCTTGATGGTATACCTTGTAGGCATGCAGTTGCTGCCATTTATGAATAAAGGGAGGAGCCAGAGGCATATGTCTCTCCAATGCTTAAAAGAGATGCTTACTTGGTAGCTTACCAGTTTCCATTGAGAGGAATAAATGGACCAGATCTGTAGCAACCTTCAGGTAAGGAGAAGTTATTATCCCCAAAGATTAAAGTGCTTCTTGGAAGGCCAAAGAAACAAAGGATTAAAGATCCACATGAGGAACATAAGTTAGGTGTAAGTGGAAGACTGTCAAAAAAAGGAATACTGATGACATGCCGGAGGTGCAATCAGATTGGTCATAACATGAGAACTTACAAGAACACACCAGTTCAAAGGCTTCAATAGGAAAAAGGTAACTACAATTAACAGTACAGAGGTAGTTTTTATTTTACTTGATTTACAAATCAACTAACATTACATATTTAATTCTTACAGCTGCAAAAGGTGGATCAGGTACAGTAGCATCAAGTAGTGCAGAGAGAGGTGGAGAGGTTACAGCAGGAGAAGGTGGATCAGGTAGAGGAACATCAAGTAGTGCAGGGACATGTGGGGATGCACACACTAAAATTATTGGTAGAGGGAGAGGTAGGCCCCCAGGCACTTAAGGTCAAGGAAGAGGAAGAGGTAAGCCACCAGGGAGAGGGAGAGGGAGAAGTGGAGGTAGAATTGAGTTTGGTATCTATGTATCTGCAAGTGGAGATTCTTACATATCAAGTGGGGCACAACATACTAGGGTAAATGCTTACTAACAAGTCTAACATGTTTACTTTATTAAAGTATACATTACATATTTTATTGACAATGCTTAACCACTAATTATTTTTGTTTAATGCTTTCTAGATATCTAAGGCACCAACCGGTTCTAATGTACGTCAAGAAAATCCTTAAAGTCAAAGAAGTACTTCAGCCACAATGAATCCTCAAAGCCAAGGAAATACTCAATGTAAGACCCCGAATTTATGAAATAAAAGTTTATTATTTTCTTTATGATTATTTTTCTAAATAGTGAAGTGCTTAATTGTTATAAATGATAGTTAAGGGTGTTATATGCAAATTATCTGATAAATAGTATGTCGGGGAATATTCCTTTTGTCGAGAAATATTCTTTCTGTCGGGGAATATTATTTTCGGTACCGTACGAAGGCGCCGAAATAACAATATTGTCAATGATAGTGGGCCCCACAACGGGTTAACTGTCGGATATAGAAAGTGATAGAAATTGGCGGCAAAACTTTAACCGATAACTGTTAAAATACCCGGTGATAAAAAGAACAGTAAAACGCGTTATTCCACAGTAGCACACGGTATTCCACAGTAGCTCACGATGTTGCACAGTGTTTTATATTATTGATTCAATAATTGATAAAGTAGCAATTGCATCGTATCTTGATTCAATAATTGTTAATTAGCATATGCATAATATATTTTACTATTTGTCACGACACTGTAACTTATATCATTTGATAGGATATTTTAGCATTATCGACAATGTCTAGAAATTCTGTCAAGGAAATGGGTTATTTAATTGCGCGCCATTTTTTATGGAAGGCCCCCTCTTTCCTGGGAATAATCTGGTTGTCAGTATTGCGAGTATATGATATCTGTGATATTAATACATTTAACACAATAATACAGAAAAAGGGATTTATTTTGATAATGGAGTTATTTTTATAATGATTTTATCTTTTTGATAATGGAATTATCTTTTGATAATGGAAGAAAAAATGGATGGATGATATAAATGGAAGAAAAAATAGATGGATGATATAAATGGAAGAAAAAATGGATGGATGATATAAATGGAAGAAAAAAATGGATGGATGATATTAAAAGATTATGCCAAGGGTATAAGAGTAATAAACCAAGAAAATTTAGGGAAAAGACTATAATGCCCTCACCTTGATTTCCTATAAATAGGGAGGGTTTGCTTAAGAAATTTCCACACCTTCATTGCTTATACTTCCTCTCTCTCTCTAAATTTCTGAAGTTATCTTAGTGTGCTATGCTATTGTGAGTATTTGTGAGAATACTAGTATTATCCGAAGTTAGTAAACTTCATAGAAAGTAACATCCAGTCACTTGTTAACTAAGGTAGGGAATATCATTTCTTTCATACTCATATATAATATCATTTGCTTTCATGTTCGTAAGTGATATTATACTCATAAAGGTTGTTATTCGTTCTATATTAATTTGTGGGGATAACCTGTCCGTGCGGTATGACGCATGCCTGGTGAATATCCTTTTATATTCATTCTTTATTATTCTGTGGGAATAACCTGTATGTACGAGTGTCGTACCTGGTGAATACCCTTCCGTATTCATTCCTTATTACTCTGTGGGAATAACCTGTATGTACGAGTATCGTACCTGGTGAATACCCTTCCGTATTCATTCCTTATTACTCTGTGGGAATAACCTGTATGTACGAGTGTCGTACCTGGTGAATAACCCTTAGTATTCATTACTTATTAATCTGTTGTGGAAATAATCTGTCTACGTGAATTATCGCATGATGGGTGAAAATCCATTTGCAGTTTCATATATTCTGTTATACTCGTATCACGTATCATTTCTTTTGTACTCTTTAAGAGATATCTTTTTCTTTCACATTTCTCTATTTATGATAAGAAATCTTTGTTTGTTTCCAAAACCTTATTTTTAAAATGAAGAAAATCCCTGAAAATTAATATCCTTAATAGTTTGTGCTTCATCTAATATCTTTTCACTTGAATCTTTCTATTTCATTTTATACGTTATAGTTGAAGCATGGAATAATTTCTTTAATATCATTCTTGAATTTGACTCCACAATTTGGTCATCGTGTTGGCAATTTGGTCAATCTTTGATACTGTGTAAATTATAAAGTTTTTCTTATCCTTAATCTCACTGTATCATTATCATCATCCTCATACTTAAATTGTGGTATTAGTTCTTTTTGGCCCGTAGTGCAAAGATGAACTGGCGTGACATGATTTTGACCAAACTGTGTATTGGTATAATCATGACTTTTGGTGTTACAAACAAAGGCGTATGGTGAAAGATCTATTTGGCCCGCAGTGCAAAGATGAACTGGCGTTTGGCATGATCATGACCGGTGATGTTGCAAATAAATATCTTTGGCACGTAGTGCAAAGAGAGGCTGTTGAATAATAAATTGTTGATTTGGTTGTTCATAAACAGGAATTGTTGATTGGTGTTACAGGGATAAAATATTGGTGGTGATCCTTTAACTTATAGGAGATGGTAGATATTATAATCTACTTGACTCTTCTAATGGATTGTTCGTTCCGCTGCAGTTGTTGTTGTTGAACAAATATAAAATCTTTAAATCTCTGATTTATTATTGTTGAAGACTAAAGATAATTTTTATTCTTCATTATCTTAGTCATGATATTTCTTACTGGGCTATTTGAGCTCACCCTTTTCAGTTTTGTCCCATTGTTTTCTCAAGAAAGGAAAATGTAGCTGGGACTAGCCGGGGAGTGGAGTGATGGTCCGAGTTAGTGGTTGTCCTCATCAAGTTATGGCATAGTTTAATAATGATTGTACTGGAGACTTAAAACATGTGTTGTCGTCTTTTTACGGCATTGTAATAATTTGGGTTTGGATACTGTGGTACCATACGGTACGATATTTGTATGGAAAGTCACAGTATGTGTGTGGTCGTATTTTGCACAACAAATATTAGTTGTAAATGAAAAAATTCGTATTTGTATTTGTATTTTTGTAGAATGTTATTGGCGACTCAAAATGGGTTGTGTGGACCTATTTTGGGGGCGTCACAGTTGGTATCAGAGCTTAGGGATATGATCTCTGGTAGAGATCTGGGATTAGAACTAGGAGGGGAGAGACGAGTAAAATCCTTTGCTAGTGTGTCCTACCTAAGCTATTTTTGGTTATTTAAGTAATTGGTTTGGTTATAGGGACAAGATGTTGCATGTCTATTTCTTTAACTAATCTTTGTTTTGTGATCACATTTCAGAATGGCATCTGAAAACCAAGAGATTCACTACGAGACCATTGTGGCTAAAAATCAGGAAGCCACAAATAATATGGGTGCAAACTCAGAACACCATGATGTTAATCATGATGCTAACAACCGGATGAATGATGAATTTTTTAGGAACTTCATGCAATACCTGCAGAACCAGGCAAGAAGAGCTCCTGTCTACAATACTGGCAGAAACGCTGATAATGTACGGATGGTCACTACCAAGCAGTTCAAAGAATTGGGACCACCTGAATTTTTCGGCAAGCCAGATCCACTCAAGGCAGAGGCATGGCTTAAACAATTAACAAAGATATTCGATGTACTGCGTTGCACGGACGACCAAAAGGTTCCTTTTGCCACCTTTATGTTACGAGGAGAAGCGGATCATTGGTGGGAATCTGTGAAACGTACACATCATTCGGCACTCGAGATGTCTTGGGTCGAGTTCCAGGAATTATTTAATGAGAAGTATTTCCCGAAAAGTATTCGTCATATGAAGGAGGTAGAATTCATCAAACTGAAACAGAACAACATGACGGTGTCACAGTACGAAGCCAAGTTCGCCGAGTTGTCGCGTTTTGCATCCCATTTGGTGGATACTGAAAAACGAATGACACGAATGTTCCTACGCGGTTTAAAACCAGAGATTCGCCAATATCTCGTTTCTCATAAAATTTGTATATACGCAGATGCTGTGGATAGGGCTCAAGTAGTAGAGCAGGAAAGAGGACTACTACAACCAGGAAGCAACACCTAACCACGAGAGCAAAATCACGGTAATAATCGTAATGGTGGCAGCAATTATCGAAATAATGATAATTAGCGAGGAGGGAATCACAACACCGGAAATGGTAACCACTTCGGTGGTAATTCTGGCCCGGATAACAGAAGGAGTGAGTCAAGTGGCAACAATTCCAAGAAGAGGAGATTCAACAACAACCATGGAAAGGCACCAACGTCAGTACCAGCACCAGTACCAGTTTCGAAGGAAGGAGAACGACCACATGTTAGATGTTTCAGGTGTGGGAAGGAAGGACACATCAGTCCAAATTGTACACAATCGCCATCCCAAGTATGTTACAATTGTGGAAAGGAAGGCCATATAGCTCGCTTTTGTCATGCAGCGAAGTCAAGTCCAGCTGCGATGATGACACCGAAGGCGGTCACGGACAAGTCAAAGTCTGTGGTCCAGGGGAGAGCTTTTGTTGTGACGTCACAAAAAGCGCAGAATTCGAACGAGGTTATAACGGGTAAACTACTTATTAACTCTTATGAAGTCTATGCCTTATTAGATACTGGTTCTACCCACTCTTTTATTTCACCAACATGTGCTCAACGCCTGAATTTGACTCCTGAAAAATTAGATTTTGACTTATCTGTCGAAACACCATTAGCGCAAACATTCGTTACATCTACGGTCTATAAATCTTGCTTTGTTCAAATCGGCACCCTCACATTACCTGTTGAACTTATCTCCTTGAACATGCATGAATTTGATGTGATTTTAGGAATTGATTGGTTAACTGTTCATCATGCTAAAATTGATTGCTTTCGTAAGGTTATTAGTTTTCATATTCCTAATCAACCTATTATGCGAATTCAAGCAACCCAACCATTGAAATCAATAACCATCATTTCTAGTCACAAAGCCATTCGTTTATTGAAAAACGGATGTCAAGCCTTCTTAGCCCATGTAACGGATTTAAATAAAAGTACGTCAGATTTGAAAAATATTTCTGTTGTTAATGAGTTCCCTGACGTATTTCCCGAAGAACTTCCTGGCCTACCCCAGACCGTGAAATTGAATTTTGTATCGACCTTGAACCCGGTACGAAACCTATTTCCAAAACCCCATATCGAATGGCCCCTATTGAACTTCAAGAGTTAAAGGTCCAACTACAGGAGTTGTTAGACAGCGGTTTCATACGTCCGAGTACATCGCCTTGGGGTGCTCCTGTTTTATTCGTAAAGAAGAAAGACGGGAGTATGAGACTTTGCATTGACTATCGGGAGTTAAACCATGTCCCCATCAAAAATAGGTACCCGTTACCTCGTATTGATGACCTGTTTGACCAGTTACAAGGTGCTCAATTTTTTTCAAAGATCGATCTTCGTTCTAGATATCATCAGTTGAAAGTTAAAGCTGATGACATTCCAAAGATTGTCTTTAGAACTCGGTACGGGCATTATGAATTTCTGGTCATGTCTTTTGGATTGACTAATGCTCCTGCTGCCTTCATGGATATGATGAACCGGATATTCAAGGAATATTTGGATCATTTTGTGGTTGTCTTTATTGATGACATTCTCATATATTCTAAAAGTCGTGAAGATCATGAACAATACTTGAGGCTGATACTCCAAAAACTTCGTGAAAACAAGTTATATGCTAAGTTGAAGAAATGTGAATTCTGGCTTGAGGAAGTTGCATTCCTTGGTCACTTGGTTTCTAAGGAAGGAATCTCGATTGACCTGGCGAAGATTGAAGCAGTATCAAATTGGGAACAACCCAAGTCAGTAACCGAAGTACGAAGCTTTCTGGGTTTAGCTGGTTATTATCGGAGATTCGTAGAAGGATTTTCTCGAATAGCCACGCCATTAACTCAACTGACTTGGAAAAGCACAACATTCAAATGGAGCGAAGAATGCGAGAAGAGTTTTCAAGAACTCAAAAGAAGGCTCATTTTAGCACCTGTATTGGCAATACCTTCAAGATCGGAAGGATTTGTCATCTACAGCGACGCTTCAAACAAAGGACTAGGTTGTGTTCTCATGTAACATGGGAAGGTTATAGCCTATGTGTCTCGGCAACTCAAGGAATATGAGAGGAATTATCCTACTCATGATCTAGAGTTGGCAGCAGTTGTTTTCGCGTTGACGATTTGGAGACATTACTTGTATGGGGAGAAAGTGGAGATCTATACAGACCACAAAAGTCTCAAATATTTCTTCACCCAGAAGGAACTCAACATGCGACAACGGCGTTGGCTCGAGCTGTTGAAAGATTACGATCATACCATCCAGTACCATCCTGGAAAGGCGAATGTACTAGCTGATGCATTGAGTAGAAGATCATATGCAAGTACGAGTGCGTTATTGACATCTCAAAGGCCCATTTTGGATGATTTACAAAAGATGAAGATAGAATTAAAGACTCCAGGAACCCAGGTGAAGGTCGCAAATATACAAGTAGAACCGGCTTTAATCGACAAAATTAAAGCTGCTCAAGTTACAGACCCAGAGTTGATGAATATGAAAAAGAAGGTGCAAGAAGGTGCTATTCCAGAAGCAAGAGTCGACGAAGAAGGAATATTGCGAATCAACTCTAGACTGTGTGTTCCTAACGACCCTGACTTGAAATACAAAATCATGATGGAGGCGCACAACACACCGTTTGCAATCCATCCTGGAAGTACCAAAATGTATCGTGATCTTCGACATACATTTTGGTGGAACAATATGAAGAGAGAAATTGCAGAGTTTATCGCAAGATGTTTAACTTGTCAACGTGTCAAGGCGGAGCATCAAGTACCAAGGGGTCCATTGCAACCACTTGAGATTCCAGAATGGAAGTGGGAACACATCAACATGGATTTTGTGACAGGTCTTCCCAAAGTTTCTCAAGGCTTAGACGCAATTTGGGTCATTATAGATAGATTGACCAAGTCTGCTCATTTCTTGCCTATACGAGAAAACTATTCACTCGAGCGTCTTGCTAATTTGTATATTAGCGAAATTATGAGATTGCATGGCATGCCAGTATCCATAGTTTCTGATCGAGATCCTAGATTCACTTCACGATTTTGGGTCAGCTTGCAAAAAGCTATGGGCACTGAATTACGATTCAGTTCTGCATACCATCCCCAGACAGACGGACAATCGGAAAGGACTATTCAAACCCTCGAAGATCTATTAAGACTCTGCGTACTAGACTTCAAAGGAAGTTGGGACAAATACTTGCCATTGGTGGAATTCTCTTACAACAACAGTTATCAAGCAAGTATAGGCATGGCTCCCTTCGAGGCGTTGTATGGACGAAGGTGTCGATCTCCAGCATGTTGGGATGAAGTAGGTGATGCAAAATTGTTAGGACCCGAGTTGATACGTATGACTACGGAAAAGATCCAAATGATCCGGCAACGTATACAAACAGCTCAAGATCGACAAAAGAGTTATGCTGATCTTCATCGAAGAGACGAGGAATTCAATGTCGGAGATCATGTATTTTTACGTGTTGCTCCGTGGAAAGGTGTTACGCGATTCGGAAAGAGAGGAAAGCTTAACCCTCGATTTATCGGTCCATTTGAAATCCTCGATCGAGTAGGAACTGTGGCCTACAGACTCGCCTTACCGCCAAGCATGTCTCGTGTTCATAATGTTTTTCACATATCCATGCTACGTAAATATGTGAAAGATCCAAACCACATTATTGAGTTAGAACTAGACGAGATAGCAGAGGATTTGACGTACGAAGAGATACCTGTCAAGGTCTGGGATAAGAAGGAACAGATTCTACGATCAAAGGTTATACCTCAAGTCAAAGTTTTATGGAGAAACCATGATGTTGAGGAAATGACCTGGGAGTTAGAATTCGAAATGAGAGCAAGGTATCCTCACCTCTTCAAAATGCCAGGTACGTACGTCAATTTCGAGGACGAAATTTCATAAGGAGGGGAGATTGTAAGACCCCGAATTTATGAAATGAAAGTTTATTATTTTCTTTATGATTATTTTTCTAAATAGTGAAGTGCTTAATTGTTATAAATGATAGTTAAGGGTGTTATATGCAAATTATCTGATAAATAGTATGTCGGGGAATATTCCTTTTGTCAGGAAATATTGTTTCTGTCGGGGAATATTATATTCGGTACCGTACGACGGCGCCGAAATGGCAATATTGTCAACGATAGTGGGCCCCACAACGGGTTAACTGTCGGATATAGAAAGTGATAGAAATTGGCGGCAAAACTTTAACCGATAACTGTTAAAATACCCGGTGATAAAAAGAACAGTAAAACGCGTTATTCCACAGTAGCACACGGTATTCCACAGTAGCTCACGATGTTGCACAGTGTTTTATATTATTGATTCAATAATTGATAAAGTAGCAATTGCATAGTATCTTGATTCAATAATTGTTAATTAGCATCTGCATAATATATTTTACTATTTGTCACGACATTGTAACTTATATCATTTGATAGGATATTTTAGCATTATCGACAATGTCTAGAAATTCTGTCAAGGAAAGGGGTTATTTAATTGCGCGCCATTTTTTATGGAAGTCCCCCTCTTTCCTGGGAATAATCTGGTTATCAGTATTGCGAGTATATACTATCTGTGATATTAATACATTTAACACAATAATACAGAAAAAGAGATTTATTTTGATAATGGAGTTATTTTTATAATGGTTTTATCTTTTTGATAATGGAATTATCTTTTGATAATGGAAGAAAAAATGGATGGATGATATAAATGAAAGAAAAAATGGATGGATGATATAAATGGAAGAAAAAATGGATGGATGATATAAATGGAAGAAAAAATGGATGGATGATATAAATGGAAGAAAAAAATGGATGGATGATATTAAAAGATTATGCCAAGGGTATAAGAGTAATAAACCAAGAAAATTTAGGGAAAAGACTATAATGCCCTCACCTTGATTTTCCTATAAATAGGGAGGGTTTGCTTAAGAAATTTCCACACCTTCATTGCTTATACTTCCTCTCTCTCTCTAAATTTCTGAAGTTCTCTTAGTGTGCTAGGCTATTGTGAGTATTTGTGAGAATACTAGTATTATCCGAAGTTAGTAAACTTCATAGAAAGTAACATCCAGTCACTTGTTAACTAAGGTAGGGAATATCATTTCTTTCATACTCATATATAATATCATTTACTTTCATGTTCGTAAGTGATATTATACTCATAAAGGTTATTATTCGTTCTATATTAATTTGTGGGGATAACCTGTCCGTGCGGTATGACGCATGCCTGGTGAATATCCTTTTATATTCATTCTTTATTATTCTGTGGGAATAACCTGTATGTACGAGTGTCGTACCTGGTGAATACCCTTTCGTATTCATTCCTTATTACTCTGTGGGAATAACCTGTATGTACGAGTATCGTACCTGGTGAATACCCTTCCGTATTCATTCCTTATTACTCTGTGGGAATAACCTGTATGTACGAGTGTCGTACCTGGTGAATAACCCTTAGTATTCATTACTTATTAATCTGTTGTGGAAATAATCTGTCTACGCGAATTATCGCATGACGGGTGAAAATTCATTTGCAGTTTCATATATTCTGTTATACTCGTATCACGTATCATTTCTTTTGTACTCTTTAAGGGATATCTTTTTCTTTCACATTTCTCTATTTATGATAAGAAATCTTTGTTTGTTTCCAAAACCTTATTTTTAAAATGAAGAAAATCCCTGAAAATTAATATCCTTAATAGTTTGTGCTTCATCTAATATCTTTTCACTTGAATCTTTCTATTTCATTTTATACGTTATAGTTGAAGCATGGAATAATTTCTTTAATATCATTCTTGAATTTGACTCCACAATTTGGTCATCGTGTTGGCAATTTGGTCAATCTTTGATACTGTGTAAATTATAAAGTTTTTCTTATCCTTAATCTCATTGTATCATTATCATCATCCTCATACTTAAATTGTGGTATTAGTTCTCTTTGGCCCGTAGTGCAAAGATGAACTGGCGTGACATGATTTTGTCCAAACTGTGTATTGGTATAATCATGACTTTTGGTGTTACAAACAAAGGCGTATGGTGAAAGTTCTATAAGGCAGATGAACTGGCGTTTGGCATGATCATGACCGATGATGTTGCAAATAAATATCTTTGGCACGTAGTGCAAAGAGAGGCTGTTGAATAATAAATTGTTGATTTGGTTGTTCATAAACAGGAATTGTTAATTGGTGTTACAGGGATAAAATATTGGTGGTGATTCTTTAACTTATAGGAGATGGTAGATATTATAATCTACTTGACTCTTCTAATGGATTGTTCGTTCCGCTGCAGTTGTTGTTGTTGAACAAATATAAAATCTTTAAATCTCTAATTTATTATTGTTGAAGACTAAAGATAATTTTTATTCTTCATCATCTTAGTCATGATATTTCTTACTGGGCTATTTGAGCTCACCCTTTTCAGTTCTGTCCCATTGTTATTCTCAGGAAAGGAAAATGTAGCTGGGACTAGCCGGGGAGTGGAGTGATGGTCCGAGTTAGTGGTTGTCCTCATCAAGTTATGGCATAGTTTAATAATGATTGTACTGGAGACTTAAAACATGTGTTGTCGTCTTTTTACGGCATTGTAATAATTTGGGTTTGGATACTGTGGTACCATACGGTACGATATTTGTATGGAAAGTCACAGTATGTGTGTGGTCGTATTTTGCACGACAAATATTAGTTGTAAATGGGAAAATTCGTATTTGTATTTGTATTTTTGTAGAATGTTATTGGCGACTCAAAATGGGTTGTGTGGACCTATTTTGGGGGCGTCACACTCAAGGTTCAACAACATCCATGTCAGCTATGAGGCCATCTTCATTCCAATCTAGGGGAAGAAATTGGATTTCTGCAAATCAACTAATTAATGGAAGGAATGCAAAGCAAGATGCAAAGGCAAAAGAGAAAGTTGTGGATATCTAGTTCAAGTTGTGCATGATGGGAATTATTAGTAGTATTTGTTGTGTTATGTTTTTGAATTATGTAGGAGTTTCACTAAGTAATTGTTATGTGGTTTTTGTTGTTGAAATAGTTTAAGTGGTCACTGCTGGCAAACAAAGTAATATTTTTGGTTTATGTTTTGGAAAACTGTTGGCAAACTATGACAGTTGGGTTTCTTTATGTGAATGGTGGACATTATCTATGACAGCTATGTGAAATTGTCTGTAAATGTTGAACAGAGTGCTTTAATGCAAAAGTCCTTGTTTTTGGAAATATTATTATATTTGTATGCATCTGTTTGAACAGTTGTGTGATGTTTAGTGATTTTAATATTATGCATCTGTTTGGTGCTTTGTGCTATATATCACTGTAAAGTGCAGCAGTGCATATTAAAGGTGCCACAGTGCATACTGCAAAGTTTTTTATGTCACTATAAATTACAACTTGAGGTACACCATTCATTGCAAAACAACTTTTGTCATCAATGCCTTTTAAGAGGCACAACAATTTACAAAAAATTATGACAGTTTTTTACCAATCTAAACAATTGCAAACTTACAAACAACTTTGCTAATTTCATAGGTTAAAACTAACTGGAACAAAATTTACCAATCCAAAAATTGCAAACTTGTTCCTTTATACATCATTCAAACTATAAATTACAATTATTCACCACTATCATTCACATACAATTGTCCTAACATGAATACAAATATCATGGCTAATAATATGACTTTCATTGAAGCTGTACACATTTTATCCTTCCTTCTCAACAATGCAATCACCTCTGTCAGTCTTCCAACCTCTTCACTTTGCTTTGCACATTCAATTTGAAGCTTTTCATTATTTTTTTCCTATTCAATTATTTTTTCAGTGCCTCTCTCAATTTCATAATTCTTCCTTTCTATTTCCAAATTCAGATCACTTATCATAAGTTTCAACTCAGGTAAAATTTCTTTAGACCATTTACAAATCTCTTGGTCATACCAACAAAAGAAGTTACAGTGTTTGTTTGTCAATTTGTCCTGCATGTTGGTTGATAAAAACCAATCTAAAACATCAAAAATTAACACAATTCCAACACAAGTGTATTTCTAATGTTTTCAGAAAATCAGAGAAAACTCAGCCAACCAAAGAACTAAAGAACTAGTACCTTGCTCCATTGTGGACAACCAAAGAACCTTCTTCCTGGATTACTCTTAGTCCAAGATATCTTCATTCGAGCTCTATACCCACAATAGCACCTTGGAGAATCACCCATCGAACACAGAGGCTCGCCCAACTCCAGTTTATCTTCCATACCAGTAAATTCCATTTTCACTCTGGAATTTTTTGGGGGGGCAGATGAATGAAACCCTAGCTCGCTTGTTTTCGTTAAATCTTTTCAGTTGATCGATGATGCTAGGACTTTTTTGGGGGATCTGAGTAGGCTTTTTACTTTTGGGGTAGCAATAAAGAAGAGCTAAATCAAATACTTACTTCATCGAAGCATAGTATCAACTCCGATTAAGCACACAATGTTTGATTCTAAGACTCTTCGCACTCTTCGCTGGAATCGTTGAGCAATTTTTGATTCTCAGACCGAGGGTTTATTTGGATCGATTTTGGGGCTTTCACTGAGTCTCTCATCTCTTTGATCGAATCGATTATTTTGTATTGATTTATATTTTTTGATCGGTATTAATGTTTGATATAAGCGGTGTGACCCTTTTACCTTTTAAAATATAAAAATAATTTAATCACAATTTTTTTTTACTATTTTTTTAACCACATCAGCTCTTGCAAGCCCCACCCAAACGTGGCAGACTCAATTGAACGCAATTGAAAAACAATAATAGTTCAATCATCTAATTGAAAAGTTTTAAAGGTGGATCCCCAAAGTGGAATATGGCCTATAGTTTAGGGTAGTAAATTATATTTAAGCCAAATATAAATCATATGGAGAGAATTCTTATTTGTATTTTTCTATCCTAAAAACTTACTATTTGTTAGCATCAAAATTAAATACTTAAAAGTGAAGACCCAACATCTTAAAATCCGCATGAGTTAGTATATCCAAATTAAAATTATACCAACTGCCAGCTTTGTATAATTGGGCCATTAAAATAAAATTTTCAAATATGTAGTAGTAAAAACTCGATATCACGAATTATCACCTAAATCACCTAATTAAAGTTTATTAATAAATAAAAATTATGAAAAATCCTGGACCCGACATTGTGCAAAGAGAAGAACTCCAATGAAGATTTAAAAAAAAACCCTTAAATCTGGAAATCTGTTTTTTACTATTTTGTTATTCGTTACATGGACGACAACTCTGAATCCGACCGTTGGATTATTCTCAATATTAGATATGTTATACTTCTCTAAGGTAAGAACTTGTCCATCACTTTGGACCATTGAATTTAAATATTTTATTTATTATGGGATTTAAGAGATTGTTGGTTTTTTTCCAGCAAATTTTCTACAATTTTTATCCATATTCAAACATTGATAATTTGGTGAGTCTATAGTCTATTGGGTGATTCTTGAGGCTAAATTAAAGCATTTAAAATCTAGTTTATGTTGATGATTTTAGATTTGAAAAATAAATTCAAAATAAGAGAATTTTGGAAAAAATAATGAGTTGAGGTCTTGATGACATTTTGATAGATTTGGGATTAAGATGTTTATGCATAGGAGTGTTACGAGGTAAAGTGATAATTAATATTTTGATTGAGACAACATCCTATATTACGGGATTGATCTTTTAAGTATTTGTATAACACATGGCTTTCTGAACTATTTAGTAATTTTAAATTATTTTTCAATTAATTTGTTCTATGCAAACACAAAAATAAAATACTTTGAATTATTTATTTAGGTTTTTAGTTACTTGAATGCCTAAATATAATATTTCAAAATTATTTATACTTTAGTTAAGACTTCCATCTTAATAAAATTGTTATTCTTTTGTTTCAAAACTTCAGATCAAGAATTTATTATTGAATTAGAATTTTGCATTTTGATGAGATATTTAACGTTTTGAAATCCTTAGTCTAATTATGTATAGAGTCCGTTAGTGTTTAAGACTAACAGGCACACCTTTTAGATATCTTATGTGACGCCCCCACATCTGTGATCAATCAAACACAGGAGATGGTGCTCACGGTACAACATAAACCATCATCTATCTAAGTAAATATCATAAAATAATTATAATTACAATAACATCCGATTAATCCTAGGTTCACATAACCTTAACGAACTCAAACATACGTTCATCACTTATTACATTGATACGGTAACTAAAATCTATTACATATAATAATCTAATCATTCATCTTCGTCTTCCCTTTGTCTTTGCCCGAACCTTATGCCTTCTCACGCTTAGCTAAAAATATTTAATTATACAAGAATGAGCACAAATTGCCTAGCAAGTTATAAAATAGTTTGACATCAGACATCATGAATAGAATCATCTGTTTTGGCATCCTTCAACAATTGAAACAATAATTGTGAAGAAGTCTTGAATGTCAAAGATAAGAGTTTTATAATTTTCATCAACATACTAAGCAGTAATAAATACCTTGAACAATGTTTTTATTTCATCGAAAATCATCAGAACAGTTGACAATCATAAAGACTGTAAAATATTTTCCGCAAGTATTCTAGGGGATCAACCTATTGAAAGTAGTATTCCCTCAAGCCAATCGCATTTGATGTGATAAGTATTTACTTTGTAATCTTATTTATTTATTAATAAGAGAATTTATTTAATAAAAGACATTATTTATCCATGTTAATTAGTTGAATTAATAAATGTGATAAACCCATAGTTTTCGAGCAATGCTTTTAGAATCATGATGTTGATCATGCTAATGACATCTAAATTCAAGACAGCTCAAAACTAAAATGTTCCTAATCGTATGGATCACTAATGTGGGGTTACTGATTTCGGATAGATTAGTACATAATATGCTTGCTCTATTGTAGAGGATGATTGATCTCATAATCATTTGTGTGGAGACACTAAAGCAAGTATGTAAGTGCTTATTGAAAAATAAGTTCACTGAACGTGACTTGAATAAAGGAACCCTAATGGAGTTTTACATGTCTGTCAATAGGTGTTCCTATAGTGATAGTAGTACAAGTGATCATTAGACTTGAGATCATCATAGTATCTTGTATATACTGAGTTATGTTTTGTCATATTCCTTAATATTCTAGGGTATGTTGTAGGGTATGTTTGGATATAATTAAGTATATATGGAGATAGGTGAATGATCAACAAAGGATCTACCACTTCCAGTAAAGGGAGAGAATGTCCTATGTGATTCGATAAATGACAACTTAGAAATCCGTGACCAAGGTTGAATGAGAATTAGAAAGGAGTTTCTAATTTATATTAACTGGAGTTGTGTATTTTAGAATCGAAATACATATGATCAAATAAATAAAACTTGACAATAATTCCATATTTTATGTTTGATCGGGACATTGCATGGTACTTAAAGGAATTGAAATAATAGTAAATAACTAATTAGAAAGTAATTTCCATCTAACAAACATCCTAGTCAACTTAGAATTATGATAGATATGATAAATTCCTAAAAATAAGGAAAGAAATTTGATAAAATCTACAAAAACGCGTTCCTCTAATTCCGTGTCGTTGGACGGGCGCGGGGCGCGCCGGGTGAACTTCTTGGGCTAACTCTTCCTTCTTGGCTTGGCATAACCACTTGTATCATGTTCAAAAACTTGGACTCCAACTCTAATGTCTTCAAACTCACTCCTTTACCATTCCAAGCTTCTTGAATAAGTTCGTTAAGTCCCTCCTTAAAGCGTTTAGCTCGAGCCTTCATCACAGGCCCAACTAGAACTTGCACCGGATCCGCTCCATAGCTCTCATCCTTGTCCAAGCTAGGCATGTCCTCATCAATAAAGCTATCACCATAATTCCCGAGTAGCAGACTATTCAAGGCAAGACTGTTAACTAGCTAGCATATTCAGGAAGATACTTTTTTGCTTTTTACTCCATCTTCCCAGACCCGAAATTAGTTAAGCCCGATGTCATTGCATAGTAGAGTCTGAGAACAAGTATATGAAGCTCCCACAAAAGCCTCCAAACAACCGACTATGCAAAGCAAAGCGAATGACCAGCGGATATCTACTAATGGATTTTTTTCCCTTTTTCTCTGTCTTCCTGAACTCAAAATTGAGCGAATCATATATCATTTTGAAGCTCTCGGAAAGAGCTTTCTAGATTGGTATAGCAAGTTTCCTAACTCTTCGTGGATTGAAAGTGATAGACTCCACGGCACGCTTGCGTGAGGTGGTCGTCGCCCGAATCGTTATCAGCAAGTTATGAAGGTGGAACGCTAACAACACCTCAACCTTTCGCCTATATTGAGACGAGAACCTTGTTACAATTGCTTTGCGCTAGGAAACTTACATTGAATGAAACAGCAACGACACCTTGACCCAATGTCTATAAAGAGACAAGAACCAAAAGTACAATCGACGATTGATGCATGATAGAAAAGACGCCACACACAACTATGACTTCTTGTATGATAAGTCAAATTGAATCTTAAGAAAACTAAGAACTAGTCTAAAAATTCTTAAAGAATCAAAAGATGAGAAAATCTCATAATAATTTCATTAATCAAAAGTAAGCTAAGCTATTATATAACCCCAAGTATTCTATTTATACTAATAACAATAAAACCCTAATTCCTATAAAGAATTGAACTACTAAATAGAAACCAAATCATAATCAAATCCTAATTAATAAGCTTTTGATTGTACTTTTAGTTTTTTTCTCTTTATAGACATTGGGTCAAGGTGTCGTTGGTGTTCCATTCAACGCAAGCTTCCTAGTGCAGAGCAATCGTACCAAGGTTTTCATCTCAATATAGGCAAAGGGTTAGGTGTTATGAGCGTTCCACCTTTATAACTTGCTGGAAACGATCCAGGCGACGGCCATCTCACGCAAGCGTGTCGTAGAGTCTATCATTTGGTATCAAAGCCACGTTTTCTAGCTAGTTACTTATCTTTAATTTTCTGCTGATTATATATATTGAAAAAAAAAAATTCGTGAGTTAGTCAAAAAAAAATCATTAGTTGTTTCAATTGCTTGGGTTTTATAAGTTTCATGATTATTGAAGATTTCATTCGAGAAGGACATAGTTTGGCGATTGTGAATTTTATTGGTTATCATACGTCATACCTTCTATATTTTGTTTTGTGGTAATTTATTTTTTTGAATTGATTAAGTAAACTGTGATATTGTTTGATGAATTCAAAAAGAACCTATTAGAGGGAATATTCGAGAGGTAAAAGGCAAGAGTGTGAGCTTATTTGAGGGTAAAAGCCTAATTGAGCAATACACGAGCGTTTTTCATAATTGTGTGATACATTGTTGAGCGAAACACGTAAGGGAGTGTGTGAGAAAAAAATTTATCTACTAACCTTTATTTTGCAGTAAATATGTATGGATATAATGGTGAAAGTACTTATGGGTCTCGAAGGAATTCTTTCCTAGGCAGGATTGATCCAGATGTATATTTGAGATGGGAGAACAGGATAGAGCGAGAGTTTGACTATTATAATTATTCTGAGTAGAGGAAGTTCAAACTAGCGATTCAAGAGTTTTTCGATCATGCAATTACATGGTAGTTTTAGTTTAAGCGTAGAAGGGAAAGTTATAGAGAGCGTTCGATCGAGACTTGGGAAGAATTGAAAATCGTAATGAGGAAGTGATTTGTTCCATTACAGCTTAACAAGAGGAATGAGTATGCAACTCCAAGATATGTCGATTAACCTTCAAGGCGATCAACTTGGGATGATATGAAGGATCATGGACATAGAGGTTCGCATCGGAAGCAGTCACGAGAAACTCCTAGGGTGTATAGGGAACCATTATGTTCTAAGGAGAAAAAAGAAGTCATGGGTTCATTTTGTGAGATGTGGGAAAATTGGTTGATGCAGCAACAAAACGGCCGACAGGTGCAAAAGGAGCAGGATCAGCCGAAGGAGGACGAAGATGAAAAGGAATATGCAGTCCAAGGAGAATTGTTGGATTCTAATGTTCGAGAAGAAGTCCATGAACAAAAGGAAGAAAATACATGTGAAAGTAAACGACAAGAAGAAAGTGAACAAGAGATTGTGAGCGATCCACCTTCATAACTTGCGGGAAACGATCCGGGCGACGACCACCTCACGCAAGCGTGCCGTAGAGTTATGGATGTTTTAACGCATAACACAAAAAATCGACTTCGCGGCACGAAAACTGAGTAAGTGGAGCCCACCCTAGGCCTGCAGCTAGTAGTAGGTATACCTGCGGGCAACCTAGCTCCCTATATATGGGCGAATTTTCAGCCAATTTTGAGAAGAAGAGCATTGTTAGAGAGAGAAAGTGTGTAATGTTGGACAATTTTGCAACCGAAAAATACGCGCAAGTATACGCGGTCAACAAGTAATACAATGATAAGAGAGTTGTCGATCCCACAAGGAATTATCTCAAAATGTAGCCCAATAACAATTTCAAATCGTATCAATCTTATTAAGCTCATTTATTGAAATGGTAAATTAAGATTACCATTAACTAAATAACAAAAATTCAAAACATAAATAGATGGATAAAGAGTTAAGAACAAAATATTCACACTCAAGTATTTTGTCAAACACTTGGTGTGAATCACTTTGTTCAAATCTCTAAAAATCCCATTTTAGATCAATTAACCATATAGAATTGACAATACACAAATTATGTATAATATAATCACATATCATTATATTCATGATCTAAATCTACAATCCATTTTCCAATTTCATATAGATTACCAAGCTAATCACTAATTCCTTAGCAATTAAACATTAAGCACAAAATATAAAGAATCAATTGATATGACATCAATCAAAAGGAAAACAAGATAGAAGTTTCATTTATAACGAATAAACCAAACCATTCCAAATATTAGGTAATCATCCAAGGATAATACAAGTAACAAAGAAAATTAGAGAAGAAAAACTCTTGTGAAGTCATCTTCCATCTCCATGAAAGTAGTATGCACACAAGCCAATCATATTTGATATGATGTAGCATATACTTTGTAATCTTATTCATTTATTAATAAAAGAATTTATTTATTAAAGGCATTTTACTTTATCTACATTGTGTTGTTATATTAAATGTGATAAATTCATAGTTTTGAGCAATGCTTTTAGAATCATGATGGTGATCATGTTAATGAGATCTAAATTCTAGATAGCTCACAAACTAAAATCGTTCCTAATCGTTGGATTACTAAAAAGGGGATTAGTGAATCCGGATAGATTAGCACATACGTTGCTTGCTCTTAGGAAGAGGATGATTGATCTCATAATCATTTGTGTGAAGATACTAAAGCAAGTATGTAGGTGTTTATTAGAGAATAAGTTCACTGAACGTGACTCGCTAAGGATTACCTAATGGAGTTTTACTCGCCTGTCAATAGAATTCCTCTGATGATAGTAGTACAAGTGATCCTTGGACTTGAGATCATCATAGTATCTTGTGTATCATGAGTTATACTTTGATATGTCCCTTAAGATCTTTAGGGTATATCAAAGGGTATGATTGGGTATAATAAGTTATACATGGAGATAGGTGAATGATCAACAAAAAATCTACCACATCTAGTAAAAGATGTGAATGTCCTATGTGATTCGATAAATGACATCTCAATAGTCCTTGGCCAAAGCAGAATGAAATTAGAAATGAGTTTCTAATTTGCATTATTTAGAGTTGTGCATTTGGGAATCGAAATACATATAATTAAATAAAATAAGACTTGACAGTAATTCTATGTCTTATATTTAATTAGGACATTGTATGGTAGACGGATTGAATTGTATGGTAACTATTCACTGAAAAATTCTTTTGTGATTAATGTTGAAATCTATATTATCTGGAAAGTAGTTGATCGCTAAGGGGGCTTACCCTTATTGTAGAATAAGTGTTATTTATTTAAATGAATTAAATAGTTTAATTTATTTATTTAAATAATATTATAATTGTTCTAATTGATTTATTCACAACTGGTTTAATATGGATAACCTAAAAGGTCACACCGCAAAAGGAAAAATATTTATTTAAGAAGTAAATGACATAATTGTAATAATAAGTTAAGTGTATTTAATTTAATCTATAGAGATAGAATAAATTAAATAGCTTAATATTTATTATTTAATATTTTAAAAATATTAAATATAAATTAATAAGAGGAGTCTTATTATTATTATTACTATTATTTAATTCCTAATAGGGATTGAGAATTAATTAATACAAGTACTCTCTCGTTAATTCCTAATTAGATTAGGAGTTTAATTTAATTAAATGAGTTTAATTAGAATAGAAACCCTAATCCTAAATAGTTTAAGGAAGGTTTTTCTTGCATTTATAAATAAGAGAAGTCTTATCATAGATTAGGGTTACACACACTTCCATTAGAATTGTGGAGAGTACTTGCAATTTCTATAGAGATAGAAACTAGGGTTTTGCCAATACCCATCTTCTTAAACAAGTATTATTCCTTGGTGGATCACCTCTAGAGGCCAAACACTTGGGTGGCTAACGTTGATCAAATGAAGGAATTTAATCGGTGGAATTCAAGGAGAACGTGAAGGAATTGGAGGTGAACTTGTACCTAAGGAAGCTAGAATTCTATAAGGGTATAATTCTTATTCTCCATCTCTTTCATTTAATTAATAATTGTGCATAAGTAAAAATCATGGTGATAGTTTGTATAAAATTTTAAAATTTATTTTATCGCGCTTCTGCTCTATTTATGTAATTTGATTGCATATTCGCGTTATATACAAACCTAACAGTGGTATTAGAGCCAAATTTTATGCGAATTATTAATTGTTTTTATTCATATATATGTTGATATGTGTTTAGAACAATTTGATTGAGCATTATTGTTGATATAAAATCATGTTTTTTGGAGAAAAATAACAAAATCGCGATTTGGAAAAACTAGAAATCCGCCGTGGCGCGGGGCGCGCCGGTCTTCTATAGGTGTAGCGCGAGCCGTGCCGTAATAAGCTTTCGGGCAGCACGGGGCGCGCCGGGAAGAAAATTCTGATTTTTTAACTTTTGTGCAGTTTTCAAAATTAAGATAAAAAGTTTATTTTGTTTTGAAAAAGGATTAAAATAAAGATGTTAATTTTAATTGGGATTGAATTTCATGATAACTAATTATAGTTGGAATTGGATTCCATGATAACTAATTGGAGTTGAAATTGAATTTTATATTAACTTAAATTGCCCATTGAATGATATCAATATATATATTGAATGTTTTAATTTCATGAGATGAATATTATTTATTGATGCATATGGAGATATGTATGATAATAAATAGGTATTGATTATGGACTATTGACCAATGTGTGAGTGGATTTATTTTAGAGGATGCTTGAATGAATGGGTGGTTTTTATAAATGGGGTCTGCGAACACATATCTTCTTGAACAAGTATGATTCCTTGGTGGATCACCTCTAGAGGCCAAACAATTAGGTGGCTAACGTGGATCAAAGGAAAGAATTTAATCGGTGGAATTCAAGGAGAATGCGAAGGAATTGAAGTTGAACTTGTACCTGAGGAAACTAGAATTCTACAAGGGTATAATTCTTATTCTCCAACTCTTTCGTTTAATTAATAATTGTGCATAAAGAAAGATCATGGTGATGGTTTGTATGAAAAATTTTAAAATCTGATTTTATCGCGCTTTCGCTGTATTTATGTAATTTGATTGCATGTTCGCGTTATACAAACCTAACAGTGGTATCAAGAGTCAAACTTTATGCGAATTATTAATTGTTTTGATTCTGTATATACATTGATATGTTTTTAGAACAATTTAATTGGGCATAACTGTTTGTGGAAAAAAAATTTACATTTTTTTTAAAAAAAAAACGTTGGTCAAAGTCAACGGTCAAACGTTGACTGGTCAACTGATGACATGGCACTGACTGCTGATGTGGCACATGCTGCTGATGTGGCGCTGGCTGGTCAACTGTTGACTGCTGATGTGGCGCTGGCTGGTCAACTGTTGACTGCTGATGTGGCGCTGCCTGGTCAACCTTTAAAAATGAAATAATTAATTTGGGGCTAGAGGGTTTCGAACCCTTGACCTATTGGTCATAGGTTGGAAGCTTTACCACTACACTAGAATCACTTTCGATTATGAATCAGAATGTTTAATATTTAAACTATATAATTTTAGGTTTGAAGTTTGACTTAAAGGCTTGTTTGATTATTTCTTTTAAAGGTTTATGATCAAGGGTTGACCTCATTTTTTTTTTATTTTTTGTAAATTAAAATAAAGGAGTTTATTTTGTTTTGGAATTTGATTAAAAATAAAGGAGTTTATTTTTATTCAAAATTGGATAAATTAAAATAAAAGAGTTTATTTTGATTTGGAATAGGATTAAAATAAAGAAATTTATTTTAATTGGAATTGGATTTCATGATAACTAATTAGAGTTGGAATTGGATTCCATGATAACTAATTGGAGTTGAAATTGGATTTTATACTAACTAATATTGCCCATTAAATGATATCAATGCATATATGGAATGGTTTTATTATTAATGAGATGAATGTTATTTATTGATGCATATGAAGATATGTATGATAATAAATAGGGATTGATTATGGACTATTGACCAATGTGTGATTGGAATTATTTTAGAGGATGCTTGAATGAATGGGTTTTTATAAATGGGGTCTGCATATCTCGTCTTCTCTAATTTTTCTTGATGTAAATTCTATCTCCCTCCTATGTACTTCCCCTTGACTGCTGATCAAGGTTTCTATTTATTGTAAATAGTTTATGTAATATGATTAGTTAGAATTATTTTGAAGAATTGGAGACAAAGGAGCAAGGAGCGCTTGAAGACCCGTTTATAATGGAGCTCGGGATTTGAATGTAATAGTTATATTTAAATTTAATTCTTGCACCCTAGGTTTGACCTTTTGGTTCACTTGGTGGCTCTAGTGAACCAAACTAGGATAAAAGTCCATAATCAATCCGGGTAGAATATAGTATTCTATATGTGCATACTTACTATATATATATTATATTATCCAACATGCTTCACATGTTAAATAATATGACGCGTATTTTATATATATATATATATATATATATATATGTGTGTGTGCATGCGCGCTAAACAAGATGAGACAAATAATAACAAACTCCTCAAAGAAATCATATTAAGTCCTAAGCGTTCAAAGATATTCGGAATATCGAACGTCGCCTTCTAGTATGGTAAAGCAATAGAGTATTAAATATTTAATATGAGTTTGTTGTGCACACACAAGGCGAGTATTAAATATTTAAGATGTTGTTTTATCACATTTGATGTTTATTAAGGAATTGAACATTACTACTTTGTTGTGCACACACAAGGGCGGTCTTTTTCTCTTCATATATATGGAAGTGTTAGGTTGGACTTAACTTAGATTATTTTAGTTCGGATGTGCACACACTTGACCATTATAATCTAAAAGGCAAAATACAAGGAGTTACATAGTGATGTAATTGACAATAGTTGTCAACCTATTTATTTATATATAGTTTATTGTGCACACACAAGGCTATATACATTTGAAATGAGATCCTTATTCTCACTAGTAAATCTTTAATTAGATTTGCCGAACTATATATTGAGAGTAATATAGTTTGATGAAAATAGTGGGAGATGCCAATTTAAATAAAGACCTAATTTATTTTGGTAATTAATTAAGAAATGAATGTATGCTAAAATGTTGTTAAATTATAAATTCATTTACAGAATTTTAAAATGTCTAATTTACTATCACTGCGGAGCATATTAAATGCTAATTAACTGGACCAAATTAAAAGGACTGGCTAAAGAATCTGAGAATAGTTCTCAAGGCTGAAAAGCTATCTTATGTCCTCAATATGCCTATCCCTGCAATGGTTGCAGACAATGCCTCTGAGGAAGAGATTGCTACTTTTAGAAAGTGGCAAGATGATGCATAGTTGACTCAATGCATCATGCTCGCATCCATGAGTAACGAACTTCAATATCAGCATGAAACTATGGATGCTCCTACTATACTCCTGCACCTTCAAGGAGTTGAATGGTGAGGAAAGAAGGACTATTAGATATCAGATATCTAAGGAGCTCTTCCAATATAGAATGACCGATGGCGCTACAGACAAATGTCATAAAATGATCAATCTGATTGAACAATTGGGACAACTGGGACAACTGGGTTTTATAATGGATGGAGAGTTGATCCAAGATTTGATCTTGCAATCACTTTCGGACTCTTTCTCACAATTTGTTGTGAATTTTCACATGAACAATCTATATGTCAGCCTGTCTGCGTTGCTTAAACATGTTGAAAACTGTAAAGAGTCACTTTCCATCCAAGAAATACCAAGTCTTACTAGTAGATGATTCTTTCAGGAAGCGGGAGAGGGCCAAAGGATCTTCTTAAAAGAAGAACAATTTAGAGAAGTTATAAGGAAAGGCAATAACTAAGGACACTAAGAACAAAACTGATGCAGATAGCAAAGGAGTTTGTTTCCACTACAATAAGCCTGGACACTGGAAAGGAAACTGTAAGGAGAATCTTGCAGAGGTTAACCAGAAGAAGCTTAGTGAAGCTTCGGTTACAGATATAGATTTGTTCATCATTAAAATAATTTTTTCTCTAAGTCAAGGTTCTACTTGGGTATTGTATACCGGCTATAGTTCTTACGTATGCAATCCAATGCAGAGACTAAGCAGAAGTAGAAAGCTAAACAAAGAGTAAGTAATCTTACGTGTGAAGAATGGAGCAATGATTGCTACATTAGCCGTAGGAACTTATAGTTAAGCGTTGCCTATGGGCAAGTCTATTAAATTAATAAGTAGTTATTATGTTCCAGTTCTCTTTAGAAACATTATTACTTTCGTTATTGGACAAGGACGGTTCTGGTATTATATTTAAGAACAATTGTTGTTCTATTTATAATGATAATATTTTGTTTGAAACTGGAAGATCACTTGATGGACTTTGTAAACTTGACTTACATGAAAAATAATTTTGCAAATTGAACAAACTAGTAAAAAAAAAGGAGATGATCATTCAAAGAGTTGAATATGTGTATTTGAAGAAATACAAGTCTGAATCATTTGAAAGGTTCAAAGAATTCAGAAGTGAAACAAATTGACAAAGTATTAAGATTCTTTGATCAGATCGAGGAAGGAATACTTATACAATGAGTTTTTAGATCATCTCAAAATAGTATTTTCTCATAATGGACACCTCCTGATACGCAATAATTGATTAGTATATCTAAAAGGAGAAATTGTACCTTATTGGACATGGTGCGGTCCATAATGATTTTTACCGATGTTCTAGTATCCATTTGGGGTTATACCCTAGAAATGGTTGCATATCTACAAAATAAGGTAACCTCAAAATCCGGCCCCAAGACTCCATAAAAGTTATAGATGGGGAGGATTCCTAATCTTAAGTAAGTTAAGATAAGGGGTTGTCCAACTTATGTGAAAAGGTTTCAAAAGGATAAGCTTGGGACAAAATCTGACAAATGCAGATTTGTGGGATATCCTAAAAATGGTTTAGGATATTATTACTATAATCCTACACGCTGCCTTCTTAGATAAAAGTGTTTATCATTGAAGGAGCTAGTGGGAGGTTAATAGATCTTGAAGAAGTTCAAAAATCACAAAGCATTTTAAGTCAAACAGAGGAACCTATAGATAGACCTATTGTACCACAACCGAATCATAAATCTGGAAAAGTACTGAAGATACCTAGAAGGTATGGATTCATCATAGAGGATGATGATGAGGTACGCATCATAGATGATGATGATCCAATTATATACGATGAGACTATGAGTAGTAGACACTCAGAGAAATGGCAGATGGCCATAAAATCTGAAATAGACCCCATGTATGAGAACTAAGTATAGACTCTGGTTACTCCACCAAAAGGCATAGTGTCTAGAGGGTGTATATGGGTCTTTAAGAGAAAGACTGGGGCAAATGGCAAGGTGGATACCTATAAGACCAGACCTGTTTAAAAGGTTTAAAATCAAGTCAAGGAGTTGACTGTGATAAAACCTTATTAACGGGTAATGTTCAAGTCCATTTGGATTTTACTTGCGATTGCAGCTTATTATTACTAAATCTGGCAAATGGGCGTGGAGACGCCATTCCTCAATGAAGACTTAAGAAGAATGTATGTATGATACAACCAGAAGAATTTGTTTCAATGGTTGAAGCAAATCATGTATATAAGTTACAACAATCCATTTATGGATTAAATCAAGCTTCTCAAAGATGGAACATCCGGTTTGCAGAGACAATCAAAGGAGTTTGATTTTATCAAAATGCGGATGAACCAAATGTGTACAGAAGGTCAGTGGGAGCACTGTGACATTCCTAGTATTATATGTTGATATACTACTGATAAGGAATGACACACTAATGCTACAATCAGTAAAGATAAAATTGTCTAAACATTCCTCCATGAATAACTTGGGAGGAGCATCCTATAAATTGGGGATATAAATCTATATAGATAGATTTAAAAGGATGTTCGGCTTAACCTAATGAACGTATATTCATTCGATGATAAAGGCGTTTAACATGGCAAACTCCAAGAGAGGTCTCATGATGATGAGCCATGGAGTGAATCTCTCTAAAATTGTCTCCAATTTAAAGAGAGATCACATGATTTATTATCATGTATGCAATGAATATACAAGGCCTGATGTTTATCAGTCATATTCTGGAGAAGATCACTGTAAGACGGTGAAAAACATCTTTAAGTACTTAACCGGTATTGAGGATGTGATCATGATTCATGGTGGGTCTGAATTAAAACTAGAGGGTTAAACAGACTCAAGTTTTTCAGACTGACCAAGACGATAACAAATTCACTTTAGGGTAAAATGTTACCTTGAATTATGGTGTAGTGAATTGAAAAAGTTCCAAACAGCAAAGAGTTGCTGGTTTAGTGATAAAGACAAAGTATATAGTTGTAAATGAAGCTGCCAATTGATTGTTTGGATGAAAAGTTCATTACAGAACTAGAAATAGTTCTTAAGTCTCATCTTGGATTCAAACATATGTTGCAGCACTTTCATTTGATTAGTAGAATCATTGAAAAAGGAGAAGTCACTATAGAGATAGTGGACTCTCAAGAACAACATTACATATCCATTTACTAAAGCTTTATCCAACAGCAGGATGATCGTCACTTAAAGAAGAAAGGTATTAGATACCATGGCGATTGACTTTAGTGCAAGTGGGAGATTGAAAGTAGTATGCACACAAGCTAATCATATTTGATATGATGTAGCATATACTTTGTAATCTTATTCGGTTATTAAAGGCATTTTTCATTATCTACATAATGTTGTTATATTAATATGTGATAAACCCATAGTTTTAAGCAATACTTTTAGAATCATAATGGTGATCATGCTAATGAGATCTAAATTCAAGATTGCTTACAAACTAAAATCGTTCCTAATTGTTCGATTACTAAAAAGGGGATTAGTAAATCCAGATAGATTAGTACATACGTTACTTGCTCTTAGGAAGAGGATGATTGATCTCATAATCATTTGTGTGGAGACACTAAAGCAAGTATGTAGGTGCTTATTGGAGAATAAGTTCACTGAACGTGGCTCGCTAAGGAATACCTAATGGAGTTTTACTCAGCTGTCAATAGGAATTCCTCTAGTGGTAGTAGTACAAGTGATCCTTGGACTTGAGACCATCATAGTATCTTGTGTATGATGAGTTATACTTTGACATGTCCCTTAAGACCTTTAGGGTATATCAAAGGTTATGATTGGGTATAATAAGTTGTACATGGAGATATGTGAATGATCAACAAAGAATCTACCTCATCTAGTAAAAGATGTGAATTTCCTATGTGATTCGATAAATGACAACTCAGTAGTCCCTGGCCAAGGCAGAATGAAATTAGAAAGGAGTTTCTAATTTGCATTATTTAGAGTTGTGCATTTAAAAATCGAAATACATATAATTAAATAAAATAAGATTTGACAGTAAATCCATGTCTTATATTTGATTGGGACTGTCGACGCCGGGTTTTCGCTTTCTCTCTTTTGGTCTTTTCCAATTTTAGCCTTTTGGTTCAGATGACGCTTGGAAAAGGTCGGCATTGATGTCGACGGGGTTTTGAAAGATCGTTTTTATGATGAGCCAATTAACCAGAGTCGCCAGTTGGTATATTTGAAATGGATGTACCAACTCATCCGAATTTTCGTGTTTTATAAATCGCTGGCTCATATGTGACTCCGAATTAATTGGTCTGCGAATCGAGATTCATAGAGTTCGGGGGCTTGTTTAAGTGAGGGGAAGGTGTTAGGCACCCCTCGACTTCCGTGAAACACGGTTACCGCAATCTTGATGCTTCTCCTATCCTTTAATTCATGAAATGTGTGTGTGTGTGCGTGCGTGTGTGTGTAGGTGTGCTTATGTGAATGTTGTGGTGAGTTTGTATGAAAGAGTCATTTGGATTTTAGGGAACATCGTGTTTTACTTTGAGAATGCTTCGGAATGTCTTTTCGGCATACACGAGAAAGCTTTATGAGAAAAGGTTTGATTTTAATTATCAAAACTATGAGATTTTCGTTAAGTGTCGTTTTAAACAGAACAAGAGTTTTAAACCTTCGTCAAAATAGGAATCGAGATCTATACGTTGCTTTCATAAAATGATGGGCAATTTCTAGGATCTCTTTCACCCTATGCACAAAGATTTAATAAAACGTCAATTATTTATAAAATCATTTCGTGTGTTGTTTTGGAAAACGATTTTTCTTTAGCTTTCTCGTTAGATATGAATCGACATTTCATTAACGTTTCTCAAATTTTAACCTCGTGATTCTAATATCCTACTTTGATTGATTTTATGAAAATCTTATCATTTAGCTTTGAAATCAATTTCGTGTCATAATTCAAATCGAGCATAAACACGCGTCGGGCTATTCATGGGCATGTAAGCCATCAAAATATCCCCGAACGCCAACAATCACAAATTTCACTATTTCGGGGCCTTAAGCACGATTCTCGCCTTAGCGTCGTTTTAAGGCCCAACGATTACATATTTACAATGAGAACTACGTCATCTCTACTTCTTACATCAAGATATGTCCATCATCGGATCGGGACCCCGGGGTCGCTTTCCTAGGCTCACAACCAAGTATCCACAAACAATCGGATATTACAAGAAAATAAACCAACCCGGATAATCTAACAATACCAAGGCATCCTAAAACAACGATTTAAAGGAATTGATACCAAACATAACACCTTAAAACAAACAAAGAAATTAATGAACGAATATCATCGGGTTATTAGGAAGAGTTTCATTCCGATGGAAACTTCACTCACAATCCCTAATTCATTGTTCAATCAATAAATTACATGAAAAATTACATCTAATTTGATCAAATGATATGATAGAAATTGATATCACAAAAGAGATTTCACCTTGCAATTGATATCCAAATGGATGTAAACTTGATGTATTTGAATTGAATAAGGAGTGTATTAATACAATCAAAATCAAAAGAATTGAACTCTCTCCTTTTTTCTCTCTTTTCTTCCTATTTGATTGCAAAATTTCCCTCTTTTTCCTCTCAATTTCCGATCTTTTGCTGCTGTTTTCCGCTGGAATTCTTCCTCTTTCCCAAAATTCGCTGAACCTCCTGTATGCTGCCGAAGCTGGCTTAAATAGGCTGGCCAGAGCCAGCCGCAGATCTATCTGCGGCTGGCCGCAGATAGATCTGCGGCTGGCCAGCTGGCACGCCTCCCATCGCACTCAGCTGCTGAGTGCTGATTTCCCGGTTTTCGTGCTGGCGCACCCACTTGGCCGCAGATCTATCCGCGGCTGGCGGGCTTGACTTTCTCGATTTTCGTGCCACGCCTCGATTTTCGTACCGCAACGTCGGTTTTCGCTGACAGGCTCGTATTCTGCAGTCCGGGAACTTCCGGGAGACGTGCCACCTCATTCGGAAATGCCTGCCTCGGACGGTCATGCTATCACGTCGACTTGGGCTGCCCAAATCATTGCGGCGGGACCGGGCGCTCGCCCTTGTGCCCGCTCCTTTGCTCCCGCAAGCTGGTTCAATTGACGATTTCGCCCTCCTGTCACGGTTAGTAGAAGGAAACGCAAAATTTGGGTGTCTACAGGGACACTGTATGGTAGAAGGATTGAATTGTACAGTAACTATTCACTGAAAGGATCTTTTGTGATTAATGTTGATCGCTAAGGGGGCTTACCCTTATTGTAGAATAAATATTATTTAATTAAATGAATTAAATAGTTTAATTTATTTATTTAAATAAGATTAGAATTGTTCTAATTGATTTATTCACAACCGGTTTAATATGGAGAACCTAAAGGGTCACACCGCAAAAGGAAAAATATTTATTTAAGAAGTAAATAACATAATTCTAATAATAAGTTAAGTGTATTTAATTTAGTCTATGAAGATAGAATAAATTAAATAGCTTAATATTTATTATTTAATATTTTAGAAATATTAAATATAAATTAATAAGAGGAGTCTTATTATTATTATTAATATTACTATTATTTAATTCCTAATAGGGATTGGGAATTAATTAATAGAAGTACTCTCTCATGAATTTCTAATTAGATTAGGAGTTTAATTTAATTAAAGGAGTTTAATTAGAATAGAAACCCTAATCCTAAATAGTTTAGGGGAGGGTTTTACTACATCTATAAATAAGAGAAGTTTTATCATAGATTAAGGTTACACACTATTGCATAAGAATTGTGGAGAGTACTTACAATTTCTATAGAGATAGAAACTAGGGTTTTGCCAACACCTATCTTCTTGAACAAGTATTATTCTTTGGTGGATCACCTCTAGAGGTCAAACACTTAAGTGGCTAACGTTGATCAAAGGAAGGAATTTAATCGGTGGAATTCAAGGAGAACGCGAAGGAATTTGTGTTAAACTTGTACCTGAGGAAGCTAGAATTCTACAAGGGTATAATTCTTATTCTCCATCTCTTTCGTTTAATTAATAATTGTGCATAATGGTGATGAAAATCTGATTTTAAAATCTGATTTTATCACGCTTCCGCTTTATTTATGTAATTTGATTGCATGTTCGCGTTATACAAACCTAACAGACTTAACTTAGATTGTTTTAGTTCGGATGTGCACACACTTGACCATTATAATCTAAGAGGCAAAATACAAGGAGTTACATGGTGATATAATTAGCAATAGTTGTCTACCTATTTATTTATATATAGTTTATTGTGCACACACAAGGCTAAATACATTTGAAATGGGATCCTTATTCTCACTAGCAAATCTTTAATTAGATTGAATGTAATATAGTTTGATGAAAATAGTGGGAGATACCAATTTAAATAAAGACCTGATTTATTTTGGTAATTAATAAAATAAATATATGTTAAAATGTTGTTTATTTCATATGCAGAATTTAAAAATGTCAAACTCACTATCACTGCGTAGCATACTTGATGCTAACAAACTGACCGGACCAAATTACACGGACTGGTTAAGAAATCTGAGAATTGTTCTCATTGCTGAAAAGATTTCTTATGTCCTAAATTCGCCAGTCCCTGTAAATATTGCAGAAACAGCCTCTGAGGAAGAGATTGCTACTTTCAGAAAGTGGCAAGATGATGCAATCTTGGCTCGATACATCATGCTTGCATCTATGAGTAACGAGCTTCAGCGTCAGCATGAAACTATGGATGCTCCTACTATATTGTTGCAGCTCAAGGAGTTGTATGGTGAGCAAAGTAGGACTGCTAGATATCAGATATCTAAGGAGCTCTTCCGATCTCGTATGATCGAAGGCACTACCGTTGAGTCTCATGTCTTTAAGATGAACGATCTGATTAAACAACTTGGACAGCTAGGGTTCGTGATGGATGGGGAGTTAAGTCAAGATTTGATCTTGTAGTCACTCCCGGACACTTTCTCACAATTTGTTGTGAATTTTCACATGAATAAGTTGGACGTCAGCCTGCCTGAGTTACTTAACATACTTAAAACTGCTGAAGGTCACTTCCCATCCAACAAGAACCAAGTCTTACTAGTGGATGATTCTTCTAAGAAAAGGAAGAGGCCCAAGGTATCTTCTGAAAAGAAGAAAAAGAAAAAGGCTAATGGCAAGGCGAAAGGAAAAGATAATAAGAAAGCTGATCCAGATAGCAAATGAATTTGCTACCATTACAATAAGCCGGGTCACTGGAAGAGGAACTGTAAGGATTATCTTGCGGATCAAAAGAAGAAGAAGCTTGGAGAAGCTTCAACTTCCCAACTAGGTTTGTTCATGATTGAAATTAATTTTTCTGAAAGTCAAAATTCTACTTGGGTATTGGATCCCGGTTGAGGTTCTCACATATGTAACAATATGCAGGAACTAAGTAGAAGTAGAAAGCTGAACAAGGAAGAAGTCATCCTACGAGTGGAGAATGGAGCAAAAGTTGCTGCATTAACTGTAGGAACTTATTGTTTAGCACTGCCTACAGGCAAGTCCATTAGTTTAAATAATTGTTATTATGTTCCAACACTCATTAGAAACATTATTTCAATTTTTGTATTGGATATGAATGGTTTTGATATTATAATAAAGAACAACAGTTGTTCTATTTATAATAAAAAAAATTTATATGGTGTTGGCAATTTATTGAATGGACTTTACATACTTGACTTGCATGAAAATATACTTCAAATTGAATAAACTAAGAAAAGAAAAAGAGATGATGTTAATTATACCTTTATGTGGCACTATAGACTCGGTCATATCAATGAAACAAGATTAACCAAGTTGCATAAAGATGGACTTTTAGAGCTATCTGATTACGAATCATATCCAACTTGTGAATTTTGTCTCATGGGTAAGATGACTAAATCTCCTTTTAGTATAAAAGGAGAAAGGGTTACAGAGTTGTCAACGTTGGTACATGCGGACGTATGTGGACCTATGACAATGAATGCACGAGGAGGGTATTCTTATTTTATTACTTTCACTGATGATCGTTCTAGATTTGGATATGTGTATTTAATGAAATACAAGTCTGAATCATTTGAAAAGTTCAAAGAATTCAAAAGTGAAGTAGAGAAGCAAACTGATAAGAGTATTAAGATTCTTCAATCGGGTCGAGGAGGGGAATACTTAACCAATAAGCTTCTCAATTGTTTCAAAGAAAATAGTATAATCTCATAATGGACTCCACCAGGTATGCCACAGTTAAATGGTGTATCTGAAAGGAGAAATCGAACATTGTTGGACATGGTTCGTTCTATGATGAATTATACCGACCTTCCAGTATCCTTCTGGGGTTATGCCCTAGAAACGGCTGCATACCTACTTAATAAGGTACCTACCAAATTTGTCCCAAAGACTCTATATGAATTATGGATAGGGAGGAAACCTAGTCTTAAGCATGTCAAGACTTGGGGTTGTTCAGCTTATATCAAAAGGTTTGAGCATGATAAGCTAAAGACAAGATCCGGTAAGTATAGATTTGTAGGATATCCTAAAGAAAGTTTAGGATAATATTTCTATAATCCTACTGATCAAAAGGTGTTTGTTGCGAAACAGCTGCCTTCTTGGAAAAGGAGTTTATCCTCGAAGGGGTCAGTAGGAGTAAGATATATCTTGAAGAAGTTCAAGAACCATAAAATACTACGGATCAAAGTTAGGTACCTGATCAAGTGGAAGAACCTACTGCACCACAACCTATTCGTAAATCTGGAAGAGTACCGAAGATACCTGATAGGTATGGATTCATCATAGAAGATGATGATCCATTGACTTACGAAGATGCTATAAGTAGTAAAGACTCAGAGAAATTGTTAGAAGCCATGAAATCCGAGATGGACTCCATGTATAAAAACCAAGTATGGACTTTGGTTTCACCACCTGAGGGCATTAAGCCTATTGGGTGTAAATGGGTCTTTAAAAGAAAGACTGAAGTGGAAGGCAAGGTAGAGACCTATAAGGTCCGACTGGTTGCAAAAGGTTTCAAACAAGGACAAGGAGTTGACTATGATTAAACCTTCTCACCAGTAGCTATGCTCAAGTCCATTCGAATTTTGCTTGTAATTGCAACTTATTATGACTACGAGATCTAGCAAATGGACGTGAAAACGGCTTTCCTCAATAGAGAGCTTGAGGAGAATGTATATATGATACAGCCAGAGAGTTTTATTTCAACGGTTGGAACAAACCAAGTCTGTAAGCTACAACGATCCATTTATGGATTGAAGCAAGCTTCTTGAAGGTGGAACATCCGTTTTGATGAGATAATCAAAAAGTTTGATTTTATCAAAAATGAGGATGAACCTTGTGTGTACAAGAAGGTTAGTGGGAGCGTTGTTTCATTCCTTGTATTATATGTTAATGATATATTACTGATAGAGAATGATGTTTCTATGCTACAGTCAATCAAAATTTGGTTATCTAAACACTTATCCATAAAAGACTTGGGTAAGGTATCCTATATTTTGGGGATAAAGATCTATAAAGATAGATCTAAAAGGATGCTTGGCTTGACCCAAAGAAAGTACATTGACTTAATGCTAAAGAAGTTCAGCATAAAGATTCTGTAAGACCCCGAATTTATGAAATAAAAGTTTATTATTTTCTTTATGATTATTTTTCTAAATAGTAAGGTGCTTAATTGTTATAAATGATAGTTAAAGGTGTTATATGCAAATTATCTGATAAATAGTATGTCGGGGAATATTCCTTTTGTCGGGGAATATTCTTTCTGTCGGGAAATATTATATTCGGTACCGTACGACGGCGCCGAAATGGCAATATTGTGAACGATAGTGGGCCCCACAACGGGTTAACTGTCGGATATAGAAAGTGATAGAAATTGGCGGCAAAACTTTAACTGATAACTGTTAAAATACCCGGTGATAAAAAGAACAGTAAAACGCGTTATTCCACAGTAGAACACGTTATTCCACAGTAGCACACGGTATTCCACAGTAGCTCACGATGTTGCACAGTATTTTATATTATTGATTCAATAATTGATAAAGTAACAATTGCACAGTATCTTGATTCAATACTTGTTAAATAGCATCTGCATAATATATTTTACTATTTGCCACGACACTATAACTTATATCATTTGATAGGATATTTTAGCATTATCGACAATGTCTAGAAATTCTGTCAAGGAAAGGGTTATTTAATTGCGCGCCATTTTTATGGAAGGCCCCCTCTTTCCTGGGAATACTCTGGTTGTCAGTATTGCGAGTATATGCTATATGTGATATTAATACATTTAACACAATAATACAGAAAAAGGGATTTATTGTGATAATGAAGTTATTTTTATAATGGTTTTATCTTTTTGATAATGGAAGAAAAAATGGATGGATGATATAAATGAAAGAAAAAATGAATGGATGATATAAATGGAAGAAAAAATGGATGGATGATATAAATGGAAGAAAAAATGGATGGATGATATAAATGGAAGAAAAAATGGATGGATGATATTAAAAGATTATGCCAAGGGTATAAGAGTAATAAACCAAGAAAATTTAGGGAAAAGACTATAATGCCCTCACCTTGATTTTCCTATAAATAGGGAGGGTTTGCTTAAGAAATTTTCACACCTTCATTGCTTATACTTCCTCTCTCTCTCTAAATTTCTTAAGTTCTCTTAGTGTGCTAGGCTATTGTGAGTATTTGTGAGAATACTAGTATTATCCGAAGTTAGTAAACTTCATAGAAAGTAACATCCAGTCACTTGTTAACTAAGGTAGGGAATATCATTTCTTTCATACTCATATATAATATCATTTGCTTTTATGTTCGTAAGTGATATTATACTCATAAAGGTTGTTATTCATTCTATATTAATTTGTGAGGATAACCTGTCCGTGCGGTATGACGCATGCCTGGTGAATATCCTTTTATATTCATTCCTTATTATTCTGTGGGAATAACCTGTATGTACGAGTGTCGTACCTGGTGAATACCCTTTGTATTCATTCCTTATTATTCTGTGGGAATAACCTGTATGTACGAGTGTCGTACCTGGTGAATAACCCTTTGTATTCATTATTTATTAATCTCTTGTGGAAATAACCTGTTTACGCGAATTATCGCATGACGGGTGAAAATCCATTTGCAGTTTCATATATTCTGTTATACTCGTATAAAGTATCATTTATTTCGTACTCTTTAAGGAATATCTTTTTCTTTCACATTTCTCCATTTATGATAAGAAATCTTTGTTGTTTCTAAAACCTTATTTTTAAATGGAGAAAATCCCTGAAAACTAGCAGAATATCCTTAATAGTTGTGCTTCATCTAATATCTTTTCACTTGAATCTTTCTATTTCATTTTATACGTTATAGTTGAAGTATGAAATAATTTCTTGAATATCATTTTTAAATTTGACTCCACAATTTGGTCATCATGTTGGCAATTTGGTCAATCTTTGATACTGATTAAATTATAAGCTTTTCTTAACCTTAATCTCACTGTATCATTGTCATCATCCTCATCCTCATACTTAAATTGTGGTGATAGTTCTCTTTGGCCCGTAGTGCAAAGATGAACTGGTGTGACATGATTTTGACCAAACTGTGTATTGGTATAATCATGACCTTTGGCGTTACAGATAAAGGCTTCTTGAGAAAATATCTTTGGCTTGTAGTGCAAAGATGAACTGGCGTTTGGCGTGATTATGACCGGTGGTGTTATAAATAAATATCTTTGGCACGTAGGGCAAAGAAAGGCACGTAATACAGAAAAAAGGATTTATTGTGATAATGAAGTTATTTTTATAATGGTTTTATCTTTTTGATAATGGAAGAAAAAAATGGATGGATGATATAAATGAAAGAAAAAATGAATGGATGATATAAATGGAAGAAAAAATGGATGGATGATATAAATAGAAAAAAAATGGTTGGATGATATAAATGGAAGAAAAAATGGATGGATGATATAAATGGAAGAAAAAATGGATGGATGATATTAAAAGATTATGCCAAGGGTATAAGAGTAATAAACCAAGAAAATTTAGGGAAAAGACTATAATGCCCTCACCTTGATTTTCCTATAAATAGGGAGGGTTTGCTTAAGAAATTTTCACATCTTCATTGCTTATACTTCCTCTCTCTCTCTAAATTTCTTAAGTTTTCTTAGTGTGCTAGGCTATTGTGAGTATTTGTGAGAATACTAGTATTATCCGAAGTTAGTAAACTTTATAGAAAGTAACGTCTAGTTAACGAAGGTAGGGAATATCATTTCTTTCATACTCATATATAATATCATTTGCTTTCATGTTCGTAAGTGATATTATACTCATAAAGGTTGTTATTCATTCTATATTAATTTGTGAGGATAACCTGTCCGTGCGGTATGACGCATGCCTGGTGAATATCCTTTTATATTCATTCCTTATTATTCTGTGGGAATAACCTGTATGTACGAGTGTCGTACCTGGTGAATACCCTTTGTATTCATTCCTTATTATTCTGTGGGAATAACCTGTATGTACGAGTGTCGTACCTGGTGAATAACCCTTTGTATTCATTATTTATTAATCTCTTGTGGAAATAACCTGTTTACGCGAATTATCGCATGACGGGTGAAAATCCATTTGCAGTTTCATATATTCTGTTATACTCGTATAACGTATCATTTCTTTCGTACTCTTTAAGGAATATCTTTTTCTTTCACATTTCTCGATTTATGATAAGAAATTTTTGTTGTTTCTAAAACCTTATTTTTAAATGGAGAAAATCCCTGAAAACTAGTAGAATATCCTTAATAGTTGTGCTTCATCTAATATCTTTTCACTTGAATCTTTCTATTTCATTTTATACGTTATAGTTGAAGCATGAAATAATTTCTTGAATATCATTTTTAAATTTGACTCCACAATTTGGTCATCATGTTGGCAATTTGGTCAATCTTTGATACTGATTAAATTATAAGCTTTTCTTAACCTTAATCTCACTGTATCATTGTCATCATCCTCATCCTCATACTTAAATTGTGGTGATAGTTCTCTTTGGCCCGTAGTGCAAAGATGAACTGGTGTGACATGATTTTGACCAAATTGTGTATTGGTATAATCATGACCTTTGGCGTTACAGATAAAGGCTTCTAGTGAAAATATCTTTGGCTTGTAGTGCAAAAATGAACTGGCATTTGGCGTGATTATGACCGGTGGTGTTACAAATAAATATCTTTGGCACGTAGTGCAAAGAAAGGCTGTTGAAACTGTTGATTGGTGTTACAAATAAATATCTTTGACACGTAGTGCAAAGAGAGGCTGTTGAAATTGTTGATTGGTGTTACAAATAAATATCTTTGGCACGTAGTGCAAAGAGAGGCTGTTGAAATTGTTGATTGGTGTTACAAATAAATATCTTTGGCATGTAGTGCAAAGAGAGGCTGTTGAACATGAATTATTGATTGGTGTTACAGGGATATAATATTGGTGGTGATCCTTTAACTTATAGAAGATGATAGATATTATAATCTACTTGACTCTTCTAATGGATTGTTTGTTCCGCTGCAATTGTTGTTGTTGAACAATTATAATATCTTTAAATCTCTGATTTATTATTGTTGAAGACTAAAGATAATTTTTTATTCTTCATTATCTTAGTCATGATATTTCTTACTGGACTATTTGAGCTCACCCTTTTCAGTTTTGTCCCATTGTTATTCTCAGGAAAGGAAAATGTAGTTGGGACTAGCCGGGGAGTGGAGTGATGGTCCGAGTTAGTGGTTGTCCTCATCAAGTTATGACATAGTTTAATAATGATTGTACTGAAGACTTAAAACATGTGTTGCCGTCTTTTTACGGCATTGTAATAATTTGGGTTTGGATATTGTGGTACCATACACTACGATATTGTATGGAAAGTCACAGTATGTGTGTGGTCGTATTTTGCACGACAAATATTAGTTGTAAATCCGAAAATTCGTATTTGTATTTGTATTTTTGTAGAATGTTATTGGCGACTCAAAATGGGTTGTGGGGACCTATTTTGGGGGCGTCACAGTGGGTATCAGAGCTTAGGGATATGATCTCTGGTAGAGATCTGGGATTAGAACTAGGAGGGGAGAGACGAGTAAAATCTTTTGCTAGTGTGTCCTACCTAAGCTATTTTTGGTTATTTAAGTAATTGGTTTGGTTATAGGGACAAGATGTTGCATGTCTATTTCTTTAACTAATCTTTGTTTTGTGATCACATTTCAGAATGGCATCTAAAAACCAAGAGATTCACTATGAGACCATTGTGGCTGAAAACCAGGAAGCCACAAATAATACGGGTGCAAACTCAGAACACCATGATGCTAATCATGATGCTAACAACCGGATGAATGATGAATTTTTTAGGAACTTCATGCAATACCTGCAGAACCAGGCAAGAAGAGCTCCTGTCTATAATACTGACAGAAATGCTGATAATGTACGGATGATCACTGCCAAGCAGTTCAAAGAATTGGGACCACCTGAATTTTTCGGCAAGCCAGATCCACTCAAGGCAGAGGCATGGCTTAAACAATTAACAAAGATATTCGATGTACTGCGTTGCACGGACGACCAAAAGGTCCCTTTTGCCACCTTTATGTTACGAGGAGAAGCGGATCATTGGTGGGAATCTGTGAAACGTACACATCATTCGACACTGGAGATGTCTTGGGTCGAGTTCCAGGAATTATTTAATGAGAAGTATTTCCCGGAAAGTATTCGTCATATGAAGGAGGTAGAATTCATCAAACTGGAACAGAACAACATGACGGTGTCACAGTACGAAGCCAAGTTCGCCGAGCTGTCGCGTTTTGCATCCCATTTGGTGGATACTGAAAAACGAATGACACGAATGTTCCTACGAGGTTTGAAACCAGAGATTCGCCAATATCTCGTTTCTCATAAAATTTGTATATACGCAGATGTTGTGGATAGGGCTCAAGTAGTGGAGCAGGAAAGAGGACTACTACAACCAGGAAGCAACACCCAACCACGAGAGCAAAATCACGGTAATAATCGTAATGGTGGCAGCAATTATCGGAATAATGATAATCAGCGAGGAGGGAATCACAACACCGGAAATGGTAACCACTTCGGTGGTAATCCTGGCCCGGATAACAGAAGGAGTGAGTCAAGTGGCAACAATTCCAAGAAGAGGAGATTCAACAACAACCATGGAAAGGCACCAACGTCAGTACTAGCACCAGTACCAGTTTCGAAAGAAGGAGAACGATCACCTGTTAGATGTTTCAGGTGTGGGAAGGAAGGACACATCAGTCCAAATTGTACACAATCGCCATCCCAAGTATGTTACAATTGTGGAAAGGAAGGTCATATAGCTCGCTTTTGTCATGCAGCGAAGTCAAGTCCAGCTGCGATGATGACACCGAAGGCGGTCACGGACAAGTCAAAGTCTGTGGTCCAGGGGAGAGCTTTTGTTGTGACGTCACAAAAAGCGCAGAATTCGAACGAGGTTATAACGGGTAAACTACTTATTAACTCTTATGAAGTCTATGCCTTATTAAATACTGGTTCTACCCACTCTTTTATTTCACCAACATGTGCTCAACGCCTGAATTTGACTCCTGAAAAATTAGATTTTGACTTATCTGTTGAAACACCATTAGCGCAAACACTCGTTACATCTACGGTCTATAAATCTTGCTTTGTTCAAATCGGCACACATTACCTGTTGATCTTATCTCCTTGAACATGCATGAATTTGATGTGATTTTAGGAATTGATTGATTAACAGTTCATCATGTTAAAATTGATTGATTTCGTAAGGTTATTAGTTTTCATATTCCTAATCAACCTATTATGCGAATTCAAGCAACCAAACCATTGAAATCAATAACCATCATTTCTAGTCACAAAGCCATTCGTTTATTGAAAAACGGATGTCAAAACTTCTTAGCCCATGTAACGGATTTAAATAAAAGTACGTCAGATTTGAAAAATATTTCTGTTGTTAATGAGTTCCCTGACGTATTTCCCGAAGAACTTTCTGGCCTACCCCTAGACCGTGAAATTGAATTTTGTATCGACCTTGAACCCGGTACGAAACCTATTTCCAAAACCCCATATCGAATGGCCCCTATTAACTTCAAGAGTTAAAGGTCCAACTACAGGAGTTGTTAGACAACGGTTTCATACGTCCGAGTACATCGCCTTGGGGTGCTCCTGTTTTATTCGTAAAGAAGAAAGACGAGAGTATGAGACTTTGCATTGACTATCGGGAGTCAAACCATGTCATCATCAAAAATAGGTACCCGTTACCTCGCATTGATGACCTGTTTGACCAGTTACAAGGTGCTCAATTCTTTTCAAAGATCGATCTTCGTTCTGGATATCATCAGTTGAAAGTTAAAGCTGATGACATTTCAAAGACTGCCTTTAGAACTCGGTACGGGCATTATGAATTTCTGGTCATGTCTTTTGGATTGACTAATGCTCATGCTGCCTTCATGGATATGATGAAACGGATATTCAAGGAATATTTGGATCATTTTGTGGTTGTCTTCATTGATGACATTCTCATATATTCTAAAAGTCGTGAAGATCATGAGCAACACTTGAGGCTGATACTCCAAAAACTTCGTTAAAACAAGTTATATGCTAAGTTGAAGAAATGTGAATTCTGGCTTGAGGAAGTTGCATTCCTTGGCCACTTGGTTTATAAGAAAGGAATCTCGGTTGACCCAGCGAAGATTGAAGCAGTATCAAATTGGGAACAACCCAAGTCAGTAACCGAAGTACGAAGCTTTCTGGGTTTAGCTGGTTATTATCGGAGATTCGTAGAAGGATTTTCTCGAATAGCCACTCCATTAACTCAACTGACTCGGAAAAGCACTACATTCAGATGGAACGAAGAATGCGAGAAGAGTTTTCAAGAACTCAAAAGAAGGCTCATTTCAGCACCTGTATTGGCAATACCTTCAGGATCGGAAGGATTTGTCATCTACAGCGACGCTTCAAACAAAGGACTAGGTTGTGTTCTCATGCAACATGGGAAGGTTATAGCCTATGCGTCTCGGCAACTCAAGGAATATGAGAGGAATTATCCTACTCATGATCTAGAGTTGGCAGCAGTTGTTTTCGCGTTGAAGATTTGGAGACATTACTTGCATGGGGAGAAAGTGGAGATCTATACAGACCACAAAAGTCTCAAATATTTCTTCACCCAGAAGGAACTCAACATGCGACAACGGCGTTGGCTCGAGCTGTTGAAAGATTACGATCATACCATCCAGTACCATCCTGGAAAGACGAACGTAGTAGCTGATGCATTGAGTAGAAGATCATATGCAAGTACGAGTGCGTTATTGACATCTCAAAGGCCCATTTTGGATGATTTACAAAAGATGGAGATAGAATTAAAGACTCCAGGAACCCACGTGAAGGTCGCAAATATACAAGTAGAACCGGCTTTAATCGACAAAATTAAAGCTGCTCAAGTTACAGACCCAGAGTTGATGAATATGAAAAAGAAGGTACAAGAAGGTGTTATTCCAGAAGCAAGAGTCGACAAAGAAGGAATATTGCGAATCAACTCTAGACTGTGTGTTCCTAACGACCCTGACTTGAAATACAAAATCATGATGGAGGCGCACAACACACCGTTTGCAATCCACCCTGGAAGTACCAAAATGTATCGTGATCTTCGACATACATTTTGGTGGAACAATATGAAGAGAGAAATTGCAGAGTTTATCGCAAGATGTTTAACTTGTCAACGTGTCAAGGCGGAGCATCAAGTACCAAGGGGTCCATTGCAACCACTTGAGATTCCAGAATGGAAGTGGGAACACATCAACATGGATTTTGTGACAGGTCTTCCCAAAGTTTCTCAAGGCTTAGACGCAATTTGGGTCATTATAGATAGATTGACCAAGTCTGCTCATTTCTTGCCTATACGAGAAAATTATTCACTCGAGCGTCTTGCTAATTTGTATATTAGCGAGATTATGAGATTGCATGGCATGCCAGTATCCATAGTTTCTGATCGAGATCCTAGATTCACTTCACGATTTTGGGCCAGCTTGCAAAAAGCTATGGGCACTGAATTACGATTCAGTTCTGCATACCATCCCTAGACAGACGGACAATCAGAAAGGACTATTCAAACCCTCGAAGATCTATTAAGACTCTGCATACTAGACTTCAAAGGAAGTTGGGACAAATACTTGCCATTGGTGGAATTCTCTTACAACAACAGTTATCAAACAAGTATAGGCATGGCTCCCTTCGAGGCGTTGTATGGACAAAGGTGTCGATCTCCAGCATGTTGGGATGAAGTAGGTGAGGAAAAATTGTTGGGACCCGAATTGATACATATGACTACGGAAAAGATCCAAATGATCCGGCAACGTATACAAACAGCTCAAGATCAACAAAAGAGTTATGCTGATCTTCATCGAAGAGACGAGGAATTCAATGTCAGAGATCATGTATTTTTACGTGTTGCTCCGTGGAAAGGTGTTACGCGATTCAGAAAGAGAGGAAAGCTTAACGCTCGATTTATCGGTCCATTTGAAATCCTCGATCGAGTAGGAACTGTGGCCTACAGACTCGCCTTACCGCCAAGCATGTCTCGTGTTCATAATGTTTTTCACATATCCATGCTACGTAAATATGTGAAAGATCCAAACCACATTATTGAGTTAGAACCAGACGAGATAGCAGAGGATTTGACGTACGAAGAGATACCTGTCAAGGTCTTGGATAAGAAGGAACAGATTCTACGATCAAAGGTTATACCTCAAGTCAAAGTTTTATGGAGAAACCATGATGTTGAGGAAATGACCTGGGAGTTAGAATCTGAAATGAGAGCAAGGTATCCTCACCTCTTCGAAATGCCAGGTACGTACGTCAATTTTGAGGACGAAATTTCATAAGGAGGGGAGATTGTAAGACCCCGAATTTATGAAATAAAAGTTTATTATTTTTTTTATGATTATTTTTCTAAATAGTAAGGTGCTTAATTGTTATAAATGATAGTTAAGGGTGTTATATGCAAATTATCTGATAAATAGTATGTCGGGGAATATTCCTTTTATCGGGGAATATTCTTTCTGTCGGGAAATATTATATTCGGTACCGTACGACGGCGCCGAAATGGCAATATTGTGAACGATAGTGGGCCCCACAACGGGTTAACTGTCGGATATAGAAAGTGATAGAAATTGGCGGCAAAACTTTAACTGATAACTGTTAAAATACCCGGTAATAAAAAGAACAGTAAAACGCGTTATTCCACAGTAGAACACGTTATTCCACAGTAGCACACGGTATTCCACAGTAGCTCACGATGTTGCACAGTATTTTATATTATTGATTCAATAATTGATAAAGTAACAATTGCACAGTATCTTGATTCAATACTTGTTAAATAGCATCTGCATAATATATTTTACTATTTGCCACGACACTATAACTTATATCATTTGATAGGATATTTTAGCATTATCGACAATGTCTAGAAATTCTGTCAAGGAAAGGGTTATTTAATTGCGCGCCATTTTTATGGAAGGCCCCCTCTTTCCTGGGAATACTCTGGTTGTCAGTATTGCGAGTATATGCTATCTGTGATATTAATACATTTAACACAATAATACAGAAAAAGGGATTTATTGTGATAATGAAGTTATTTTTATAATGGTTTTATCTTTTTGATAATGGAAGAAAAAATGGATGGATGATATAAATGAAAGAAAAAATGAATGGATGATATAAATGGAAGAAAAAATGGATGGATGATATAAATGGAAGAAAAAATGGATGGATGATATAAATGGAAGAAAAAATGGATGGATGATATTAAAAGATTATGCCAAGGGTATAAGAGTAATAAACCAAGAAAATTTAGGGAAAAGACTATAATGCCCTCACCTTGATTTTCCTATAAATAGGGAGGGTTTGCTTAAGAAATTTTCACACCTTCATTGCTTATACTTCCTCTCTCTCTCTAAATTTCTTAAGTTCTCTTAGTGTGCTAGGCTATTGTGAGTATTTGTGAGAATACTAGTATTATCCGAAGTTAGTAAACTTCATAGAAAGTAACGTCCAGTTAACGAAGGTAGGGAATATCATTTCTTTCATACTCATATATAATATCATTTGCTTTTATGTTCGTAAGTGATATTATACTCATAAAGGTTGTTATTCATTCTATATTAATTTGTGAGGATAACCTGTCCGTGCGGTATGACGCATGCTTGGTGAATATCTTTTTATATTCATTCCTTATTATTCTGTGGGAATAACCTGTATGTACGAGTGTCGTACCTGGTGAATACCATTTGTATTCATTCCTTATTATTTTGTGGGAATAACCTGTATGTACGAGTGTCGTACCTGGTGAATAACCCTTTGTATTCATTATTTATTAATCTCTTGTGGAAATAACCTGTTTACGCGAATTATCGCATGACGGGTGAAAATCCATTTGCAGTTTCATATATTCTGTTATACTCGTATAACGTATCATTTCTTTCGTACTCTTTAAGGAATATCTTTTTCTTTCATATTTCTCCATTTATGATAAGAAATCTTTGTTGTTTCTAAAACCTTATTTTTAAATAGAGAAAATCTCTGAAAACTAGTAGAATATCCTTAATAGTTGTGCTTCATCTAATATCTTTTCACTTGAATCTTTCTATTTCATTTTATACGTTATAGTTGAAGCATGAAATAATTTCTTGAATATCATTTTTAAATTTGACTCCACAATTTGGTCATCATGTTGGCAATTTGGTCAATCTTTGATACTGATTAAATTATAAGCTTTTCTTAACCTTAATCTCACTGTATCATTGTCATCATCCTCATCTTCATACTTAAATTGTGGTGATAGTTCTCTTTGGCCCGTAGTGCAAAGATGAACTGGTGTGACATGATTTTGACCAAACTGTGTATTGGTATAATCATGACCTTTGGCGTTACAGATAAAGGCTTCTGGTGAAAATATCTTTGGCTTGTAGTGCAAAGATGAACTGGCGTTTGGCGTGATTATGACCGGTGGTGTTACAAATAAATATCTTTGGCACGTAGTGCAAAGAGAGGCTGTTGAAACTGTTGATTGGTGTTACAAATAAATATCTTTGACACGTAGTGCAAAGAGAGGCTGTTGAAATTGTTGATTGGTGTTACAAATAAATATCTTTGGCACGTAGTGCAAAGAGAGGCTGTTGAAATTGTTGATTGGTGTTACAAATAAATATCTTTGGCATGTAGTGCAAAGAGAGGCTGTTGAACATGAATTATTGATTGGTGTTACAGGGATATAATATTGGTGGTGATCCTTTAACTTATAGAAGATGATAGATATTATAATCTACTTGACTCTTCTAATGGATTGTTTGTTCCGCTGCAATTGTTGTTGTTGAACAATTATAATATCTTTAAATCTCTGATTTATTATTGTTGAAGACTAAAGATAATTTTTTATTCTTCATTATCTTAGTCATGATATTTCTTACTGGACTATTTGAGCTCACCCTTTTCAGTTTTGTCCCATTGTTATTCTCAGGAAAGGAAAATGTAGCTGGTACTAGCCGGGGAGTGGAGTGATGGTCCGAGTTAGTGGTTGTCCTCATCAAGTTATGACATAGTTTAATAATGATTGTACTGAAGACTTAAAACATGTGTTGTCGTCTTTTTACGGCATTGTAATAATTTGGGTTTGGATACTGTGGTACCATACACTACGATATTGTATGGAAAGTCACAGTATGTGTGTGATCGTATTTTGCACGACAAATATTAGTTGTAAATGGGAAAATTCATATTTGTATTTGTATTTTTGTAGAATGTTATTGGCGACTCAAAATGGGTTGTGGGGACCTATTTTGGGGGCGTCACAGATTCCAAGAGAGGTCTCATGTCGATGAGCCATGGAATACATCTCTTCAAGAAATAGGCCCCAAAGACACCTGAGAAGAGGGACCGTATGAGTAAGATTCCTTATGCTTCAGCAATAAGATCTATCATGTACGGTATGATATGTACTAGACCAGATGTCGCTCATGCACTTAGTGTAACAAGCAGATATCAGTCAAATTCAGGAGAAGAGCAGTGAAAAATATCCTAAAGTACTTAAGAAGAACTAAGGATGTACTTCTTGTCTATAGTGGGTCTGAATTAAAACTAGAGAGCTATACAGACTCAAGTTTTCAAACATACCAAGATGACAGTAAATCCATTTCAGGGTATGTATTTACCTTAAACGGTGGCGTAGTGAGTTGGAAAAGTTCCAAGCAGCAAACAATTGCTGATTCAGTGACACAGGCAGAGTACATAGCTGCAAGTGAAGCTGCAAAGGAAGCTGTTTGGATGAAAAAGTTCATAACTAAACTTGGAGTGGTTCCTAACATTAGAGGAGTCGTACCTTTATTCTGTGACAGCACTGGAGCTATTGCGCAGGCTAAGGAACCCAGGTCTCATCAGAAATCCAAACACGTATTGCGGCGGTTTCATTTGATTAGAGAGATCATTAAAAGAGGAGATGTCACCCTGGAGCGTGTAGACTCTCAAGACAACATTGCAGATCCATTTACTAAAACTTTAACCCAACAGCAGTTTGATCGTCACTTAAAGAAGATGGGTATTAGATACCATGACGATTGGCTTTAGTACAAGTGGGAGATTAAAAGTAGTATGCACACAAGCTAATCATATTTGATATGATGTAGCATATACTTTGTAATCTTATTCATTTATTAATAAAATAATTTATTTATTAAAGGCATTTTACTTTATCTACATTGTGTTGTTATATTAAATGTAATAAACTCATAGTTTTGAGCAATGCTTTTAGAATCATAATGGTGATCATGTTAATGAGATCTAAATTCTAGATAGCTCACAAACTAAAATCGTTCCTAATCGTTGGATTACTAAAAAGGGGATTAGTGAATCCGGATAGATTAGTACATACGTTGCTTGTTCTTAGGAAGCGGATGATTGATCTCATAATCATTTGTGTGAAGACACTAAAGCAAGTATGTAGGTGCTTATTAGAGAATATGCTCTACAACTTTCATTCTTTGAGTTTTGAGAGATACAGATTGGATCAAGGTTGAAATTGAGCGAGAAGCAGCTGCTATGTTAATGAGAAGCTCAAAAATGGCAAACAAGGCATCCAAGCATTGATGCAAAGAGCTCTTATTCCAACTCCTACAAAACAAAGTAAAAACACATGAAAACAATACAAAAATATATAAAAACAATACAAAACCACAGAATACAACAATAAGATAAAAACACATAAAAACCAAACGAAATGACTTAGGAGTTACAAATTATCAAGCTCAAAAGTACCTAATTTGTGTATATAAAATACACTCATCATGTACTCTTGTGAGACACACCAAAAAATCTTTCTAATTTCCATCTAGATCTAGCTATTTTCATCAAATCTCATCAAATTAGACCCAAGCCATCTAGATTCAAGCTCAAGGAGGAGGATTTCACCATTCCCAAGGTAAAAGATTCAATCTTTATGTATATTTAATGTAGATCCAATAAATCTAGCATAGATCTAACATAGATCCGTTTTGTGGTGAAAGATCCGATCTTTATGTAGATCTAATATATATCTAGTATATATCTCATTTATTTTGGCAAAAGATTCAATTTTTATATAGATTTGATATAGATCTAGTATAGATCTTGTTTATTTTATACGTTGTTGTGCTTGGAATTTGTTTATTTTTCGATTATTGTTTTGTTGAGGCTCTCCTTGCACCCTGGATTCGTATCTAGGGTGCGGGGACCTTCTTTATGGGATTATGGATGGTTAGAGAGGATTTTCTACGGTTAAAATCTCCTCCTAATCATCCGATGATATCCTTAAGTCAATTTATCGATTTCGGTTTAGATCCGACCCGTTTTACCAATTATTTTACTTGTCCGATTTTAAAGTTTGAATCTTTTCCTAGATTCACATGAGATCTAGCTTGGATCTAACTCATTATCGGTTTCAAAATTAAAAACTTTAACCTTTATGTTAGATTCGACATGGATCTAGTGCGGATCTATGTGTTTTCATTGTTTTAAGTTGATTTTGTTTACCCCGTAAAACCCTAGATTCGTATAGTGGTAAGGGGGTCCCACCTACCTGTCGTCAAGGGATTCTAACAATTGGATCACCTGATAGCCAGTTTAGGATATATTTCTCGATTTAAACCCCGATTATGTCATTGTATAAATCTAGGGAATCTTAAATCTACGGATTTATTTCATCGATTCTAGATCCCGTCAATGGATCTCGCTAATGCATATAGTCTCTCGCGATGTCGGCTTCGGTTGTACGATCTACGAAATAAGGTTGCAGGAGCCCTTTTCTAGATCTCCTTTTATTATTTATTTCCTTAGTTTAACAATTGTTTATTACGATGTGAGCCTAGGAATATTGGAGTTGGGATTTTTGAATTGGATCTTGGCATAATTTTCATGATGGACATAATTTCGGTTGTAAAGTTATTATATAATCATTGTATATATAGTTTAGGGCCTTAAAGCGGTATCAAATGTTTCATCCCGCGAAAATCGAATTTAAGGCCCTGTGATAGTGAAATTTGTGATTGTGGGTGTTCGGGGCTATTAAGATGGCTTATATGCCCACGAGTGGCCCCAACTCCATTCGATGTTTGATTTTTCCTTTTATCACCAAAAAAATAATTTTCGAGAAAAAACAGCAAAGATCTTTTAAAATTAAACTCAAATCGCTCGGGTTAGTAAGACCACTTTAAGTTAAAATTGAAAGTAACAAAGAATCTCGATTCCTATTTGGCGAAGGGTTTGAAAACTATGCGTTCCAAAACGTCACCCCATAATATTTTATCAACTAAAACCTAAAATGAACCTTTTCTTTAAATCAAATTCCTCGTGCATAGGTTCAAAGAAGTTTTAAGTTGTTTTCAAAAATAACGCACTTCTCAGGATTTCGATTCAAAGTTAGTTATCAATATTCTAGATTTTCTTCCAAATCAAAGACACACACTTCACACTTAGAAAAACATCAAAAAGCGGTAATCATGTGTTTCATGGAAGTCAAGGGGTGCTTAACACCTTCCCCTCGCTTAAGCAAGCCCCCGAACTCTATGAATCTCGGTTTCGAACTAATTTTACGGAGTCACATATTGTACCATATTGCGACAAAAATCTAAAATTTGGATGAGTTGGTACATCCATTTAAATCTTTACCAACTGGCGGCACTGTCTAATTGGCCCATAATTAAATCAACCTTTCAAAATCTCGTCGATATTTATGTCGACTTTTTCCCAAAAATCACACTTTAAGCGAAATGAATAAATCGAAATCTTAAAAAGGGTAGAAACATGAAATAGAAAAAATTGGCCCGACGTCGACACTTATATGCTACTATAATCTTGTTTTATATATAAAAATTATATATTAAATTAAAAAAAAACACATAACTATCACTCAATTGTGAGTATTTGATAATTGTTTGATCAAAGAGTATTTATAGTCATTCTAATAGTAATAATAAGTTAATTTGAAATTCAAAAATATATTTTATAATATTATATATCTAGCATAAATATGAATTATTTTTTCATTTTAAAACATAAACCACCATGTACCAAAGAATTTCCCCAAAGTTTATCATGTAAAAATTGACTTCGCTCATAACCCAAAGCAAGGAACGGTTCGGTTCTCGATGTGCATACAAAATTCAAAAATCCCTCTCAAGCGGGAAAGAAGTCCGATGGGAATTTAGGGCAGTCCAAAACAAAAGAACATACAGTAGAGTATTTTTCTACATCTGAAGGCTCAAATAGCAGCAGAACCAGAAAAAATAGCTTCAACGAAAGCAAATCTCGATGGCGGAGAAGAAGAAGGGAGAGCCACTGAGTCTCAACCAGCGGCATAATCGTCTCCTCTTTGACCTCTCGGCTTCTCACTCCAGGCCCAAACCCCATGATTTTGGTATAATCATATCTTTCTCTCTTTCCGGAGTAAATAATTGGGTATTTGTTTGATATATTGATTCAATGTTTGATTTTACCAGAAGATGATGTGGTGGAATTGAAGGTGAAGCTCGAAGGTAGAAGACGCCTTTGCAAAGCTTCTTCATCGAGTGGTACTCAAAACGACGACGTTGGTCTTTTCTCTGGGATTGCTGATTTTGATTCTCCTTCTCCTAGTATTATCACTATCTCTACCTCTTTCTATGTCTCACTCTTTGTTTCCATGTTCTACATATTGACTATTTTTGAACGTTTTAGCAGATGAAAACGTATTAGAATCAAAGGTCAAGCGCGAACCTAACCAAAATGAGCAAAATGACGTTCCTCGATTCTTTGGAATTGGTGATTTTGATTCTCCTTCTCCTGGTATTGTATCTATCTATTATGTGTGTCTCTTATTTTTGTGAGTATGCTATATCTGGTTAGGGTGAAATTGGCACATCACATTTTACTATGAAATTCAATAGCTTTTTGCTGCATTTATTATAGCAAATGTTGCATTTTAAATCTAGAGCTCTCGTTGCGGGCCAACGGAAATGTAACATTTGCTATAACCAATGCAACAAAAAGTACATAACTTCATGGTGGTATGTGCTGCGACAACTTTATCCTAACTGGATCCATCTTGCTATAAAGCATGACTTTTGTTGGGAGTAGATTTAATGACACATTATGGAAATAGGTGTAGATATGATTTTCTACTCAAAAGATATGATTTTCCTTTATACATTTGTACTTTTGTTTGCTTGCATGGATTTGGACAACCTTTATTAGTTGGAAGGAAGACATTAATAGTTGAGCATGAAGGGGACTGTGAGAATAATGTACTCAATTGTTCAGGTAGGTTACTACCTGTTTATTTCCCCGAGTTTATATAGTTTTAGATGTTTATAATTACTTTTACATTATGTTTAGAGAACAGTAGCATTTTGAAAAATTGAAAGAAGTGTCACTACTTTACTGACCCCCCCAAAAAAAATTGAAATAAAGAAAAAGAGTTTCTCTAATTTTGAATTTCAATGTGTGGATTTTATGCAACCAAACATAACATTGCAAAGTATAGGTATCTTTTATCTTCGGTTTAGTCTTTGGTTATTTATGCGCTATGGTCAATTAAACAGTAGCAGAAATGAAGTTAAAGGCCAATAAAGAAGGGAATGGTTCATCTGTTGATGGTGAGAATAGGGCTTCTCTTGACAAATTTACGAGTTCTGGAGTTACTAATTTTGCTTCTCGACCTGGTAATTTCTCTCTCTCTCTCTATGTATATATGTATGTATGTATTTATGGTTTTGTGTTGAACTTGGAAAGTGTGAGGTTAAATAAAGGACAGGATAAAGAAAAGTGAAAGTAACGAAAGATGAGACAATTTTCCTTTTTTCAATATATTTAATTTTGGCATTATACTTGATTAACGGTTTGCCTTATTTTACTTTTTACCACCTCCCGCTTTTTCCAATTCCATATAGAATTGATATAGTTATGCTTGTGTCATTTGGGATTCTAAATAATGAAAGAACTGATGAATTACAGAAGAGGACAAGCCTTTGAAGGTTAAGATTGAAGGTAGACGCCGACTCTGCAAAAAAGTTTCATCAAAAGATGACTATGAAAGAGATGGGGATGGCATATTTATAAACGATGAACCAAATTTTTCAGCAATTGCAGATTTTGACTCACCTACTCCACTGAAAAAAGTTGCAGAGAGTGCTGACTGTGGTGGTAATGAAATTAGGGATATTCTTAATGATTTAAGTGCAAGGCTTGAGATTCTCTCAATTGAGAAGAGACCCCTTTCTAAAAAAATTGGACGGGTTGAGGATTCAGCTGTGTATATGAATGAAGGCAAGAGTCAACATAAAAAGGAGGAAGTGGTGCAATATATGAGTACTAGTTCTTCCTTTTCACTATCTGACCACTTTAGTGTTAGAAACGGTGTTAATACAATGGATAATGAGTGTAACAGGGGAACTGTGTTGCAAGACGAGTCTGAGAGTACCAAAATTGTTGGTAGGGTCCATAATATCAGCAATTTTGGTGAAGGACAAAAGAAGAATGAAATCGACAGGGTAGGTGGAGACATATTCCCTACAGAAAAATCTGTTGGTTCGAATTTCAATCAACAAAGAGAAGACAGTGATGATGATTGTGTGGTTATGAGTGGTCAAAACATTTCTCATAAATTAGATACGCGACAAGACATCTCAAGACAGGAGGCTGATGATTCTGGCAAGATTGACATACTGGATGTTGATGTAGAAAATGCTATTTCAGGAGACGAGAATTCAATTGTTTTGAGTGGCCCAAAGTTTACGTACAAGTTACATGGTAAAATTGCAAACATGCTGTATCCTCATCAGCGTGATGGATTGAACTGGCTCTGGTCACTTCATTGCCAAGGTAAAGGTGGCATCTTGGGCGATGATATGGGTCTAGGGAAGACAATGCAGGTAAAATTGATAACTCTTGCTGTTGTGCGGTTGTTCTTGTTAAATTATCCATGTTTATGAGATTATTATTGACATCACCTTGCACCTCATCTCAGATCTGTGGCTTCTTAGCTGGCCTATTCCAGTCATCTTTGATTAAGAGGGTGCTAGTTGTTGCTCCCAAAACACTATTACCGCATTGGATGAAAGAACTCTCAGCTGTGGGTCTTTCCGAGAAGACAAGAGAGTGAGGCTGCTTGGTTCTATCTTGTGAATAATATTGTAATATGCTTGTTAAGAGACGAAGTATGAAGAAAAATTGTTACTAACCTTTCCTTTTACACAGATACTTTGGGACTTGTGCAAAAGCTAGACAATATGAGCTTCAATATATACTTCAGGTATTCCCTGTCTTTTATAATTGTTACTTAATAATGATAAATGTAGAAGGTGTAGAAAATCTATACACAATGTTATGATTTCATATTGCAAGAGTTTACAATTTATACAAGTTTGGTGCTCTATTCTAGGAGTAAAACAAGGAGCATAAAATAGGGAGAGGAAAACAAGGAACATGTTTTCCTCCTTAGTGCAGCACTTCTAACACTCCCCCTCAAGTTGGTGTATAGATATCTCGCATACCCAACTTGAAACACAAGGGATGAAACATCTTACCACTAAGACCCTTAGTCAGAATATCAGCTAGCTGATGTTCTGTTTTTACAAAAGATAAGCAAATAAGACCACTGACTAATTTTTCTTTGATGAAGTGTCGGTCAATCTCAATGTGCTTCGTTCTATCATGTTGTACCGGATCATTTGCAATACTAATGGCTGCCTTGTTGTCACAAAACAACTGCATAGGCCCTTTAGTTGTAACACCCAAATCTTCTAGCAAGGTTCGAAGCCACATTAGTTCACATATACCCAAGGCGATAGCTCGATATTCAGCCTCAGCACTAGATCTTGCCACCACAGACTGTTTTTTACTACGCCAAGTAACAAGATTACCTCCAACAAATGAACAGTAACCTGATGTAGATCGACGATCCTCTATAGAGCCAGCCCAATCTGAGTCGGAAAAAGCTTCAACTCTCATATGACCATTTGGTGCAAACAATAAACCTTTGCCAGGAGCAGACTTGAGATACCTCAAAATTCTGTACACGGTTTCCATATGACTTTGTCGAGGATCATGCATATATTGACTGACTATACCAACAACATAAGATATATCAGGTCTAGTATGAGAAAGGTATATCAATTGTCCCACCAAACGTTGATATCTTTCTCTATCAACCGTAGGTCCTGTGCCACCTACTAGATGATGATTAACTTCAATAGGAGAATCAGCAGGCTTACATCCCAACATGCCAGTTTCTGTTAAAAGATCAAGTACATACTTCCTTTGAGATAGAAAAATTCCACTGGAAGATCTTGCAACTTCAATACCAAGGAAATATTTCAAAGGACCAAGATCCTTGATCTCAAACTCTTTGGCTAGTCTTGCTTTGAGGTTAACTATTTCTTCTCTATTATCCCCTGTCACCACAATGTCATCAACATAAACAATAAGAATGGTAGTCTTACCCTTTATTTGTTTGACAAATAGAGTATGATCTGCACGACTCTGCTTGTACCCAAACCTTATCATTGCCTTGTGGAATTTACCAAACCAGGCTCTAGGAGATTGCTTCAAACCATACAGAGCCTTTCGCAGCTTACAGACCTTACCCTCAGTTGCAGATGAAGCAAAACCAGGGGGTATTTCCATATATACCTCTTCTTCTAGGTCACCATGAAGAAATGCATTTTTCACATCCAATTGCTGAATATCCCAGCCAAAGTTTGCTGCACATGAGATTATGGTACGAACAGAGTTCATCTTTGCCACGGGAGCAAAAGTCTCCTGGTAATCAATCCCGTGAGTCTGAGTGTACCCTTTTGCAACTAACCTGGCTTTGAGTCTTTCAAACTGTCCCATCTGCCTTTTGTTTCACTGTATATACCCATTTGCAACCAACTGGTCTTTTCCCATAAGGAAGAGTAACTAGTTCCCAAGTATCATTTTTTTTCAGGGCATTCATCTCTTCTATCATAGCATGTTTCCATTTCTCGTTGCTAATTGCTTCTTTCCACCCCTGAGGAATAGATATAGAGGACAGAGAAGAAACAAAGGAATGGTAGGATGCAGATAATTTATCATATGAAACAAAGTTCGAGATAGGATGTTGTGTACAAGACCTGACACCTTTTCTAAGAGCAATAGGAATGTCAGTATCATCAGGAGAACAAATAGGATCAGGATTCATACCATTAGTATTACCAAGACTCGGTTCAGGGCAAGGTTGGTGTAGTGGTGCAGCAATGGTGACCTTATTCTTCCCTTTTCGAGTATAGGTCCTCAACTCAGGCTCGGACTGTAACTGTAACTCCCCTTGTGTAGCATTATCAGAAACAACAACAGGAGTAGAGGAAGATGGCTCGAACTCCCCCTGTGTAGTATTATCAGAAACAACAACAGGAGTAGAAGAAGATGGTATAATAATACCTGTACTTGTACTAGTTTCAAAAGACGTCTCCTCATCAATAACATGTTCCTCCCCCTGAGGAGACGGTGAAGAAGAATAAAAAGGTTCAGACTCCCAAAAAGTTACATCCCGAGTGACAAACACTTTGTGAGAAGGGGGGTGATAACATTTATAACCTTTTTGGGTTGGAGAATAACCAATGAAAACACACCGAAGAGCTTTGGGATCTAATTTACCCCGAGTGGGAGATTTTTCATGAACATAACACACACACCCAAAAACTCGAGGTGAAGGAGAAGGACTTGTCATGTGTTGGAGGAAAGAAATGGGACTTCTATTCCCAAGAATTCTAGAAGGAAGTCGATTTATAAGAAATGTAGCAGTTAAAACGGCATCTCCCCATAGAAATTTAGGTGTGTTCATAGTGAACATAAGAGTGCGTGCTACCTCTAGTAAGTGTCGATTTTTTCTTTCTGCCACCCCATTTTGTTCTGGGGTTGTGACACAGGAGGTTTGAAGTATGATGCCATGCTGAGAGAGATAGGATGCAAAAGTATTATTATTACTATATTCTCGACCATTATCGCTATGGAGAATCTTGACTTTAGCTTCAAATTGGGTTTGGATCATCTTATGAAAATTTTGAAAACAGTCAAACACCTCATTTTTGGAATGAAGAAGATAAATCCAAGTTGTACGAGAATAGCAATCAATAAAACTAACAAACCATCTATGACCAGAACGAGAGACAACCCGAGAGGGTCCCCACACATCAGTATGTATAATAGCAAAAGGTTCAGAATGTCGACTGTTAATAGCAGAATAAGTAGAACGTTTGTGTTTACCTAATTCACATGGTTCACATAAAAACGGAGTTTTGTGACACTGCTTAACTAAAGAAGGGAATAAAGACCCTAGTATTGATAAAGGAGGATGTCCCAAACGTCGATGCCATTGATGAAGAGAAGTCAGGTTAGATTCAAAAGTAGATTGAAGAGCCTGAGTAGCAGTTCCATCTGTAATCAAAGGCATGTTAGATGTGACACCATCCAAATAATATAGACCACCAACTGCACTACCACTACCAATCTTTTGCCCTGTCACCAAGTCCTGAAAAATACAATGAGTTGGAAAAAAAATGACTGAGCAATGTAAGGATTCAGTAAGACGTTGGATAGATAATAGGTTTGCGGTAAACGAAGGAATATGAAGAACGGATGATAATGTTAATAAAGGAGTACAAACTACTGAACCTCTCCCAGAGATAGGAGAAATAAAACCATTAGCTACTCGGACCTTGTCTTTGCCAGAACAAGGCGTGTATGAGGTAAAGAGATTGGAGGACCCAGTCATATGCTCGGAAGCACCTGTGTCAATGATCCAACTAGGACCAGTAGATGAGACATTAAGAGCACAAGAGTGTATACCTGATTGTGCATAATGAGAAATAGATTTGGAACCTTGTTGTCCCATGCTACTGTTATGAACCCTACTGCTAGCACCACTTTGTTCCGCCATGTAAAAGATGAGTACAATATATATCCGAGGAGAATAAACTTTCCAAAGGATATCAAATAATTGCACTACACTTAGAGACAGAATTCCCTGGGAAAAACACGCTGGAAAAAGCTGCCGGGAAAATTTGCCGGAAAAAGCTGCCGGAAAAAGTCGCCGGAAAAGTCGCCGGAAAAAGTCGACTGATAAATGATCAGAACCACGCCGGTAAAAAACTGTCGGAAAAAGTCGTCGGAAAAATTTGCCGGAAAAGTCGCCGGAAAAAGTCGCCGGAAAAAGTCGTCGGAAAAAGTCGTCTGATAAAGGATCAGAGCTTTGATACCATGTAGAAGGTGTAGAAAATCTATACACAATGTTATGATTTCATATTGCAAGAGTTTACAATTTATACAAGTTTGGTGCTCTATTCTAGGAGTAAAACAAGGAGCATAAAATAGGGAGAGGAAAACAAGGAACATGTTTTCCTCCTTAGTGCAGCACTTCTAACAATAAATGAAAGGGAGTACTAAGGCGGGGACCTATTCTTTTCTAAGTAGGTCAAATGGATATAAACCTTTAGACTTGGACAACTATTTTTTGAATTTCTGAAAAATAAGGTGGGTTAAATAAATTAAGGGTTTTTCAAGGTGGCAAAGTTTTTTAGTACTATAGTTTGGTGCCATTTTCTAAGGAACCTTCCAATACTCTCTTGGTTATTTATTTTTATATTTTCTCAAAAGTTAAGGGGCCAATCGACTCCCTTACAATCAAATGTATATCTAACATAATATACACTATATTTTCAGAAAAAACATGCTCTTCTGCGGACTTCTTGTGAAATAAAATATATGTATTTGTGCTAGGGGAGATGCTGAACCTTGTGTGGATTTTTTAAATTTGTAGCAACCTTTGTAGACACAAAAGGCACCAATTTCTAATGACAATTTCAAAGCAAAATATCAATTTGATTTCTTTCAACTTGAGTTCAGGGTTAGATTCTTTTCCTGTGATAGTGTTCAATCAGGTCATTTTTTTTTCTTTTTAATTTTTTTTTCAATGTCATTATTAGTCATATTTTATGATTTAATTTGAGCAAAGTAATTTTTAAATTTTTTATGCTCATACTCGGTTTTCTAGATGTGTATTGTGTCATAACTTGAATGTTTTTGATTGCCTTTGCGTCACTTGTAGGACAAAGGTGTTCTTCTTACAACTTATGATATTGTCCGGAACAATGCAAAATCTTTACGTGGAGATTATCACTTCCAAGATGAGAGAAGTGAGGATGACACCACTTGGGATTACATGATACTTGATGAGGTAATTTTGTACTTTGATTTGTTGTTCTGTTGTATTGCTCTATCATTCTACGAATTTTTTGTATGAACTTCCACTAACACAAGCTGACATGTTAGCACACAAACACAAGCTTACATGTTGCTACATCGTTCTATGAATTTTTTGTATGAACTTCCACAAACACAAGCTGACATGTTGGCACACAAACACAAGCTTACATGTTAAGATTATGCCACCTATTTGCTGTCAGAATCTACACATAACAATGTTATGTATTATGTCATAAAGCTCCTCCAAGAACTACCTCTTTTCCTACGGCTGTGCTGTGAAAATGTAAATGATTTGACACTACTTTGCATGGCTAAAAGTCTTTATGAATCTGTTTGTAAATAATTTGGAATTGACAGTAACGAGTCTTGGCAATGATGTTAGAGTAGTCACTGGCAGTTGGCGGTAATCACGAGTCTCGACAAGAATGTTAATCACTACCCACCGGTGTTTTGTAATGACCTTTGTTTCACAAAGGTACTGAGTTCTTGTAAATGGTTAGTCTTCTTATAGATTATTTAGAATTTAAGTCCTCCTAAATATGGAAACTTCTTGATCACTATAGATATTATTCATGCAGCGGACGGTTAAGTGTTGCTTGCAACTGATGGAGTCTGATCCCAGCTCTAGAACAAAACCATGTTTGTCGCACAGATCTTTTAAGACATTCAAAAAGCACATTTACAAACAATAATTTGTACCATCATTTCTCGAGTTTAATTGATCATCTTTCTTCAAATGTTTGTAGTACAAATTTTAAGGTGCTTCAAAATCTCATTTATATAATATATATTTCAAATATTATTGATATTATTGGAAATTAAATATACAAATATATTAATTTTGTAAAATTATTTACAAGTAAATTAAATAAATATGTTTTTAGATCATCTTAATATCCTTACCACACAGTCCACAAACACTCAACTAAAGAGGGTCAATTAAATCTTGATGAAGGGAGAACGATAGTTTTCTAAATTATTGTTTAACATCTAAAGTGCAATTGAAAATATGAAAAATATTATATCGAAATATATATTCAATAGGTTTTAAACTCTATGCTGCAACACGGTTTGTAGCCATGACATTCAATTTGAAATGGATGGAGTGTCAAACATCTGGACCTTCTACAGAAAGCTTGAGTAGAAGTACCAGCTAAAGTAAGATGATATCTGGCAAACGAAATTAGAAATCTGAACTAACTCTTTCTAGAGTTAAATTATCTTGTGATGAAAATGGATCTCAAATACATGTGGATAACTGCTTGTTTTTGTTTATATTGAAAGCCTTGTCTCTTATTGTTTTGAATTGTTATTCTATGAAATTAATTATTGTTATTTTTTAAAATTATTTACTATCAAGGTGGGTGAGGGTGACATAGAATTGTACCATACCTCAACCCGTCAAGAGTAGGCCCATATAGGCTATCTATCTTCAATAAGATAGTATATTCTCCATCGAGTCACTAACATGATTTGATCCCTACACCTCCTGTTAGAGGTTTATAGGTGTACAACTAGAGCTAGTCCTGATTGGTTGTGAAAACAACACAAAACAAGGAAAAATATAATTGCGTACATCTTAATTTTAAGTGTTTATAGCTGTAGAAACATGGACTGGTTTGGGGTCACGACAAATATTAAAATTTATAAAGACACGATACAAAATAATTTATTTAACAAAATATCATATACTGTTGAGACACATGAACTTGCACATGAGACATGTATATGCTGAAACAAAATATTTGAAAAAGGTATAACACAAGCAAGTTGTGGATAAGTTGAATATCACTTATATTATATTAATCTTCTAGTAAAAATATGTATTTCAAAATGTCCATAGTTATTTTTATATTTAGGAGTGGAGGACTGGAACATGTGATCTCAAGTTTTTTCTTTAAGGAAACCATTTCTTCCATTTTTTGGGATATAAGTGCTCAAATAACAATATTGAACTTCTAAGTAGAAAACTTCAAATACAAATTTCAACAAGACATGATAATGGAACTGAAAGGAGCATATATTTTAATATGTTTAAACTTCAAACCATCATTTTGTAACCTTTCAACTTGCATGAAATGGTTTTTACTTGGATCGAAGTATTATCAAAATACTCAAATCATGTGTTGTCATGTTATAAGGTGTCCCCAAGTGTGTGTTGCTACTTCCTTGGGTCTTGTATAAGAAATAAAATTATAAAAAGAAATTACTCTATTTTGTGTGGACTTAATGATCTAACAAACCCTTAAATTTTACATTTTTTTTTCAATATAACCCACATTTTTTTTTTCTTTCACAAATAACCTTTGAACTCTATTAATAGGATAAAACATGCCCTTAAAACCAACTAATGTTGAACCATGATTAACCAATACTGAAGTGGCATGACACATGGCATATGACATGTAAATTAAATAATATTATAGATTTGTATATTCTAACTATCAATTTATTTTATCAAAAAGTATTTATCAAATTAAAAGAAAAACTTAATCTCTCAAATCAATTCATTATCTTCATCTCCAGGCTCCAGCCCTCAAACCTGGGCATAGCTTCCTTCCGGTTGATAGCGTGGCGTTAGTACTTTTTGTCACGATGGACGCTCCAATTCATGGCATAGGACATGCCAAGGAGCTACGATCTCGTAGGTGTAGATCTTCGATTGTCTATTGCTCATCAAAACTCCAATTGGTACTCTCTTCCCCGATTAAAAGCCCAAACAATATAAAAGATGAAATTGAAGATTTTTCCAAATTAATCCTCAAATATACTTTAAGAAACTCAGGCTAGTTCTTTCAACTCCATTCAACAACTCGATCCCCAATTCCTACAAAACTAAGCGCATGCATCACCATCGATGCCCCACCATCAATCATCTGGAGACCACGACGCCGATTCCACCCGCAAATGCTGCAACTGCTTCGATGATGCCTCCATTTCGACCGAAAAGATCTCCAAGGAGCACGAGGTAGGGGAAGGCAACCCGTCATCAAGGATTTGGAGAGGGTCTAGGTTTGGTTACAAAGGCTAGATGGTGTGGGTACGACGATCAGAGGTGTGGGTACGTTGAGTGGAGGTGTGATTGTATTCCCACATCTTCATTTAAAAGGTGTGGTGCCTGGAAGATTTAATGCTTGTGATAGAGTTCTTAGAAATGGTATTTGGAAGATTAAGCAGTTACATGGTGGATGATGGATTGTGGGTATATGTTAGTTTTTTTGTTTTTGTTTTATTTATTTTGTATTTTTGGTTTCTTTATATCTTTTGTGATTTTTATTTGATTATGCCTACATGTATATATGTATTAAATACACAATATATCCCGTTCATATTATGCAAGCCTCATTTTATAGAACTTATTTTTTTATCATCAATTTTAGGTTTTTTTGGTTACCATTTTAGATAATCTTTTATTTAAAAAAGTAAGATTGATGTCAACAAATAAATAATTACTGATTTATTTATTTTACATGTCATTTGCCACATATGATGCCAACTCATCACTAGTTAACCATGGTTCAACATTAGTTGGCTTCAAGGAAATTTTTTGCCCAATTAATAGAGTTGGAATGTTTTTTGTGAAAAAAAATAAGCTCGTGGGTTAAATTGATAAAAAGTGTTAAGTTCAAGGGTTTTTTGGGTCATTAAATCATTTTGTGTCTGCCACTTGTCAGAAATGTCCATGTACACCAATGCTTAAACATTTAGAAGTGTCAAAATCAGCTAATCTGCCTGGAAATTTTTAGAAGTTAATCACATGAAGCTAGGGGTTCATTCTCGAGGCATCACTAGGTGTGAAATCTGCTTGACGAGGCATTGGGCAACAAACAGGGATTATAGTCAACTATTCAAGCGATAAGGTGTTTGCAACTGCTTACCCTTTGTTTTAGTCTTGGTATTACTTTAACACCTTAATTATTCCTCCTATAGTCTTTAGGTAGTATATCTTTCGATTATTATTAATGTCCGACATTGCTGCCATTAATAACATCTGTTATGTATTAGATTCGTTTGTTTGGAATAAGTTTATTGATTCATCTAACGTCTCTGCCAGTAGCATCAGTTGTGTAGTAGGTATCAATTACTTCTTTTGATTTCCCACTCTTGTCTGTTACGCGAATGTACACATACACGTATTCACTTAATCAACAATCATGGATTCTCAGATATCTCTTTGTTCTCAATTTTTTATTTTATTTTATTTTTTTATTTTTATTATTTGTATAATTATCTACAAATGTAGGGCCATCTCATAAAGAACCCCAGTACACAGAGGGCCAAAAGTTTGCTTGAGATACCAGCTACTCATCGTATCATTATAAGTGGTACACCCATACAAAACCATCTTAAGGTACTTTGTGGCATCTGTTTGCTTTTTTAATATTTTGCAATATACTTTTCTACTTCTTGCGTGCAAGTAGTTTATGATTGTATGAAAACATATAGGAACTTTGGGCCTTGTTCAGCTTTTGTTGTCCTGAGCTTCTAGGTGACAAGAAGTGGTAATACTCTCTTTACTCTAAATGACAGTTTTTAGATTTTGCTTCTAGGAGAAACTATTATTGTCTAATTCTGTTTTAGGTTTAAGGAAAAGTACGAGTCTGCCATTCTCCGTGGAAATGAGAAAACTGCGTCTGACAGGGATAAGCGTATTGGCTCAGCTGTTGCAAAGGTGATGATTTGGTAGAGACATATTTAGTTTATTTATTGTATTTTGAAAATATGAAAAAATATGGTTCCACCATTGCTCCTAATTTCTTTTTGACGTGTAGTTTGAACTATGCTGAGCATCATAAGACAATCCTCATGTTGACTTATAATATCTTCCCTGTTCTGATTCTTGGAATTGAAAGAACATGTTTTTTAGAACTAAGTTTTTATAAACGCACAAATGTTGTAATATTTACATAGTTGGCTGCTAAGTTTTGACTTATTCATTTTTCTCAAAGCCAAGACCAAATAATTTTTTTGCTGCATCATACTTTCTCTTCACATTACCTTCATGCACATTCCAGTTATATTTTATTACTGGACAGTTAAATTGTATTCATACCTGTCATTGCTGATGCACAATTTGGTAACTGTTTCCGGATAATGCTTCCCATGCCTAACAACAATTTATCTTTATAATTAAGAGTGCAATTGATAATTTTCTTTTATATAATCATTAAGTTCACAGGATTAGGGTAGTTAAATATTCAATTTCTGGTTGTAACTTAAAATGAGATTCATCATGAATTATAAGTTTTGTTAGTTATAAAATATTGGCTATGCCTTATCAGTAGCTGTGGAGGTCAAGTTTATTGTTTTTTCAAAATTTATATTTGAAAGAATATCTAACAAAGACAAAATCGATAGCAGCATAAGTTTTGTGAAAAGCTTGAGTAGCATAAGTTTTGTTAACAACTTCAACAATATCATACTCATATTGTAGTCTTGAATTTTACTTTTAAGCTAACATATGTTGTTTCCTAGATGCTCGAGTAATATTTTATTTATTTATTCTTTTCACTCTTTAATGTGATAATATCTGCCACTACTGCAAGATAGCCTCCCAGAGGATACAAGTCCCAAAGCTTAATCATCTATTAATAGTTTGATTTTCTTTTTGATAGGAGTTAAGAGCACGTATTCAACCTTATTTCCTACGCCGCTTAAAAAATGAGGTATTTCGTGAAGATGATGGCACAAACACTGCCAAGCTTTCCCAAAAGCATGAGACTATAGTGTGGTTAAGATTGACTAGATGCCAGGTACAAGGTCTTCAAGTCAATCTGTACTTTAAACTTCCCATTTCAACTTTTATATTAGAAAAAAATGATGATTTATTAGTCTCATAGTTAGTCCTTTTTTTTTTTGGGGTGTAGCAACAACTTTATGAAGCTTTTTTGAAGACTGAGCTGGTTGTTTCAGCCTTTGATGGCTCTCCACTTGCTGCGCTAACGGTATTGTTACTAGTGGAGCTTTTCCTGTTATGCTGTACCACTGGCTTGTTGAGTACTTAATATTTTTATCATAGTTATTTATTCAAACTATCTGGATATTGATTCTAATATGTATTCATGGGTTTAACAGTGAATTTATTTCTGCTTTTTTCCTTAATGATATATCTCGCGTGGTTACCTGTGTAAAAGTCTATGATTATTATCCTTCATGGTGTCAGTTTACTAAACAATGTGTTTTACTCAAAAGTTGAGATTTAGTGTCATAGCGGGAAATATTGTAACAGTTTCTTTAGGATATCTAGGGAGTAATAGACTGATCACAGATTGCTATATTTAATTGTACGAACTGTCTTTAATGTTCAATAAAATTATAATACCTAATAGTTTTAGGTGATTATTTTCTTCAATTGAGTAAAAAAATACCAATTTTTTTCTTTTTTCTTTTTTTTAAATACTTTGATTAATAGTAGTCTTAGCAAAAATAAAAAGAAAAAAGCACAAAAAGACCCGCGAGGAGAAGTCAAATTTGTTCATTTAAAATAGGCTTAATATTTACCTTTATGTACTTGTGCCAATTTATGTATTCAGTTGTTTAGGACCTTTAGGTAGATCTTGTTCCTTAAATAGCAAAATAATCAAGTAATAGTTATTTATTTATTTTTGTAGATTTTGAAAAAAATATGTGATCATCCATTGCTCTTGACAAAAAGAGCTGCTGAAGATGTACTAGAAGGTTTGGATTCAATGCTGAACCAGGCAGAACATGGCGTGGCTGAAAAATTAGCAATGCACATAGCAGATGTTGCTGAGAGATTGGATTTTGTAGAGAAGCATGATGTCTCGTGCAAAATTTCTTTTATATTATCTTTACTGGTTAGAATTCCATACATCATATTTGAACTTTGAGATCTATAGTATCATGTTGCTTTTTTGTGATACTCTGGTGCTCCATCACAGGCTAAGTTAATCCCAGAGGGTCATAATGTTCTCATTTTTTCTCAGACGCGGAAGATGCTTAATCTTATTCAGGTTAATTTCAAATCATTCTTATTTAGGTTAATTTCAAATCATCTATTATTCCCAGAAATAATACTTACGAATAATTCCAAAGCTTGGTATTGTTTATGTTATATACACATGCACACACACATCATACATGTGTGTATGTATACGCATATACCTTATGAAGCAGGGATTGAACTACACATATGTGAATTGGCGAAGGGATTCACTAGAGATTCGGGTGCAGCGAATTCTTCTAGATTCGTCTCGGAGATTCATTCAGAGTAGAATCCCAGAAATTTGACCAAAAAATATTCTAAAAATCGTTAGACGGATCTAGGCAGCTGAGGGGGTGACTAGGCGTTTCCCTAGGCGGACTAGGAGTTTCCTTAAGCGGTCTCATTTATTTATTTTTTTCCTACTATACATACATGTTATACTATACAAAGCATATAGTAGACGTAATATTTTTAAATATTACATGAAACATTACTTAAAAAACAATCTTTTAAGACTTGACAAATTCATTTTAAGTATTGTAGAGCTTCAAAATAGAGGTCTGATTCAGCCTTGGCAGGGGCCTTGGTGCCTAGCCAACACGAGGCGGTAGAGGACCGCCTAGCTCCTAAGCAAGGATTAATCGGACCTAGGCGGGGATATTTAGAACACTAGATTTGTGGTCGCTAACGAGAGTTGCTTTCCTATAGCTCTATTGCTCTCCTTTTTTTTGTGACGATCAACATTGAGAATCTCTTCAGCAATAGTCTCTCTTCTTCTCTCTTCTATTTTCTTCTCTGCCCTGCTATTTCGTATGTGATACTCTGTAGATTTGTGCATGTGTATTGTTGTGTTGCATTATGTTTTGTTAAGTATCCGTACATTTCTTTTTCATTATTAAACCCTCCATGCCACTGTTTGTAGCATGGTGGGTTTGGACCCATTTTGATATGATCTATGTGAGATTAAGTTTGCTATTTGTATTTGGTCCTAGAAGATATTAGGTCAAGTCTATCCATAAATAAGAATATAAAATAATTTACTAATAGTCCTTTAGTCTTAATGTCTTGTAAAACATCAACCCGTAACTCTAGAACGTAAAAAACTTGTGTAATTTTGACTTAGTAACATTACAATCTAAGAACTTAAATAAGACTCTACTAAGCATATAACTCATAGTTTTAAGGCAAAAGGTGCAAGGCAAGGTGCACATCTCATCAAAGTTAGGCGCACAACCTCAAAAAATGCAAAAACATGTATCCGGTGTCATATTTCCAACAATAAAGTATGTTGTGATATAAATTGACAATATATGCCACTAAAACGTAAGAAAGAAAAAAACAGGGAAAGTAACAAGAGAGGGAGGAGGGGATTGATAGGAAAGAGGAAAAATAGAAGAAAAAGGGGGGGGGGGAAGAAAAGAATCGAAAAAATGGAAGAAGATGAAGAAGAGGGTGTTGGGGGGGGGATTGGGGAATAAAAGAAGATGAATTTTTTTTTACTTGGAGCCTAGGCCCAAAAAGTGCGTAAGACTTTGAACGCACCTCAAATATGATACAACTTTATTATTTAAGGTCTTGGGTTGGCTAAGATATGGAAAAGAACCAAATACTTAAACTGGTTCTCAAAAAGTGCTTTTCCATGATAATTGGATAATTAACTCTTTTAGATTTGGATTTTTATACTATATTTGGCATTGGCAAGGGAATTGAAATTTTGTTTGACCCTTTTTACATCAAGGTTCAAGAAAAGCCATTATTCATATGTTGTAAACTTGCATTATCTTTTCATGGCATTATAAATTAATTTTAGCATGAGAACTGATTTTTTTTTTCTTATTTTTTTTTTGTACTCAGGACTCTCTAGTATCCAATGGTTATGAGTTCCTGCGCATCGATGGTACCACCAAAGCTAGTGACAGACTGAAAATTGTTAATGTTTGTGTACCCGGAATACATAATTTTACTATGATTATATTTTATGCTCTGCTATTTACTTAGATTGATTACAGGATTTCCAAGAGGGTAATGGAGCTCCTATATTTCTCTTAACTTCTCAAGTTGGTGGGCTAGGACTTACTCTTACAAAAGCAGATCGCGTGATAGTGGTTGATCCAGCTTGGAATCCAAGGTAAATGTTTGAAAGATTTCATTCATTCATGTTTCTTGGACTTATAAATAAGTCAGGTGCTGGTTCTAAGGCGTCATAAAATGCTTTGCAGCTTGATTGTCATTATATGCCATTTCATCAACATCTTATCTGCACTTTCCTGATTTAAAGTCACCATTTCTTCAATTCTATATAACAGATTATTAAAAGAATGTCTCAGAACATATATATGCTCAGAAATAAAGAAACCCACTAAACAAACCTATTGAGTTATGAAATTTTAGCTGATGGTCTGATGACTTGGGCAATGTGCTGAATCCACAGTATTGTTTGACAATAAATATCAATATGAGCTTTGTGTAATTATTTTTATATTTAATTTAACTAGGAAACAATAATTTTTCATGTGGTAGTGGACAGTTGGACTGAGACCTGTAAATATAAATCTATTCACCCCCGTTTTGCCTAAATTTTCAACTCAAATTCCTGAGATGAATCAGTTCTACTAATGGAAGATGCTCAAATTGGCCAAACTCTAGTTATGGTGATTTTGAACGCACGTCAAACTCCTTACAAAGATTTTCAAGGTGTCAAATATGCTTTTATTTCCTAGCAATCAAGAGTAGAAAAGGGCGATTTTCCATGTCTGATTTGGAACAGAAATACATCTGTAAGGTTTAAGCTCAATAAAGATCAAGGGTAACTTATGTGATATTAATCCTTACATTCACCTTCTTGTTTTCATTAATTAATAGTTGAACTCTTTCAACTGACCTGATCAGTTTAATATTCTTAAATTTGTATTTTACTAATTATAAGCTTTTCTCCCCTTTTGCTGTTGCTATGTTCTAAAATTGTTTAACCGGGTTACCTTTGATCTAGCTATAGCATTGTTATTATAGTGGACATAGTCTGTGTTTTCTCTGTCTGTTATTCATCGTGGTTCTTGATATGATAAAAATTAGTAACTGCAAGTGCATAGTGTCAAATTGAAGAACTGACAAGTACATGTCGAGTCCACATAGACTAGATTAATTTTTAACATATCCTTAATATGTATTTCAGGCGAATTAGAAATAAAGATGGAGAATTTAATTAACTGCAATTAAAAATAGTAACTAAACTAACTAAAAGATGAAAATTAATAATAAGGAAGCAATCTAGGAATTCGAATCCACTAAATAATAAACATAACAAATAATCCAATCTCTTTTATTTTTATAACTCAAATTACACCACTGGTTTGGTGTATACATAATTCGGAAATAAATCAATTAAGTCCAATTAAAAATTAACTATGCTTTTGATTTTCTTTCCCTTTAATTTAGTAATTTTACAATTAAGGTGGGCAATCATATACTATGAAAATTTAAAGATTAACTATAACCTATCAAAACTTCTTCGAGCAAACATAAATTATGAAAAAAAGCTCATATCTTAACAATAATCTATCAAAACCTCTTAATTAATTTAAAATCATTTAAGAAATATAAAACGAAGATATTTCAATAACGAAACTTGAAGGAGAAATCAATTAAATATTAAAACACAATTAATAGAAGAGATAAAAAATATTGTCATGAATAATTATTTAATTTCATCTTTATTCTAGATTTAAGAAATTAGTTAGACATGGAAATAAATAAACTAACTAAGATAAAGAAGAAGATTAAAAATAAAATAAGAAAACTCCCTTTATTAACGATCCTCCAAAGAACGTACAATGAAGAAGTTATTTAATCTACTCTTACTCCTAACCTATATTAATACATAATCTAATACCTAATACATCTAACCTTAACACCTCCAAATCTCTCTTGGTACTCCTCTCCTCTATTTATAGGAGTAAGGCTTAAATTCTTTTTCATGTAGAAATCAACTTCCTAGTGACAATCAACTTCCTTAGAAAAGATCTTCTAGATGAACTTTCCTTTCCTTCATTAGATTTAACTTGCACACCCAGAGTATTTCACCTCTTTCCTTCTCCTTGTAGGAATCTTCTTAGCACTTTCCTTCCATGAATATGGGTATTAAATATTGCTTGATCACCAAGATTTGAGTTTATTGTAACAAAATATTAAATTCTAGAAAATAAAAGAAAACATATTAATTAAATAAACTAATATAATAAAAAGGACAAAATTAGGGATAATAAATTGCATGAATTATGTGTCTATCAGTTCCCAACTAATCCCTAGGAATTTAATGGTGGTTATTTGAGATACAAATTTGTGCCTTGTTTTTGCAGTACGGATAACCAAAGTGTTGATCGTGCATATCGTATAGGGCAGAAGAAGGATGTCATAGTCTACAGACTGATGACTTGTGGCACTGTTGAAGAAAAGATATATAGAAAGCAGGTTAAACATTTTCTTTAATTTCTGTATTTTGATTTAATTTTTCTATGCCTCGTTTTGTAAGTTAATGTGCTGAAGTGATGAAGGCATAACAACGACATAAGTTTCATTTGTTGCCTCAAAACTATCAAACAGCTGTATGCTATGTCATGGGAATTTAGAATCTATTCAATCCTCAATTTTAACAAGAATAATAATTCAGAAGGATTCACCTTCTGAGTCCTTGCTTATTTTGTTTTTGATTCAAACTTACTTATTTATTTATTTATTTATTTTAATAATTATTTCAGAACTGACTGGCTTTCATGTTATGCCGATTGCCGAACATTTTGATTTTCAATAAATAAGGCTTTTGCCTTAAGGCTCTTAACATATATATTGAATCATTATCTGGTAATGCTTCTTAATAAGATAACACTAGTTGCCTGCGTGTTGTCCTAAAAAGCAAGTATCACATTGGTCAGGTATGCTAGTCGTTATTTGTTCTATGTCCATTTTTTCTGTCATCCTATTTCATATTTTTGTCAGTCATGATATATTTTGTCTACTGTATCGTTTATAATATAGATATTCAAGGGAGGTTTGTTCAAAAGTGCAACTGAGCACAAAGAACAAATTCGATACTTCAGTCAACAGGTATGTACTAAGAAGGATCCAAGTCCTTTTTCATTTTGGTGGTTTTATAGTTTAAGTCGGTTTGATATATTTATTCATTTTTCTTTTATTAATTAGTGCAAGTAGTTTATTGATGGCTTTGACCATCTCCTGGGAATAATATTTGGTCCTTGCATTAATTTTCAGGATCTTAGGGAGCTTTTCAGTCTCCCAAAACAAGGTTTTGATATTTCTCTCACTCAACAGCAATTGCATGAAGAGCATGGTCGGCAGCATAAAATGTAAAAGATGCTTTATCTTTAGCTTTGCTTAATTTTAGGAAATACTGATTCATTTTGTTGTGAAGTGTTGATGAGGACGACGAGTCCAAAGCCAAGAAGAAAAATCTATTTATTTTATGAAAGTTATATTATCTTTAATGTAAGAGTAATTGATGTAGTTATTTGAATATTTATTTATTAGTGGGGATTTAGGATATTTAATAGCGATTAGGATTTTAATATTAGTAAGATTATTTTAGTCTTTAGTACTTTTATTATTCTTCAAGTAATATTAGGGTTTTGAGTCTTTATAATACTATATGTAATCCCCAGAAGTTAATTACATTATTGAATTATTGAAGATTATTATTACTACACATTTTGATTGCGATCAAATCATCTCTCTTTTGGGGTTGAGAAACCCTTGGGGGTGTGGTGTGCGCCGTGCGGAGCATCACCCAAGTTCACTTTCCTTCATTCTTTTTTAATTTCCAGAAAATATTCATGTTTGAATCTTGTCCTACATCAAGTGCCTTCAGTAATTAGTTGTACTACCTCTGTCCAGAAATGGTAGTCTTACTTTCTTGGTGACCGTTTACATGTATGAAGGTTTGCTTTGGACGCGATTGAGCATAACTTTTTTCACGGATGAAGGGTGATCAACCTCAACAAGAAGAGCTCAACTTAGTTTAGACTTTTTTGTTATGCATTCATGTCCTCTTGTTCTTTCTCATCTTAAAGTAGCATTCTTGGATTATAGAAGCTAATAATTTTTTAAAGTGTAATCCATAACTTAATCCTTATTGATAAAACACTGATACTTTATAATATTTGATTTTTTATCTAAGAGGAAACAAGATTATTTCAGCATGTTTCTACCTCTTCTAGTGTATAGTTGATTCTAGAGATCACCTTATTCGTGACAGCTACTGAGACCTCTATGGTAGTTTTTGTGTGATAGATATTCTCAAGTCTTATGGATTTCCAGTATAGCAATTTTGCTTAATAATACTCTAGTTTAATTTGTTCTGATGTTGACGACAATGAATTAGATTACTTCTTGTGTTCTTTTATTTCATGCAAGTAAAGAGAGTATCTCCTAATCACATAGTCGTTCCACAGAGTGGCATCACTCCACACTAAAAAATAAAGAGTCAAAACCTCACAGCCACACAATCTCACGACCCTCACAGGGAAGTGCCCCTAAAATTTAACCCTATATTTGCCACGGTGGGGTAGTGGATTTGCCCATAGAGGGGCTGTTGCAGTTTAGTATGGGCTTGGTTTAGGTTTAGTTATTAGGATAAGGTTTTTGTTAGGTTTTAATATTTAGGGATTGGGCTTTAGTGAATAAAGTGGTGTCACTGCCTGCATCAGCAAGGGCGTACATCTTGTGGGCCCTTATTTCAAAGGTATTCAATCAATACAAAGCTGAGATTTCGCTGCTCTTTTGTTGTTATGTTTGTCAATTTTTAAGTTCATGTCACTAAAACAAACGGAAAACCGTCTAACACATCTCCTTAATTGGATAGTCATTAACATTAATCTATCTTTGCCATTTTCTTCATGAACTTGCAGTGATGACAATTACCCTCCTTTCTGGATTCACGAGTTTGTCTATGTAAATATAACTGTCTTTCTCATAAAATTCCAGTATTTCATGTGCGTCTCTCTATTTAGTTGACATTTCCATGTGTATGTTTATCTTCACTGTGATCAGTACATGTCTGAATGTAAAACCACTATCTTAATCTTATGATTTGCTTGCATGTCTATTTGTCTATGTTTGAATATGTACTAATTTTTTTTTTCTTCAAAACTATAGGGATGAGTCACTCGAAGAGCACATAAAGTTCCTGGAATCACTAGGTATAGCTGGAGTTAGTCACCACAGTTTGCTTTTCTCAAAGACAGCACCTGTAGCAGCTGTGCAGGAAGAGGAGGAAATTGCAAGGTGACTTGCTTTGAATTTAGTTGCTAATCTCGTAAGTGTCATGCGCTGTATTTGATGGGATCGTAATGGGCTCCATGGGCTGTGCAGAAGGATTTATATATTTGATAAGAATAGGTGCATGTTTAGGCCCAATGAACAGACTATGGCTTTATTGACATTATTTAAAATTAGTAATTTAAGTAATGTCTCATATAGGACTTGTAGCATCAAAGTTATCTATTTTTTTTCATTGTGTTTGGTGCGTATTTAACATCTTTAGACTGTAATGGTTGATTAGCTTTGTTGTATTGATAATCTTGAAATCATCCTAACCCTTTGCACCTATCTTCCCTCTCATCTACCTTTTTTCTACTGTTCTTCCTTGTCCTCTTTACTCCTTTCTCACACTATTCCAATTCTTCTTTGTCCTTTTCTTTCCCTTGTATTGTTTCTTTCTTTCCTTTTTTGGGATAATTTCTCCCCGTCTAAGAAGCAAGGATTCTTCTATAGGTTGACAAATCCCCTTGAATCCCTGAATCCAAGCGAGTCCAGATTCATGGATTCTTTTAGGGATTCTTCTGTAGATTTGTTAATGACATAAAATGAAATATTACTAGTGCTATATACTACACATATTAATACTCCATTCCACAAAAAGAGTCCCATTTGCAAAAAGTTTTTGTTCCAGTCTTCTCTCTATTGATGATATATAAAATGACAATGTTCTCAGTTTAACAATACAATTTCACTATCATGACACCATTACTAAATGAAACACTCATTATATTTAAGGATAAATATGGAAGAAAAATATATTCTTAATGTTTGCAAATTTTGCAAATGAGACTCTTTTTATGAAACGGAGGGAGTATAATGTATTATGCATTAAGACTATCAATGAAATTAGTGTAAGAATCCTCGAACCCGATCCTTGCTTAGCTCTCTGTCCTCATGGGATGGCAAACTTGCTCAAAACCACAAAACCTTGTTATCATTATTTTGCCAAAAGCCCCAAAATGTGATATGCTGAGAAATCTTCAAAGAAGAGGCAGAACTTAGCCACCTCATCTATCTTCTCTATATCTATCTAATCAATCTTTCACTCCTGGTCTGCTTCTGTATCTCACTGAAGTATTTACATGTATGTGTATATGATCATTTCCCGGTACAATTTGATGATCTATTTGGTCAGCACATGTTTACTACCTTTCCTTTGTGTATTACTTTTATTAGTCTTATCATTTAACATTTTGTTCTGGATTGATAACGTATTTGACCGTGTTTATTGTATGTTGTGCAGGGTAAGGCCTACTAGATTTGTGGGGAACTCATCTTCATTCTCTTCTGTTGAACATGATACCGATGGGTATGGCAGTTGAGATTCATTCTACACATTGACGATATAAATTTCTTTTCTTTGGTAGATTTTTTTTATTTATGGGTTAGAGAATTTTATTTTTATCAGATCCCAGTTTGCATTCAATCCAAAGGATATTAAATTGCACACAAAAAGTTCTTTTGTAAGCCATGCAAGTTCACCAACTGAAACAGATATTAAAGAGAGAATCAAGCGGCTATCTCAAGTTTTTGCAAATAAGGTAACATTTTCTTTAGAAGTGTAGAGAACACCTTTAGTTTGGTGATGTTCCTCAATAGGCAGTTTATAGGAACTGCTTGGACTGAAAAGCACTAAAATTTGACAACCCAACTTTTGACTTTGGCCTAGCTGTCTATGGCTATCAGTAGAAGTCATATAGCTTCATCTCTAGCAAATAGTCAACACTTCACACAATAGTGTGAGACTGTTAAGTTTGCGTATGAAGTCTGAAGCTCAAGTTAGAAATTTCTATACCATCTGTCCCACTTTAGTTGTCCACATTGGACTTTTCATGCACATTTAAAAAAAGAATGGTTTGAAAAGTTTTAGAGTTCCCAAGTTACCCTTCATGTCCACGTATTCCTCCTTCCAAATAAGGATTAATGGTGTCATAAAAATAAGTTAAAAACTAAAGTGACAAGGTGTAGATAAATCATGGAAGGATAGGGGATTATCTAAATTGGGACTGAACTGATTAAGATGTCTTGTTAGTGTAACTAATACCCCCTCTTGCCTCCAAACTATGTCTGGAGTACAATTCAAAGAAAATCATATTTGAGGAGTACAAGTAAACATCAATTTTACCCATAGTAGACCCCACATAAGTTCACTAATGGATCGTTCTTCCTTAAAACTGGTGGACCCCTAATATTTATAGCACATTTTACATTCGACTTCTGTACCAATTCCATCCTTTGGTTGGTAAACATTTTCTGTTTTGAAATACTCGGGACACTTTTTGGAGGATGGAGATGGTAGATCCCTTATTAAAAGCTAAGCCCCGTCCATTATCTCAGCTAAAGATTGTTTTTGGAGTCAAATTTTTCTTTAATGATTATTTGAGAATTAGCTGAAAACTTTGTCAAGTATGGTTCTATTGTATTTTAAAAGCTTTTATCCAAAATCTTAAGAAACTAAGGGCAATGGCTTCTCAGCTTCCGAGGAAAAAGTAATATACCACTATTTTTGATAAAACTCCTCAAATCTTTTGAATTGGAGCTGGCTGCTGTTCCTGTTGATGCTTTTCTTCAAAGTTTGTTACAATTTCTTTGTTGTGGACAACTTATTTACCCTTATCACATTTATTGGATTTCAAAGTGGTGCCTCACCCCCTTAAAGTAATATCTTGTGTACGCCTGTCTGTACGTTCAAAAACATTGTCCTAGATCATATAGACATTTCTCAAATGCTTTTATATGTATGATACTATACCATTAAATGAATGAATGAATCCAACTGTGAATAAATGACTGCAATTGGCTCAGCTTTCCAAATTTGGTAATGTAATGCTTATTTCCTTTTGAAATTAACAGATGGTAATGATTATCCTTGTTTCTTATATTTTCTCAGGTTATGGTTTCAAACCTACCTGATAAGGGAGAGAAAATAAGAAGGCAAATTGCAGAACTGCATCTGGAGCTTAGTAACATTAGCATAGAGACGAGAAATGAAAATGAAATCATTAATTTGGATGACATATCAGGATAAGTCTAGTACGTGTTAAATGTGTGATATAGGACAAGCAGTGAAAGAATACTAAACAGTTGTATTTCAATTACCAAATATATTGAAATTGTTTTCTTTGTATATGCAACAATGTTGTGTTATCATGAATGAATTATGATACCTAAAATTATTTCTTACAGGAATTGTCTATGGCCGAGTCAAAATCTACTCACTATACTCAGATGTCATTTATCCTCTGTTGTATTCCTATGCTCAAATGAGTGACTTCGTTTATTTACTTTTTACTGATTGAAGATGAAGTACAAAGTAAAGGAACAAATGACGAAGAAACTAAACTAAGAAAAGACTCGAGCTTGAATTGTGCGGTAACTATTCACGAAATAGGTTCTTTGTATTCATTATGATAATTCTTTATGATTGAACATTGAATTCATATTATCCGGATAGTCATGATACATTATTTATAAGGTGTCACTCATGATGTAGAATAAATATTATTTATTTATATTTGAATTAAAGGAGTTTAATTCATTATAAATAATATTAGAATGGTTCTAATTTATTTATTCTACTTATCGGCTTAATATTGAACCTAGATGGTCACATCATTAAATGAGTGAAATATGATTTTAGAAGTGATTGGCTTAATAATAATAAATTAAGTCTATTTAATTTATTAGTGGAATAAATTAAATAGCTTAATATTTACAATTAAGTATTTGGAGAAATACTAAATTATAAATTAATAAGAGTAGTCATCTTATTATTATTATTAAATTGACTAAATAATAATAATATAGTATTTGGAGAAATACTAAATTATAAATAAATAAGAGAAGTCTTATTATTATTATTATTATTATTATTATTATTATTCCTAATTAGATTGGGAATTATATAAAACCCTAATTTTTAAAAGGTTTAGAAATAGGGTTGGTCTATAAATAGGAGAAGTCTTATTATGGGATAGACTAATGCAATTTTGTAAGTATTCTCAAAATCCTAAATAGTTAGGAGAGAAAACTAGGGTTAGCTACCAAAGGTCTAATATAACCTAAATTCTTCTTCGTCGATCAATATACTCTTGGTGGATCACCTCTTGGGCGTTGCACACTATTGTAACGAACGTTTGATTCGAGGAATTGAAGAAGAACGCGAAGAAGCAAGGGAGGTGAACTCGTAGTTGTTCAAAGGTTGAATCTGCAAAGGTATAATTCCTTCTTCTTCGTTGTTGTTTAATTAATAATATTGCATAAGTTGATTCTTGGGATTGCAGAAAATTTTAAATTACTTTATTGCATGTTTCCGCTATGTTTCAATTAGATGTATGCTTTGATCTTATTTCTGCAAACCAACAATGGCATCAGAGTCATCCTTTTGCGAATTATTAATTGCTTTGATTCAATATATATGTTGGTATGTGTTTAAAACAATTTAATTGGGTGTAATTGTTAGTATAAAATCATATTTTATGAAAGGAAGAAGCAAAATCGCGATCTGAAAAAACAAAAACGGAATTGACAGAAGTTTTGAGCCGCGGTGCTCTCCTTGTGAGCTGCGGCGCACCATTCCTTAAGCCGCGGTGCTTGATGCCCTACTTGTGGGCCGCGACGCTTGTCTGAGCCGCGACGCTCTCTTTCTTGAGCCGCGACGCATGAAGGGCTGTAAGTCCAGTTTTTGTGTTTTTTTAGAAATTCTAAATTAGAAATAAAGGAGTTTATTATTTGATTTGGAATTGGACTATAATAAAGATGTTTATTATAATTGGAATTGGATTCCATGTTAAATTAAAATAAATAGTTTATTTTGATTTAATTTGGATTAAAATAAAGGAGTTTATTTTGATTCAAAATTGTATTTTATGCTAACTAATTTACCCATTAAATGATATCAATATATATATTGAATGTTTATTTTCATTAGATGAATATGTTATGATACATGTGATGACATATATGATTACTCTTTTATTGATACATGTGATGACATGTATGATAATAAAGGGGATGATTATGGACCATTGACCGATATGATTGGATTTAATTTTAATGGATGCTTGAATGAATGTGGTTTTTATAAATGGGGTCTGCGAACCTCGCCTATCTAATTTTTTGATGTAAATTTTATCTCCCTCCTATATACTTCCCCTTGACTGCTGCTGATCAAGGTTTCTGTTTTATGAAAAATAGTTTGTAATAGGATTTAATAGAATTACTCAAGAAATTGGAGCTGAAGAGCAGGAGCATTGAAACCCCATTTGTAATGAAGCCCAGGTTGAATGGAATAGTTATATTCAAATTTTATTCTTGCCCCTAGGTTTGACCTTTTGGTTCATGGTGACTCTAATGAACCAAATTAAAATTAAGTCTATAATCATCCCGGATAGAATATAGTATTCTATAAATACATGCTAATTATATAGTAAATATATTATTATACATGTTGATGTATGTTTAATATGATGCGTATTTTTATATACATATTTGCATGCGCGATAAACAAGATGAGACAATTAATAACAAAACCCTCAAAAGATAATATTAAGTTGATTGCGTTCAAAGACATTGGAGAATGTTGAACGTAGCCTTCTAGCATGTAAAGCGATAGAGTATTGAATATTTAATATGAGTTTGTTGTCCACACACAAGGCAAGTATTAAATATTTGAGATGTTGCTTTATTATATTGGATGTTTATAAGGAATTGAACAATACCGTTTTGTTGTGCACACACAAGGACTGTATTTTTCTCTTCACTTAAATAGAAATGCTGGGTTTAACTTAACTTATATTATTTTAGTTCGGATGTGCACACACTTGATCATTATAATCTAAGAGGCAAAATATAAAGGAGTTACATGGAGATGTAATCAACAAAAGTTGTCTACCTTTTGAATAAATATATAGTTTGTTGTGCACACACAAGGCTATATATTTATTGCAATTGGATCCTTTCCCACTAAGCAGATTTTACAAAGTCACAAATACAAGATCTGTCGAACTATATATAAAGAGGGTTATGTAGTTTAAAGAAAATAGTGGGAGACATCATTTTAATAAAGACCTAAATTAATCTGGTGATTAATAAAAGAATGCATGCTAATGTTGTTAATTAAATTTCACCTGCAAAATTTTACAAATGGCTAATTCACTATCACTGCGAAGTATACTTGATGCTAACAAATTAATCGGACCAAATTACACGGATTGATTAAGGAATCTGAGAATAGTTCTCATAGTTGAAAAGCTGGCATATGTCCTTAACTCGCTTGTTCCTGCAACAGTTACAGAAGATGCCTATGAGGAAGAGCTGGCTACTTTTAGAAAGTGGTAGGATGATACACAGGTGGCTCAGTACATCATGTTAACATCCATGAGTAACGAGTTACAGCGTTAACATGAGAAAATGGATGCTCCTACTATGTTGCTGCACCTTCAGGATTTGTATGGTGAGCAAAGTAGGTTGGCTAGATATAAAATATCTAAATAGCTCTTCCGATCTAGGATGACCGATGACACTACAGTGTAGACACATGTTCTAAAGATGATCAATCTGATTGAACAGTTGGGACAGTTGGGTTTTATCATGGATGGTGAGTTGAGTCAAGATTTGATCTTGTAGTCACTCCCAGACTCCTTTTCACAATTTGTTGTGAACTTTCACATGAATAAGTTTGATGTCAGCTTGCATGAATTGCTTAACATGTTGAAAACTGCTGAGAGTCATTTTCCAATGAAGAAAGACCAAGTCTTGCTTGTAGACGATTTTTCCAAGAAGCGGAAGAGGGCCAAAGGATCTTCTGAAAAGAAGAAAAATCCCAAGAAGGTAAAAGGAAAGGCGAAACCTAAGGACAAGAAAAAGGTTGATGCTAATAGCAAAGGAGTTTGCTTCCACTGTAACAAGCCTGGATATTGAAAGAGAAATTGCAAGGAGTATCTTGCAAAGCAGAAGCAAAATAAGCTTAGAGAAGCTTCAGCTTCAACTACAGATACAAGTTTGTTCATGATTGAAATAAATCTTTTTGTAAGTCAAAATTCTACTTGGGTATTAGATACCGGCTGTGGGTCTCACATATACAATTCTTTGCAGGGACTAAGCAGAAGTAGAAAGCTAAACAAAGGAGAAGTCACCCTGCGCGTGGGGAATGGAGCAAATGTTGTTGCATTAGCCGTAAAAACTTATTGTTTAGCACTGCCTTCTGGCAAATCAATTAATTTAATAAGTTATTATTATGTTCTAGTTCTTATTAGAAACATTATTTCAATTCTATTGTTGGACAAGGAAGGTTTTAATATTATAATAAAGAACAATAGTTGTTCTATTTATAATGACAATATTTTGTATGGAACTGGTAGATTAATTAATGGTCTTTACGTACTTGAAACAAGAATAAACAAGTTGCATAAAGATGGACTTTTAGAGCCATTTGATTTTGAATCATATCCAATTTGTGAATCTTGTCTCATGGGAAAGATGACTAAATCTCCATTTAGTGGACATGAAGAAAGAGTTGCAGGATTGTTAGAGTTAGTACACACAAATGTATGTGGACCTATGATAATAGATGCACGAGTAGGGTAAAACACAAAGACTGTAAAACATTCTCCGTAAGTACTCTAGGGGATCAACCTATCGTACCCTACATTGTGCACAACATATCAAGTTTTGATGCATAAGCGTAAATTAGGACTGTATGCCCGACATCGGCTACCCCGTTATCTGGGTTGTTCATCTTAGTTTTCATGCGAGTCCGCACTAAAGTAATTTGGATTGGTTGACTTTAAATAGCTACAACGAATTTGAACAATTCAATAATATAATGCTTCATATCAATAGTGTCTAGCCAAAACAAATGGCCATGACTCATTTTTAAAAGCAGTTCATGAATAATTAAGAACTTTAAAACATAAACAGTTGGAATAATATTTGAGTTATCATCAATAGGAACTTTCACAGTATATAAGTTTGTATAAGTTATAACTTGCAATCATAAGAAACTTGTACACAATAATAACATGCACAAGTTAGGAAACTTACATTCAATGCAATAAAATGAATGAAGTTAGGAAACTTGCCTGTTATGTCTTCTACAAATAATGCTATTAACTTGTCCTTCAAGTAACCTACACATTTAAGTCACATTGAACAACTAATTAATCATAGCACAACTTAAACTAATTGCTTCCTTAATTGAACGTTTTAATATTCTTCTTTTTATTAGAAACATACTCTCAACTTACATCTTTTAGGACTTGATATCATATCATTCTACATAACATGTTACATCATATAGGTAAAAATATTCTGTTTCAAAATTTGAAAATTTCCATTTTCTGGGTTGACAGTAAAAAAGAAAGAGAGTGAGAGTGAAATTTTAAATGTTGATAGTATTAATGTTAGTGTTTAATTATATTAATTATTTTCTAATACACATTTTTATTTTTTATACGTGTCTCTGACCACAAATTGAACAAAATATTGACACGTGTCTATCTCAGGCGATTGGCCTGAAAGAGTTGAAGAGAACAACATTGTCTTTTAAAAATATTTTAAGGAGTTGATTGTCTATTCCTAAACTTATGGGTTAAAAACGAAAAAACTTACCAACTTTACACTGTGTTTGTGAGTTTTAGGAAAGAAGAAAAGAGATGAATTTAAAAATTTTGAAAGAAAAGAGAGCAAAGTAAAGGAAATTTACTTTCTTTCCTTGTGTTTGTGAGTTTTAGAAGGAAATTTTAACTTAAAATAGCATATTACTATTTTACCCTTATAACATTACATTTTAAAAATTATTATGAGGGTAGTTTTGGTGTAATAACCCGATTTTTTTAATAATTAAATATTAATTTGATTTTTCTAAAAAACTTAATTGAATTGAAAAAGGTAAGTTACTAAATTTTTTTAATATTTCATTTGGAAAGTTAAATTCTTTTAGTAAATAATTAAATAATTGATTTTATTAAAATTAAGGAGTTCATTAGGGTTTTGGTAACTCCTATTGTTCTTTATTATATTTAAAGAGCGTTAGATTTAAACATAATCATTTTCTTATCCTATATTGAATTTTCGCCTAAAATTCTTTTGTAAATTGCATCTCTTTAGAAAAATCATAATTAATTCATCTGATGTCAGAATTGAGTGAATTCAAAGCTTATTTCTTTAATTTTTCGTTCTCTTTAATTTTAGAGAGAGAAAAGTTATTTGACACCATATTCCTACCTTATATCGATAAAATCACAACCTATCCTGAATTCCATCACAATTTTTAACCCTAATTTTGAAAATTTGTAACTCAGTCATATTAACTCCGAATCGAGCGATTCTTAAGCCTTTTCTTGTATCTTTTCGAGAGTTATAATTTTTATGATGACATGAAGAGATTTTGAAGAGTTTGGAAGACCAGAAAGTCAAATTCTTTACTGTTGCGTATTGAAGAAAGACGAATAAGGAAGGTAAAACCTTTCATGATGGGCGTATACAAGACGACCATCGTGATACTTAAAGCCATCACGTAAACCTTTCGTGATGGTTTTTCTAGTTTTTGTGATTAATTTTGGCCATCACAAATGACCATTTTTTTAGTAGTGTTTTGTATTTGGATTTTAAGTTTAGTTATGAGAGTTTTTAAATCAAATATTATTTTTAATTAAATTAGAGACATGAAATAAGAAGTATTGATAATCGAAAAGAAGAGATAATTTTATTTAAAGGAAGATAATTTGACTGAATGTAAACGTTAAAATCTGAAAATTAGTTTTTATATTTTAAGGTCTATTGCATGTGTTATATCTATTGCTCCAATCGTTGGATCGTTATAAATTTTAGATATGTTATACATATATAAGCTGCGAATATATTCACCAATTGTGAACCGTTAAAGATTAACGTATAATTTGTTATGAATTTTAAGAAGTGGCTGGTTTATGATTTTTGTAGCAGAATTTTTAGCAGCAAATTCTAATATTTGTAAATGTATAATAATGATTTGGAATCCGATTTGGGTGATTTTTTAGGCTAAATTAGAGTATTTGATGTCTAATTTCTGTTAAAATTAGTTAATTTAGAAAATAATTATAAAATCAGATTGATATGATCGACACAATTGATAGAGGTCTTAAAAGTAAATGTAGTATTTGGATTTTTATGATTTCTTAATTTTTGCTATTAATTTTAATGATTTAGGGTATTAATAAATGATCTATCGAGAATAACTAAAGGCAGTTGGAAATGAGTTAAAAATTGTTTTAGAATTATTAATTTGAATTGTATATTTGATTTGGGGTGAATATGTTTAGGTGGTGATTAAGATTTCGTATGTGATATTGTTGGCATTGGAGGTTAATTAAGATTTTGTGGAGTGTGCTAAAAGTGGATTTGATTATCAAGTACGGATTCCGTATTTTGTTTCTTAATTATTGTTCTATCCCCTATATCGGGTATGTAATAATTCGTCACTTGGACAAATTGTGTTTTAAGACATTATTCGTTTATAACCTTATTTGTATATTTTCGTTGACATTCGGGAGTTTTTATTTTTAATCGTTGGTATCTTGAGACATTTAAGCACATTTGTATTTTGAATAATTCGTTGTCATTTGAAAATGGTTATGCAAGCCTTATGATTTGAACCCCTTCCGACTTACATCTTGTAGTTTGATCTTTAGGGTATATTTGAGCTAACCACCTGTGTGGGTACTATATGCATGTTCTCTTGATACCATCCATGGTAGTGTGATCAGTCCACGACGAATCCTTTTGTTTGTTGCTCTAGCTATGAGTTTTGACCATTTGATATGTTTGTTCAGGATACGTATGGGTTGACCCAGTATTTGATTTGATTTGATTTGTTTGACGGATTAGTGACGTATGTGTCGTGCGTACTATTCGGTTTGATTCGCATACATCATGCTATCGATGTATTTTGTTAGCCTTTGACTATTTGTATTTGAGCTCGGTATGAAATTGTCACCTTATAAACATTTGATTAAGCCATCATCTTGTTTGAGATCCTTTTGATTATACTTGTTCGATCAACAGTGTTCATCGTTTATATCTAGTGTAACATTCCAAAAATCCTTATAATAAATTTTGTGAATATAAATGCAATTATTTTTGAAAGTTCAATAATAATCTAGAAGGGGGTTGAATAGATTATTACTGTTTAAAAATTAATCTTAGGGCTTTTTGAATTTTTAATTAATTTGCAGTGTCATAAATTAATATGCAAGACAATAAAAATTCAATCACACAATGCACAGAGATTTATCTGGTTCACAATATACATCCAGGATATGTTGTTATGTCCAGTCTCAAGCTCCTCTCCAGGACTTGAGATCCTATTACTATCTGTAATAAACACTCCTTCTTCAGGCGGAGAAGCCTTTGTAAAGTTTTCTAGATCAACTTTTAACTATTCTTACAACTACTTATCTTGGACAACAGCTCCCTGCTCGTTCCTCAAACGTAGTTGTACCTGTTTTTTGAGTCTAGTTCTATTTCACAATCTAGTCTTAAAACAAAAAGTCTAACCCTCACCTCACAAGTTTACTAGGGACCCAACTATCCATTGACCTCTCTATGACTCTTGTCTTGGTCAAAGGATCAATCTCTCTTTCTCATAGATATATAAAAACAACTAACTCACTTAAAAACCTTTTCAACAAAAGTTTGTTTTGAAAGATGCTTCTTACATAAACAGATAGATAATTCAGTGCAGATTTATAAAGCTTTACTTTTCCTTCATGAATGAAAAATGTGCTTCTATGTTAAACTGATATACATTTAATTTTATATATAAAAGTTTAAGTAACTTTTATAGTGAATGATATGCTTCTTTGTAAGCAGATATATTCTATGATGTTTGTTATATAAAAGTTTAAATAACTTTTATATTATGCAACAAGTATTTATGAATAAATGAATACTTGTAATGACAGATATCAAGTATAATAAATGATTCAATTTAAATAATACTTGATATAACAAATAAATTTGTTTAACTCAAATATATATATAATAATAAATTTGATCTATGATGTGAACACTTTAAATAAGGCCACTTGACTTTGAGTCTCGTTCGACTGATTCCTTCACTTAAGAAGCATATCTCCATTATAGTCCCGTTGTCTAAGTACGAGCCAAATTTATCACTTAGGCTTTGAGTCTTCGTTAGACTAATTCCCTCACTTAAGAGGAATATCTCCGCTATAGTCTCGATGTCTAAGTACGAGCCTTTTATAAGATATAAATAGATAGAATATATATATATATATATATATATATATATATAAATATGTACAACATTTTATATTTGTATCTATAAATATGAACAAGTACGAGATAATTCAAATAAATCAATTTAAGAACTTATCTCAAATACTTTGACCTTTTTTCTCTTCGACGAAAGATAGGAACTTTGAGTAGAAGAAAGAGAAAGTTTCTTTAGAGAGATAATGTAGGCAATGAGTATTTATTTTTCTTTCTTTTAGAATTGGCAAGTTGAAATGAATGAAAAGACCTCCTATTTATAGCTTTTTCAAGCTTAGGGCATAAAAGTCTTTTGGAAGTTCATTTGAAAAATCAAAGGCTAGAATTTCTAGATTTTAAAATCAAAGGCTAGGATTGATCAAAAAGTAGTCACATAGATTGGCCTTTGAAGAAAGCACACCAACATTTTTAGCCTTTGAAGAAAGCACACTTACATTTTTGAATTTTGAAAGTCTTAACCATTAAACAAAAGTTACCTTCTAAGTTTCCTAACTTCCATTTTCCAGCACATGCTAGCAAATTCGGATGAGACAAAAAGGCTTTCGCCTTTTGTTTTTTGCATGCTTCTTTAGTGTACATTTAAAAAATTATTTAGGAAGAATGGGAGTTTTCTTGCTTTAGGAAATATTACTTTATGAACTAATCACTTTAACACTTGATATTAAATTATCAAGGTCAAGAAAATATTGATTCAATAAGATTTGAAAATATATTTGGTCAAAGTAAATAAAATAATTAAAATCAATTACAATATAAATCCTATGGAGAGTATTCTAATATTTACTTACCCTATTTACTAATTATTGTTATCATCAAAATAACCCTAAAAAGCTAAAGACCCAACAATCTCTCCCTTTTTGATGATGACAATTAACTAAAAATATTTTCTTTAATAGCTTCCCCTAAGTTTATGCATACACTCAGGAAAATTTTTATTTTTGAAAAACAAATCACATAGCAGCATATATGGCAGAATATATATAGCAAAATAATTTTTCAAAAAATAATCACATACCAACATATATGACAGAATAATTTTTCGTTGCCCTTAATATTTTTCTTCTCCCCTTTTGTCATCATAAAAACTAATGGGGAGAAAGACTACTGTAATGTACTTTTCAGAATCTGCAGAAGAGTGGTTAGTATCTGAAAAGTAGTTGTGCCTGCAAAAAGGTTAGTAACATAAAAAGAAGGTACCTGCAGAGTTACTATAGTAGTAACTAGGATTAGTATATAGTTAGTTACATTCATCCCAAATAGTTAGTTTTTAAATACTATATATATATATATATGTTACAACATTTTAGAATAGTTAGGAAGATTTAGAAATCTCTAAATGAATAGGAGAGAAGTGGAGTCCGAGAGTGGGGAGGATATCATCAGGAGGGGACTGATATATTGGTTCGACTTTGGCTGAGTTAGTACTAACACTGAAGTGTTGAGGAGGCATGGGGAGTTTCTGGTTATCCATCAAAATATGTATCATGTCCTTCAGATGATGGATAATCTACTGCAAGTCTTCCATTTGAACCATCAAGTTACTCTAATTATGTAACATGAACTGGTTCATGTTGCTCAAAGTATCCATTTGAGAAAGCATATTTAAATGAGACTCAATAGAGTCATGGTCAGATTCTTTGAAAACAATCAGAGGTCTTGGAGGAAGATTAAGATGAGACACTATGTTACTATTTTGAACAACTTGAGAATGATGATGAAGAACATTAATATACATCAGTAAGAAGATGACCATATTCGAGACAGTTGTTATGAAAACAATGTTCAAAAGAAGTCAAGAGAAAGTAGGGTAGATTATATGACATGCATTCATTTAAGATACACTTGATCATCTCCAAATCAAAAGGAAACAAAATCATATCTTCTCTAACAGGCATAAAGTTCTGTCGAATAATTTTTCCCAAAAACCGACTCTGGATAGTTAAGTATTCCAACCCAATTTTGATAGGAAAATCAAATAACACAGTAGGAACTAACTGATCAGTCACAACAAGAAGATTTTGTTTAAAAATCATACAATCACTCACAGAAGTACCCATAGGATACAAATATTCATTTATCCTAGGTAGATCTAACCTGGACTTTCTATGATGCAGTGCATTGACAAGTAGTTGTTCATCAATAGTATAATCCTGACCTTAAATGCAAGTATAAATGATGATTAAGAAACATGTTTCATCTCTATTAATGACCATATGTGAATAAAACTCAGCTATAGGACCAAGATAAATGTGTTTATCAGGGAATACTACTAGACAATCCCACCCTATATTCCTAATTTTCTCAAGGACATTGGGAAGACTATTGAAAGTTATTCCCAGTCCAGGCAAGAGACAGTGTCTCATGAGCTTATATTTGGAATGAGCACTAGGAGTGACTAACTGAGACACAATCACTTCAGGATGTATCTCATAATGTAATGCTAACTTCTTTCTTTTAGAAGAGTAAATGTGTTCCATATTTAACAAAATCAATATGCAAGATGGAAAATAAGATGTGACTCGGATGTGAATGTAAGATTTTAACAAGTGCAATTTATACATGCAACACATAAGCAAAGATGACAGTCCAAAAATTAATGCAAATCTGTGGTAGGTTACTGACTGTCTAAGATAGACAAGCAAAAAAGGCAGAAAGATTATCATTAAATGCATACATGGATTTGTAAGTAAGCATACCATATTTTTAACTGTAGATGATACTACCCAAGGAATGTGGAAGCATTTAAGTTAAACAGTGATGTAACAGTAAGACATTATTTAAGAAACTAAAGAAGCCAATATCAGTTAAGTCCAAAATCAAAGTAGTAAAAGTATGTCAGTTTTATCCCAACTATTGACCAAACAATTCAGTTCATTTTCATAGCTGATCACAGTTTTCAAACAAAGAAAATAATTTTTATTTTAACAGTACCAATTAGATGTCTACTCATATCAAATATATCCCAACAGTTGACTACAAATTTCACCCATACACAAGAAAAAACACAGTATGTAGTAGCTAGACATTTATGTCAATACACAATGTCATGCGACAAAGTTTAATCCCAACAAAACAGTCCAAAAATATTTCTAGAAAGTGAGTCTGGATGAAGATTGAAACACAAATGTTTGACAGTAATGTACCACAACCATATAGCCATATAAATGTTACTTTAGCACAATAATGTAGTCTTCTGCACGTATGACAAAGAGTTCATAAGAGTAGTCAAGGATATGCATAGCTTCTGGGAAGATTTCATTTTAGTACCATACTCTATCTGTTACGCTGAATGAACTGTTTGACTAACTTAGTTATTGAGCAGACAAGTTAGACAAATGTATATACTCACTCTAAGTTAATCTTCATTAGATTAACTTTGTTGATAAACAACAGTGTATTTCAGAGTATAAGATTATAAATATATTTATATTTTTGTGTATATATTTTATAAATATGATCATATGTATAATTTTATAAATACTTTTTTTTTAAAATATATATATACATATATACACACAAAAATATTATAAAAAAAATATAAACACAATAATTTCATGTTTTGAAAACTTAGATCTGTAACTTAACAGATCTGAGATTTAGAAAAAAAATGAAAAACTTGAAAGATCTGTGACTGAGAAGAAAATTGACGGATCTGCGACAAATTTAAGATTAAAAAAAACTTGAGAGATTTGTAACTGAGATTAAAAAAATTTGCAGATCAGTGACAGATCTGATCAAAGAGTCAAGGACCAAAAAAAGTTTGAAATATAAGAAAAAATTTCATTTAAATCAAGTATGAGATGAAAATTTGTAAATCCATTTCTGAAGAAATTAATCTGTAGAAATATGTTTTAGATGGTAAAAAATCGATTGATCGATTTAGATTTGTCAAAAACATTTTTAGAAATCATGATTTGTGGCTTAGAGATTTTAGGGTTTGAGAGAGTTTTGGGGAGAGAGAAAGAAGAAGTGGCAGAAGAGAGAGAGAGAAAAAGAAGAAAAAAAGAATTAAAAATAGATTTTTTAGTATTTATAATTAGGATTACCTGAATGATCTGATGGTTGATATTTGTTCTTACTTAAGATCAAACGGTAGGAAGCTTTCAAAAGAAGAATCCATGTGGTTGCTCAAGAATGGTCCAAATTAGTATACAAGGATGGAAGCAATCTATCGTTAGATTTATACACATTCAAATAAATAGTCCAGATTAAATCTATTAACAAAGTCCCCTTTTTTTAAATATTAAAATAACAGTATTTTTATAATACTAGAATAATATTTATAACTATATATATATAGTTATGAATATATAATAAAATTCTACACAATTAATGATTGAATATTTCTACTATGTACGCATTATAAAGCAAATCAATCAATAATCCTTAAAACAAATATATTTAAATGCATAAATAATTATGAGAAAACATATAGCATTCTTAAATTCATACGCAATTTACAAAATGTATCAGAACTTAAAGGCTTAGTAAATATATCAGCAATATTTAAATCTGTATCAATATGTTCTAATTTAATGATGCTACTATTTTCATGATCACGTAAGAAATGATGCCTAACATCTGTATGTTTTGATCTAGCATGTAATACAATATTTTTACTTAAATTAATAGCACTTGTATTATCACATAATATTAACATACAATCAAATTTTATGTTATAATTTGCAAGAGTCTGTTTCATCCATAATATCTGTGCACAATAACGTGCAACAACTATATACTCTACTTCGGTAGTTGAAATAGATACCGAGTTTTGTTTCCTAGAAAACCAAGAAACTAAACATCCACCTAGAAACTGACAAGTGTCACTTGTACTTTTACGATTAATATGATGACCGGTATAATCAGAATCTGAAAAGCAAATAAGATCAAATGGTTGACCTTTAGGATACCATAGTCCTAAGTCTGTGGTTCCTTTAAGATATCGGAATATTCTTTTTACCACAACCAAATGTGATTCCTTTGGATTTGATTGAAATCTAGCACATTTACAGACACTTAACATAATGTCGGGTCTACTAGCTGTGATATACAATAGACTTCTAATCATTCCTTTATACTTCTTTGTGTCAACACTTTTTTTCATTTTCATCAGCAATTAATTTATCAGTAGTTGACATAGAAATATTAAGAGGTTTCACAAACTCTAAATTAAATTTCTTAATCATTTCTTTGCAGTATTTAGATTGAGAAATATAAATACCTTTTTCATCTTGTTTGATTTGTAATCCCAGAAAGAAGTTTAATTCTCCCATCATGCTCATTTCAAATTCATTACTCATGCTTTTAGAAAAATCATTGCACATAGTAATATCAGTAGAGCCAAAAATAATGTCATCTACCTAAATTTGTATAATAAGAATATTATCATTTTTATATTTAGTAAACAAAGTAGTATCGACAACACCTCTTTTAAATCTATTTTTAGCAAAAATTTACTTAAATGTTCATACCATGCTCTGGGAGCCTGTTTTAAACCATATAGAGCTTTATGTAATTTATAAACATATTCAGGATGATCAAAATCTTCAAAGCCAAAAGGTTGTTTAACATAGACTTTCTTTTCAGTAACACCATTTAAAAATGCAGATTTGATATCCATTTGAAACATTTTAAAATCTTTATGGCATGCAAATGCTAATAACATACGCATAGACTCAATTCTAGCAACAAGAGCATATGTTTCATCATAATCAATACCTCCTAGATGATTATACTTTTGTGCAACTAATCTTGCCTTAGTGCGTATTATTGATCCATTTTCATCTAACTTGTTACGAAAAACCCATTGAGTTCCAATAATGAAAGTATCTTCGGGTTTTGGAACCAACTCCCAGACTTTGTTTCTAGTGAACTATTCAAGTTCATCTTACACAGCTATTATCCAATCCTCGTCCAGTAAAGCATCTTTTATATTTTTAGGCTCAATTTGAGACAAGAAAGATAAATGACTAGCCAAGTTGTGTGCTTGTAATCTAGTAAGGACTCCTTTATCAAAATCATCAATCACATTTTCTATAGAATTATTTTTAATAATATGTGAGTCTTTGGGTAAGTTATTTAACTGAGGATTGAGATTTTCAAAAGAATTTTCATTAACAGGTAGAGATGTACTATCTAGTTTTGGTTCCTCCATATTTTTTGAGAATGTTTTCAATGACAATGTCATTGTCAACTAACTCTTTGTATTTGGGAGGTGGTTGAGACTCATCAAAAGTTACGTTCATTGATTCCTCAACAACTAGACTTCTTTTGTTTAAAACTCTGTATGTTTTACTATAAGTGAATATCCTAGAAAGATTTCCTCATCAGATTTGGGATCAAACTTTGACAAGTGTCCTTTAGTATTTAAAATAAAACATTTACTCCCAAATATACGAAAATAATTTATTTTTAGAGTTCTTTTATAATAAAGCTCATAGGAAGTTTTGAGCAAAATCGGTCTTAATAAAACTTGGTTTAATGTATAATAGAACGTTGCCACTGCTTCAGCCCAAAAATATTTAGGAAGACGATATTCATTTAACATAGTATTAGCCATTTCATGTAGGGTTCAATTTTTCCTTTCAAGTACACCATTTGATTGTGGTGTGTAAGGAGTAGAGAAGTTATGACTTATATCGTGTTCATCACATAACATAATAAAATCAAAATTATCAAATTCTCTTCCATGATCAGAACGAATATAAACAATCGAGCTTCCCTGTTGATTCTGAATTTTCTTGCATAAAACAGAGAAAGAATTTATAGCTTCACTTTTAAATTTCAGAAAATTAACCCATGTAAATCGAGAACAGTCATTAACCAAAACTAGAATATATATAGCACCACCCATGCTATGTTTAGGGATAGGTACTACTAGGTCCATATGCAAGAGTTCTAAAGGTCGAGAGGTTGACACTGTGTGTTTACGTTTTTGAGATGCATGTAATTGTTTTCCTAATTCACATGCTTCACAAATATGATCTTTTAAAAACTTTAGTTTTGGAAGACCACAAATATATTCTTTAGATGAAATGTTGTTGAATGGTTTCATGTTAATATGTTCTAATCAATGATGCCAAAGCCATGGATCATCATTTACAGATACTAAACAAACATTATCTAGGTGAGAATATGCATCTAGGTCACATGTGTACACATTCTGATTTCTAGGATATAATAAAACCAATTTATCATATTGATCAAATATTGAATAATTATAAGGACTAAAAGATATTTTAAAACTGCTATCACATAGTTGGCTAACAGATAGAAGATTGTACCTGAGTCCCATGACTAATTGAACGTTAGAAATTGTTATGTACTTATTACCAACACTTCCAATTCCAACTACTTTACCTTTATTGTTATCTCCAAAGATTACCTCACCATAGCCTGTGGCTTGTAAATTGTTCACTTTTGATTTGTCTCTAGTCATATGTCTTGAACAACCGTTATTAAGATACCATTTACTTTTACTAGAGTTAGCTGCAAGACATTCCTGTAACATATACTAATTTCACGACCTGATACCCTTTAATAAGAAGGGTCCTTTGGGTAAGTTTCCCATTTTTTTGTGTTTTCTTTTGCAAAACTGGGTATAGGATAATCAGTCTTAATAGTCACAAGCATTTTATGAGTAACAGGTCTATAAAATGCATAATTTACTCTATTTTTATATCCTGAAAAATTCTGATAATAATTTCTATAAGACTTTTGACTTTTATTTTTTTGATAATTATAGAATTCCTTCCTTGTATTCTTAATAATTGGTGTAGTGTAAGTTCCTTTTGGAACCCAAATCATTTTTCCTTTATAGTTTCTATTTCGAGCATTGCACATGTAAATGGAATAACCATTTCTATTACAATAAAAACATTTAGTAACGGGAGATGTATGACTTTCTTTTTTTTACTTTTAACATGATAGAGTCCTTTATTTTTTATTTTACTAGATTCTCTAATATATCCTAATCCTTCTTTGTTAAATCCACATCTTTGTTGATTAAGCATGACATCAAGGTTTTCTTTCCCTTTTGTGAACTTAAGAACTATAGTGTTTAAATCGTCACGTTCTTTAGTCAAAATTTTAATTTGATCTATTAAAGAAGAATCTTCACTCTGTTTTTCTAATTCTATCTTTAAAGATGAACTTTCAAACTTGAGATTTTTAATATCTTCACTTAACACTTGATTTTGTATTTGAGTATCTTTATTACTTACAGCAAGTGTTGAATTTTCAATAGAAATGATAAGTGTTGAATTTTCTATTTCAAGATCTTTGTTTATTTTTCTTAATTTTCCTAATTCTTCCTTAGTAATAAACTTTCTGAAAAATTATTTTCTAGTTTTTTTTCTTCTTTTAAACTTTCATTAGCTATAATTAAATTTGATTTTTTTATTTCAAGATTTTTGTTACTTTTGATTAATTTTTCTAATGAAAATTTTAATTTAATAAAATTTTCTTTAATAATTTCATTATCTTCATATAAACAGTTATAAGCTTCTTGTAGTTCATGATGTTTTTCACTTATATTATCTAAAGTATGTGTGACAAATGAAGTACTAGGTAGTTGATGTTCAGAATTTACCTCAGATCTTGGTGAAGAATCATTATCTGCCATTAAACATAGATTTGTAATTTCTTAATCATCACTTAGATTCCAACCTTCCTCACCTTCTAGTACTTTGTTGTTGGCTAGTTTTGGACAGTCCTTTTTTAAAATGTCCAAGTTGTTTGCATTCAAAACATAAGTTTGAATTTTCATTGGAGCCGGTATTTCTGAAATTGTTGCTATTATTTGCTTTGAAATTTTCTCCTTGTGCTTTTGGCTTAAAGACCTGTTTGCCTTTGAAGTTGTTGAAGTTGTTGTTTATCTTCAGAAAACCTTTATCATATTTTCTGGCTTTGTTTTGGGTACTCTCCTGAGTTGTCTTGATAAGAGAGCAACTTCATTATTATCTAAACTTAGGAGTTCTTCTTTTAACTCTTCATCATCGCTTTCTTGATCTACAAGTAGAGCTTTGAAAGCAATTCCTTTCTTCTTGAGATTTATATCTGATCCTGCTTTTTTGACGAACATATCAACTTCATGGGCACGAAGATTTTCAATAAGGCTATGAAATTCAGATAGACACGCTTAGAAGGGGGGTTGAATAAGTGTGGGAATAGACGATTTCCAATTTTTAATTTTCTTTCTAATAATGCAGTATGTTGTATTTAAGAATGCAGCTTACTGGATTAATCAATGCAGTATACTATATTTACGAATTCAGCTTGCTGGATTAATCATGTAGTATGCTATATTTACGAATTCAGTTTACTGGATTAACAGATTATCAGAAAGACAACTTACTATTCTAGTTTTCAAAATTTATTTACTTATACTAATTGATGACCTGTGTTGATATGGATAATTTTCTGATGAAGTATATATGTTAAAGTATTAAGATTATGAATTACAACTCAAATTGAAGCATGCAATGAACAATTAAAGTAAAACAATCAAGTACATGAACACAAGGAATTTTTACGTGGTTCCACCCTAAACCTCTATTGTAGTGGTCTAATCCACATCCAATACCAACTAGTATTGGAGACTCTTTTATTAATTAACTTGGTTTACAATTAAACCCCTTTACAAGACAAGTTCTCACAACCTTTGAGTACTTATACTCCCCGAGCACCTTTGCTCCCCGTGTACCTATTCACTCTTAAGCATCTATGCTTCCTTGAACTTGTTTGTAAATCCCCTAATCCAACCCGGATTAGAAACCTTAGACTAACAACTTAGTCTATCAACTGTTTTGATAATTAATTAAAATATGACAACAAGATAAACTATGATTAAAGCAATAATTATATCACAATTCAAGACTCAACTAATATACAATGATCAATGAATTAGATAAAAATATCACCGATTTAAGCGCAAGGAAGAAAGTTGAAAATTTATTAGTCTTTAATGCATAGCAGCTTGATTAACACTTCACAATAGCAACAATAAGTACTCCTTCAATATTATGCCTTTTCCATAGCTAATTTGAGTACTGTGTATTTCTTATATCTAAATGGGTCATCCAGTCCCCTTTTATAGATTAGAATATTTTATGCCCGTTAAGTAATATCCGTTGCTATCATTACTTTAAAGAGGATATCATGCCTTAACAAATATATTATAGAATGAATTACATATGCACAGGGCCGGTCCTAAGGATTTCGAGGCCCTGTGCGAAAAAAAATAGGGGCCCTCTCGCGTATAAAATATTAATTTTTTTTATTAGCACCAATATATCAAGCACAATTAATTTTACTCTCCTCTATTTATAAGAAGCATAGTAGAGGATGTGAGACTCTTCCATGCTTTGCTTACAAAATTAATCTTACTCTCCTCTATTTATTAAATAAAAGTAGGAGATAAGAAGCATAGTAGAAGATGTGGGACTCTTTCATGCTTTACTTACAAATTAATCTTACTCTCATCTATTTATAAAATAAAGGTAGAAGATAATAAACATAGTAGAGGATGTGAGACTCTTTCATGCTTTACTTACAAAATTAATCTTACTCTCCTCTATTTATTAAACAAAAGTAGGAGATAAGAAGCATAATAGAAGATGTGGGACTCTTCCATGCTTTACTTACAAATTAATCTTACTCTCCTCTATTTATAAAACAAAGGTAGGAGATAAGAAGCATAGTAGAGGATGTGAGACTCTTCCATGCTTTACTTACAAAATTAATCTTACTCTCCTCTATTTATAAAACAAAGGTAGGAGAAGAAAAGCATAGTAGACGATGTGGGACATTATACTTCATAGTATAACAACAATCCTCAAGTCCCATTATATTTTCTAAATGTCTAAGTCCCACATTGGTTAAAAGATAAAAGTCCAAGGAAGTTTTCTTTATAAAATGACTAGCAAGTGAGTCTTTAAGACTCAAGTTGAATTGGGCTTCCTAATTTGACCTATAGACTCAAGTTGAAGGCCATTTGTGCAACACTAATTTGACCTATAGGTTATATACCAAATTTTTTTAGGGGTCCTCCGAATTTGGGAGCCCGTGCGGTCGCCCTTCTGCACCCCCTCAGGGCCGGCCCTGCATATGCATGAAGTCAGGTGATATGAATTCATAAGGATATCATGCCTTTAAAAAAATATTATATAATCTCCGCTTCATAGGCATAAGTAATAAGGAAAGGATTATCTCTTTGCAATCAATCATGACTACTGACCCACTCATGGTATAACTCATATATTTATTATTTAATGTGAATCAAGTGTATATCATGCTCGTATTAAAAGATATTATCAATCATAATCAATAACAAGATATTTTACAAAGGTTACCGTTGTCAAAACTTCAAGAAATATAAAGCCCACTGATTTCTTTCACACAGGTAATCATCACGTATATCATGCTTCATGAATATTACTTACCAAAAGTCTTCTTCAATTAAGGTAATAGAAATTACCGTTATTGATTACCAAATCTTCAGGAAATATCTAGTCTATTTAAATTCCACTGATTTCTAGCAATAAAGATATGAAGCTAATTAGCTTTAATTATGGAACTGTAATAGCTAGCATTAATTTGGAATCATGAACAATCAAGGAATTAGAGATCCAGGCATTATTTCAAAACAGATTAATTTAAGCATTAACGAAGCCTGTTGAACATTCCTTATGAGAATCAGACTGCACATTAAAAAAAATAGTCTTTTAAATTTTTTATTTATTTTTAGACTCCAATTTTAATTTAACTACTTCCATATTAATTTTCGATGCCCAATAAATTTGTTCCATAATAAATTAGACACTTCCATAATTATTTCCATGCAATTCAAAATTATTTCCATATTAATTCCTTTAATTATGGGAAGGTTTCAAAAGTAGCTTTTCAAAATTTAAATCTAATTAATTTATATTTGATCCTTATTAATTTTGGAAGCTTAATTAATTAACCACTTTAATTTATTCCATAATTAAATTATGTCCATAAATATATTCATGATGCAATACAAATCCTAGAACCTTGATTGAGAAATAATTAAAGCTAAGATCTTACATTTATTTTTGTAGAAACTTTTACACCTTGTTTTATTGTAAGCCAAACTTTGATTCTTTGTGATTTGGTATAGATTTTAAATCTATTCTTCCAGGTGACAAAATTTGTGCCATCGAATAATGGAGGTCTGGACATTGATAGTCCTTCTTCGCAACCAGTAGCATTTGTGTAGGTCATAGATGGATCTACTCTTAGATATACCTATATTTACTCAAAAAATAAGTTAAAGAGCACTGCGCTGATACCAATTGAAAGTTCAATAATAATCTAGAAAGGGGTTGAATAAATTATTACTGTTTAAAAATTTATCTTAGACCTTTTCGAATTTTTATTTAATTTAAAGTGTCATAAATTAATATGCAAGATAATAAAAATTTAATCACACAATGCACAAAGATTTATCTGATTTACAACATACATCCAGGGTATGTTGCTACGTGTATTCTCAAGTTGCTCTCGAGGACTTGAGATCCTATTACTATCTGTAATAAACACTCATTCTTTAGGCGAAGAAGCCTTTACAAAGTTTTCTAGATCAACTTTCAACTATTCTTACAACTACTTATTTTGGACAGCAACTACCTGCTCCTTCCTCAAACATAGCTATACCTGTTTTCTGAGTCTAGTTTTGTTTTACAATCTGGTCTTGAAACAAAAAGTTTGTCCTTCACCTCACAAGTTCACTAGAGACTCAACTACCCGTTGACCTCTCTATGACTCTTGTCTTGGTCAAAGGATCACTCTCTCTTTCTCACAGATATATAAAAACAACTAACTCAGTTAAAAACCTTTTCAATAAAAGTTTGTTTTGAAAGTTGCTTCTTACATAAGCAGATAGATAATTCAGTGCAAATTTATAAAGGTTTACTTTTCCTTTATAAATGAAAAATGTGTTTCTATGTTAAGCTGATATAAATTTAATTTCAGATATAAAAGTTTAAGTAACTTTTATAGTGAATGATATGTTTTTTTGTAAGCAGATATATTCAATGATGTTTGTGGTATAAAAGTTTAAATAACTTTTATATTATGCAACAAGTATTTATGAATAAATAAATTTATGTTCAAATACTTATAATGATAGATATCAAGTATAATAAATGAATCAATTTAAATAACATGTGTACATACATACACATGTGTGTGAGTCATATATATATATATATATATATATATATATATATATATATATATATATATATATATATATAAAGCAAACATACAAGTCAAAATTTAGAGAATTCTTTCAATTTGCCAACAAAGCTAGGAAAAAAATAAAGTTACTATTGAATTTTCGGCTGCAAGGAGATAAGGAATGGGAGGATTCCTTGAGAAGCCTCCCAAGATATTTTAAATGAGAAAAGTTATCCAATTTGGCCTATAAATACCAAACCTCCTTCATTTTTTTTACTTTACCAACACAAGAAATAAATAGTCAAGAAAGAGAAAAGAGAGAGAGAGGTAGCTAACCAGCTAAAGGAAGAGAGAAAGTGAGAAAAATTATCAACCAAGAAGGAAAAGCAAGCAGATCAAAGCCACGAGAGATAACCCACACACTAGGTATAAACCCTAACCTTTTTACAGCTTAAAAATGTTTTTTTGATGAAAGTAATTAGGCTTTATGTATACTTGAGATCATGTTGAACATATATATGGTGTGACACTATGGATCATGAAGGAAAAATTGAAAGAACAAAGAAAAACAAAAAAGAAACACAAACTAGTTAAAGAAAATCCTAAACTAGCTTTTATAAATAATTTATGAAGTAAATATGTGTGTATATGAATTTGTTCATGCTAAGGGTAGATAATAACATGTTAGAGTATGTTAACATCAACTATGATAAAAGAAATCAAAGATCTTATAAGAAGCAAGAAAAGAGAAAAATTAAACAAGTTATGAAATTTTCGACATATAGCTAAGGTAAAAACCCTAAAACAAAGGCTGATTTTATAACAAACAAAACATTTAGTATGTTTCGAATTTTTGCGTAAAGTTTGTTAGAGAAGATAGATCTATAAGTTAACTAAAATACTGCATTGGTTTCAGGTCAAAATTCCTTCTAAATTATATTTGGTGAATTTTCTAGTAAAACAGGGTAGACTGGACAACTCCCTGACCTAGTTTTAGAAAAGGAAGTTCTGGATAGAGAACAAAGGAGATAAAATTCGCGCTTCTGGGGAATGTAACTTGGAAGTATAAACTGTATTTTGGCCTAAGAATGAACATAAACAGACTTGTAATAAAAGAGTTATGACTAAAATAAAATAAGAGTTTATAAAATTAAAACATTCATAACTTGAGTTCTGCAACTCAATTGGAGATACATTTTTGGATAAAAGTATATTTTAGTGTGATAAAGATACTGTCAAAAATTCGTAATTTTTGGACTTAATTTTAAATTTTAAGGAATTTCACAAATTTGGACAGAAATGGGCTTATAATAAATAGTAACATTTCTGGGAAAAATATGTAAAAGTTAGAAACTAACTAAATTATAATTATCTAGGTGGGGCCAGATGGAGGAAAAATTATAAAATTAATAATAATAAAATAGTTAAAGTGGTTTAATGGATAAAGTAAAGTATAAAAATGTATGGAAAAATAATTAAAGAAAAGCTGGAAAATAAATAATATATTTTATCGGCTAAAATCCATCAAAAAAGGGACGTATGAGGCTACATGAGTAATAAATAAATACTGTAATGAGATTTTAATGGTGTAAAAATGCACTTGAGAATAAATTTATGGTATCCAAAAATACCGAAACAGAATTTTAAACAGTTACAACTAATAGTTAAATAAATTCTAATGAATGGTGTAGGTTATTATCTCAAGACGAAAAATATCTTACTCGAGGAAATTACACCCAAGACAGGCAAGTTCCCACACTCTTGTGCATTCGAACTTCGCTCATTGTTAAAACTGTAATTTTTCTAAAAAGCTTTTTGGACCGTCTATAAAAAGAGTTTATGTCATTTGTTCGGCTAAACTCAGTTGTTCTGTTTCTATCAATTTATTGAATTGTTTATGATTCTTTGGTGATATGTTAATCCAATCCAAATTGCTTTGGTGCAGATCACGAGGTTATGACTGAGTATGAACAACCCTAGAAATAGGGGTATTGTATTATAATCGGGTAACCGACATTATCACGTTGTATAAATACAACATGATTAAATTTTATGCGTAACATGGGGGTATTATTAGGTTGATCACTTAATGATACTCCGGGGGATAAGAGTTCCCAGTATTCGTGACTGTTGAACGCCATGTAAGGGTTCACAATCTTTGTGATTGTTGAACATTTGTGTAAAGAGTTCATGGTCCCTACGACCACTCAGTGACCCTCAAAAGAAATATTTTTTTGTGAACATTTAATTAAATTTGAGATTCCAAAATTTATTCCTATTTAGAAATTTGATGTTCATTATTTTATAAAGAGATTTTTGTTTACTTCCTCGAATTGTTGATAATATTAATTCTTTCTAAATCCTTGAATATTGATTTGTTGTCAGTCATTTTTATTTTATTTTAAATTGTTATACTTGCTAGGACCGAGCAAAAAACGGATAAAACCGAATTACCGAACCAAACCGAAATTTTTTAACCGAATTTTTTCGGTTATTCGGGTATTTTTTGTAATTCGGTTATATCCGATTTTATTTCCGATTTTCGGGTTTGTTTTTTAATTTTTTATTATTCGGTTAACCGAATTAGAAAAAAAATAAGACTTAAAAATTAAAAGAGTAATCTAACATTCTTTCATCTCAGTCTTAGATCTCACTCTCTGTCGACTGTCTCTCAGACTCTCACTACTCAAAACCCAAATCGATCTCTCATCTCGACTCTCATCTCTCATCTAACATCTTTCACTACTCAAATCGATCTCTCATCTCTCAAAAGTTAGATTTTGATCCCCAAAACCCCAGTCCCCAAATCGAAAAGCCAAAACCCCATTCCCCAAATCGCGACTCCGCTCCGCCTCCGAACGGACCAAAGTTTGGACGTCCGTCATTCGCGTCTTTTGTCCCATATTACCTTGTGGCGTATCGATTGCGTTTCTCTCTCCCCTCTATTTCACACACAAAAAACACGCATTCTGATTATCTTCAGATTTGAAGCTATTTTGATCTTTGTGAAAATATGGTTGAATTAATTTAACTTCATATGGATTCGAGCTGCTTGATTGTTACATTGTTCAAGGTTTAAGCTTTTTGTGGTTGTTTTAGGTGTTGTCTGTTACATGAAATTTGGCTCTGCAATTTTGATTTGCAACTTAAATGTCTATGCATGTATTTTCTTAAATGATCACCAAATTTGAGAGTGAGTTTGTGTGTTTAAGTTTTTGATCTTTCCATTTTCTGAGTAATTTTGGTATATTTTTATTGGTTTGGGGACAATAGTGTTTTTGGGCTGGAAGTGGAAGGATAATTGAGAATTTGAGTTTTGATCTGTCTAAAATTATAAGCTCCCTTGATATCTTGTATTAATTTGATTTGTATTATCATTCTTATCTAATCAGTTCCAACTGTGTCTAGTGACTCATTATCAACCAAGAACTGAAAAACATAACATAAACAAAACCGAAGCCAACTGTGGGAATTGGCTTTTAGGGAATTGGCCTTCATTTCAGTTATTAACCGAATAGCCTATTCGGTTCGGTTATCTCAAAATTCGGTTACTAATTCGGATATCAAAAATATGTTTATTTCAGTTTTCGGTTATAACCGAATAGCCTATTTGTAATGTCCAGGAAATTTTTAAACATTGTATTAATTTATTTTGATATATAAAATTCGTTTTATTTAATTTTACAAATTTAACTGGATCCATGTGGGTATTATTATTTAATTATATAATTATATGGTCCAATAATTCCCTTTGCATAAAAAGGGCTCATTAATAGTTTTAATAAATTAATGAGTTAATCCTAATATTTGATTGGCAAGAAAATAGGAAAAAAAAAGAAAAAAAATTAAAAATTAAATAAATGATTTTATCATTTTCGGAATAAATAATTCGAATAAAGAATTATGGCTAAGATAAATATTTTAAATAATTAATTAATGGGTTAAGTATTTAATTTAAGACATTAGGAATATAAGGTGTTTAATTTAATTGGGTCATTTTTTTCTTAATTACGATGACCCATTTCCTTTACTTATTTTGGTTGGCCGATTCCCTTATCATTATCCATTGGGCTGCTTCTCATTCATTTAGCCGACCCAATTTCCTTACCTTTAGTTGAACCCAACCCAAGTGGACTGGGCAGATACTAGCCATGAAACCAATTGGGCTGGGCCAATCCTTTTTCCCAGTTGGGTTGGACCCATGGTGTTGGGATGATATTGTAACCAGTGAAGTCGAGTTGGGGTTTATCAGTCTAAACCCCTCAACTTAGATAACCGAGCAAAGTCTCCATCTCCCAAATCAAACAGCCGAGCATCATAGGTAGGGGTCGCTAGGGCTCGATCCAATCGGACGGGATGGATGAGGGAGGGCTGGCGTCGGCGTGTGAGGGTGAAGGGACCGGCGGCATAGGTGGGAAGGGGCAACGACCGGTGGGCACCCAAGGCTCGAGGCGGACAAAGCTAGAAGCCCAGGGACCGGTGGTTAAACAAGGACCGAGGCGGGCGCTAGGCGATTTGACCGGCAGAAACGCGCGGCTCAAGGGACTACCGACTGCACAGATGGGGCTTGACGCGGACAATCGACAACCCACTCCCTTCTACCGTTGCGTTTTAGTTTGTCCATTGGAGTATTGACCAACGATTGGGGCAAACTTTTCCCTATAAATAGAGACTCCACGATAACCTAACGAGCTGCTGAAATCTTCAGTCCAATACACCTTGGTGCTGTGCGAATCGGAGAGCAGAGGATAAGAAGAAACAAAGCAAGGAACTCAACGCCTTCGACCCAAACCGTGAGGTATAAGCCTGGCTTCCGTTTCGTGCCAAACCCAGTAGCCGTGTTGGTTTTGTTTTTATTTTCCTTCCGTTTTTGTTCGTTTTACTGTTGTTGGGTCATGTTGTTTTTGGGAAGTCTGTGTTGGGAGCCATGAATGGCCAGGAGGTATAAGGATGGATTTTGGTTGTGAGATACCATGTAATCCCTGTTTCATTTGAAGAACATTACTATGCACATAAACTATTTGTTATAATGTCTATGAGAATCAGTTTGCTAGCTTTGCTCATTCGTTGATTCAGTGAATTGCTAGGCTCGCGTTAAGCAATTCGTTAGGCCTATAGATTATTGTGTTGTATTGTTTTGCTTGGGTTCGAACATTTGATGTTGCATTCTGTTATTGCTGGTACTGCATTTCTTGGGTTGCGAACCCTGTGTTCTAAGGAACTTCAAGTTCTGGTAATTCGATTGTACAGTGCAATTAGGCCAGCAATATGAATTATAAATCAAACCTTGGGTTCTTTTGAGTGTGATAACCAGTGTTTGGGATTTGCTGTGTTGGGTAGTTTTTTTTGTTCGTTTGAAATGAAAATTTTAGGGTTTGATGTACTAATTGTGCTATCATTGGCTCGAATTTGGTTATTAATTTGGAGCTAATAATATACTTGTGGATTAATTAGTTATTATAACTAACAAGAAAAGTAAATAAAATAATTATTTATTATTTATCAATAAATAATAAATAAAGATAATAAATGTTTAATTATTATTTAACTGACATTAAATAATAATTAAGTACAAATAAAATTAATAAAGTAATTGGTTATTATTTATCAATAAATAATAAATAAAGATAATAAATATTTAATTATTATTTGATTAATAAATAATAATTAAATGTGAATAAAGTAGTAAATTAATTATTATCTATCACCAAATAATTAATAAATATTTAATTATTATTTAATTAGTACCAAATAGTAATTAAGTATGAATAAAAGTAATAAAATAATAGCCTTGTATGCTATTATATTTTCCATATATAATAAATTGTTTAATTATTTTTTTTAAGCAATGATTAAGAATTTTTAATTAATTATTTATTACTTGATTAGCTTAAATAATAAATAAACCTAGTTAATTATTATTTAATCCTAAATAATAATTAAGGACGATTAAAATTAATAATTCGGTTATTATTCGATTAATACTTAAATAATAAGTAAGTATAATTAGTTATTAATTACTATTATTGATAACTAAAGATAATTAAATAATTACTGTTTAACAAATATTAAATAGTAATTAAATAAAGATAAAGTTTATAAATAAGGAGATTTTAATTAGTACATTAACTGAACAATTTTGATAAATTGACTAAGGGTTAATAGATGAATATTACTTAAGAAAGAGTAATTAAACAATTATAATTAATTGTTTAAGGGTTTAATAAGAGTTTATTACTTAAGGGATACATGGTGAATTAATTAAACCATCAACCTAGAAATCAATTAAGTGCCTTATAGGATTTACTATAGTTTATTTACTTATGTGTGTTATGTGATTTGCTTAATTGTTAAATAAATAGCATAAGTAAGCGTAGCGACGTACCACTACGCAGTACTAATTGATATACCGACATTATCTATGTTAGGTTCTTCAAGACCAAATAGTTAAAGCTAGAATTATTTGTAGCTGAGCAAACAGGCAAGTTCCTAACCCTAAACTTCTTACATTATTGCAAGTTCCCTAACTCAATCTCGAGTTATTATTTTCGAAGCATGTTAGTGAATAATTATTGTCGATTATTCACATCTATACTGATTATTGAGATTCGCACCTTGTGCAATTGAATTCCTATTATGATTGAACTGTAAATTTAATTAAAGTTCTTTCAAGCATGAATTGTTTATGCGATAGATCTATGTTATTTGTATCAGCTAGATCCAGCATGTCTAAATTGGTTAAGACAATGATATTCTAAAAGCTGTTCTTATTAAATTGCTATGGTAAGAACTCTTGGCTGAGAAAAGGATAAACTTGTTTAAGGCATGATATCAATGCTGGTTATTAAGTGTTTATGCATAAATCACGGGGTATGAGAGGCTGATCCCCTCGATTACCAAAACTTTTTAAGAGGTCCAGCTTACATGCTGAGAACCTTGGAAAACGTCCTTGGTTATTTCAAACCACTCAGTAATTGGCATTCAATTATTTGAATATCCAACTGTTGACTGATAATTCATATTTCTTCACAATTCTATACTGTTGTTGAACATTGAAAGAGAAATTTCCGTCTATTCATGATATATCTCCCTTGTGTATAAACTTGCTAAGCAAACTAGTTGCTTACCCTTGCTATATCATGATCTTTATTTCAGCTAAGGCAGAAACGTCTAAAGGAGACAAAGGAAAAGGGAAGGTGCAAGAATAGATGCCCGATAGTGCCTATGTACTAGTTATTCTTGAATGTTATTTGATTAAGTGAACCTTTTATTGTATTAAAGGGTACGTTTTATGTTAAGGTTAAAGAACCTTGGGACCAAGATTGTAAGACTTTATTATTATTTCAATAAACAATGTATGTTTATTATTCCGCATTTAGTTAGAAAGTATGTTTGTCGTTGAGTATCGTGAGCACCGAATTCGAGGTTAGGAAACCCGAATTTGGGGGCGTCACAGGTTGGTATCAGAGCTATAGGTTATAAACGTTAGGAATGAGAAACCTAGGTTATAACCTCGGTAGAAAACTCATATAGAGTATGTAGGTGGTGGGTTGAGGAGATTCATCGAGTTCTAGTTGTACCGAATAAAATATCATTTCATTTTATCAATGAATATATTTTATTGAGGTATTGACATGGATTCATTGTGTGGTGTTTGTAGGATGTTGGACGAGCGTCAAGATAGCCTTTCAGTTAACCAGGAGCCCATAGAGCGTGAGGTGATAGGAAACTTGCTAGCAAGGAACGCCGAGCTAGAGGTAAAGGCTGAACAATTAGAGGCGCAGAACCACATCCACCAGATTTCTGAACAGCAGTACAAGGACGCTGCTTACAAGGCCCAGGCTGAGTTAGCCGAGTTGCGAGGGAGGCTGCTGCTGAGAGAGCTGCAGTTAGGACAATTGAAGGATGAGGTAAAGGCTAAGGATGCGAAGATAGTTGAATTGGAGCGAGCCTTAGACATCGCCTGGATGCAGTTCGATGCCAGATGGATGGATCTGCCCTCCAGTAGCGAGAGCAAGCGTTGAGTTGTATTCACCTTGTGTCCCTTAGAGGATAGTTAGAAGTGGGTGGTTATGCCTTGAGCAGTGTTATTGGTACTACCATTTGATTTACTAGAGTTTGTATTAACCTCAGCAAGGTGCGAGGTAGTTCGTATATAGGATGTACTTCCCAATTATGTAGGTAGGAAAGAATGGTTTAAGTGAATCCCACCTTTTGTTATATTAAATGGGATGGTAGCAATTATGACAATATGCCTGTGATAAACGTGTAAGACGCTAAAGTCGGTATATGAATATAGATGCATTACTATGGTATGTGCTTGAGAATTTTACTTGATATACCATTTATGCAATGATTATGTTAGTTCAGTAAAACTGAATCGGTATCTTAGTAACTTAAATCACTAATCGGGAAAGCAGAATTTCCGAGGTTGGGTAATCTAAAACTCCCACACAAGAGTCATGTGATTATTGTATTACATGCTGAATACTTATATTTTAAGGAAGCCCGAGTAACGTGTTAGGGTTTGCTTAAATAGATAATGCCGCCCAGACGAATCCTACGAAACCAAGGGATTGAAGAGTCAGTTAACAATGTAGAGGGAACTCCACCAAACCCAATGCAAGACTTTGTGAACATGATGGCCGAAGCTTTGCGAAATCAAGCGACTACCGCAGGAAATCAGGCAGGCAACCATTTAGCCAATTTTAAAGACTTCAAGGCAGTAGGGCCTCCGGAGTTTAGAGGAACAGCGAACCCGATAGAGGCCCAGTCGTGGATAAAGGAGATTGAAAAGGCCTTTGTCATTGCTAGAGTCGCTGAGGAGCAGAAGACAGTTTTTGCTACCTACCTAATGAAAGGTGAGGCTAACTTTTGGTGGGAAGCCAATCAGAACAAAGCTGGAACTGGAGTCGTGGCGTGGGAAGCTTTCAAGACGTTGTTTTTCGAGAATTACTTTCCTGAGAGTAGGCAGGCGAAAATGGAAATCAAGTTTTTGGAATTGAAACAAGAAAATTTGTCAGTGTCGGAGTACGCTGCAAAATTCAATGAATTGGCTAGATTCGCCCCACATCAGGTGGACACTGAGGTGAGGAAGGCAAGGAGGTTCGAGAATGGATTAAAGCCGTGGATCTACAGCAAGGTAGCGGTTTTGCAAATTACATCGTTCTCAACCTTGTTGGAAAAAGCTCTCATTGCTGAAGGTGGTAGTGAAGCGGTTTCAAAATATAATCGGGAAAGGAACAAGAAGAAGGTAGAAGGAGGAAATGTGAATGTTAGCAGTGATGGCAACAACAATAAGAAGCGTCAATGGAGCAGTGGGGATAGCAATTCTGAAATGCAGCAAGGGAGCATACAGCATAAAAGGCAGGTATGTGGGAATTGCGGAAAGGGCCACTCGGGAGAGTGTATGAAGGGAAAGATGGTTTGTTATACCTGTGGACAAGAAGGGCATATCTCGCCCAATTGTCCTAAGGCGAAGAAAGGAGGTTGCTTCAATTGTGGAGAGATAGGACATCGGAGCAAGGAATGTCCCCGAAAGAGAAACATGGATGGCGGAAACGGCAATAGGGGCAACAACTCGAGGGCAACCAGTGGAGGACCAACCCAGCCAAATAAGCCAACAGCAAGGACCTTCAACATGACAGTACAAGATGCTGTGGCATCCAGAGAGGTGGTGTCAGGTATTATTCCAATCAACAACATAGATGCCTATGTGCTATTTGATTCGGGAGCTTCATGTTCTTTTGTTTCTGATGAATTTGCTCAAAGACTTAATTTGCCTAGTGAACTGTTAGAACACCCGATGAATGTAGAAGTAGCGAACAAAGAGATTATCCTCGTAAACTACATTTATAAGAATTGTTGTGCTGATGTGAGAGGGTTTAAGCTTAACGTGGACTTGTTGCCGATTCGTCTTGGAGAATTCGATGTAATCCTTGGGATGGACTGGTTAGCAAGCCACGGGGCGGTCATTGCCTGTAAGAAAAAGTGCGTACACCTGCAGACTCCGGGTAAGTCGAAGGTGGTGTACTATAGTAGTAAATCGCCGAGACAATCTTGTTGTCTGACGATGATGCAAGCGAAGAGATTGCTTAAGAAGGGTTGTATAGGTTATTTGGCTCACGTGGTAGATACTCGACGGGTCGAGGGTGAACTGAGTCAGATACCCGTTGTAAGGGAATTCGCTGATGTCTTCCCAGATGAAATTCTGGGATTGCCGCCGGATAGAGAGATAGAATTTGCAATCGACTTGGTACCTAGGACGGCACCGATATCTAAGGCGCCTTACCGAATGGCACCAGTAGAGATGAAGGAGCTGATGGTTCAACTGCAGGAACTGTTAGACAGGGGCTATATCAGACCGAGCGTGTCACCATGGGGAGCGCCAGTTCTGTTCGTAAAGAAGAAGGATGGCTCGATGAGGCTTTGTATCGACTACCGTGAGTTAAACAAAGTTACGATTAAGAATAGGTATCCGCTGCCCAGGATAGACGATCTGTTTGATCAACTCAAGGGAGCGAAATACTTTTCGAAGATTGATTTAAGGACGGGCTATCATCAACTAAGGGTGAGGCAGGAGGATATACCGAAGACGGCATTCAGAACTCGTTATGGACATTTCGAGTTTCTGGTTATGTCATTTGGACTGACAAATGCACCAGCGACATTCATGGATATGATGAACAGAGTGTTCAAGCAGTATTTGGACAAGTTCGTGGTAGTATTCATCGATGACATCTTGGTGTATTCAATGACGGAGGAAGAACATGCTGAACATCTAAGGATTGCCTTGGAGGCATTAAGAAGGGAGAAACTGTACGCGAAGTTTTCAGAGTGTGAATTTTGGTTGCAAAGGGTGCAGTTTCTAGGACACGTCATTGACAGTAATGGTGTTTCGGTGGACCCCGCAAAGGTGGAAGCCATTATCAACTGGGAGCAGCCGAAGACGCCAACGAAGATCAGGAGTTTCCTAGGGTTAGCGGGTTACTATCGGAGATTCATCCAGGATTTCTCAAAGATAGCATCACCATTGACCAATCTGACCAGAAAGACAGTAAAGTTCGTTTGGACAGAGAAGTGCGAGGAGAGTTTCTTGGAGCTGAAGAAGAGACTTAGCCAAGCACAAGTGTTGGCATTACCGGACGACACTGGGGGTTTTGTAGTATACAGTGATGCGTCACACAAGGGCCTTGGCTGTGTACTAATGCAGCACGGCAGGGTCATTGCGTACGCTTCACGCCAGCTGAAGAACTATGAGAAGGGATACCTGACTCATGATCTGGAGTTAGCAGCAGTAGTGTTCGCCTTGAAAATTTGGAGGCACTACTTATATGGAGAGAGGTGCGAGATATATACAAATCACAAAAGTCTGAAATATATCTTCACTCAGAAGGAGCTGAATATGAGGCAGCGCCGATGGTTAGAATTGATCAAGGATTACGATTGTGAAATTCTGTACCATCCGGGCAAAGCAAATGTAGTGGCAGATGCCCTGAGTAGGAAAGGCAGAGAGAAATTGATGAGGCTTACAACTCAGGCAGAGCTGATAAGGGACTTTGGACGCCTAGAACTGGAGGTTAAGTATCCGATAGAGACGGGCAAAAAATTGTTCACCGTGACAGTGGGTCCGACTCTACTGGATAAGATAAAGGAGGCTCAAGAATTTGATGAAGAATGCATTGGCATTAAGAAGCAACTGTCGGAAGGAAAAACGTTGAAGTTCAAGGTTGACAGCACAGGTCTGCTGAGGTTCGAGGGAAGGATCTGGATACCCTATGTACTAGACTTAAGGGAAGAAATATTGCAGGAGGCCCATAATACGAGATTTTCGGTACATCCGGGTAGCACCAAGATGTATCAAGATCTTCGTCAACATTATTGGTGGCCGCATTTGAAAGGGGAAGTTGCAGAATTCGTCAGCCGGTGTTTAACTTGTCAGAGGGTCAAGGCAGAGCACCAACGGCCGAGCGGATTGTTGCAACCCTTAGAGATTCCCGAGTGGAAGTGGGAGCACATCACTATGGATTTTGTGGTAGGACTCCCGACAACACAAAAGGGTCTAGACGCCATCTGGGTGATCGTAGATCGTTTGACCAAGTCTGCCCACTTTCTACCGATCAAGATCAGGTACAAATTGGAACAGTTGGCGAAACTTTATGTGAATGAGATAGTATCGCGACATGGAGTGCCAGTATCTATTGTGTCTGACAGAGATCCGCGCTTCACGTCAAATTTTTGGAGAAGTCTGCAGGAAAGAATGGGAACACAGTTGAGAATGAGTACGGCGTATCATCCTCAGACTGATGGTCAGAGTGAGCGAACAATTCAAACCTTAGAGGATATGCTCCGGGCAGTTGTGATGGACTTAGGTGGCAGCTGGGACGATCACTTGCCCTTGGTAGAGTTCGCTTACAACAATAGTTATCACGCTAGCATCGGTATGCCACCGTACGAAGCGTTATATGGAAGGAAGTGTCGAACGCCGTTGTGGTGGGATGAAGTTGGTGAACGGAGATTGTTGGGACCAGAATTGGTACAACAAACCGTGGAAATCATTAAAGTAATAAGACAGCGGTTAGTATCAGCCCAGGATCGTCAGAAGAAGTATGCCGACTTACATCGTCAAAAACGAGACCTTGAAGTTGGTAGCTATGTATTTTTGAAGGTATCTCCCTGGAAAGGGAAGATCCGTTTTGGGAAGAAGGGCAAGCTGAGCCCTAGGTTCATAGGACCTTTTGAAATATTGAGGAGAATAGGCGAAGTGGCGTACGAGGTAGCATTACCCCCTGAGCTTGAGCACATTCACAACGTGTTTCATGTATCAGTGTTACGTCCATATAAGCCAGACTACAAGCATGTTATTTCCTATGAGCCAATTCAAGTCGAGAAGGACTTATCGTACGAGGAGATTCCTGTCCAAATACTTGATAGGAAGGAGCAAACGCTGAGGAATAAAACCATTCATTCGGTTAAAGTTCTTTGGAGGAATCACGCAGTGGAAGAAGCCACATGGGAACTCGAAGAGAGGATGAGAGCGAATTACCCCAATTTATTTGAGTAACCTTAGATTGAAATTCCGAGGACGAAATTTTTATAAGGGGGAGGGGATGTAATGTCCAGGAAATTTTTAAACATTGTATTAATTTATTTTGATATATAAAATTCGTTTTATTTAATTTTACAAATTTAACTGGATCCATGTGGGTATTATTATTTAATTATATAATTATATGGTCCAATAATTCCCTTTGCATAAAAAGGGCTCATTAATAGTTTTAATAAATTAATGAGTTAATCCTAATATTTGATTGGCAAGAAAATAGGAAAAAAAAAAGAAAAAGAAATTAAAAATTAAATAAATGATTTTATCATTTTCGGAATAAATAATTCGAATAAAGAATTATGGCTAAGATAAATATTTTAAATAATTAATTAATGGGTTAAGTATTTAATTTAAGACATTAGGAATATAAGGTGTTTAATTTAATTGGGTCATTTTTCTCTTAATTAGGATGGCCCATTTCCTTTACTTATTTTGGTTGGCCGATTCCCTTATCATTATCCATTGGGCTGCTTCTCATTCATTTAGCCGACCCAATTTCCTTACCTTTAGTTGAACCCAACCCAAGTGGACTGGGTAGATACTAGCCATGAAACCAATTAGGCTGGGCCAATCCTTTTTCCCAGTCTGGTTGGACCCATGGTGTTGGGATGATATTGTAACCAGTGAAGTCGAGTTGGGGTTTATCAGTCTAAACCCCTCAACTTAGATAACCGAGCAAAGTCTCCATCTCCCAAATCAAACAGCCGAGCATCATAGGTAGGGGTCGCTAGGGCTCGATCCAATCGGACGGGATGGATGAGGGAGGGCTGGCGTCGGCGTGTGAGGGTGAAGGGACCGGCGGCATAGGTGGGAAGGGGCAACGACCGGTGGGCACCCAAGGCTCGAGGCGGACAAAGCTAGAAGCCCAGGGACCGGTGGTTAAACAAGGACCGAGGCGGGCGCTAGGCGATTTGACCGGCAGAAACGCGCGGCTCAAGGGACTGCCGACTGCACAGATGGGGCTTGACGCGGACAGTCGACAACCCACTCCCTTCTACCGTTGCGTTTTAGTTTGTCCATTGGAGTATTGACCAACGATTGGGGCAAACTTTTCCCTATAAATAGAGACTCCACGATAACCTAACGAGCTGCTGAAATCTTCAGTCCAATACACCTTGGTGCTGTGCGAATCGGAGAGCAGAGGAGAAGAAGAAACAGAGCAAGGAACTCAACGCCTTCGACCCAAACCGTGAGGTATAAGCCTGGCTTCCGTTTCGTGCCAAACCCAGTAGCCGTGTTGGTTTTGTTTTTATTTTCCTTCCGTTTTTGTTCGTTTTACTGTTGTTGGGTCATGTTGTTTTTGGGAAGTCTGTGTTGGGAGCCATGAATGGCCAGGAGGTATAAGGATGGATTTTGGTTGTGAGATACCATGTAATCCCTGTTTCATTTGAAGAACATTACTATGCACATAAACTGTTTGTTATAATGTCTATGAGAATCAGTTTGCTAGCTTTGCTCATTCGTTGATTCGGTGAATTGCTAGGCTCGCGTTAAGCAATTCGTTAGGCCTATAGATTATTGTGTTGTATTGTTTTGCTTGGGTTCGAACATTTGATGTTGCATTCTGTTATTGCTGGTACTGCATTTCTTGGGTTGCGAACCCTGTGTTCTAAGGAACTTCAAGTTCTGGTAATTCGATTGTACAGTGCAATTAGGCCAGCAATATGAATTATAAATCAAACCTTGGGTTCTTTTGAGTGTGATAACCAGTGTTTGGGATTTGCTGTGTTGGGTAGTTTTTTTTGTTCGTTTGAAATGAAAATTTTAGGGTTTGATGTACTAATTGTGCTATCATTGGCTCGAATTTGGTTATTAATTTGGAGCTAATAATATACTTGTGGATTAATTAGTTATTATAACTAACAAGAAAAGTAAATAAAATAATTATTTATTATTTATCAATAAATAATAAATAAAGATAATAAATGTTTAATTATTATTTAACTGACATTAAATAATAATTAAGTACAAATAAAATTAATAAAGTAATTGGTTATTATTTATCAATAAATAATAAATAAAGATAATAAATGTTTAATTATTATTTGATTAATAAATAATAATTAAATGTGAATAAAGTAGTAAATTAATTATTATCTATCACCAAATAATTAATAAATAGTTAATTATTATTTAATTAGTACCAAATAGTAATTAAGTATGAATAAAAGTAATAAAATAATAGCCTTGTATGCTATTATATTTTTCATATATAATAAATTGTTTAATTATTTTTTTTAAGCAATGATTAAGAATTTTTAATTAATTATTTATTACTTGATTAGCTTAAATAATAAATAAACCTAGTTAATTATTATTTAATCCTAAATAATAATTAAGGACGATTAAAATTAATAATTCGGTTATTATTCGATTAATACTTAAATAATAAGTAAGTATAATTAGTTATTAATTACTATTATTGATAACTAAAGATAATTAAATAATTACTGTTTAACAAATATTAAATAGTAATTAAATAAAGATAAAGTTAATAAATAAGGAGATTTTAATTAGTACATTAACTGAACAATTTTGATAAATTGACTAAGGGTTAATAGATGAATATTACTTAAGAAAGAGTAATTAAACAATTATAATTAATTGTTTAAGGGTTTAATAAGAGTTTATTACTTAAGGGATACATGGTGAATTAATTAAACCATCAACCTAGAAATCAATTAAGTGCCTTATAGGATTTACTATAGTTTATTTACTTATATGTGTTATGTGATTTGCTTAATTGTTAAATAAATAGCATAAGTAAGCGTAGCGACGTACCACTACGCAGTACTAATTGATAGACCGACATTATCTATGTTAGGTTCTTCAAGGCCAAATAGTTAAAGCTAGAGTTATTTGTAGCTGAGCAAACAAGCAAGTTCCTAACCCTAAACTTCTTACATTATTGCAAGTTCCCTAACTCAATCTCGAGTTATTATTTTCGAAGCATGTTAGTGAATAATTATTGTCGATTATTCACATCTATACTGATTATTGAGATTCGCACCTTGTGCAATTGAATTCCTATTATGATTGAACTGTAAATTTAATTAAAGTTCTTTCAAGCATGAATTGTTTATGCGATAGATCTATGCTATTTGTATCAGCTAGATCCAGCATGTCTAAATTGGTTAAGACAATGGTATTCTAAAAGCTGTTCTTATTAAATTGCTATGGTAAGAACTCTTGGCTGAGAAAAGGATAAACTTGTTTAAGGCATGATATCAATGCTGGTTATTAAGTGTTTATGCATAAATCACGGGGTATGAGAGGTTGATCCCCTCGATTACCAAAACTTTTTAAGAGGTCCAGCTTACATGCTGAGAACCTTGGAAAACGTCCTTGGTTATTTCAAACCACTCAGTAATTGGCATTCAATTATTTGAATATCCAACTGTTGATTGATAATTCATATTTCTTCACAATTCTATACTGTTGTTGAACATTGAAAGCGAAATTTCCGTCTATTCATGATATATCTCCCTTGTGTATAAACTTGCTAAGCAAACTAGTTGCTTACCCTTGCTATATCATGATCTTTATTTCAGCTAAGGCAGAAACGTCTAAAAGAGACAAAGGAAAAGGGAAGGTGCAAGAATAGATGCCCGATAGTGCCTATGTACTAGTTATTCTTGAATGTTGTTTGATTAAGTGAACCTTTTATTGTATTAAAGGGTACGTTTTATGTTAAGGTTAAAGAACCTTGGGACCAAGATTGTAAGACTTTATTATTATTTCAATAAACAATGTATGTTTATTATTCCGCATTTAGTTAGAAAGTATGTTTGTCATTGAGTATCGTGAGCACCGAATTCGAGGTTAGGAAACCCGGATTTGGGGGCGTCACACTATTCGGTTCGGTTATAACCGAATTGCTCACCCCTAATACTTGCTAAACAAATTAGTTGTTTACTCTTGCATAAACTTTATGTTGGCAACTAAGATCAAGAAATCCGAAGGGTCGGGTGTAAAAGATAAAAGAAAGGACAAAGCTAACGAGGAGGAATAAATAACTAATATTGTAATAGTTAAATAAATAATTAATGATGTAATATTTTGGAACTTGTTAGAGTCTGCATGTTTAAATTTGATGATGTGATATTGATAGTGTATAATTGTTCAGTAGTTTTTGTAAAGTCTTTCGTATGAATATGTTGTACAAGGACTTAGAATAGAAAGATCAAACTTGTTAGGTTAATCTTTTGAGCTAAATTAATGTATAGATGAATATGATTAAATCGATCGTATAGTAATGTTAAGCGATCGTAAGGCTACTTTTTTGTTTTGTAGAATTTGTTAAAGATAGCAGAGTTAGCTATGGCATCGTAGAGTATCAAGTGTTAGATCGCAGAGTCTGCCAGAAGTTCGCAGAGTTAAGTCAAGATCGCAAAATCTGCAGAAAGATCATAGAGCCCTCTCAAGGATCATAAAGTAAAAAAGTGAAGATCGTAGAGTCCATTCTAAGATCGTATAGTAGAGAAAGATCGCAAAGTCTGCTTAAGAATCGTAGAGTGCTCATCGTAGAGAGCCAATTGTAGAGCAGATCGTAGAGAGCACATCGTAGAGTGTCTCTATACTCGTAGAGGAAGCAATCGTAAAACATAACGTAGAGTACAAGATTGTTGAGTAATTCAAACCTCAAGCTCTACAACTATCATGAAGCTCTACTATCTGTCCAAGTCGTAGGTCATGTCAGACCTGTTATAGGACTAACAATAAGGAGCCTTGCAGAGTGAAGATCTCAAGATGTTTTCCAAACATTCCTAATTTAAATAGAAGATCAGATAGTGTTGTGTCTAACCGCTATTTTGGAGATGTGATACCACTCACAAGTGGTAGGTGAAGTTGCAATCTGATGTGACCAGTTAGAGCCGAAAACAAACTGACATATTCACCCCAAAAGTCATCATTAGAGAACATTTAGGAGCAGATCATTAAATACACAACACCAACTCTCCAACGAGAAGATTTCAGTGAAGCCTACAAAGAGTACGAGGATTTAAATCCAAGTACGAATCATCAAGTAAAAAGCTGAAACTCTGCCAAAGCAAAAAGAGACTTACTCTACGATAATAGAACTACTTGTTCTGCTGCTAAGTACATCAGAAGCTGAGCTCAACGTCGCTTAGTAGCACCTCAAACAACAATCTCAACAACTGTGATTCGATTGTCTTAGTGACATAATTCTAAGTCTAAGTGACTTGAAGAGATCTTAGTGATCTGGACTAAGTGTCCCCTATCTGAGTGACATTTGTCGAGACTAAGTGACTCAAAGGAATCTTAGTGATTTAATTTATAATAGATCTTAGTGATTTGGTCTTCGCGACCCTGCATCTTTAATGAATTTCCTACTTATAGAGTAGAAAAGTAGACTAAGAGTTATTTGTACTCCGAACCACTTAAAACATCTTGTGTCATTTACTTACTGTATTTTCATTCTGCTATATCTGTTGTGACTGAAATCCATAAGAACAAAATTCAAAGCTGTGATTTTATTATATCTTGAAGGGGTTTTTAAACTAATATTCCGTTGTGCTTAATTAACTCTGATTAATTAATTATCTGGTAATACATCCTTAATATCAAGTGAAAAAGTTTTAAAGGATCTATTCAACCCCCTTCTAGATCTCTTTTGTGCCTCTGGGAAATAACAAGTTGTATCAAAGCAAGTTCTTTCGAACATAAGCTTAAACACTTTGAGTTGATCTATGGCACATAATAAAACCAGTTCTGAGCTTGGTGGTGGAAATAAGCCACCTCTATGCAACAAAGAAAAATTTGCTAACTAGAAGTTCGCATGCGCTTACATGGATACAATAGATGAAGATCTATTTAATATTGTCATTAGTGGTCCATATATTCCAACAAAGCTTGCACCAACAACTGATGATCTAAACAAGATGGTTGTCTAGCATCAAGTTGAATTGACAGAAAATGAGAAGAAGTTGGTGCAGCTGGACAAAAGGGCCAAAAACATCATGTTCATGGCTCTAGAAAATGAGCTGTTTGAAAATGTCATTAACTGCACAACAGCTAAGGAGGTCTGGGAAGCCCTATTGGTGATGCATGAAGGTACTGAAGAAGTCAAAGAGAAAAAGCAGTATCTTCTGACCTAGCAATATGAAATGTTTTCTCATGTACCTGGAGAGAATATAACTGCTACCTATGAGAGATTCAATATCCTGCTCAATTCTTTGAGAGCTTATGGAAAGGTCTATCCAAATAAGGACCTTAACATTAGGTTCATGAGGGCTCTACCTAGCAAGTGGGATGCTAAAACCACTGTCATTCAACAGTCAAAGAATCTGCATGAGATGACTATGTAGAAGCTATACAGTAATCTTCTTACTTATGAGCTTGAGCTAAACCAGTGGGTTGAGACTATATCTGAGGGCAAGAGGAAAGATAAAAGTGCTACTCTCAAAACATCAGAAGCAACAACCTCTAAAGCCTCAGTCAAAAATGATTCTGATGATGCTGATGAAGATGATGATAAAGATATAGTGTTGCTTACAAGAAGGCTAAGAAAGTTCATGCGAAAGGGCAGCAACAACAAACAAAGAAAGTACAACAACAACAACAACAAAGGTAGCAACAACAGAGACCAAGAGAAAGACCTGTGCTGTAATTGTAATAAGCCAGGACACTATATTGCAAAATGCACCAAGCCCCCTGCAAGAGGAATTAAAGAGAGATAAGAAGAAGTCTTACCAATAGAAAGAATTCAAGGGCTACAAGAAGTTTCACAAGAAGGAAAAAGGCTTTGTAGCTGAAGGGTCGTGGAGCGATTCAGAGAATGATTCCAGTTCAAAGTCCAATGATGATGAAGGACCCCATGTGGCCAATCTCTATTAAATGGCAATAGAAGTATATGCTTGCAAAACCATTGATCGTCAAGAGATTGACTTCAGTGAGGTACCAAGTTCCACTAACTCCATCTGGTATCTTGATAGTGGATGCTCAAGGCATATGACTGGCAACAAGGCTCTCTTGTCAAATTTCAAGGTGAAAGATGGTCTTACAATTGTGTTTGGGGACAATAGCTCTGGAAAGACTAAAGGATATGGTTCAATTGGAAAAGGTGTTATTTCGTTCATGTAGTACCTCGAATATTTATGGGGCTTATAAATACGATCGTATATGGTTAGAGGTTAATTTAGTGACCTAAAACTAGGTATCGAGAAGTTTAAAACCTTAAGCCCTAATGAGATTCGAATTTTGTAATATATGTGCTTAATAAAGACCGAAATGATATTTCGAACCAGGTGTTTTGTGATTTTATAGTGTAAACGATGAATTAGGTCAAATAAATTTTTTTGTCAAGCTGCTTAGTCGTGCTTACATTGACAAAATGATTTGTTGTGCTTTTCATGATTTCACCAAGAAGCATCCCGAAAAATTATTTTTGATAAGTTGCTGTATCGCGCTTGGGAATGACAAGGTGATTTGTCGTGCTTACGGTGACAAGATGCATTGTCGAGCTTGGACGATATTTTCATTGAGGAGCTTAGAAGATAGGTTCAATTCTAAGCTGCATTGTCGAGCTTAGAAGATATTTTCATTGAGGAGCTTAGAAGATAAGTTCAATTGCAAGCTGCATTGTCGAGCTTGGAATATATTTTCATAGAGGAGCTTAGAAGATAAATTCAATTGCAAACTGCATTGTCGAGCTTGGAAGATATTTTCATTGAGGAGCTTAGAAGAATATTCTAAGAATATGCTAGGGTGCAAAAGTGTAATAAACCAAGCCCCTAACGTGCAATTAGTGAAACTATGTTTTCCTATAAATAGCAAGCTAAGTTCATTGATTTCTTACCATGTTCAAGAGAAAAAACACTCTATATTTATATTCTGAGAGATATTATGAGATAAAAATTACTTTCGAAGCATCGAAGCGCTACGCGATTGGAAGTAAAGCTAACAACTTCAAGAGGATTTACGACGAACGTTTAGACCGTTATATTTATTTTTAAAAGATATACGAGGCAAGTTTTTTTAACTCTTATTTGATGAGCAAGTATTCTAACTCTTATGTGTTATTTTTATAAGCTATATATATGTGGTTTATACGCTATGTGTGACAACGTGATATAAACTATTGAATGAAAAGTTATTTGTAATATCAAATTGATATATGTGATATGTCAAGGCATGTTAAAATTTATATGAAAACATAAATTGTTTATGTGTTATTAGTTAGACTTGCTGAGCCGTAGTGCTCATTCTTGCGAATAAACCTTTATTTGTAGTTATGACGAACGTAAAGAAGAAGCGTAGACTAGGTTTCATGTTTTAAGTACTTGTTATTTGTATGAAGTCATAATGACTGTTGTAATACGAACAAGCAAACCTTGTAACCGAATATTATGAAATGATATTATTTATTATCATCAAATGTTGTTATGTCTTTACTTTGATATAACTTAGAATTATTAAAGATCTATTAATCTGAATGAGGGTATTAGTAATATGGACTGATCATGCTATGCCGATACTCTGAATTTCAGATAAATAGTAAAACATTAATACAATATTGATAAAGAACTATACATCTGAGTGAGGGTATTGAATGATATTGGGAGTTCTGTAAGCACTAGGGTTACAATTAATGAGCGCCGGTAAGGTACCACCTTTATCGGAATGCCCCCCTCGGTTCCAAGAATAATCTTATCATTAATACTGTGAATTTCAGATAGATAGGAATTATTAATATGAAAGAGATGCCCATTGTTTATAAGATTATGTATCTAAGTGAGGGTATTTGGCGCACTGAAAGTTCTTACTAAGAAATGCGGATAAGTCATCTAATTGCGTACCACTATCGATTTATCTTTATTGGGAAGCCCCCTTCAGATCTGGGAACTATCTCTAGTGCTGGTACTGTGAATCTTGGATCCATATAAAGCTTATAAATGATAGAATGTTTAAATCATAAGATTCAAAATTTGACCGATATATATATATATATATATATATATATATGGTGTTATCCATATATACAAATGAACTACAAGTTGATACTTGTAGAAAGAATGAGATCGAGATTAAATTACGATCTAGGGATTTAGTAAAAGAAATTTTATATAGTAAGTATCTATAATAGACATATTCAACCAATATGATTATAGGATCATTGGTTAAGTTACGATAGAAGTACGAGATAACATCGGAACCTTGTTCGGGCGGCCAGCACCCGAATTCGGGGGCGTCACAGTTGCTATCAGAGCCAAACACACTGATGTTGTGTAGAGCCCCGAGCCTCTCGCTGGTGACTCCCCGTGAGGTGGGATACACCGAAGCCAGACTCTCCGTAGGGGACGCCGTGAATTTGGTGGCAAGCTGATAGGTACCAATGTGGGGTGTTGTCTGATTATGGATATGAGTCACAGCTGGTAACAGAGCCAAACACATTGATGTTGTGTAGAGCCCCAAGCCTCTCGCTGGTGACTCCCCGTGAGGTGGGATGCACCGAAGCCAGACTCTCCGTAGGGGACGTTGTGAATTCGGTGGCAAGCTGATAGGTACCAATGTGGGGTGCTATCTAATTATGGATATGAGTCATAGGTTGGTATCAGAGCCAAACACACTGATGTTGTTGTAGAGTCCCGAGCCTCTCACTGGTGACTCCCCGTTAGGTGGGATGCACCGAAGCCAGACTCTTCGTATGGGACACCGTGAATTCGGTGGCAAGTTGATAGGTACAAATGTGGGGTGCTGTCTGATTATGGATATGAGTTACAGGTTGGTATCAGAGCCAAACAGACTGATGTTGTGTAGAGCCCCAAGCCTCTCGCTGGTGACTCCCCGTGAGGTGGGATGCACCAAAGCCAGACTCTCCGTAGGGGATGCCCTGAATTCGATGGCAAACTGATAGGTACCAATGTGGGGTGCTATCTGATTATGGATATAAGTCACAGGTTGGTATCACAACCAAACACACTGATGTTGTGTAGAGCCCCGAGCCTCTCGCTGGTGACTCCTCGTGAGGTGGGATGCACCGAAGCCAGACTCTCCATAGGGGACGCGTTGAATTCGGTGGTAAGCTGATAGGTACCAATGTGGGGTGCTATTTGATTATGGATATTAGTCACAGAGCCAAACACACTGATGTTATGTAGAGCCCCGAGCCTCTCGTTGGTGACTCCCCGTGAGGTGGGATGCACCGAAGCTAGACTCTCCGTAGGGGATGCCGTGAATTCGGTGGCAAGCTGATAGGTACCAATGTGGGGTGCTGGCTGAGTATGGATATGAGTCATAAGTTGGTATCAGAGCCAAACACACTGATGTTGTGTAGAGCCTCGAGCCTCTCCCTGGTGACTCCCCGTGAGGTGGGATGCACCGAAGCCAGACTCTCCGTAGGGGACGCCGTGAATTCGGTGACAAGCTGATAGGTACCAATGTGGGGTGCTGTCTGATTATGGATATGAGTCACCGTTGGTATCAGAGCAATTGGTTATAGTTTCGAGGTAACGAGTACCTTAGAGTATAATCTGATGGGTTAAGGAAAGTTATGATTTTATAGTCTGTAATAAACTAATTCAACCAATATGATTATGGGATAATTGGTTAAGTTATGATAGAAGTACGAGATAACGTCGGACCCTTGTTCGGGCGGTCAACGCCTGAATTCAAGGGCGTCACAGTTAAGTAAGGTGGCTTATGTTGATGGTTTGAAGCACAACCTGCTGAGCATAAGTCAACTGTGCGACAAAGGTCATCAAGAAATTTTCCTCAACAACTAGCGTCAAGTTCGAGACCTGGATTCTAACTCATTAAAGTTAGCTGGTACTAGGGAAGGCAATGTGTATGCGGTTAATCTCGCTGAGCTCAGTTCATCAGAGATAACTTGCTTCTTCGCCAAAGCTTCAAAAGATGTGAGCTGGCTATGGCATATGAGATTATCCCATCTGAACTTCAAAAGCATGTCAAAGCTTGCCTCAAAAGACCTAGTCTCAGGCTTGCCAAAACTTGGCTTCGTCAAAGAAAGACCATGCAAAGCCTGTCAGTTTGGAAAGCAAATAAGAAGCTCATTCAAAAGCAAGACAGTAAATTCAAATGATAGGCCCCTATAATTATTGCACATGGAACTTTTGGGGCCTCTGCCAACTGCCAGTCTTGGAGGTAAAAGGTACTCACTGGTGATAGTAGATGACTATACTAGATTCACATGGGTATTCTTCTTAAGCTCTAAGGATAAAAGTAGTTCTCAACTGATCAGATTCTTCAAGCTGGTAATGAATGAGAAGGGCGAGAAAATCAAGGCAATAAGGAGTGATCACGGAAGGGAGTTTGATTTCTCTGAGGTAGATCAGTTCTGTGCAGATAATGGTATTCATCATAACTTCTTAGCTCTAAGAACTCCGCAACAAAATGGAGTAGCTGAGAGGAAGAACAGAATGTTGATCGAGGCAGAAAGAACTCTTCTAGTAGCAGCTCGTCTCCATGAGTACTTCAGGGTTGAAGCTGTTAACACTGCTTACTATACTTAGAATAGATCCCTAATTCACTCTATGCTCAAGAAGATGCCCTACGAGTTGTGAAAAGAAAGAAAGCCAAACATTAGTTACTTCCATGTGTTTGACTGTGCGTGCTACATCCTTAACAATGGCAAGAGGTACCTAACCATGTTCTAGCCCAAGTCAGACGAAGAGATATTCCTTGGATACGCTATAGAAGCAAAACTTATAGAGTGTTCAACAAGAATACATTGAGCGTTGAAGTTTTTATCCATGTTACTTTCGATGAATCTGACTTAGGAGAACCAAGCAAAGCTGAACATTTTGATGAGATCTTAGAGTTGGATCCATTGATTGCAAAGTAAGAGAACCCTACGATCGAAGAAGCTAAAGCTGTAGAGCCAGACCCGACAATCGTAGTGCCGGACAAGGAGATCGTAGAGTTATTAATTCCTAAGATAGGAAATCTATAAATTGATGAAGCTATAGAGCATGAACCTGATCTTGAAGGACTCAGACAAGAAAGCACAAGGATAGATGTTCCAGCTAGAAGAAAATGGGCAAGAGATCACACCCAAGACCTGATTATTGAAGATCCAAATGCAAGAGTTAGGATAAGGTCAGCTACTCAGAATGAATGCTTCTTCCTAATCTTTCTCTCTCAAATAGAGCCTAAGAAGATCAAAGAAGTTATGGAAAATTCAAGCTGGATTAAAGCTATGCAATAGAGGCGAACCAGTTTGAAAGAAGCAAAGTTTAGAGGCTAGTCTCAAGACCAAGAGATCATCCAGTCATTAGCACTAAATGGGTATTCAGAAACAAGATGGATGAAGATGGTGAGATCACAAGGAACAAAGCAAGGTTGGTGGCCAAAGTTTATTCACAAGAAGAAGGAATCGACTATGATAAGACATTTGCTTTTGTTGCTAGATTGAAAGCCATTATAATGTTCCTAGCTTATGCAGCTCACGTGAAGTTCAAAGTCTTCCAGATGGATGTTAAGAGTGCATTTCTGAATAGAGAACTTTAAGAAGAGGTTTATGTAGAACAAACTCCAGGTTTTGTCAATCCAACCCTTTCAAATTATGTCTATGTATTAGATAATGTATTATATGGACTAAAACAAACACCTATGGCCTAGTATGAAACACCTACTAATTTCCTAATTGAAAATAGATTCACTAAAGATAGGGTAGACACTATATTATTCTTTAGGAAGCACAATGATAAAATTTTATTAGTTCAAATCTATGTAGATGATATTATTTTTGGTTCTACTGATGAAAATTTATGTGAGAAATTTGCCAAGTTAATGTAAAGTAAATTTAAGATGAGCATAATGGGTGAGCTGAACTTCTTCCCTGGACTTCAAGTGAAGCAGACTGATGAGGGAATCTTCATCAACCAAGCCAAGTACATCAAAGATCTACTTAAGAAGTATGACATGGAATCAGCCACTCTCACGAAGACTCCAATAGCCTCTGCAACCAAACTTAAGAAGGATGAATCTAGTAAAATTATTGATATAACTCAATACAGAGATGTGATAGGATCTTTCTTATACTTAACTACAAGTACGTAGGCCAGATATTATGTTCTCTATTTGTATTTGTGTTATATTTTAGGCTAATCCTAAGGAATCCCATTTAATTGCTCTAAAAAGGATTTTCAGATATCTCAAGGGTACTCCATATCTAGGACTGTGGTATCCTAGAGAGTCTCCCTTTGATCTAATATGGTATTTAGATGCAGATTTTGTAGGATGCAAGATTGATAGGAAAAACACTAGTGGTACATGTTAAATGTTAGGGAATAGGCTTGTCTCATGGTTCAGCAAGAAGCAAAATTCAGTGTCAACTTCAACTGCAGAGGCTGAGTATATTGCTGCTTGTAGCTGTTGTGCTCAAATTTTGTGGATGAAGAATCAGCTGGCTGACTATGGGATTGATTTTAAGTTTATTCCTAGAGTTTGTGATAATACAAGTGCGCTATCAATAACTCATAATCCTGCCATTCATTCTAAGACCAAGCATATAAAAATCAAATACCATTTTATTAGAGATTATGTGCAAACTGGAAATATATCATTTCATTTTATTCCAACTGAAAATCAACTTGCTGATGTGTTCACCAAATCTTTAGATGAATCTAGGTTTAATAAGTTAATTAGTGAGTTAGGAATGCTGAATTTGCATCCTTAATATTATGCCTTAGAAGTTACTAACAGTGCAGGTAAAGATCGTAGAGTGCTCGACTATATGAAGAGGCTCGTTGAGCTGCTCGCAAAATGAAAGATGTTCGTAGAATGGTTCGTTGAGTGAAGGACTTCGTAGAGTAGATTGTTGAGCAGAAAGTAGGCGTAGAGTGAAAAATGTTTTTCAAAAGTTTACGTTACCTATCCAGCCATAGAGCTATAAGGCAGTTATTAAATAGCACATGGTCCTCACATCCAAGAAAAGCGAGTAAGAAGAACAAGTTACTGCGTTACAACTGTTAGTAGCAGAAATGAAGCGATGTGCAATCAATCATCGCTCAACACGTGTCCCACTCAGCCAAATTAGAGGAAAGTGATATAAAGTCTTTTTAAAATTTTCAACTGACCTTTACTCTTCATTTTGCAATCTAAGAACTAAGCAATCAAATTTTAAATTCTCTCTCTCTCTCTTTCGAGCCCTAGCTTTCAAAATCCAGAAAACTTAAACACTTTCCTTTTATTTTTAGTTCAAATCTCAACAAAGAAGATGGCCAGCTACTGAGTGATCACCGGCAACTAACTCTGCTTAGATAAGTTTGGTGAAGTAGAGGAAAAGTTTAGAAAAATTCTCATGCTGGTTTAGAAGGCTGGTTTCTTCAAAATTCTGGATACCAGCACGAAGATATTCACCAGAATGGTAGAGGAGTTCTACCTAAATGCTAGTTGCTCTGAAGGAATCCTTACTACTAAGGTGAAGGGTCTCACTCTTCAAATTGAAGTAACTGAGTTAAGCCATCATTTAGGGTTCGTAAACCAAAGAATCACCTCCTTCGATGATGTTGATATGAAGGAAGGGCTAAAGCTCATGGGTCACAAGAAGAACCCAGAGCTAAAAGGAATAAAGAAAAAAGAATTTTCCCAAAAGTATGAGTCCCTTGCTGACATCGTTGGCAAATATATTTTATGCAAAGACTCTGCTCATGATTCTGTCAGCAAGCTGCAGCTGAAAATCATGACTGCAATCATCATGAAAATGAAGATTCACTTCGGCACTATCTTCATGGACTGGATAGCCAAATGTGTTATTGATGCTGAGAAGAAGAAGGCCACTGGCAAGCCAGTGCTGAAGAGGGCAGTGAGCGCACTATTAGTGAAGTTCAGAAGCCTGCCAAGACCAAAGCGAAGAGAAAGGTTATTGCTATTGAGGAAAAAGCCTCTCAGGGGTCTGCTTCTACCCCTCAAGCTCCTAAAGCTTTAACTTCCATAGTAGAGTAACCTCTTCAGAAGAAGAAGAAGGTAGAAGAAAAGAGAGAAGCTCCTAGGGACTCTCAGGAAGCTTCTTTAGATTATGAGATGAGGGAGAAGGAGTCACAAATCCCACTCTCCCAACTACTAACAAAGAAAGGCTTAAGAGGCAAGTGCCAAAAGAAGTCCTCTATCAAGTCTCTTCCCAAGCCTACTGTAGAATAAGCTAGAGAGTCGATCATAGAGAAGCCACTTGATAGGTGCAAAATATTCTATGTTTTTGGTTCCTTTATGCTTAGTAATATTATATATTTTCTGTGTTTATGAGCTTAATTAAGGTGTTTATCAATTTATAGAAGAATTTGTTAAGAGTTTGCAAAATGTGGGTTAATGCTGATTTTTATGTTGTTTTGCAGAATAGTTTACGATCGCTGGGTGAGAGCTTTACGTTCGTAGTGTTAGGATGGCAGTCTGGTAGCTTGACGATCGCAGGAAGGTCACGGCAAAGTCATGCGATGATTTGATGTAGTACTCTACGATCGTTGAGTTGAGTTGTTCGACGATTCCTAGTTGCACTCTACGATTGCCGAGACTCACTATACGACTGGGCTCGCAGCACTCTACGTTTTCCACTTGGCAGCGAAGTTACTCTACGATTCCGAGGTTTACTCTACGATCGCGATATGTGCTGGTGCGGGTTATACTCTACGTTTCTTTATACTAAGACTGTTGAAGGAGTGTACACTACGATTCTGGTCGGCATTTAGGATTCCTATTCTATTTAGGATTTGAGTTGATGGAGCTTAAAGATATGATTTCTAACATGATTTGGAGATGGACTTGTGCATCAAAAAGGAAGATCAATCTAATATGGAGATTCAAGTCAAAGTCAAGAAGGAAACTACATCTGATTATGGAATCTAAGTTAAATATGGAAACTGAATCGAACTGGAAAAGGAAATTGAGGAAGACTTGGATTTGGAAACTAAATCTAATTTGAAAAGGAAGTTACTTAAAGTCGGATTGCATAGATTGACAAGGATTTAAAATCCTACCATATTTGCAGATTGAAGACCTCCGAATTAGACTTGGATTAGAATTCTTCTAGGGTTTAAAAGCATCTATAAATACCTTTCACTTGTAATCAGTTGAGATATCTTGGGACATCCTGGATCATATTTTGTAGATCATATTTTATCAGCATGTTAGCATAGTTTATTTTTATTCAGTTCTAAGGGGATGTGGAACCTGATTTTCAGTTAATAGTATATTTGAGTTTCGTTATTGATTCCTTCTTATATGAGATTTATTCTGATAATCTGTTTTAACTGTTTATATGTTATTTATCTGATTGATTTGATGTGGCCAGTTAAATTAATCTGATTAATATCATCTGCTAGATTCAGGAATAGTATTACGTAATTGATATTGTTTCTAATCACAAGTAGCAGTTAGTAATACTGATTGTGGTCAAGCTTTTGGTTTTTGCTATGGTTATCAGGCAGGTTAAACAAACCGAGCTTATGTGTTTGTTGCTTGGAATAGTCTAATTCCTTAGTTCTTAATGCTGCTGTTATATTAAATCTAGAGAGCTTATTCTAAGTTGTATAATGGTTAGAATCTTATGGAGAGCTTGTTTCATTAAGTGACAATCTAAGTGGAATTTCGGGTAGTAGAGCTTGTTGTTGCCTATGACTATTAATCTTATTGAAGGAAGAAATAATGTTAACTTGATACTTTTGCTGTAAATTGGTGAAACTGAACTGAAGAACTGAAGTTTTAATTTATTTGATTATCTTTATTATTTTAACTTTATTTTCTTTAGTTAATCATAATTCAAAAATCCCCCAATTTTTAATTACTGTTTTTAGTTAAAAACTTTAGAATAAATTTAAAGCAATATCATTCTCTGTGGGATCGACTCTTACTTGCTACTGTGCTTATTATTCAAATTTGTAGAGTAAAAGTGAGGTTTATTTTTGGATTGCTTAACGATAGCTTCCTACCACTAACTTTGATCGTAGAGCCTCAACCGGAGACTAATTAAATGATGGTTGAGATGACTTCTATGCCTGAGCCCAATGTCAATGATGAGACAACTATGATGGCTAATGCACCGGAGCCACTAAAAGATGGTATTGAAGTGGTTGTGAAGGTTACAAATCCTGAGCTTAAGAAGAAGAAGAAGAAGAAGAAAAAGAAACTAATAAAAGTGGTAGAGACGAAAAAGGAGAATAAAAAGAAGAAGACCCTAGAGGTAGCTCAATTACCTCAGGCTATCTCTGAGGGGGAGGTGGAACAAAGTCAGCCCAACTTTTTCGATAATTCTTTGGTGTTTACAAGAGTCATCAAGAATGTTTGTCAGGAAATCGAAAGAGATGCCAACCCTCTGGTCGTCAAGCCAGAAGATCCAGACTCTAAGGGGAAGCAACTAGTGTCCATTCAAAGAACCCCTTCAGAATAATCTCTAGAGGCTCAGCTTGGACTAAGGCGTGTAGTGTTGATAGTGAAAGAGATCCCAGAAGCATCTCATCGTCTCCTTGATAGGTTCATTGGAATTGGGGAGGATGCGAGTAGTGGAGTCCAAAGATCTACTTTACGACTGCTACTCATATTTGGAGATAGACAAAAGGACCACCATATTTGATCCAAATGATGACCAATTGTTCTATTTCATGCCCTTAATGTCATTAGTGAGAGCAGTTATATATGGAGATCGAAGCTTCATTAAATGGAATATTTATAGATTCCCAAATCTAAAGCTAGTGGCCCAAAATTTTTTAAGAGTTCTCAACTATGCCACCAAAATGATTTGTTATGAGCCCTCCTCTTATTCATGTACATATAATAAGGTAACGTTTATTCCAAATTTTTTATTTGTTATTCATTCTGCTGTTTTCCAGAGGCACTTAAAGATCTAGAAGGGGGGCTATATAGATTCTTTTTAAAAAATAACTTGTTTGAAAAGATATTACCTGATAGTTATTAATCAGATTAAGCACAGCGGAATATATTTTTGAAAATCCCCTTATAGATTAGTTAGATCTCAGATCTGAGTTTAGGTTTAGATCTTAGCCACACAATCAAGCTAGATAATACGCAGATAGAAAGTAAGACAGGAAAGTAAATGACACAGAGATTTTTAAGTGGTTCGGAGACTGAACAACTCCTACTCCACTCTTCTACTTCAATATTAGGAATTTCACTAAGTTCTTGATCACTCTGATCAGGACACCTTGCCCTCTTCAAGCCCAACAGACTTGGATATTTAGTCACTTAGACAAGGACACTTTTGCCCTCTTCAAGCCCTGCAGACTTGGAACAACTAAGTACACTGAGTACTCTTCAAGCCCAACAGACTTGGAATCTTTGTGTGGTCAGTAAGACCAGAATGAACAGTTGTATAAATATTGTTGAGAGGTGCTGCTAAGTTGGTGTTAAGCTTCTCTTCTCATGTTCTTAGCAGCTTGAACTAGAAATCGTAAAGTATGTTCTTATTTGCTTTTGGCAGAGTTTTGGCTTTTCTTAATTGTTGTTCGTTGATTTTGTTTTGAATCTCTGTTGCCTTTTATAATCTGCATGAATTTCTTCCCGTTGCTAGGTTCCCGTTGGAGCATTTAATGCTTTGGATATTCTGGGATCTTGATGTTGACATTTTAAGTTTAGGTGCCAGCTTTCTTTTGTTTAGCCTATCACATCAGTCTACAATTTCACCTACCACCTTGACATGTCACTTTCAACAAATAGTTGTTAGACATATCTTCAGATCTTCAATTTCAGCCAAGGATATTTGGTGGTTGCATTGGGACCATTAATCAGCAACGCTCCCATGTCAGTCTTCTTGTCAGACTTGATTCAGCTCTACGAACATGGGAGCTCGTAGTGTTTACTCTACGTTCAGAAGATAGCTTTACGATGATATTTGTGCTTTATGAATGTCCTTTATTCTCAGCTCTACGAGGATCGTCTTTATGATTTCAGAGCTGATTCTACGATTCTTTCTTTTGCTGAACGAACTTTGAGGTGCTTTACCATTTGACTTTTGCTTTGCGATTCTGAAGCATTCTACGTTCAGTCTTTGCAGATAGAGCTTTGCTTTGCGATTCTGTTTACTTTACGATAGATGCAACAGCTCTGCGATTTGTCTGATACTTTACGAACTGAGAGTTAAGTCTGCAACCTGATATCTTTTCTTTACGATTTTGGCAGACTAACTTTACATACAACTTAACCCCATTAACTATACATTAGATCAATTCAATGAGATCAACCTAACAAGTTTGATCTTTCAACTCTAAGTCCTTGTACATTGAATCATTATTAAGGACTTTACAAAACATACTGGTACAAATGTACATTAAAAGCTTTCATCATCAAATCAAAACATAAAAATCATGCAGACTCCAATATTCTCCCCCTATTTGATGATGACAAAACCAGCAATTTCATAACATATATCAATTCTATAATACATTTGCTTGAAATATAAATATGACTTAAAGTACAGTAAGTCACTATACTTGCTAGATCAAAAGAATGAATTTATTGATGATTAAAGGATTTTACAAAGTTCATTAGTTTTACATCAAATAAATTTTAGTAGAATAAACTTACTATTTCCTTCTTTTTCTTAGCTTTTCCAAAGCAAACCATTTCTTTTCAGCTTACACTCTACGATCTCGTCTTTCTTTATCCTCAGCCATCTTTCGACTAATTTCTTCAGCAGAGTCTCTTGGGCCAAGATCTGGCAAGTTTATTCTTTCTTCCTTGACGATATGAATCCCTTAAAGATTTCTTCAAAGATATGTAGGATTACTTGAAGGAACTCGAATGCCAGTAGATGAAACTCTACTCGACGTTTCTTGTTCTGATGAAAAGTGGCCATGTTCCAAAGGAATAGCTGATAGGCTAGGTGGGGGAGGAGGAGGAGGAGATCTAAAGATCGGAGAAGGCTCTTGATTTCTTTTTTTTTCTCCCCTTAAGATTGTGATATCTCAAACGGTTATTTTTGTTTGCCCTTGCCCTTCTCCCTCTGACTCGACTTATTCTTGTTCTCCCCCTTTTTGTCATCATCCACCTTAAGGAGATACTGGACCGAATCCACCAATTCTTGGATTTAAGAGAAGTTCATAGCAATATCATCACGAATCTCGCGTTGGCGAGCAGCAGCATGTTCATTTGTTGTGTAACTAAACTAATTGTGCTGGCAGCATATATTTCTATCTCATTCTTAAAAATAGATAATTCATTGCTGAGCTCAAAGACTTTAGTGGACAGAGAATTGATGGACTGCTTATTCTGTTGCTGCAGAGAAAGTACCACTTTCTTTTGATCATTAAGAGCTTTGAAGAAGATTGTGTCTCGATCGTGAAGACGACCAGACATATCCTTGAGCATAGACTTTAGTTTCTTCTGTAGCTCTCTCCTTAAATCTTCTGGTAAATGACCAACAGTAGTAGTGATTTCATCCATTCGGTGATGAAGCTCAGTGGAGTTTTGCTCAAGCTTGTCCTTAATCTCTCGAGATATATAAGTGGTCAAGTTTGTCAGTTGTTTTGTTGAGGGGATGATTTCCAGACTTCTCAAAGTCTGATCAAAAGGAGGCTCAGAGCATTCTTTATTACTTTGAGATAGATTCAAGAGAGCAAGAAGGAGATCGAAGAATTCTTTGTTTGAGGAAGAGGGAATGTCTAAAGGAATAGCAGGAGTGGATGCGTGTGGTGAGGGTGGAGGCGGTGAGTGTATAGGTGAAGCTTTTGGAAAAATAAGTAAGACAGACTTGACTTTATCAGAGTTAGAGTGTTGAGGCTCGACTTCCGGAGATGAGAATGAAGATAAGGAAGGTGATTGAACTGGGGATTGATGAGGTGTAGCTAGCATGGAGGATATTGGAATGGGAGAGGGGGAAGCTGTATGGATGGGTATAGATTGATGGTCTGGAGAGGTGGAAGTATGTACATCGATCGTAGGGTTTTGAGACTCTACGATCGGAGAGGGTGATGACTGTTCAACTGTCATAGAGTATGAAGGCTCTACGATCGAAGAATGAGATTTATGTTCAAGATCAGTTGAGTGATAGAACTCAATAATTGGAGGATGAGCAGTATCAACATCAATCGTAGGGTGTTGAGACTCGGCAATTTGAGCAATAGAAGTCTTTACATCTTTCTCAGTGACTTGAACAATAGACTCTTCAATGCATTTATCCCAATCATATGAAACAAGAGTAAAACTTGGAAATAAAGAGGGTATAGTGGTTACCTTGTGATACAGAAGAGAAACTTCACAAGGCTCAAAGCATATCAGCTTGGTTGCATACTTGAGAACTCTTGGAAAATTTTGAGATACCAGCTTCAGATTAAGATATCTAGTGTAACTCCAGCTGATGAAACTCTGGTCTCGCAAGGTGATAGCCTTCAATAGTGGTAAAATTGATAGGAAATACAACATCTGATCACTATCAGGATCTGGATCGTAGAGAGTAATAGTGCGATCCATCTCAAGTTCAAAGAAACTACTAATGAGCTCATCTTGACTCATTGATACTAGGTGCATCCTACCTTCCCCTGATCCTATCCATTTATCCAGTAGATTTACATTGGGATCTTCATATCCTTCGAGCACAATACGCCTCCGGATCCCTTATGATGTAGAAGGAAGAGATGGAGGAGGGACTGGATAGCCAATAGGTTGTTCCCCCTCAGATGTGAGATCCTATGGCTTTACAATCGAAGGGACATAACCCTTGTTGATATCACCTACGACTGTTTCAATGGTATGAGTCGCTCGTAGAGATGTATTTGATTAATGCGGCTATCGTTGAACAGAATCTTCTCTATACTCGGTCCTCATCTCTTTTCTTTTTCTCTTTGCTTCTCTTTTCTTCTACTTTTTTGCTTTTGATCTCCTCTTTTTCTTGCGTTTCTTTTCAACCATCTTATTTAAGTTCAGTTTCTTTTTCTTCTTTTCTGCTTTAGACTCAGGACTTGATTCCTTCACAGCTAAGTCTTCCTCTTTATCATGAGGCTCTAGCTCATCTGCCGTCACAGTCATTTCTTTAGTTTCATCATGTAGCTTAGGCTCATCAGTCATCCCTATCTTTGCTTGTTCAGCATTCTTTTGGGGCTCAGGTGTGAAAACATTCACAACCATTTCTTCTTCTTTGTTGGGTTCAGAAGAGCCATCCTTCATAGCCAAATCATCAACATGTCTTGGCTCAAGCTTTGAGGCTATCTGAGCCATTTCTTCCACACTTTGTGGCTCAGGCATTGAGGTCATCTCTGTCATTACTTGATCATCATTTTGTGGCTCAAATACAAAGACCTTTATAGCTAGATCATCTTCAGTCCTTGGATCGGAAGAACTGGATTTGCTTTTTCTTGAATTCTTTCTAAGAAGCGCAGGAACCTCTTCAATTTCTTTTTCTTCTTCTTCTTCTTCATGCTTTAAGATTGAAGTAGGCATGGATTCTCCTGCTTGTTCTTTAAGTTAAACAGGTGCTTTCTTTCATCGAGGAATTCTCTTCTTCTTTGGGTCCATTTTTGATATGGGAGTGTTGACATCATCTTCTTCATTTACCTTTTTCTCATAATTTGTGGGACTTTTATGAGAATCCTTGGAGATCATCATTGCTTCCTTTTCATTTTTCTTCTTCTTTTGAACTGGTTGGTCTGCTGTAGAATCTGGAGCTCTACGAACTTCAAGAGCAACCGACCGACCCTTAAGATACTTCTCTTTTGGTTATCTCCATTTTCTCTCGCCCTTGGCCTTCACGGGTTTTTGCACTTCACTGATAGTGCGTTCACTACCGCTTTCAGAATGTTTTGATCTTAGGTTTTCAAGGGGGTTCTTTTTCCAGTTATCAAACAGCTTGGAGGTGATCTTTTTGTTGGCATTCAAGACTTCCCCTTCGCCATCAGCAATTTTGTTCTTCAATCTTTTGCTCAAAATAATATTAATAAGCCTCCCATAGAACATCTTGGGGGCAGGCTTACCCAAAGTCGTCTTCTTGTTATAGTTTTCAATCCACTTGACCAACCAATTTAAGAAAATGGCGCCAAAGTTTATCGTCTTATTTTGAACAATGACTGTCATGAATTTTAACTGTAGTTCATTTACCGAATTATGAGCAGTGTCTTTGCAGATGATACACTTACCCACAATTTCAGCAAAGAATTCATATTCTTGAGGGAACTCTTTCTTCTTAAGTCCCTTTAGTTGAGGGTTCTACTTATGACCCATGATCTTCATTCCTTCTTTCATATCTACTTCCTCAAGAGAGGTAAGTCCTTGACTGAGAAAGCCCAAACAGTGATTGATTTCTAAAGATCTTATTTGAAGAGAAGTGCCCTTGATTCTAGTAACTAGGGTTCCATTATTATAGGATGTATTTAGATAAAACTTCTTTACCATATCGGAGTAGATTTTGGTACTGGAGCCCAGACACTCAAGGAATCCCGCATTTTGAACTAGCTTGAGAATCCTTCTGAACTTTTGTTCGGCTTCACCAAATCTATCAAAGCAGAGTTGAATGTCGGTGACAACTTGATAGTTTGCCATTTGATTTGAATCTTGAGCTGAAAAATTATAAAAGTGTCTAAGTTTTCTAATAATTTGAAAGTTAGGTCTTGAAATCTTTAGAAAGATAGAACTCAGAACGTGATATTAAAACACAAGGTCAGAGGAAAATTTTGAAAAGATTTTATATAACTTCCCTCTTATTTTGTTGAGTGAGCTACGTGGCAAGATGCAGTTGGGTGCACGTCGCTTCACTTCTGCAATTTTAACAGCTGCATCGCAGTAACTTTCTTGATCCACTCACTTTATTTTATCGTGTGAGGTACGCGCTTTAAAATAAACCACCTTAAACTGTTCTTTCGTAAGGTGATAGACATTTGACTCGACGAAAGTTCTTTGCGACTCAACGATCCTTTCATTGTTCAATGATCTTCTTTTGACTCTACGAGCAATTTTCATTCTACGGTCGTTTGAGCAACTTTACGATCATGAATGATTATTAGATAACTTTTCACCTCTTACCTGCACTTGTCAACACTATTCAAAAACATGAAACTAAGGATGCAGATTAAGCATACCTAACTCACTTATCAACCTGTTGAGTCTAGATTCATCTAATGGTTTAATAAATACATCTGCTAGCTGATTTTCAGTTGAGATAAAATGCAGAGATATATTATCATTTTGTACATTATCTCTAATGACAGGATTATGAGAAATTGAAATAGCACTCGTATTATCACAGAAGATGGGAATAAACTTGAAATTAAATCCATAGTCAGCAAACTGATTTTTCATCCACGAGATTTGAGCACAACAGCTACCAGTAGTGATATATTCAGCTTTAACAGTAGAAGTTGATACTAAGTTATGCTTCTTGTTGGATCATGATACAAGTCTGTTTCCTAGAAATTGACAAGTTCCACTAGTACTTTTCCTGTCAATCTTACACCCTGCAAAGTCTACATCTGAATATCCCATTAGATCAAAGGGAGATTCCTTGGGATACCACAATCCCAAATGTGGAGTACCTTTGAGATATCTGAAAATTCTTTTGACAGCTATAAGATGAGATTCCTTAGGATTAGCTTAAAATCTAGCACAAATACAAGTAGAGAACATAATATCTGGCCTACTAGCAATCAAGTATAGGAGAGACCCAATCATACCTCTGTATTGAATAATCTCAATACTCTTACCATTCTTATCTTTGTTTAGTTTAGTTGCAGAGGCTATAGGTGTTTTCATGGGAGTGGCTGACTCCATGCCATACTTCTTGAGTAGATCCTTGATATATTTGGCTTGGCTGATGAAGATTCCTTCATCAGTCTGCTTCACTTGAAGTCCAAGGAAGTAGTTCAGCTCATGCATTATGCTCATTTCAAACTTGTTATGCATTAACTTGGCAAATCTCTCACACAACTTTTCATCAATAGATCCAAAAATAATATCATCTACATAGATTTGTACTAATAGTACTTTATCTTTATACTTCTTAAGGAACATAATTGTGTCTACCCTACCTTTAGTGAATCCATTTTCAATAAGATAATTTGTGAGAGTTTCATACCATGCTCTAGGTGCTTGCTTTAAACTGTAAAGAGCCTTTTCTAATTTATAGACATAGTTAGAATGGGTTAGATTGACAAAACCTGGAAGTTGTTCAACATAAATCTCTTCTTGAAGTTCACCATTCAGGAAGGCACTCTTGACATCCATTTGAAAAACTTTGAACTTCATGTGGGCTGCATAGGCTAGGAACATCCTGATAGCTTCCAATCTTGCGACTAGTACGAAGGTTTCATCATAGTCGATTCCTTCTTCCTGTGAGTAGCATTTGACGACTAATCTTGCCTTGTTCTTGTGATCACCCCAACTTCATCCATTTTATTCCTGAAAACCCATTTAGTGTCAACAACAGGATAATCTTTTGGTCTAAGAACCAGCCTCCAAACTTTGCTTCTTTCAAATTGGTTTAGCTCTTCTTGCATAGCTTCAATCCAGCTTGAGTCTTCTAATGCTTCTTCAATTTTCTTGGGCTCTATCTGAGAGAGAAAACTGAGGTAGAAACATTCATTATGTGTGGCTGACCTAGTTCTGACTTTAGCATTTGGATCACCAGTAATTAGATTCTGAGTGTAATCTCTTGCACATTTGCTTCCCGATGGAACATCTGTCCTTATGCCTTGTTGTCTGAGACTTTCAAGAATCTATTCTTACTGTGTATCTTTATTGATTCGTAGAGTTCCCATGTTTGGAACTAGTGAATCTATGATCTCTTGGTCTGGCACTACGATCATCGGGTCTGGCTCTACAGCTTCAACTTTTGTGATCGTAGGGTTATCCTGTTCTATGACCTCAGGGACCAATTCAACAACTTCATCTGATTGAGTTTCTTTTCCTGACTTTCCTAGATCAGCCTCATCAAAGGTGAAGTGGATTGAAACTTCCACTATCAAAGAATTCTTATTGAATACTTTATGGCCTTACTTTCCATAGAGTATCCAAGAAAGATTTCTTCATCTGACTCTGGCAGAAATTTTGTCAAGTATCTTTTGCCATTGTTGAGAACGAAACATGCACAACCAAATGCACGAAAGTAGATTATGTTAGGCTTTCTTCCTTTCCACAACTCATAGGGAGTCTTCTTAAAAGTAGAGTGAATTAAAGATCTATTCTGAGTGTAACAAGTTGTATTAACAGCTTTCGCCCAAAAGTACTCAGGTAGATGAGCTGCTGCTAGAAGTGTTCTTCCTGCTTCAATTAGTGTCATGTTATTCCTTTCCGCTACTCCATTTTGCTGTGGAGTTCTTGGAGCTAAGAAATTGTGTTGAATGCCATTGTCTTCACAGAACTGATTCACTTCAGAGTAGTCAAATTCTCTACCATGATCACTCCTTATAGCTATTACCTTTTCTCCCTTCTCATTTATCACCAGCTTGAAGAGTCTGATTAATTGAGTGTTAGTCTCATCTTTAGAGTTTAGAAAGAATACCCATGTATACCTGGAGTAATCATCCACTACAACCAGTAAGTATCGTTTGCCTCCAAGACTAGCAGTTGGGACAGGCCCAAAAAGATCCATATGAAGAAGTTGCAACATCCTTTCATTTAAGTTAACTGCTTTACTTTTGAATGATGTCTTTGTCTGCTTTCCTAGCTGACAGGCCTTGCATGGTCTTTCTTTGATGAAGCTCAGCTTTGGTAGACCTTTGACTAGATCCTTTGACACGAGCTTAAATAAGCTTTTGAAGTTCAAATGAGATAATCTTCTATGCCATAGCCAGCTCACTTCTTCTGAGGCTTTAGCGAAGAAGCAAGCTACCAAAGAATTTAGTTCAGAGAGATTAACTACATATATATTTCCTTCTCTAGATCCAGTCAGCATTAGTGAGTTGGTTTCTAGATCTCGAACTTGACACTGGTTGTTGAGGAAGATAACTTGATGACCTTTATCACATAATTGACTTATACTCAAGAGGTTGTGCTTTAATCCATCAACATAGGCTACCTTGTTGAATGAGACAGCTTCATTGCTTATTAAGCCATAGCCTATGGTTTTTCCAGAGTTGTTATCTTCAAAGACAACAGCTAGACCATCTTTAGCCTTAAATTCTGATAGAAGAGCCTTGTTGCCAGTCATATGCCTGGAACATCCGCTATCAAGATACCATATTGACTCAAATCTCCTTGGTACCTGCAAGAGTGATTACTATTCATTTTGGTACCTATATGTGTTTGCGTCCTGTATTGTTAGTTCCCTTAGGGACCCAAATCTACTTGATTTTGAGTCCTTTATGTGCAATATGCTCATAGTAATAACAGTATGCAGCTTTATGACCATGTTTAAGACAGTTGTAGCATACTACATGTTTCATGTGTAAGTGTGTGTGTGGACATCTTCTCATTTGGAATTTGTGTTGTGAATATGTTTTTTTCCATTACTGATCCTTTTTCTACTTATATATTGTTCTATGATTTTGAAATTTCGTAGAGTAAGACCCAGCTCTATGATTGACAACGGGCTGATTCGTAGAGTTAAATTTGCCAAACTCTACGACTCTTCGTGGTAAAATTATAGACTTAGATTTACTCTGTGGTTTAACAAAACCCAGACCAACATGTGATCTGTTGTCTTTTAGAACAACAATCTGATCACCAGAGATTTGACAACTTGGAATAATAGGCTCAGAATCCTCTTTAGATTTTACAAATACGATACCTCTATTTGAAGAAGAGACATGGTTATTGCTAGTATCCACTTATTTTTTCACATGTAAGTTTCCAAATCCTAGTCCTGATCTGTCAGATACAACTCTCTGACTGGTGATCAGTGAATCCATTGATGAAGAAGAACGATCCCACATTGAGATCGTCTTTTCTAATTCCTCTATTCTAGAGTTAAGAACAGACTCTCTCAATGTATAGTTTTCAGCTATCTTTCTCAAATTCTCATTCTTAGCCTCAACCTTGGATAGAGAAACAATGTTTCGTAGAGTAGCTTCCAACTCTACGTGCACCTTCTTTTTCTCCTTTTGAAGAAGAGAATGATCCTTTGATAGAACCCTAAATAACTTCATATATTTATGTAATTCAGATGTTATATCATGCAAAGCTAATCTGAGATCATCCATATTAACATCAAGAGAGTTAAAGTCAAATACTTCACTGATGTCGATCACTCGACGATCAGTGGTTATGCTGGAATCTTCTTCTATAGCCATCAGGCATAGATTTGCAATTTGAGGTTCTTTATCATCACTAGAGTATGAACTGGAATCACCTTCAGACTCACTCCATGATCCTTCAGCTACATAGCTTTTGTCTTTCTTGTTATACTTTTTGTAGCCTTTGTGTTCTTGCTTTCCGTAGGACTTCTTTTTGTCCTTCTTGAGATCTTCTCATGGAGGTTTAGTGCACTCGCGATGAAATGGCCAGGTTTCTTATAGTTATAACACAAATCTTTGTCTTAATCCTTGCTACTGCTAACTTTGTTGAAATTATTCATTGGCCTCCAGCTGCTTCTTTTCTTTATAAACTTCCTTAGCCTTCGAGCGAGTAAGATTATGTCTTCATCCTCGTCAGCTTCTTCATGATCATCATCTTTATCATTCTCAGCTGGAACTTTGGAAGCAGTTTTAGAAGCTTTGAATGCTACTCTTTTATCTTTTCTTTTGTTTTCCGAGAGAGTTTCAGCTCTTTGATTTAGCTCAAGCTCGTAAGTAAGAAGATTACCGTAGAGCTTCTGCACAGTCATTTCATGCAGATTTTTGGACTCTCTGATAGCAGTGGTCTTGGCGTCCCATTTACTTGGAAGAGCTCTCATGAACTTTATGTTTAGATCTTTGTTAGGATAGACTTTGTCGTAAGATCTCAAGGAATTTAGCTGCAAATTAAAACGTTCATAAGTAGCAGTAATGTTTTCTCTGGGGATATGAGAAAACATTTCATATTGCTGAGTTAAGAGAGATTGTTTGTTCTCTCTAACTTCTTTTGTGCCCTCATGCATTACTAACAGAGCTTCCCAGACTTCTTTAGCAGTGGTGGAGTTTACAACATTTTCAAATAGTTCATCTTCTAGTGCCATGTAGGGGTGAGCAGCTCGGTTATATCCGAACCGAATAGCTTATTATTCAGCTCGGATATAATTGAAAACCGAATTGTTTTAAATTTCACTATCCGAATAACTAACCGAATTTAGAAATAACCGAAATATCGAATACCGAATAACCGAATTTATAATTCGGTTATTTCGGTTAATAACCGAAATTAAGTTCCATTTTATCAAACATAAAAAAAATCATTTCAAATTGACAATACTAGAGTTTTCAATCAATAATTAACAACGATCAACAACCATAATAATTTATAACCTTAATAAAGTTTAATGGTTTAAAATTAACAATACACAATCCAAATTATGACTTAACAAAGTCTAATTAATCTAGCAATAGACAAATTATAACATACCGCATTGAATTCAGTTCTTAAGCCATTTGACAGGAATAAGCCAAATATGTAATTACTTTTAATCATATTGTTAATTCTATGTATATTTAGTCTTCATTCTTTTCAAACCTTATCCAAAAGTTGGTTTAGTTTGCAAGGGATATTAATAGACAGCAAATGGAGCAGCACTGCAGCAGCCAACATACAACTTAAGTCTTTAATATTTTTTTCTAAAATCTATTCGGTTATTCAGTTAACTGAATACCAATATTTCAATAACCGTATCCAAACCCGAATACTGAAATATTAAAACGGTTATAACCGAATTAACGAAAATAACCGAATAACTGAAATAAATCGGTTAAAAAAATTCAGTTATGTTCGGTTATTCGGTTTTATCCGTTTTTTGCTCAGCCCTAGTGCCATGAATAGAATATTCTTAGCCCTCTTGTCCAGTTGCACCAACTTCTTTTCATTCTCTGTCCATTCCATCCTTTGCTTGACAGCTACTTGATTAGGATCATCAATTGTTGGAGCCAGTTTGGTAGGAACATAAGAAACATTCAAAATAGCATCAAATAAATCATCATCGATCGCGTCCGTATATGCCTGCATATGTACTTTCCAATTAGTAAACTTTCCTCTATTTAAAAGAGGTGATTTGTTTCCTCCACCACGCTCAGAACTGGTTTTGTTTAGCACCATTAATCAACTCAAAGTGTAAGCTTTATGCTCGTGAGAACCTGCTCTAATACCGCTTATTGTTTCTTAGAGGCACTTAAAGATCTAGATGGGGGGTGAATAGATTCTTTTTTAAAAACAACTTGTTTGAGAAGATATTACCTGATAGTTGATGAGTGTATTTTATACACACAATTTGGGTACTTTTGGCCTTAATAATTTGTAAGTCTTTGGGTACGTTATGTGGTTTTATTGTATTTTTTATCTTATTTTTAGATATTGTGGTTTTATATTGCTTATATATGTTTAGTATTGTTTTTTATGCATTTTCATTGTGTTTGTAGGAATTGATATAAAGACCGCTCGGATCGTTGTTCATAATGACATAATGCCCGTGTTTGGTTATCCGTGGTTGGCGTGTTTTATTTTGAAAATTAGTGTTTGGCGACGCTCGGTATGGAAGTTGATGACATTTGCGCTTTGGGTGTGCATGGCGTCGACCAAGTCACAAAAGTGTTGACTTAGGCACCAGCTGTAGCAGGCCAGCGGGGCCTCGCCAGGGCATACAGGGAGTTGCAGCAGGCCAGCGGGGCCTCGCCAATTCGCGGGTTTTTGGGTCCAAATCCGAGTGGAGGCTAGGGTTTTCATGGGAACATTATAAATAGAACATGTAGCCTCCATTTTGAAGAGACTTAGACAGACTTAGATTATCCTAGAGTTCCAAAATCAGATTTAGAGAGAGAAAGAGGAGGCTTGGAGCAAAAAGAGGGAGGTCATGGCCATTGGCCATGGTTCTTCCAAAGCTTGGAGGTGCTTCAATGGAGTTTCATCCAACAACAATGGGGAAGCCATCATTTATCTTTCTTTTTCTTTTTCCTCTATGTAATTAATTTTTAATCTAAGATTGTAATTGAACCCATTGCTTATTTGAATTAATTTTCTCTTCCATTTGATTATTGTTGCTCATATGAATTAGTTATCATAACCTATGCTTAAAGATTAATTGCTTGGCTAGTAATTACCTTGGGAACCTATATGAACTTGACGAACGGATTATAGGTTGAGACCCAGTTATGATAACATGCGAAAGTTAAAGATTATTGTGGGTGATTAATAAAGATTTAGTGACGTGTCTCTTGTTGATTATCCTCAATGATAGGTAACTTGATAGTATTTAGGATATACATATACCTAGATACCGTGTACAACCAATTGAGAATCTAATCTTAATGACTTCCTATGTGAAAGTTGGTAATTGAACGGGTGGTTAATGAGATTTAGTGACATATGTCTTGTTAATTATTCATGAAATTGGTCTCTTGATAGTGTGTAGGATAGACATATACCTACATGCCGCATTTGGAAGATTCGTAATTGACCATCGATAAAGGCTCTTACGTAATTGTGATTTCTCGGATGTCAATTCTATGTGGTTAATTGATCTAAAAGGAGAGTTAAGATATTTGAACAAAGCATTGCACGCCAAGTATTTGACAAAATGCTTGAATGGGGGAAATTGTAATCTTAGACCTTTATCTATCTATTTATCTTATTTATATGCCATGCAATTTAGTTGTAACCTTTATCTATCTCTTAAATCAAAGAGTTTGATTTAGATCGCATCGATATTGAGTTAGTACTTGGGGATACATTAGAGTTAATTCCCTGTGGGTTCGACAACTCTCTCTTATCATGGTATTACTTGTTGACCGCGTATACTTGCGCGTATTTTTAGGTTGTGAAATCAACCAACAAGTTTTTGGCGCCGTTGCCGGGGAATTATTCTTCTAATGTTTTTCCAATATTAATTTCAATTGATTTGATCTTAATTTGAACTTATATTTATGTTTTAAATAAAGTTGGGTCGATGACTATAAACCAAACGCTTCTTGGGAGGCAACCCAAGTTTATTGTTTTGCTTTTGATTTTATTTGGTTGCTTGTTAGTTTGTTTAATTGAATTTTAATTTCTTTAGTCAATTGTTTTCAGGTACGCACCCAACTTAGAGGACTTGAAAGATGATATCAATGGCACTCGACACGTTCTCAGGGAAGTCTTCTGTTTTAATTTTTCCTATTTCAAACATTGAGGACAATGTCAAGTCTAAGTTTAGGGGTAGTACTTAGTGTTTGTGTGTTTTTAATTTAGTATTTGTGTGTTTTAAGTGTGTTCTTCATATTCGAAAAAAAAATTTATTTTTAGGAAGTGTCCCTTGAGCATTGATTTAATTTGACTTATTCATGGTCAATGATAACAACTTGTTTTAATTGATTCTAACTCATAGGAAACGGACATATGTTGCTTAGTCATTGTGCTTAATTTTGTTGTTGGTTATTGTTTTGCTCATGCATCCTTTCACTTTTATGCACTTACCTATGAGTATTGAGTTAGTCGTATGCTTAGAGAAGGCTTTTATAACCGAATGCTTGTGAAAAATATCTATAAACTCTAGAACTCGTTTAAACATCACTCGAAGCAAGGTGTCTAAATTTGTTATGTTTGAATTGATGGTCATGTGGTGAGTTGAGATGGAGCGTAAAACACACTCACTCATGGACACATGCGAAGGAGAGATAGAGCGTAAAATGCACTCTCTTATAATTGTGATTAAAGAAAGAAAATTGTTGTATTACAAATCTTGCAGGGGGTTGAGATAGAGCGTAAAAGGCACTCACCCACATGATCGTGCTTAAGGTTGAGGTGGAGCATAAAATGCACTCACCTAGAGCCCTTGAGTCTCAAAAATTTTGGAATTGTGATTTGTATACCTTTGTATTGAGTGATGTGTTAAGCATGTTGTTTTGGGGTTTATTTTGATTATTTCATAAGGTAATGTGGTTGCATAGTTTCATCCAAGCTTGATTGGTTTAGTACTATTGCGTACTCACACACACACATATGGAAGGGGCCTTAAGCAAAATATGACTAGCTAACTGAAATTTTAGACTTGCAATGCTTTGTTTTTTCTTTTGAGTTCCATGTGTTGATGTCTTTGAGACCATTGTCGGCTTATTAATTCATTGCTCAAGTTAAGTTGTATTAGAAGTGTTTGAATTGTGAATTTTAGATTTGTTTTGCTTGAGGACAAGCAAAGATTTAAATTTGGGGGTATTTGATGAGTGTGTTATATACACACAATTTGGGTACTTTTGGCCTTCATAATTTGTAAGTCTTTGGGTACGTTATATGGTTTTATTGTATTTTTTATCTTATTTTTAGATATTGTGGTTTTATATTGCTTATATATGTTTAGTATTGTTTTTTATGCATTTTCATTGTGTTTGTAGGAATTGATATAAAGACCGCTCGGATCGTTGTTCATAATGACATAATGCCCGTGTTTGGTTATCCGTGGTTGGCGTGTTTTATTTTGGAAATTAGTGTTTGGCGACGCTTGGTATGGAAGTTGATGACATTTGCGCTTTGGGTGTGCACGGCGTCGACCAAGTCACAAGAGTGCTGACTTAGGCACCAGCTGTGCAGGCCAGCGGGGCCTCGCCACAAACTAGCGGGGCCTTGCCAGTCAGACAGCGGAGCCTCGCCACAAACCAGCGGGGCCTCGCTAATTCGCGCTCAGTGCGATCTCTGCGGGTTTTTTGGGTCCAAATCCGAGTGGAGGCTAGGGTTTTCATGGGAACATTATAAATAGAACATGTAGCCTCCATTTCGAAGAGACTTAGATAGACTTAGATTATCCTAGAGTTCCAAAATCAGATTTAGAGAGACAGAAAGGAGGCTTGGAGCAAAAAGAGGGAGGCCATGGCCATTGGCCATGGTTCTTCCAAAGCTTGGAGGTGCTTCAATGGAGTTTCATCCAACAACAATGGGGAAGCCATCATTTATCTTTCTTTTTCTTTTTCCTCTATGTAATTAATTTTTAATCTAAGATTGTAATTGAACCCATTGCTTATTTGAATTAATTTTCTCTTCCATTTGATTATTGTTGCTCATATGAATTAGTTATCATAACCTATGCTTAAAGATTAATTGTTTGGCTAGTAATTACCTTGGGAACCTATATGAACTTGACGAACGGATTATAGGTTGAGACCCAGTTATGATAACATGCGAAAGTTAAAGATTGTTGTGGGTGATTAATAAAGATTTAGTGACGTGTGTCTTGTTGATTATCCTCAATGATAGGTAACTTGATAGTATTTAGGATAGACATATACCTAGATACCGTGTGCAACCAATTGAAAATCTAATCTTAATGACTTCCTATGTGAAAGTTGGTAATTGAAAGGGTAGTTAATGAGATTTAGTGACATATGTCTTGTTAATTATTCTTGAAATTGGTCTCTTGATAGTGTGTAGGATAGACATATACCTACATGCCGCATTTGGAAGATTCGTAATTGACCATCGACAAAGGCTCTTACGTAATTATGATTTCTCGGATGTCAATTCTATGTGGTTAATTGATCTAAAAGGAGAGTTAAGATATTTGAACAAAGCATTGCACGCCAAATATTTGATAAAATGCTTGAATGGGGGAAATTATAATCTTAGACCTTTATTTATCTGTTTATCTAATTTATATGTCATGCAATTTAGTTGTAACCTTTATCTATCTCTTAAATCAAAGAGTTTGATTTAGATCGAGTCGATATTGAGTTAGTACTTGGGGATACATTAGAGTTAATTCCCTGTGGGTTCGACAACTCTCTCTTATCATTGTATTACTTGTTGACCGCATATACTTGCGCGTATTTTTCGGTTGCGAAATTGACCAACAATAGTTATTAATCAGATTAAGCACAGCAGAATATATTTTTGAAAATCCCTTTATAGATTAGTTAGATCTCATATCTGAGTTTAGGTTTTGATCTTAGCCACACAATTAAACTAGATAATATATAGATAAAAAATAAGACATGAAGGTAAATGACATAGAGAGATTTTTAAGAGGTTCGGAGATTGAACAACTCCTACTCCACTCTTCTACTTTAACAAGTAAGAATTTTACTAAGTTTTTGATCACTCTGATCAGGACACCTTACCCTCTTCAAGCCCAGCAAACTTGGATATTTAGTCACTTAGATAAGGACACTCTTGCCCTCTTCAACCCCGTAGACTTGGAACAACTAAGTACACTGAGTACTCTTCAAGCCAGCAGACTTAGAATCTTTGTGTGGTCAGTAAGACCAGAACGAACAGTTGTATAAATATTGTTGAGAGGTGCTGCTAAGTTGGCGTTAAGCTTCTCTTCTCAAGTTCTTAGCAGCTTGAACTAGAAATCATAGAGTATGTTCTTCTTTGCTTTTAGCAGAGTTTTGGCTTTTCTTAATTGTTGTTCGTTGATTTTGTTTTGACTCTTTGTTGCCTTTTATAATCTGCATGAATTTCTTCCCGTTATTAGGTTCCCGTTAGAGCATTTAATGCTTTAGATATTCTGGGATCTTGATATTAACATTTTGAGTTTAGGTGTCAGCTTTCTTTTGTTTAGCCTGTCACACCAGTCTGTAATTTCACCTACCACCTTGACACGTCACTTTCAGCAAATAGCTGTTAGACATATCTTTTAATCTTCGATTTCAGCCAAGTATGTTTGGTGGTTGCATTGGGACATTCAATCAGCAATGCTTCCATGTCAGTTTTTTTGTCAAACTTAATTCAGCTCTACGAACATAGGAGCTCGTAGTGTTTTACTCTACGTTCAGAAGAAAGCTTTACGATGATATTTGTGCTCTATGAATGTCCTTTATTCTCAGCTCTACGAAGATCGTCCTTATGATTTCAGAGTTGATTCTACGATTCTTTTTTTTGCTGAATGAACTTTGAGGTGCTTTACCATTTGACTTTTGCTTTGCGATTCTGAAGTACTCTATGTTCAGTCTTTGCAGATAGAGCTTTGCTTTGCGATTCTGTTTACTTTACGATAGATGCAACAACTCTGCGATTTGTCTGATATTTTACGAACTGAGAGTTAAGTCTGCGATCTGACATCTTTTCTTTACAATTTTGGCAGACTAACTTTACATACAACTTAACCCCATTAACTATACATCAGATCAATTCAATGAGATCAACCTAACAAGTTTGATCCTTCAACTCTAAGTCCTTGTATATTGAATCATTATTAAGGACTTTACAAAACATACTAGTAGAAATGTTGTAACGACCGGGAATTTTGGATTTGCCTTGTAATTCGAATTTTTGAATATTAATGAATATATTATATTTGATTAATATTATTTTTGTGTTGCATGTTTAAAGGTTGTGTGACAACCTGGATTATGTGAATGCATGAAATTTTACGTGTTATAGTTTTGTTTAAGTGAATAATTGATTTCGCGTAGCGTCACTAAATCACTATTCACGGGGCACGTTTTCCGAGGCACTATTCACGCCATAATATTTTTGTGTCTTTTTCGATTTTAATAAATTTCATTAATATGTGCAAGCGAAGTGATAATTTTTCCAAGCGCCAGAAATTTTATTTGAGCTGATACGTAATTTTATCCGTATCTGAAATGTATTATATGGGTGTTCCAAATATTTGGACAAATCCCATAATAATTATTTTTATGCGTCCCAATAATTTATGGGAGTACCCATTTTAATTTTGGGTGGAGTTATTTACCAGATTTGGTACAAAAGTGGGAGTATTCGGATATATTTTTGTGTATTTGGGTATTTATTTTGGCATATTACTCCAAGAGGGAACCAACCAAACCCCATCAACCAATCAAATGTAAGGAAGGAGAGCATGGTCGACAGCATGCTGCTCTTTGCAAGGCTTCATGCCTCAGTTTTCCTAAAATGCTGAACATTCCCTCTTGATTTTATTTTCAAGGTGCTTAAGAGGCTACGCCCTCCATTGTTCCCGAAGCCATGCTCAGCCTTCACCCCATTCCTCTCATTTTATCCTTCCTATTCCATCCTCTTCCAAAGTTAGTTCTGCAGATTATTGAGAGTATAGAGTGAGGTTTGAGAGAAGATAGAGTGATACAGGGAGAGAAAGGGAAGGAATTGCTGAAGATAGAAAGCAGAGGAAGAAGTTCACGGGAAGAGAAGAAGAAGAACAAAGAAGAAGGAGAACAAGAGAGGAAGAAGGAGTGTGCGGGAGCAAGAAAGAAGAGAAGAAGAAGGCTAGCCAATCTCCACAACTCTGTTTGAAGCAATAATCAGAGGTAATTCAACCTCAATCCATCTCATTTCCATTTTTCGAGTGTTCTTGAGTTCTTGAGCTCAAACCATTGGGTTTGAGCAATTCTTGCAATTGTTGTTGTAATTGTTGGTTGTGGTTGATTTTTATTGTTACCAAGACATCTTGTAAGCTATTAATAACCTCAAAGTGGAACAAAATCAATGAATGATCTGAACCTTGGCTTAAAGGATGAAACTTTGGACTTTTTGGACAAAATGACTTTCAGACGATTTAGAGGACTGTAAAGCCTTGATTGAGTAATTATTTGGTTTAATTATTGTTGTTAAATTGTAGTTCCATGGGTTATTTTCATAACCCAGTTGGAATGGAGTTAAAAGGAGTTAAACCAAAGATTTGGTGTTGATTTTGGTGAAGAACACCAAGAACACGAAAATAGAGTTTTCATTTTGTACTTTGGCTAAAAAATTGGTCATGTTAATGTCTATGGGTAATTCTAAATTTTTGATATGTTGTAGCCCTATGTCTTAGGAGTCCATAGAGTCCGAAATGGACCAATTTGCTTGTGTATTGAAGGAGTTATGGAGGTTGGAGTGACCGGAGGTCGGAATCACGAACTGGGATTAAACCCAGAATTCGGCTACTGATGAATGACGCCGCAGCGTCATTCATAAGCCTTGCATCTGACGCCGCAGTGAGGGGAAAGATTGGGAATAGAACAGGACTCGCGTCGCGGCGACAAGTCCAAGCACTAAGCTTGACGCCGCAATGTCAAGCCTGTCAAGGGGGAAAACACGGGACTCACGCCGCAGCGCCACGCCCAAGTGTTAAGCTTGGCGCCGCAGTGACGCTATGTGGCAGAAGACGGACACGGGACTCACGCCGCAGCGTGGGATCTAATGTTAGGCTTGGCGTCGCAGCGCCAATGCCGTGTCCAGCCTGGGTCGGGTCGTCCAGCCTGGGTCGGGTCGTCCAGCCTGGGTCGGGTCGGGTCGGACCCAGTGAATTTTTTCAGCAAGACCAAAACCTATATTTTTGTACAAAATGATTAAACAAGTTAGTTATTTATATCTTGTTAAAGCCTTATGTGCTTAATTTTATATTAAGTGTCAACCAAATTGGTGTTGTCTTAAGGCGTAAATTGAGTAACCTGGTTGCAACTTACGCTTGGCTTCCAGGGGGCGCTGCCCCCTTAGACCCCCGCCAGCTCATCGGCGAACTAGGCAGCCACTCACTCACCGGAGAGCGAGACCCCCGACTGGGTAGTCGTAGTGGCAATCAATGTGTTTTAATGATGCAACGTCTGTTTTGAACATAATCCTTATGTGACTAATTGTTATATGAATATATATTTACATGTGTAGGATATTAAGGAACGTGTGTTGTAATATTGTAGTAGACGCACCAGGCAAGTTTTCTAACGCTTGTCTAACCCTTGTGTTGGGCAAGTTTTCCTAACCTTACTCGAATTATACTTGAGCATGTTTCCTCTTTTATACAACTGTTGTATATTGTTGCAAGTTTCATGACTCAAATCGAGTTATTACTCTCAAATTATATTAGTGGATTAATTATTGTAAATTACTCCACATCAAAGATAATTATTGATATTCACACTTTGTGCATTTGAATTCATGATCTGTTGTTGGACTGTGAAACGTAAGTTCTTCATTCATGAACTATTTAAGGAAATAGTCTACGCCATTTGTTTCGGCTAGACATGTACAGGTTATTATTTGAAAAGCTATCCAAACTGATTGTAGGTATGGATTCTTGGACTGAGAGAGCAACCCTTATTAGGGGATTATAATGTGTCGGTTATTCGATGCAGTCAGAGTTAAATGTTATGAATATACATAGGGTACGAGAGGCTGATCCCCTCGAGTACTACTGAGGGGCCAGGCGTTTAAAAGAGTTAGTCGAATGACTAATCCTTTGGCCAAAAGGTTCATGGTCTATTGGACCACTCAGCAGTAAATAATCAATATTCATTATTTCTTTTGAACTTTGATTATATTGTCAGCTATTTCTTCAATGTTCTTAAATTGTTGAACTATGCGATTATTATTCTCATTCATTCATGATATATCCTCTTTATTCATTTTAAACTTGCTGAGCAAAGTAGTTGCTCACCCTTTCTATATCATGAACCTATTACAATTAAGCCGGGGAGTTCCAAAGCGGACAAAGGTAAAGAAAAGCTTAAGGAATAATTATATGTACTATCCCGTTATGTAATCGTGGAATCATTTTGTATTATTATTGTATTCCGTGATGTATTTACTTAAGGTTATAGACCTTGGGACCGTAGTAAACCTTTTGTAATGAACAACATATATTTATTTATTCCGCATTAGTTGATTTATGTTGTTTAGAGGTGTATGGATGTACTTTATCGTGAGCACCAGATTCGAGGTATTGGTACCTGAATTTGGGGGTGTCACAAATGTACATTAAAAGCTTTCATCATCAAATCAAAACATACAAATTATGCAGACTCCAACACATTCTCCTCTTCTATTCTTTTCATGCTATGACGAAATCGTAGAGTCCCTCTCTACGATTTCTGAGCAACCTTCTACTCCTTCTATTTATTCTCCAATAATAGAGTCTCAACAATCTACGGCTGATATTCAAACACCTAACTATCTGGTCATAGAGTCCCAACACTCTACGGACGATGTACAAAAGACTAACTTTCTAATCGTAGAGTTTCAACACCCTACGATTGATGTACATAATACTCCATCTCCTATATACATTCATTCTACATAATCTTCACTTGTACATATAAATTATAAATCTCCATCTCCTATATCTTCTCCAATCGTAGATTCTCAACACCGTACGATTGATGTAAATACTTAAACTCCTGTACATGCTTTAGAATCAGATATACCTTCTTCACCTATCCAAACTATACAACCAGATATACCTTCAATCTCACATACAAATATTCCTTCCTCTTCCAATAACGAATACTTTAATCTTACTCTCGCAATTTCAAATATCTCTCGGAGTGATAAGGTTGGATCAGAAGCTATTTTGGACCAAATACTAGAGTGTGTATTTGTTATCCCCTTCAAGCCCCAACTGCCTGAGTTGATGAACCTCATTGTGGATCTAGGTCTTGAAGAAACATCAACTGGGATACTGAAAAAGCTTAAAGCATATTAATAAAACTACATCCAAAGTCCCTGGAGAAATGGGCAATGAGTTTGGCAAGCACATGAAAGATCTCTTTAAGGATATTGCTAACAATCTTAAGAAAATGGATGAGGTATTTCTAAAGGAGATCGCTGCTCACAAGGCTATTGTCGTCTCTCTTCAACAAACAAATGCAAAATCAATAAAATTCCACTTAGACAAAGTTTTTGCACTAAGCTCTTCACTCAACGATTTCAAAGGCATGGTGATGCAATTAATGGAACGAATGAAAGTAGTACGCCCTCAAGCCAATCACATAAGATGTGATAAACATTTACTTTGTAAACTTATTCATTTATTAATAAAAGAATTTATTCATTTAAAGGCATTTATTTATCCATATTTAATTAGTAGAATTAATTGAGATAAACTCATAGTTTTGGAGCAATGCTTTAGAATCATGATGAGTTCATGTTAATGAGATCTAAAATCTAGAAAGCTTAAAACTAGAACGTTCCTAATCGATGGATCACTAATGTAGGGTTATTGAATCCGGATAGATTAGTACATACTATGCTAGGTCTTATGAAGAGGATGATTGATCTCATAATCATTTGTGTGGAAACACTAAAATAAGTATGTAGGTACTTATTGGAGAATAAATTCACTGAACATGACTCGATTAAAGGAACACCTAATGGAGTTTTACTCGCCTATCAATAGGAGTTCCTATAGTGATAGTAGTATAATTGCTTCTTGGACTTGTGATCATTATAGTACCTTGTGTATTCTGAGTTATACTTTGTCATATTCCTTAAAACTCTTATAAAGTATAATAGGGTATGTTCAGGTATAATAAAATGTACATGAAGGTAGGTGAATGATCAACAAAGGATTTACCACTTCCAGTAAAGGGGAGAATGTCCTATGCGATTTGGTAAGTGACAACTCAGGAATCCCTGGCCAGGGTGAATGTCTTCACCTCCAGGGAGTTCCTTGGCTTCCATAGTGATGTTGGAAATTTTCTCAAACAATTCTTTAGAGTTCTTTACTAACTCTTGATCAAACAACTGGTCTTCAAGGATTGGAATATTGGAATTGGGCTTCTTACTCTTGTAAATGTTATCAAGAGCTGTGATGAGGAAAGGATGTCAGAGGGGATTCCAAGGGTGATATTTGGTTTTGAGTGTTTGGGCTAGTTGGGGGAACTGTATTCCTTCAGTCGTAAAGTTCGAGTGCTCTACGACCATTGGCTCTACGACATCAGTCTTGGCTCTACCACTATTTAAACTTTCCAGAAGATAGTATGGGATGTAAATACCTTTAACATGGCGAAGAGTCCTTAATTAGCTTTGTTGGATATGGTTGAACCCTTGGGAAGTTTTGAGAGATCATCTTTAGATTAGGGAAGTTTGAGTAACACCAGCTGAGAAAACTTTCATCTCTAAATGAAATAGCCTTCAATCAAGGCATCCATAGGTTGAAAAATTTTAACTGCTGACTTTCAGAATCATACAACACCGTAGTACGTTCCAATTCCATATCTTGAAAATTATTAAATAGATCTTCAATGGTCATTGTTACCACTTTAATTTTTCCATCACCATGATCAATCCACTTCTCTGGCAACACAGCCTTTGGTTTTTCAAAGGCTTCCAACACTATTCTTCTTCAAATTCTTATAGATGTTGGAGCAACTGTTGGGGGTGAGACAAGGTAACCTACTGGTTTTTCATTCTCCTTCCTTGCTTTCTCATTTTCTTCTCCAACTTCTTGCTTTTCTTCACCTTTTTTTCCTTCTTTTCCATCTTTTTGTCTTTCTTTAGCTCTGGATTTGGTTCCTTCATAGCCACTTCTTTTGTCACTTCAATTGGCTTATCAACCATTTCTTCTAATTGTTCTTCTTCATTAACTCCTTCAACAACAACCTTTCCAGGAATAACTTCTTCAGGCTTTGACTTATTGACAGTCTCAGCCAATGTTCCTTCATTCATTTCTTCCTCTTCAAGTTTTAAAGCCTCTTCAATAGATTCAGCTTCATCTTCATCTTTTGGTTTTGACTCACTCGACGTCACAACATTTTCATCTGACCTATCTTTTGATGGCTTAGGTTCACTAACCTTTGTAGCTTTTTCATCATCGCTGGAACTAGGGGTTATCATTTTCCTTTTGTCTTTGTTGTTCCTGACCATTCCAGTATATTCATCTTGCTCATCATTATCATCAAGATCAATGATCCTAAGTGGAATTCCTTCTTCACTTCTATGACCATGAGATTTCATTATTTGTCGTAGGCGTGCACTCTGTCTCCTCCTTACGGGCTTAGAAAAAGGTGTTTCAGATGTTTTTCTTCTTTTTTTCTATTCTTCTTCGGTAATAAAGGGACTTTTCAAATGGACCTTTGGTAATTCTTTCTCAACCATCACCTTTTTCTTAGATGGCTTCCCTGGGTAGATACCGGGGATAGAGAATCATCAGACTGCGATGATTCACTCTTTACCGTACTTGTTTTCCCTTTCCCTTTACCAAATTTCAAGGCATCCTTGCTGCTGCTACCAAATATCCTCAATCTTTTATTCTCCATGGGATTTTTCTTCCAGTTTTCAAACAATTTTGGGGACATAACTTTGTGGATATTCAGGGTTTCTCCTTCATTATCCCTAATCTTGCTCTTTAACTTCTTCTTCAAAATGATGCTTAAAAACCTTCCGTAGAAAACCTTTGAGACAGGCTTATCCAAAGCCTTCTTCTTCTCTGTTTCCTCCAGCCATTTGGCTAACCAGTCAAGCAAAATGGCGCCAAAATTTATCTTTCTTCTCATGACAATGGCAGTCATAATTTTCATTTGTAGATCACTCACGGTATCATATGCAGTATCTTTACATAGAACATATTTCCCTACAATCTCCGCCAAGAACTCAAACTCCCCTGGAAACTCCTTCTTCTTCATACCTTTCAGATGGGGATTCTTTTGATAACCCATCAATCTCATACCTTCTTCAATGTCTATTTCTTCGAATGTCATGAGGCCTTGGTTGGAAAAGCCTAGACATTGGTTGATATCCGATGCCCCTATCTTCAGATTAACTGATTTAACTTTTGTAACCCATACACCAGCATTGTACACAACATCTTCCTTGATCAAATCAGTGTAGACTTTGGTGTTGGTTTCCAGACAGTCTGAAAAATCAGCTTCTTTTATAAACTCAAGAATGTCGAACTTCTTTTCGGATGAACCAAATTTGTCAAAACCTAGTTGAATCCCGGTTATGACTTGACAGTTTTCCATTTGAAGGTTTGGTTGTTAGAAGGATATATGGAAGGTGAAATGTATTTGGATTGTTGAGTGATTCGAGATTTCTGGAGGGTTGAGAGATTTAGAGATTGAGAGCTTTGAGAGATTGATGGTTTGTAAAGTTTAATGGTTAATAGGAAAGGCAATCGTCAAAATTTGAAATGATTTTACGTCAGTTCCCTCTAATTTTTCATAGAAGGACACGTGCTAGAAAACCATTGACTGCATGTCGCTTCAAAAACTGTAACTCCACAGTTATTATATATCAACTTCCTAAGTTCACTTTCCTTATGAGAGCGTGAACATCACTTTCCTTTAGCTTGACCATTTTGACTTTTTCTCTTGTAGAGTAACTTGATAGTTAAGCTTTCACTCTCCGAATTTCAATATGCTCAGCGACCATCTTCTGAGAGCAAGCTTCAGTCTATGATCTTTGCTGCTCTAGTATTAACTGATGGATATGATCTTCCTTCTTGATTTTGGCAATTGTCATGAGCTCCTTGATGACAGCTATGAACTTAAAGTCTTCACTTATAGAATCTTCAGTAGAAATCAGACAGTCTTGGTTCCTGCAGGTGTAATAATCTTCTATCTTAGTACCCATTGTTGTTTAGGTCCTCCTAGGTTAGTTTTCTTGAATACCCAAGTCTTTCAGACATTGGGTCTACCATATGTATTGACATTAAAATAATAATGTAAAACATATATTCCTATTTATATGATGATTTAACATTTAATGTGATGCATGAGTGTGTGTGTGTGTGTACGGATATCTTTTCATATAAAACTTGTGTGGATGATTAAGCCATTTCTTTTGTGTGGAACTACTTTTGTTTTCACTATGTTCTAAGATTTTGAACTTCCGTAGAGTAATGATCAGCTCTACGAATTGCATCTGGTTGGTTCGTGGAGTTGATCAGACTTTATGACTCTTCGAGGTATAACTGTAGTTTTGATTACACTCTACACTTTATCAAAAACACAGAACATTGTGTGACTGATACTTCTTTAACACAACGAACTAGTCAACAAAAGTTGAACAACTTGAAATACTCAGCTTTAACCACCTCTTTGAATTCCATAATAACACCACCACCAATGAGCAGAGAGATAATTATTGTTGTTAATTTCCATTGAGTTTTCCACATCCAAAGTAGAAGATAAATCTCCAACCTTCATAACTGATTTTATCAGGAATGAATTTCTGACTAGTGATCAGTTAGTTCACATGTGATAAAGAACAATTCCATATTAAGATTGTCATTTCTACATCCTCTAACTTAGAGGTAAGAGTAGACTCTCTCAGTGCATACACTTCAGATATCTTTCTCAAAGATTTATTTTCAGCCTCAAACTTGGATGGAGAGACAATGTTCAGCAAAGTAATTCACAGCTCTGTTTGCACTCTCTCTTTCTCCTTTTGAAGAGAAAAATGATCCTTTGATAGAACACTAAGACAATTCAAATAATGATGCAACATATACATGATATTATACGATGCTATTCTATAATCATCATAACTAATATTAGAGTGAATAATGTTAAATACCTCACTGATGTCAATCTCTTGACAATCAGTGGTTCTACTTGAATCATTGCATTATATTGTTGAGTAGAGATTTGCAATCTTGAGAATTACAAACAACATCATCACTTGTAGCATCCCCAAAATGATCTTTTTGCTTTATCAGATAGACTTGTTAAACAGATCATATCGAGCATATCCTTAGCTTTAAAAACAAAGGAAGGTCTTGGCATCCCATAATCCTTGAAAAGCTCGAATGAACCTTAGGGTTCAGATTCTTGTTGGGATAGACCTTGCCACTTGCACTGGAACATTTGAGAAGCACATTGAATCTTTCATATGACACATTGATCCTTTCTTTAGGGACTGTTAGGTTTGTATAACGCAAACATGCAATCAAATTACATAAATAAAGCGGAAGCGCGATAAAATTAGATTTTAAAATTTATACAAACCATCACCATGATCTTTCTTTATGCACAATTATTAATTAAACAAAAGAGATGGAGAATAAGAATTATACCCTTGTAGAATTCTAGCTTCCTCAGGTACAAGTTCACCTCCAATTCCTTCGCATTTTCCTTGAATTTGACCGATTAAATTCCTTCATTTGATCAACATTAGCCACCCAAGTGTTTGGCCTCTAGAGGTGATCCACCAAGGAATAATATCTATTCAAGAAGATGGGTGTTGGCAAAACCCTAGTTTCTATCTCTATAAAAACTGCAAGTACTCTCCACAATTCTTATGCAAGAGTGTGTAACCCTAATCTATGATAAGACCTTTCTTATTTATAGATGTAGGAAAAACCCTTCCCTAAACTATTTAGGATTAGGGTTTCTATTCTAATTAAACTCCTTTAATTAATTATGCTCTTAATCCAATTAGGAATTCATGAGAGAGAGAGAGAGTACTTCTATTAATTAATTCTCAATCCCTATAATGAATTAAATAATAGTAATCGTAATAATAATAATAATAATAATAATAATAATAATAAGACTCCTCTTATTAGTTTATATTTAATATTTCCAAAATATTAAATAATAAATATTAAGATATTTAATTTATTCTATCTCCATAAACTAAATTAAATACACTTAACTTATTATTAGAATTATGTCATTTACTTCTTAAATAAATATTTTTCCTTTTGCGGTGTGACCCTTTAGGTTCTCCATATTAAACCGATTGTGAATAAATCAGTTAGAACAATTCTAATCTTATTTAAATAAATAAATTAAACTATTAAATTCATTTAAATAAATAACATTTATTCTACAATAAGGGTAAGCCCCCTTAGCGATCAACGACTTTTCAGATAATATAGATTTCAACATTAATCACAAAAGAACCTTTCAGTGAATAGTTACCGTATAATTCAATCCTTCTACCATACAATGTCCCAATTAAATATAAGACATGGATTTACTGTCAAGTCTTATTTTATTTAATTATATGTATTTCGATTCCCAAATGCACAACTCTAAATAATGCAAATTAGTTCTGCCTTGGCCAAGAACTACTCAGTTATCATTTATCGAATCATATAGGACATTCACATCTTTTACTAGATGAGATAGATTCTTTGTTGATCATTCACCTATCTCCATATACAACTAATTATACCCAATCATACCCTTTGTTATACCCTAAAGGTCTTAAAGGACATGTCAAAGTATAACTCATCATACACAAGATACTATGATGATCTCAAGTCCAAGGATCACGTGTACTACTATCACTAGAGGAATTCCTATTGACATGCGAGTAAAACTCCATTAGGTATTCATTAGCGAGCCACATTCAGTGAACTTATTCTCTAATAAGCACCTCCATACTTAATTTAGTGTCTCCACACAAATGATTATGAGATCAATCATCCTCTTTCTAAGAGCAAGCAACGTATGTACTAATCTATCCGGATTTACTAATCCCCTTTTAGTAATCCAACGATTAGGAACGATTTTAGTTTGTGAGCTATCTAGAATTTAGATCTCATTAGCATTATCACCATCATGATTCTAAAAACATTGCTCAAAACTATGGGTTTATCACATTTACTATAACAGCACCATGTAGATAATATAAAATGCCTTTTAAGAAAATCAATTCTTTTATTAATAAATGAATAAGGTTACAAAGTATATGCTACATCATATTAAATATGATTAGCTTGTGTGCATACTACTTTCAATCTCCCACTTGCACTAAAGCCAATCGCCTTGGTATCTAATACCCATCTTCTCTAAGTGACAATCAAACTGCTGTTGAGTTAAAGCTTTAGTAAATGGATCTGCAATGTTGTCTTAAGAGTCCACACGCTCCAGGGTAACATCTCCTCTTTCAATGACCTCTCTAATCAAATGAAATCGCCGCAATACGTGTTTGGATTTCTGATGAGACTTGGGTTCCTTAGCCTCTGCAACAGCTCCGGTGTTGTCACAGAATAAAGGTACGGCTCCTCTAATGCTAGGAACCACTCCAAGTTCAGTTATGAACTTCTTCATCCAAACAGCTTCCTTTGCAGTAGCTATGTACTCCGCCTCTATCACTGAATCAGCAACTGTTTGCTGCTTGGAACTTTTCCAACTCACTGCACCACCATTTAAGGTAAACACATACCCTAAAACGGATTTACTGTCATCTTGGTCCGTTTGAAAACTTGAGTCTGTATAGCCCTCTAGTTTCAATTCAGACCTACCGTAAACAAGAAATACATCCTTAGTTCTTCTTAAGTACTTTAGGATATTTTTCACTGCTTTCCAGTGCTTTTCTCCTGGATTCAACTGATATCTGCTTGTTACACTAAGTGCATGAGCGACATCTGGTCTAGTACATATCATACCGTACATGATAGATCCTATTGCTAAAGCATAAGGAATCTTACTCATACGGTCTCTCTCCTCAGGTGTTTTTGGGCCTGTTACTTGGAGAGATATATTCCATGGCTTATCGGCATGCTACTTCTCTTGGAATCTTCCATGCTAAACTTTTTTAGCATCGAGTCAATGTACTTTCCTTGGGTCAAGCCCAACATCCTTTTAGATCTATCTCTATAGATCTTTATCCCCAAAATATAGGATGCCTCACCCAAGTCCTTCATGGAGAAGTATTTAGATAACCAAATTTTGATCGACTGTAGCATAGGAACATCATTCCCTATCAGTAATATATCATCAATATATAATACAAGGAATGAAACAGCACTCCCACTAACCTTCTTGTACACACAAGGTTCATCCTCATTTTTGATAAAATCAAACCTTTTGATTATCTCATCAAAATGGATGTTCCATCTTCGAGAAGCTTGCTTCAATCCATACATGGATCGTTATAGCTTACAGACTTGATTTGTTCCAACCGTTGAAAAAAAACCCTCTGGTTGTATCATATATACATTCTCCTCAAGCTCTCCATTGAGGAAGGTCGTTTTCACGTCCATTTGCCAGATTTTGTAGCCATAATAAGCTGCAATTGCAAATAAAATCCGAATGGACTTGAGCATTGCTACTGGCGAGAAGGTTTTATCATAGTCAACTCCTTGTCTTTATTTGAAACTTTTTGCAACCAGTCAGGCCTTATAGGTCTCTACCTTGTCGTCCGCTCCAGTCTTTCTCTTAAAGACCCATTTACACCCAATAAACTTAATGCCCTCAGGTGGTGAAACCAAAGTCCATACTTGGTTTTCATACATGGAGTCCATCTCGAATTTCATGGCTTCAAGCCATTTCTCTGAGTCTTTACTACTTATAGCCTCTTCGTAAGTCAATGGATCATCATTTCCTATGATGCGTACCTTATCATCATCCTCTATGATGAATCCATACCTATCAGGTATCTTCGATACTCTTCCAGATTTACGAATAGGTTATAGTACATTAGGTTCTTCTACTTGGTCAGATACCTGAATTTGATCCGTAGTATTTTGTGGTTCTTCAACTTCTTCAAGATATATCTTACTCCCACTGACCCCTTCAAGGATAAACTCTTTTTCCAAGAAGGCAACGTGTTTCGCTACAAACACCTTTTGATTAGCAGGATGATAGAAATAATACCCTACAGTTTCTTTAGGGTATCTTATAAATCTACACTTGTCGGATCTAGTCTTTAGCTTATCATGCTCAAACCTTTTGACATAAGCTAGACAACCCCAAGTCTTAACATACTTAAGATTTGGTTTCCTCCCTGTCCATAATTCATATGGGGTATTTGGGACGGATTTGGTAGGTACCTTGTTAAGTAGATATGTAGTCGTTTCTAGGGCATAACCCTAGAAGGATATTGGAAGGTCGGTAAAACTCATCATGGAACGAACCATGTCCAACAATGTTCGATTTCTCCTTTCAGATACACCATTCAACTGTGGCGTCCCTGGTGTAGTCCATTGTGAGATTATACCATTTTCTTTGAGACAATTGAGAAACTCATTGGTCAAGTATTCCCCTCCTCGATCCGATCAAAGAATTCTAATACTTTTACCAGTTTGCTTCTCTACTTCATTTCTGAATTCTTTGAACTTTTCAAACAATTCAGATTTATATTTCATTAAATACACATATCCAAATCTAGAATGATCATCGGTGAAAGTAATAAAATAAGAATACCCTCCTCGTGTATTCGTTGTCATAGGTCCACATACGTCTGTGTGTACCAACGCTAACAACTCTGTAACTCTTTCTCCTTTTCTACTAAAAGGAGATTTAGTCATTTTACCCATGAGACAAGATTCACAAGTTAGATATGATTCATAATCAGATAACTTTAAAAGCCCATCTTTATGCAACTTGGTTAATCTTGTTTCATTGATATGACCGAGTCTACAGCGCCACATAAAGGTATAATTAACATCATCTCTTTTTCTTTTCTTAATTTGTTCAATTTAAAGTATATTTTCATGTAAGTCAAGTATGTAAAGTCCATTCAGTAGATTGTCAACACCATATAAAATATTTTTATTATAAATAGAACAACTATTGTTCTTTATTATAATATCAAAACCATCCATATCCAATACAGAAATTGAAATAATGTTTCTAATGAGTGTTAGAACATAATAACAATTATTTAAACTAATGAACTTGTCCGAAGGCAGTGCTAAACAATAAGTTCCTACAGCTAATGCAGCAACCTTTGCTCCATTTTCCACTCGTAAGAGGACTTCATCCTTGTTCAGCTTTCTACTTCTGCTTAGTCCCTGCATATTATTACATATGTGAGAACTACAGCCGGTATCCAATACCTAAGTAGAATTTTGACTTTAAAAAAAATTAATTTCAATCATGAACAAACCTAGATCGGAAGTCGAAACTTCTCCAAGCCTCTTTTGGTCCGCAAGATACTCCTAGCAGTTCCTCTTCTAATGTCCCGGCTTGTTGCAATAGTAGCAAATTCCTTTGCTATCAGGATCAGGTTTCTTTTTATCCTTTCTCTTCGCCTTGCCCTTAGCCTTCTTGTTTTTCTTCTTTTCAGAAGATGTTGCCTCTTTTTAAGTCTTAAATAAAAGAGCTCTAACTCACGCAAGTATACGTGGTCAACAAGTAATACAGAGGAAGTAAAGTATCGTCCCACAGAGACAGGATTAAATTAATTCACTATGCATCAGTTCTATCACTATACTTATTTGCCTAAACTATTGTCTTACTTTTGGTGACAAAATTATTTCTATATTAATTAATAACTAAATATGCAAAGACTAACGAAATATATCAAGCTTGGAATTAATGGGATCCTAACTTCATTTAATAGTTCATCTAATTACCACTATCATGCTAGTAAGTTCATATATCACAGAGAAGTAGCCAAGGACACTGAAATAGACATAACCATTTGTCAATGCATTATGACCTACTTACATAATATCCATACTTGATAGACACCATGTAATCACCACTATAACCAAAATCACTATATTTCTATGTGAAATTGCAATTATATTGATTTTAAGCACAAGTCCTTATTTTGACTCCTACGGTAAAACAGTATATTTCTATCTGATTCACAAAATATTAAGCTATCCAATTAAGCCTCATATTCGCAAGCTATCATGATTGCAATCCATACTTATATGTTATTTTTCAATTCCATATAAGTACTGAAATCGAATGGTGATCAAGCATTCATACGTTCAAAACAATCATGATAGAAATTCCTTATGATATGCAAAACAATTTAACAATCAAGCTTATAATTAAACTACATATTAAAAACCGTTAGAATCCCATAATGGAGATTAGTTCATGTCTGAACCAAAAGCCATTATGGGATCAAGGTTACTCATGGATAATAAACAATCAATTGAATAAAGAAGAAGAAGATTGATCAAACCCAATTATGAATAAATTCCAAAGTAATCTTAAACCCACATCAAAATCCAGTGCCTGAACAAAAGTAATCCCTAAGAAAATCTCTCTTTTTACTCTCTAAAGTAAAGATAGATTAATTATAATAAGAGTCTCCAAGTTCCTTCTTAGGGTTTCCTTCTCACTATCTGATCAATATTCCCTAGAATCCTTTTCCGAATTGGGTTCCTTTTCCTCCTTCAGCTGAACTTTAGCACCCAAAAACGTGAACTAGCGCCTCTGGCGCTAACCCAAGCGCTGCTGGCGCTAGCCCTTGTCCAGGAATTTACAAAAATGCCACCAAGTGTATTTTAAGCTCCAAATTTACCCTTTTGCCCCTCCAACTCCAACCTACAATAAATAAACACCAAAAACAAGTAAAATAATACTAAAAACACTTAAAGACCACAATAATTAAGCCTAACAATATCTGATTCGTAGGTATAAAACCCACTCATCAGAAGATACCTTGGGCCTCTTCCTTTTTCTTAGAAGAATCATCCACTAGTAAGACTTGGTTCTTGTTGGATGAGAAGTGACCTTCAACAGTTTTCAACATGTTAAGTAACTCAGGCAAGCTGACGTCCAACTTATTCATGTGAAAATTCACAACAAATTGTGAGAAGGTGTCCGAGAGTGACTGCAAGATCAAATCTTGACTTAACTCGCCATCCATCACGAACCCAAGCTGTCAAAGTTGTTCAATCAGATTGATCATCTTGAGGACATGAGTCTCAACGGTGGTGCCCTCGGTCATACGATATCGGAAGAGCTCCTTAGATATCTGATATCTAGCAGTCCTACTTTGCTCACCATACAACTCTTTGAGGTGCAGCAATATAGTAGGAGTATCCATAGTTTCATGCTGACGCTGAAGCTCGTTACTCATGGATACGAGCATGATGCATTGAGCCAAGATTGCATCATCTTGCCACTTTCTGAAAGTAGCAATCTCTTCCTCAGAGGCTGTTTCTGCAACATTTACAGGGACTAGCGAATTTAGGACATAAGAAATCTTTTCAGCAGTGAGAACAATTCTCAAATTCCTTAACCAGACCGTGTAATTCGGTCCGGTCAGTTTGTTAGCATCAAGTATGCTACGCAGTGATAGTGAGTTTGACATTTTTAAATTCTGCATATGAAATAGACAATATTTTAGCATACATTCATTTTATTAATCATTAAAATAAATTAGGTCTTTATTTAAATTGATATCTCCCACTATTTTCATCAAACTATATTACCCTCAATATATAGTTCGGCAAATCTAATTAAAGATTTGCTAGTGAGAATAAGGATCTCATTTCAAATGTATATAGCCTTGTGTGACACAACAAACTATATATAAATAAATAGGTAGACAACTATTGTCAATTACATTATTATGTAACTTCTTGTATTTTGCCTCTTAGATTATTTTGATCAAGTGTGACACATTCAAATCAAAATTATCCAAGTTAAGTCCAACCTAGCACTTCCATATATGTGAAGAGAAAACTACCATCCTTGTGTGACACAACAAAATAGTAATGTTCAATTCCTTAATAAGTATCAAATGTGATAAGGCAACATCTTAAATATTTAATACTTGCCTTGTGTGACACAATAAACTCATATTAAATATTTAATACTCTATTGTTTTACCATGCTAGAAGGCGACGTTCGATATTCCAAATATCTTTGAACGTTTAGGACTTAATATAATTTCTTTGAGGGGTTTGTTATTATTTGCCTCATCTTGTTTAGCGTGCATGTACATATATATAAAATACGCATCATATTATTTAACATGCGAAGCATGTTGGATAATATAATATATATATATATATATAGTAAGCATGCACATATAGAATACTATATTCTACTCGGATTGATTATGGACTTTTATTCTAGTTTAGTTCACTAGAGCCACCAAGTGAACCAAAAGGTCAAACCTAGGGTGCAAGAATTAAATTTAAATATAACTATTACATTTAAATCCCGGGCTCCATTACAACCGGGTCTTCAAGTGCTACTTGCTCCTTTGTCTCCAATTCTTCAAAATAATTCTAACTAGTCCTATTACATAAACTATTTAAAATAAATAGAAACCTTGATCAGCAGTCAAGGGGAAGTACATAGGAGGAAGATAGAATTTACATCGTCAAAACAGTTTTCTGAATTTTCCTGCAGTCGCGAATTTGATCAGTTTTTCATCCAAAACTCGATTTTCTGCAATTATTTTCAAAACCCATGATTTTATACAACATATTATGCCCAATAAATTGTTCCAAACACATATCCATACATATACGGAATCAAAACAATTAATAATTTGCATAAAGTTTGGCTCTTAATACCACTTTTAGGTTTGTATAACGTGAACATGCAATCAAATTACATAAATAAAGCGGAAGCGCGATAAAATCAAATTTTAAAATTTATACAAACCATCACCATGATCTTTCTTTATGCACAATTATTAATTAAATGAAAGAGATGGAGAATAAGAATTATACCCTTGTATAATTCTAGCTTCCTCAGGTACAAGTTTACCTCCAATTCCTTCGCGTTCTCCTTGAATTCCACCGATTAAATTCTTTCCTTTGATCAACGTTAGTCACCCAAGTGTTTGGCCTCTAGAGGTGATCCACCAAGAAATAATATCTATTCAAGAAGATGGGTATTGGCAAAACCCTAGCTTCTATCTCTATAGAAATTGTAAGTACTCTCCACAATTCTTATGCAAGAGTGTGTAACCCTAATCTATAATAAGGCATTTCTTATTTATAGATGTAGGAAAAACCCTTCCCTAAACTATTTAAGATTAGGGTTTCTATTCTAATTAAACTCCTTTAATTAATTATGCTCCTAACCTAATTAGGAATTCATGAGAGAGAGAGAGAGTACTTCTATTAATTAATTCTCAATCCCTATTAGGAATTAAATAATAGTAATATTAATAATAATAATAATAATAATAATAAGACTCCTCTTATTAATTTATATTTAATATTTCTAAAATATTAAATAATAAATATTAAGCTATTTAATTTATTCTATCTTCATAGACTAAATTAAATACACTTAACTTATTATTACAATTATGTTATTTACTTCTTAAATAAATATTTTTCCTTTTTGCGGTGTGACCCTTTAGGTTCTTCATATTCAACCGGTTGTGAATAAATCAGTTAGAATAATTCTAATCTTATTTAAATAAATAAATTAAAATATTTAATTCATTTAAATGAATAACATTTATTCTACAATAAGGGTAAGCCCCTTAGAGATCAACGACTTTTCAGATAATAAATATTTCAACATTAATCACAAAAGAACTTTTTAGTGAATAGTTACCGTACAATTCAATTCTTCTACCATACAATATCTCAATTAAATATAAGACATGGATTTACTGTCAAGTCTTATTTTATTTAATTATATGTATTAGGATTTCCAAATGCACAACTCTAAATAACGCAAATTAGAAACTCCTTTCTAATTTCATTCTGTCTTGGCCAAGAACTACCCAGTTGTCATTTATCAAATCACATAAGACATTCACATCTTTTACTAGACGAGATAGATTCTTTATTGATCATTCACCTATCTCCATATACAACTAATTATACCCAATCATACTCTTTGTTATACCCTAAAGGTCTTAAGGGACATGTCAAAGTATAACTCATCATACACAAGATACTATAATGATCTCAAGTCCAAGGATCACTTGTACTACTATCACTAGAGGAATTCCTATTGACAGGTGAGTAAAACTCCATTAGGTATTCCTTAGTAAGCCACGTTCAGTGAACTTATTCTCTAATAAGCATCTACATACTTGCTTTAGTGTCTCCATACAAATGATTATGAGATCAATCATCCTCTTATTAAGAGCAAGCAACGTATGTACTAATCTATCCGGATTCACTAATCCCCTTTTAGTAATCAAACGATTAGGAACGATTTTAGTTTGTGAACTATCTAGAATTTAGATCTCATTAGCATGATCACCATCATGATTCTAAAAGCATTGATCAAAACTATGGGTTTATCGTATTTAATATAACAACACCATGTAGATAATGTAAAATGCCTTTTAAGAAAATCAATTCTTTTATTAATAAATGAATAAGATTACAAAATATATGCTACATCATATCAAATATGATTGGCTTGTGTACATACTACTTTCAGGGATATGATTGGATTAACATTTAGTTTTGGCCTTGATCACGGTTAGCATAGCTTCTCAGACTCCTTTGGCAGAGGTGCAAACCATGATATCTTCAAGCACATCATCGTTCAATGCTATAAATAGAGAATCCTTAGCTTTGGCTGCACCTGCTCTTTCATATGGTTGGATTGCTCGATCTGCTGATTGATCTCAACCTTACTAAACTCATGTGGTAATAGCGATAACTTCATCCGCGTCTAGCATGGCCAGAACCGGTGCCATTCCCATCCCTCATTAGGGCCCAGCTTGATAAAGATTTCGCACATGGATTACTCTGGATAGCATCAAGCATTTCATCATCAACATTCATATATATGCTTGCACATACAATTTGCAACATGTAAGCTCATCTTCATTTATAAGTGGTATCCTACTCTCACTATATACCAAGTTTAGAACTAGATTTATTTAGTGTCATGGATCAACTCAAAGTGTAAGCTTTAAATATTCGTGAGAACCTGCTTTGATACCACTTGTTGTTTCCCAAAGGCACACTAGAGATCTAGAAGGGGGGTTAAATAGATCTCTAAAAACTTTTTCTTTTCAAATTAATTAAAGATATATTACCAAGTAATCAGTTAATGAGTATTGATTATGCACAACGGAATATTCTTTGGAAAAGCCTCCTTAAAGATTAAGTAAATCACAGATCTAAATTTAGTCTTATAGATGGAACATTCATAGTAGATATGACAATATATATTGACAGAATGTAAATGACATAAAGTAAATGACACAAAATGTTTTGAGTGGTTCGGAGACTGAATAACTCCTAATCCACTCTTCCACTCTTCTACTCCACCGAGCAGGATATCCACTAATGATAAGGTCACTACGACCATTTACAGCTTAATCACTAAGATTCCTTTAAGTATTTTCAACTTGGGAATCAGACACTTAGTCTAGGACACTTAGACCTCTTTAAGTTTTTTTAACTTGGAATTCGGACACTCAGTCCAGGACTCCTAGCCCTCTTCAAGTTTCTTCAACTTGGAATTCGAACACTCGGTCCAGGACTCCTAACCCTCTTCAAGTTTCTTCAACTTAGTATAATGATCACTAAGATCAAGCAAATCACAATTGAATAATTATGTTTGAGGTACTGCTAAGCTTTGCAATGAAGCTCCGTTTTCTTCTAGTACTTAGCAGCTTGGTTAATATCATCTCCAAGATGCTGCTGATTTTTTGCTTTAAGGCATGACTCCTTCTGGTACTCAGCACCTTTTAACACATCTTGAGTCGTAGAGTTGTATTGCTCTACTTATTCATTAATTCAGCTTTGTGTATTCTTGGTGAATCGTAGAGTGGTTCTTACATTTGGCCTTCTGATCTGCCACTCTAATTTCACTTCTATTTTTTTTCTTTTCACCACCTCTTTCTCTTGAATTCTTGAAGCTATTTATAGTCTTTTCAAAAACACGTCCCGTTGCAAAGTATTCGTTGGTGCATTTATTGTTCTGCTCCAAGATATTCTCTAACAACTTCTTTGAGGGTAGGTAGACATATAGCTTTTGACTCTGCCAACGTCCCATCAGACTGCAGACTCTTCTACCAAACTTTAGTAATGTCACATCTTCATTCTAGCTGTTTAGACATAGCTTCGTATTGATCCTCTTTCTGAATTTGAAGATGGTGAGAAACATTCTTGAAATCTTTGCTCTGTAATACTCTGCAATGTTTTGTACTTGTCAGACTTATGATCATCCTAACATGTTCTTCAAGCTTGTCTTAGTCGTCGAGTTTGGTGAAGAACGTATAGTCTTGACTAGCTTCACTTCGACGTTCTGCTCTACGATGAACGAGGTAGCTCTACGATCTGCTCTATGATGGTCGAGAAAACTCTACGATTTTTAATATTAGTAAAGTGAAGATAATCGCAGAGTTGATCTTTATATTTTGCTCTACGATTAGAACTTCATTACTGCTCTACTGTCTACTCTATGAATGAGTATTTTTTTGATGCTTGGGCAGACTTTAGTAGACTTCTCTTTATTCTCTGAACATTTTCGCAACTCTACGATGCCGAAAATAGCTCTACGATCTGGCTATCTCTTTGTCGCTTTACAATATCAGCTACTGCTCTACGAAATATTGTTTACTCTGCGAACTAACTTATTCTTTATGATCAGGCAGAGTACTTTTGCAATTTGGTCTTTGTAGAGACATTCCAAAGATTCCTTATGACTAGGACTATACTCAAACATTCTTAGAGTATATCCTTCTGTGATCAGCTTTCTCTTGTTTGATCTCCATCTTATCTCCATGGCTCATAGAAGAGCTCTACAATCTTTGTCTTGTGTGCTTAGTGATAGAGCTAACTTTGTTGTTTGTGATCATACTACAATTTGGTAGAGTAACTCTACGATCAGTTGGTCCTATTGACTTATATATAGAAAGCTTTGTTAAGATCAACCTAACAGATTTGATCTTTCTATTCTAAGTCCTTGTACATGTGTTTCTTAAGGACTTTACAAAATTTATCATTATAAATATACTTTAATCATTTGTTCATCAGGTAATGATAACTAAGATCAACCTACCAATTTTGATCTTTTCAATTTTAAGTCCTTGTACATTTGTTTCTTAAGGACTTTACAAAGCTTCTCTTTCATAAGTATACTTCAGTCAATCAGTTCATGTATGCATGCTACATTCACTTGGATCCACTTAGTGAGATAAACCTAATATGTTTGATCTTTTTATATTCTAAGTCCTCGTACATTCATCATTTTATTAAGGATTTCATAAAACTTACGTTTTACAAATATACTTTAAAAATCCCATTATCAAATCTCATACATTGGTAATCTCATGTAGATTCTTTAATGTTCTCCCCCTCGTTAAATCATCCTAATCTACATGCAGATTCCTAACAGAAGTAATTGGCTTAATAATAATGAATTAAGTATATTTAATTTATTAGTAGAATAAATTAAATAGCTTAATATTTATAATTAAGTATTTAGAAAAATACTAATTATAAATTAATAAGAGGAGTCTTATTATTATTATTATTATTATTATTATTATTATTATTATTATAAATTATAAATTATTTAGTTCCTAAATATTTTGGGAATTAAATTAAAACCCTAAGTCCAAAAGAGTTTAGGAGGAGGAATTTAAGGAGAGCCCTTATGATAGATTAGGGTTACACACACACACACACTTTACTGTCAGTATTTGGATACTACGTAAGAATTCTATACAATCTGAGGAGTTAGAAGAGGGAGATAATTAGGGCTAGCCACCCAAGGTTTAGAGTAAACCTAAATTCAGTTCTTCAATAATAATCTTTTGGTGGATCACCTTTAGAGTGCTACACACACTGAGTAGCTAGCATTTGATCCGTGGATTCGAAGAAGCGTGGAGGATCAAAGGATTGGAACTTGAAGATTTGATCAAGGAGTTGCATCATCTTCATAAGGTATATCTTTTATCTTTCCTCAGTTAATAATATCGCATAAGGTGATTCTTGGGACTGTAGAAAATTTTAAATTCGATTTATACCATGCTTCCGCTATTTATACATGTGATTGTATGTATGTTCATGTTTCTGCAAACTAATAGTGGCATCAGAGTCATCTTTATGTGAATTATTAATTATTTTGATTCGATATATACATTGATATATGTTTAGAACAATTTAATTGGGCATATTTGTTAGTATAAAATCATGTTTTATGAAACAAAAAAAATCAAAAATTGCGATCTGAAAGTTAAAACGCGATCTGAAAAACGTCATAACGCAGCAGTGCTGCCAACAGCACAACAGTGCTGACATTAAGATACTACAGTGCAGCAGCACTTAAAAGCAGCGCAGCGACGCTATTGCTTCTGCGCAGCTGCGCTGGGACTAGGCGCAGCTGCGCTCAGGTGTCTGTTTTTCAGGTTTTCTCGATTTAAAAATTCTAAATTAAACTAAAGGAGTTTATTTTGATTTGAAATTAGATTAAAATAAAGAAGTTTATTTTGATTTAAAATTGAATTTCATGCAAATTTTTATTGCACAATTAAATGATATCAATTTGTATATGGAATGTTTTAATTCATGAGATGAATGTTTTAATGATACATATGATGACATGCATGATAATCTTTTATTGAAACATGTGATGACATGTATGTTAATAAAGGGGATAATTATGGACTCTTGCCCAATGAGATTGGATTTAATTTTTGATGGATGCATGAATGAATGAGGTTTTTATAAATGGGGTTGCGTACCTCGCCTATCTAATTTCAATATAAATTCTATCTCCCTCCTATATATTTCTCTTTGACTACTGATCAAGATTTCTATTTTATTAAAATAGATTGTAATATGATTTAGTAGAATTACTTAGGAAATTGGAACTTAAAAGCAGGAGCATTAAAGACTCATTTGTAATGGAGTCCGGGTTGAATGTAATAGTTATATTCAAATTTTATTCCTGCACCCTAGGTTTGACCTTTTGGTTCACTTGGTGGCTCAAGCGAACCAAACTAGAATTAAGTCCATAATCATCCTAAGTAGAATATAGTATTCTATATGTACATGCTAGATTATATATATTAATATATTATTATATATGAGATATATGTTTAATATCGCGTATTTATATATATATTTACATGTGCGCTAAACAAGATGAGACAATTAATAACAAATCCCTCAAGAACGAAAATATTAAGTTGATTACGTTCAAAGACATTTAGAATGTCGGACGTAGTCTTCTAGCACAATAAAGCAATAGAGTATCAAATATTTAATATAGTTTATTGTGCACACACAAGGCTTATATTAAGTATTTGAGATGTTAGTTTTATTACATTCGATGTTTATAAGCAATTGAATAATACATGTTTTGTTGTGCACACACAAGTACCGTATTTTTCTTTTCACTTATATGGAAATGCTAGTACTGACTTAACTTAGATTATTTTAGTTCGAATATGCACACACTTGACCATCATAATCTAAATGGAAAAATAGGAAGGAGTTACATGGAGATATAATTGACAAAAGTTGTCTACCTATTGAATAAATCTATAGTTTTTTATGCACACACAAGGTTGTATATTTATGGCAATAGGATCCTTATCTCACTAAGCAGATTTTACACGAATTTTTAATTAAGATATGCCGAACTATATATGGAGAGTCATACAGTTTGATGAAAATAGTGGGAGCCATTATTTTAATAAAGACCTAATTAATTTGATGATTAATAAAATGAATGCATGCTAATGTTGTTATTATAATTTTACTATGTCTAGTTCATTATCACTGTGTAGCATATTGTATGCTAATAAGTTAACCAAACCGAATTATACAGATTGGTTAAGGAATTTAATAATTGTTCTCACGGCTAAAAAGCAATCTTATGTCCTTAATTCGTCTGTCCCTACAATTATTGTAGACAATGCCTCTGAAGAAGAGATTGCTACTTTTAAAAAGTGGTAAGAAGATGCGACTGTGGCTCAATGCATCATGTTGGCTTCAATGAGTAACAAGGTACAACATCAACACGAGAAAATGGATGCACCTACCATGTTGTTTCACCTTCAAGATTTGTATGGTGAGCATAGTAGGTCTGTAAAATATGAGATATCTAAGGAGCTCTTTCGATCTAGAATACAAACACATGTCCTCAAAATAATCAATTTGATTGAATAATTGGGACAATTGGGTTTTGTAATGGATGGAGAGTTGAGTCAAGATTTGATCTTGCAGTCACTCTCGGACTCATACTCACAATTTATTGTGAATTTCCACATGAACAAGCTGAATGTCAGCCTGCCTGAATTGCTCAATATGTTGAAAGCTGGGGAGAGTCACTTTCCAACCAAGAAAGACCAAGTCTTACTGGTGAATGAGTCTTCCAAGAAAAGGAAGAGGACCTTAGGATCTTCTGCTAAGAAGAAAAGTTCAAATAAGGCAAAAGAAAAGGCAAAAACCAAGGATAATAAGAAGAAAACTGATGCGGATAGCAAATGAGTTTGCTTCCACTACAATAAACCTGGACACTGGAAAAAGAAACTACAAGGAGTATCTTGCAGAGGCTAAGCAGAAGAAGTTTGGTGAAACTTCAGCTATAGATACAGGTTTATTCATGATTAAAATAAATCTTTCTGTAAGTCAAAGTTCTACTTGGGTATTGGATACCGGTTGTGGTTCTCATATATGCAACTCTTTGTAGGGACTAAGCAAAAGTAGAAGGCTAAATAAAGGGGAAGTAGTCCTACGCGTGGGGAATGGAACACAGATTGTTGCACTAGCCGTATGAACTTATACTTTAGCACTGCCTACGAGCAAGTCAATTAATTTAGTAAATTATTACCATATTCCAGTTCTCATTAGAAACATTATTTCTATTCCGTTGTTGGATAAAGAATGTCCTATTTATAATGATAATGTTTTGTTTGGAATTGGTAGATTAATTGATGGACTTTATATACTTGACTAACATGAATATTTTGTAAATTGAACAAACTAGTAAAAGGAAAAGAGATGATATGAACTATACATTTATGTGGCATTGTAGACTTGGTCATATTAATGAAACAAGACTAAACAAGTTGCATAAAGATAGGCTTTTAGAGCCATTACAGGGTTATTAAAGTTGGTACACACATATGTGTGTGGACCTATGACAACAGATGCTCGAGGAGGGTATTCATATTTCATTACATTCACTGATGATCATTTAAGATTTGGATATATGTATTTGATGAAATACAAGTCTGAATCATTTGAAAGGTTCAAAGAATTCAGAAGTGAAGTAGAGAAACAAACTGACAAAAGTATTAAGATTCTTCGATCGGATCGAGGAAGGGAATACTTAAGCAATGAGTTTCTAGATCATCTCAAAGATAATGGTATTCGCTCTCAATGGATGCCTCTTAGTACGCCACAACTGAATGGTGTATCTGAAAGGAGAAATCATACCTTGTTAGATATGGTTTGGTCTATGATGAGTTTACCGATCTTCCAGTATCCTTCTGGAGTTATGCCCTAGAAACGGCTGCATATCTACTAAATAAGGTCCCCTTAAAATTCGTCCCCAACACTCCATATGAGTTATGGACAGGGAGGAAACCTATTCTTAAGCATGTTAAGATTTGGGGTTGTCCAGCTTATATGAAAAGGTTTCAAAATGATAAGCTTGGGACAAGATCTGACAAGTGCAGATTTGTGGGATATCTTAAAAAAAGTTTAGGGTATTATTTCTATAATCCTACTAAGTAAAAGGTGTTTGTTGCGAAACACGCTAACTTCTTGGAAAAGGAGTTTGTCCTTAAAGGGGCTAGTGGGAGAAAAATAGATCTTAAAGAAGTTCAAGAATCATTAACCACTACAGGTCAAATGGATAAACCTGTCTAAGTAGACCTTCTGACCACAACTGAATCGTAAATCTGGAAGAGTACCGAAGATACCTAAAAGGTATGGATTCATCATAGATGATGATGATGAGGTACGCATCATAGAGGATGATGATCTAATTATATACGATGAGGCTATGAGTAGTAAACACTCAGAGAACTAGAAAATGACCATGAAATTCGAAATGGACTCCATGTATGAAAACTAAGTGTGGACTTGGTTAACCCTCTAGAAGGCATTATGCCTATAGAGTGTAAATGGGTCTTTAAGAGAAAGACTAAAGTAGATGACAAGGTGGAGACCTATAAGGCCAGACTAATGGCAAAAGGTTTCAAACAAAGTAAGGCATTAACTATGATGAAACATTCTCACTAGTAGCAATGCTCAAGTCCATTCGAATTTTGCTTGCGATTGCAGCTTACTATGATTACGAGATCTGGCAAATGGAAGTGAAAATGGTCTTCCTCAATGGAAAACTAGAAGAGGATTTATATATAATACAACCAGAGGGATTTGTTTCGAAAAATGGAACAAATCAAGTATGTAAGCTATAACGATCCATTTATGGATTAAAGCAAGCTTATTCGAAGATGGAACATTCATTTTGATGAGACAATCAAAGAGTTTGATTTTATCAAGAATGAGGATAAACCATATGTGTACAAGAAGGTCAGTGGGAGCGTTGTGACATTCTTGGTACTATATGTTGATGATACACTACTTATTGGGAATGACATACCAATGCTATAATCAGTAAAGATATGGTCGTCTAAACACTTCTCTATGAAGGACATGGGAGAAGCATCCTACATTTTGGGGATAAATATCTATAAAGATAGATCTAAAAGGATGTTAGGCTTAACCCAAGGAACATATATTGATTCGATGCTAAAGAGATTTAGCATGAAAAACTCCAAGAGATGACTCATACTGATGAGCCACGGAGTGAATCTCTCCAAGAAAATGTCCCCAAAGATACTTGAAGAGAAAGATCGTATGAGTAAGATGTTTTATGCTTCGGTGATAGTATCTATCATGTATGGGATGATATGTACGAGACCTGATGTTACTTATGCACTAAGTGTGATAAGTAGATATTAGTCAAATCCTGAAGAACACTAAAAAGCGGTGAAAAACATCATAAAGTACTTAAGAAGAACTAAGGATATGTTTCTAGTGTATGGTGGGTCTGATTTAAAACTAGAGCGCTATACAAACTCGTGTTTTCAGACTGACCAAGACGATAACAAATCCGTTTCAGGGTATGTTTTTACCTTGAACTATAGAGCATTGAGTTGGAAGAGTTCCAAGCAACAAACAGTTACTGATTTAGTGACAGAAGCAGAGTACATAGCTGCAAGTGAAGCTGTAAAGGAAGCTGTTTAGATGAAGAAGTTCATTACAGAACTTGAAGTGGTTCCTAGCATTCAAAGATTAGTGCATGTATATTGTGACAACATTGGGGTTGTTGCACAAGTCAAAGAACCCAGGTCTCATCAGAACTCCAAACATGTGTTGTGGCGCTTTTATTTGATTAGAGAAATCATTGAAAGAGAAAATGTCACCTTAAGGAGAGTGGACTCTCAGAACAACATTGCAGATCCATTTACTAAAGCATTATCTCAGCAGCAGTTTGATCGCCACTTAGAGAAGATGGGTATTAGATACCAAGGCGATTGGCTTTAGTGTAAGTGGGAGATTGAAAGTAGTATGCCCTCAAGCCAATCACATAAGATGTGATAAGTATTTACTTTGTAATCTTATTCATTTATTAATAAAAGAATTTATTCATTTAAAGGCATTTATTTATCCATATTTAATTAGTAGAATTAATTGAGATAAACCCATAGTTTTGGAGCAATACTTTAGATAAAATCTAGATAGCTCAAAACTAGAACGTTCCTAATCGATGGATCACTAATGTGGGGTTACTGAATTCGGATAGATTAGTACACACTATGCTTGCTCTTATAAAGAGGATGATTGATCTCATAATCATTTGTGTGGATACACTAAAGCAAGTATGTAGGTGCTTATTGGAGAATAAGTTCACTGAATATGACTCGCTTAAAGGAACACCTAATGGAGTTTTACTCGCCTGTCAATAGGAGTTCATATAGTGATAGTAGTACAATTAATCCTTGGACTTAAAATCATCATAGTACCTTGTGTATTCTGAGTTATACTTTGTCATATTCCTTAAAACTCTTATGAAGTATAATAGGATATATTCGGGTATAATAAAGTGTACATAAAGGTAGGTGAATGATCAACAAAGGATCTACCACTTCTAGTAAAAGGAAGCAAATGTCCTATGCGATTCAATAAGTGATAACTCAGGAATCCCTGGCCAAGGTGAGTGAAAATTAGAAAGGAGTTTTTAATTTACATTAACTAGAGTTGTACATTTTAGAATCGAAATGCATATGATCAAATAAATAAAACTTGACAGAAGTTTCATGTTTTATATTTGATTGAGACAATGTATGGTAGAATGATTGAATTATACGGTAACTATTTACTGAATAGGTTCTTTGTGATTAAACGTTAATTTCATATTATCTGGATAGTCATCATATGCTGAGAGGTGTCACTCATAATGTAGAATAAATATTATTTATTTATATTTGAATTAAATGAGTTTAATTTATTATAAATAATATTAGAATAGTTCTAATTTATTTATTCTACTATCAACATAATATTGAACCTAAAGGGTCACAACGCAAAATAGAAATATTATTTTAGGAGTAATTGTCTTAATAATAATGAATTAAGCATATTTAATTTATTAGTGAAACAAATTAAATAGCTTAATATTTATAATTAAATATTTGGAGAAATATTTATTATAAATTAATAAGAGGAGTCTTATTATTATTATTATTATTATTATTATTATTATTATAAATTATTTAGTTCTTAAATAGTTTGGGAATTAAATTAAAATCCTAAGTCCTAAAAAGTTTAGGAGGAGGAATTGTCTATATAAGGAGAGCCCTTATGATAGATTAGGGTTACATACACACACGCACTTTACTGTCAGTATTTGGATACTAGTAAGAATTCTCTACAACCTAAGGAGTTAGGAGAGGGAAAGAATTAGGGCTAGTCACCCAAGGTTTAGAGTAAACCTAAATTCACTTCTTCAATAATAATATCTTGGTAGATCACCTTTAAAGTGCTACACACACTAAGTAGCTAGCATTTGATCCATGGATTCGAAGAAGCGTGGAGGATCAAAGGATTGGAACTTAAAGATTTGATCAAGGAGTTGCATCATCTTCATAAGGTATATCTTTTATCCTTCCTCAATTAATAATATCACATAAGGTGATTCCTGGGATTGTAGAAAATTTTAAATTCGATGTATGTCATACTTTCACTATTTATACATGTGATTATATGTATGTTCATGTTTCTGCAAACTAACAACGAACAGATAGTTCTTTGGAACGAACAGATAATGCTATAGCTCTTATTCATCAGCAACTAGAGCAAACTAAAGCCAAGCTACAAGAGAACAGAGATGACATTACCATATCTAAAACCCAAATAGATGAGCTTATTCAAAGTGTCAAGCAGCTCTCGGACAAAATTAATGCTCTACTCAAGGCCAGGATGCTGACAAAAAGGGGGAGAAACCAAGTGAGGGGGAGAAAGAAAAGGGATAGGAGGCGATCTCAACAGCAAACATCAATTCCACCTCCTTACTCTAGAGCACACCAAGCAATCCCTACATATCAAGGTCCTCATTCTTCTTCAATATGAGATCTAGAAAGGGGGTTCGCATTGAAGGAGAAGAAGAAATTTTCATGCATAATCTTGGACCAAGAGATTTTATGCAAGAGATTTATACAAGAGAAGCTGAAGTGAGAGAGGCTTATTATAGAAGGAGAGAAGCTGAGAAGAGAAATCCTCCTCCAAAGAGAGAGATGGAGAAGATAAGTATAAAAATAGGTATAAGTGTATATAAATTTGTTGAACTGTTGTAATTTTTTTATATACCATGTACAATTCTTTTCATACATTAATAAATTCATTATGTTACTCTACCAATATAGTTACTTACTGTATTTTAAGTCATGTTTATTTTTAAGTAATTTGTATCATAGAATTGATGAATTCTCTGAAACTACTGGTTTTGTCATCATCAAATAGGGGGAGATTGTTAGAGTCTGCATGTTTAAATTTGATGATGTGATATTGATAGTGTATAATTGTTCAGTTGTTTTTGTAAAGTCCTTCATATGAATATGTTGTACAAGGTCTTAGAATAGAAAGATTAAATTTGTTAGGTTGATCTTTTGAGCTAAATTGATGTATAAATGAATAGGATTAAATCGATCGTATAGTAATATTAAGTGATCGTAGGGCAACTCTGTCATTTTCATAGAATTTGTTAAAAATAGCAGAGTTAGCTATGACATCGTAGAGCATCAAGTGTTAGATCGCAGAGTCTGCCAGAAGTTCGTAGAGTTAAATCAAGATCGTAAAGTCTGCAGAAAGATCGTAGAGTCCTCTCAAGGATCATAAAGTAAAGTGAAGATCGAAGAGTCCACTCTAAGATCATATAGTAGAGAAAGATCGTAGAGTCTGCTCAAGAATCGTAGAGTGCTTATCGTAGAGAGCCAATCGTAGAGAGCACATCGTAGAGTGTCTCTCTACTAGTAGAGCAAGCAATTGTAGAACAGAATGTAAAGTACAAAATCGTTGAGTAATTCAAGCCTTAAGCTCTACGACCATCATGAAGCTCTACGATATGTCCAAGTTATAGATCATGTCAGACCTGTCATAGGACTGACAATAAAGAGCCTTGCAAAGTGAAGATCTCAAGATATTTTCCGAACATTCCTAATTCAAATAGAAGATCAGATAGTGTTGTGTCTAACTGCTATCTTGGAGATGTGACATCATTCACAAGTGGTAGGTGAAGTTACAGTTTGATGTGACCAGTCAGAGCCGAATGCAAGCTAACATATTCACCCTAAAAGTCATCATCAGAGAACATCTAGGAACATAGCATTAAATGCATAACACCAACTCTCTAACGGGAAGATTTCAGTGAAGCTTATAAAAGAATACGAGGATTCAAATTTAAGTATGAATCATCAAGTAAAGATTAATTAATTATCTGGTAATACATCCTTAATATCAAGTGAAAAAGTTTTAAAGGATCTATTCAACCCCCTTCTAGATCTCTTTTGTACTTCTAGGAAACAACAGAACTAATGTATTAGTTCATAATGCGTAAGACCTGGGCATATATGTGTAAATAATGTAAATAATTAATGTATCATGTAGCCCAGCTTATAATAATAGCTAGTTAGCATGTATGTGGATAAATAGTGATGCATCAAGTCTATTATAGCTAGTACACAGATTTGGGACATCACAAGTTAGTATCAGAACTGTAGGTTATAACCATTAGATTAAAGGACCTTAAGATATAACCTGGTAGTAATCTAATAGAGACTGCGAGAAGAAAACTCACATAAAGTTCTTGCGTATTAAAAAAATAATAAATAAATAAATAATAAAATAATAAATAAATAGTAAAAAATTAAAATTGATTTAAGTTTTTCCGTTAAGTTTATTTAGTTAATTATTTTAAGTTGTACATTTAATTTATTAATGTACTAAGTAAGTTATTTTATTATGTTGTAGGATGGCCAAGGAAGAGGTAATTAGAGATATCTACAAGGTACCTCAAGTTGCACCCGTAGCAGACCTAGTAGTGGGCGAGGAGGCCCCTGTAGTAGAACCAGATGAGGACCCCGAGGAGGATCCTGAGGAAGACCCTAAAGGAAGATATATCCCGAGGGGGGGATCAAATGACTCCAGGATATACTGCAGATGATGAGGCAGCACTCGCGGAGGATGAAGAGTCCGAGGGGTTGGGACCAGTCTTAGGGGAGGCCTATGTCATGGTAGGAACAACACAGGGGTTTGTTTGAAAGGAAACAATGTATATTTTAAATATGGACAAGAGAGACACATGGCTCCTAATTGTACCAATCCAAGGAGTGGCGTGTGCTTTGTGTGTGGTGTTTTGGACCACCTAGCATAAAGTTGTCCAAAAAGGGTGGTGGTAGATATTAGAGGGGCAAATAAAAATAATAACAGACTTCAGATAGCAGGACCGGCTCCATCGGCACGACCAACGGCCTGAACATTCAACATGATCGTCAGGGACACGGTGGCATCAAGGGATGTGATATCAGGTATCATACCTGTAATATCGGTGGGTAACATGGAAACGTTGAGAGCTATGTAAAAAGCTTATTTAATGAAGTACAAATTTTTGTTGTGCAAATGAAGTGAATGATATATATAGATGGATGAGTATATGTATATATATACCTTAATATAATAGTCAAACAAGGCTAAGTAAGTAAACTAGTTGGGCTAAATGAGAAAACAAAGAAGTAAAAATTAAACCAAACAAGCCCTAAGTAATCAAATGATAAAGGAATAAATCTTAAGGCAATTAAGCCATGGTAAGCCCAAACATGAGCCCAAGTCAAGTCTCTTGCAATTCTTTTATAATACTTATAAGCCCAACAAGAAGCCCAAACAACCTATCCCAACAAGTCCAAAGTGTGATGTAAGCAATGAGGTAAGCAATGATGTAATAAAGGAAGCAATAAAAAATGAGGGAGGAGTACTCGGTTATATGGCCATGTGGTGGGGGGGTTGCAACCACTCTCAACCACTTCTATTAAGTCCTAGCAACTCAAATCAACTTTCCATAAAAAATGGATCATGGTTCCCCTAATTTGTTTAGCTTTAATCCTTGTTTTAACTTAATAAAATGGATGATTAAATTTGATGAGAATTAACTTAAGTAATCTTGTGGAGCCTAGTGGGAATAAAGAGAAGAGGAGGGGCTTGACCAAGAAGAATACAAATTAGAGAGACCAACTTATAATTTTTTCAAAGTTCTTCTATAAATAGCCAACCTATCTTCATTTCCAACACTTTACTTCATTCCAGCAAGTTAGAGAGCAAAGAGCAAGAGAGAGCTTGAGAGAGAGAGAGAGAGAGCACACGGTTAAGGAGAGGAAGGGAAAAAGTGTTATCTAGCAAGCCTTAGCCAAGGAAGAAGAGGAAAACAAGTAAACAAGAAAGGTACAAAAGTTCTAAACCCTAAAACATTGGTTACAATTATGTTTCATCTTGATGGTTGTGGGAGTTTGATATGTTTGATGGCGGATCATCGTGGATCCTATAGAATAAGGTGGTATATGTTGTATAATGTTAGTTTATGATAGGTCATCCATGAAAAATCGAGAAAACATGGAAGTTCATAAAATGAGCATGAAGGTTTGAAAATTGTCAAACCTTAAAACAAAAGCTAAAAATCGAACAATCATAACTCTTAATGTATAATGAATTTTTAACTGTGGTCAGTTTTCATGAATAGATATATTAGTCCTTTACACACTCCAAAAAGAATTTCAATAAAACTCCTTGTAGATTATTTTATGGTGATTTTTCTATCAAAGTAGGAAAATCTAAAGAAAAAAAACTAATGGAGCATTTTGCTTAGTTTTTTGAGGACTATTTCAGCCACTTAATAAGTGTAATAAATTATGGCCTTTTGGATATGAAAACTATATGGTATAATGTAAGTTCTGTCCAAAAATGTGCTCAATCGGACTTTAGATGAGTAAGATATGTTCAAACGAAAATTAGGTTTTTAAAAATTAAAACTGCTATATCTTGAGTTCTACAACTCGGATGGTGATGAATTTTTTACTGGAGGTACTCTCTTACATGAGGAAGATTCTGTCCAAGTTTGATGATTTTTGGAATTAATCTCGAATTATGAAATGCTAAATAACTTACAAAAATATAATAAAATTATTTTTACATGTAAAATGTTTTTAACTATGTGGGGTCAGGAGGAAAAAAATATTAAATTGATTAAGGAGGTTTAATGAAGAAAAATGGAGTTATGAAAAAGTAAGACAATTAATTAAAGTAAAGTCGAAAATTATTAATATAATTTATATCAGCTAAAATACGATGACATGAGACGTATGAGACTAAACAAAGTTTACTCACATATTTTTATGTAAATATTATAAAAATAATGTGAAGGGACGTTTATAATTGAATTAAGTCGAAAGAATAATTATCCTATTATGTTACGTTTAATATCAGCAATAATTATTAATAAATTATGATTAAGTTAATTAAGCAAATCTTTATGGATGTCATAGGTAACCATTTGGAAGAGGTTAATAGTGTAACCGAAGAAGGTTTACCTAATCTAGGCAAGTTTCCTAACTATGTTAGTCTCTTAAATTGCTTAAGTTTTGCTTGCGTGCAAATTTCCACACTATGTGCCTTTGAAGAGAATTGTTCTATTATCAAATTGTTTAAATCATTAAAGTTCCTGTTTATTCATGAACTGATTTGAATATGTAAGTCTATTCCATTTGTTTCGGCTAGACAACGTTGAAATGAGTTATTGAATTCTTAAAATTCTTTGATGTTAAGTAAAGTTAATCCAATTCAAATTGTTTTGGTGCGGACTCTAATGTTAAAACTGAGATGAACAACTCGAATAAAGGGAATACTTGATATCGAACGACATGATTTTGATTTACGCTTACGTGTCTAAGACTTATATGTTGTACACAATATAGGGTACGATAGGCTGATCCCCTATAGTACTTGCAGAAAATGTCTTTGTGTTTTCAGTCTTTGCAGAGAATAACTGTTAAACCTTATTGAAAAAATTTAACGGTCTTTGTGACCACTCAGCATGATGATAAAAGTTTTAAATTAAATGAATCTTTTTATTTCATGTTTATTCAAACTGTTTCACAATTATTGGTAAATTGTTGAAGATTTCAAAAGGCTATTTCTTCCATTCATGATTTAATGTTCATCGAATTGTTTTATACTTGTTGAGCAAAATAGTTGTTCACCCTTGCTATATTATCATGTTTTCAGCTAAGACTGAGGGTTCTGCAGGATCAAGTAAAGATAAGGGCAAAGGAAATGTCCGAGATTAGAGATAAATGATGTATTAAATTATTATAAATGATGTAATACTTCGTCGTATTATGTTTTGTATATATAAGGTTTAGAAACCTGGGTGTAGCGTAAGGCATGTATTATAAATAATTATATTTACTTTTATGTCTTTAAGTTATGTCTATAGATAGATGAGTGAATGGTGGAATATAGTGAGCACCATATCCGGTGTTTAAAGTACACGGATGTGGGGGCGTCACAATACCGATAAATTATACTGATGCATATGTTCTGTTTGATTCAAGCATTATGTGTTCATTTATGTCACATAACTTTGCGCATCGCTTGAATTTAATTCCTGAAGATTTAAAACATCCCTCAAGTATAGAAATTGCTAATAAGAAAATTATCCCTGTTAATAAAGTGCATAGAAATTATTGTGTGAAAAATATGGGACATAAGACGTTAGTGGACTTCATTCCAATCCAATTAGGGGAGTTTGATGTTATACTAGGGATGGATTGGTTAAACAACCATGAAGCGATGATTGGCTGTCATCAGAAGACAGTGAACCTTAGGGTTTCCAATAAGGTAAAAGTAATATTTTACGGAAACCGTAATCCTAGACAGTCTAATTGGATATCAATGATGCAAGCAAAAAGACTACTTAGGAAAGGATGTATCAGGTATCTGGCTTACATAGTGGATACTCAATAAAAAGAATCGAAGTTAGAACAGATACCTGTGGTGAGGGAATATGCGGATGTATTCCCGAACTCCCGTGCAATCGAGAAATAGAATTCATAATTGATCTCGTACCGGGAACTGCCCCTATTTCAAAAGCTCCATATCGAATGGTTGAAGTAGAAATAAAAGAGCTGATGGTTCAACTGTAGGAGCCATTGGATAAGAAATTCATTAGGCCAAGTGTGCCTTTATGGGGAGCACCAATATTGTTTGTTAAAAAGAAGGATGGATCGTTACGATTATGTATCGACTATTGTGAGTTGAACTAGGTGACAATTAAAAATAAATATTCGTTACCTAGGATTGATGATCTCTTCGATCAGTTGAAGGAGTTAAATACTTTTCTAAGATTGATTTACGATCGGGATATCATCAATTGAATATAAAAGAAGAGGACGTGCCGAAAACAGCATTTCGGACATGTTACGGGCATTATAAATTTTTGGTGATGCCATTTGGACTTACAAATGCCCCTGTTATATTTATAGACTTAATGAATAGGGTTTTTAAGAATTACTTGGATAAGTTTGTCATGGTGTTTATTGAGGATATTTTAATTTACTCTCAAACAAAAGAAGAACACGCTGAGCATCTGAGAAGGGTGTTGGAAATATTAAGGAAAAAGAAATCGCATGTAAAATTCACAAAATGTGAATTTTGGTCGGAGAAAGTACAATTTTGGGTCATGTAATTGATAAAGATGAAATTTCAGTGAACCCAGTAAAAGTAAAAGCAGTAATAAATTGGGAACAATCAAAGACCCCGACAAAAATTAGAAGTTTCTTAGGGTTACCAGGTTATTACCAGCATTTCATTCAAGATTTTTCAAAAATAGTCGGACCTCTAACCAATTTGACATAGAAAGGGGTAAAATTCGTTTGGACGAAGAAATGCGAGGAAAGTTTCTAGGAATTAAAGAAGAGGTAGGTTTAGGTTGTGTCCTGATGCAACATAGAAAGGTGATTGCATATACATCACGACAACTGAAAGATTATGAGAAGAGATACCCTACCCATGACTTGGAATTAGTAGTTGTGGTGTTTGTATTAAAAATTTGGAGGCATTATCTTTACGAAGAAAAATGTGAAATATACATAGACCATAAAAGTTTAAAATATATTTTCACACAAAAGGAGTTGAATATGAGGCAAAAGAGGTGGCTAGAATTGTTAAAGGATTACGATTGTACAATTCTTTACTATCCGGGGAAGGCTAACGTCGTAGCAGACGCGTTAAGCCGAAAGAATCAAGAAATGTTGAAGATGTTGACTGCTCAGGAAGAGATGGGGAGAGACTTTGAGAAATTGGAGATTGAGATAAGGAGTCCTAGTGAGTCAATAGGAAAATTATATACGATGGAAGCTTGACCATCGTTACTTAAGAGAATTAAGGAATTTCAAAACAAAAATGAAGAATGTGAGCGGATTAGGAGAAGGATAGCTCAGAAAGGTGAGGAAAAATTTCAGCTTGATAAAAATGGAGTAATCCGATTTAAAGCGAGGTTTTGGATACCTTTGATGTTGGAGTTAAAAGAAGAAATTCTATGAGAGGTGCATAGTGCGAAATATTCAATTCATTTTGGCAGTACAAAAATGTATCAAGATTTGCGCCAGAATTTCTGGTGGTCAGGTATGAAAAAGGCAATTGCGGAATGGGTTAGTAAATGTCTAACTTGTCAACGCATTAAGGTAGAACATCAACGACCGAGTGTACTTTTACAACCCTTAGAAATTTCAGAGTGGAAATAGAAGCACATTACAATAGATTTTGTGGTAGGACTCCTAATAACACTAAAGGGTTTTGATGATATCTGGGTGATCGTAGATCGGCTTACAAAATCTGCCCACTTCTTACCGATAAAAGCAAAATTTAATTTAGAACAGTTAACAAAGCTTTATATTAAAGAAATCGTCTCTCGACACGGAGTTCTAGTATCGATTGTGTCCAATCGAGTCCACGCTTCACATCGAACTTTTGAAAAAGTCTCTAAAAGCAACTAGGAACCCAAATCAAGTTGAGCACCGCGTACCATCCTTAAATGGATGGACAGAGCGAGGGAACGATTCAAACCTTAAAGGACATGCTTAGGGTTTATGTTATGGACTTCAAGGATAGCTGGGACGATCATTTAACGTTAGGTACGAAAAAAAATACAGAACTCCACTATGCTAGGACGAGATTGGAAAACGACAACTGCTCGGACCAGAATTGGTACAACAGACGGCAAATATCGACAAAATCATACGAGAAAGACTCGTAGCGTAATACCATGGATCACGGAGAAAAAAAATTGAAAGAACAAAGAAAAACAAGAAAAAAACACAAACTAGTTAAAGAAAACCCTGAAATAACTTCTATAAATAATTTATAAAGTAAATATGTGTGTATATGAATTTGTTCATGCTAAGGGTAGATAATTGTAGGATTTTTGACATATAAAAGCAGCAGAATTTAAAATTTTTGAAACAGTTTTCGAAAACCCTAAAACAGGATCCATGCGAAAGCATATTAATTCAGAGGTTTAGATTTGTTTTACCGATTATCCGAGCTTGAATGGTGATGATGAAAATTCTGGAACAGCTTCAAATCTTTAACGCAATCCAACGAAACTGCGCCTCTACGGTATCCACATGAACGCCCTGCGAATCGTCAGACGATCTGCAGCAAAGAGAACTGCGGTACTAGTCGCAAAGATCTGGATTTTACTAAAAAATTTCTCTATAGTCTCTTTTCTAAAACGGCTAGGGTTTTTGTTTTCTTCTCACATTCTAATAAAACAACTGATATATCATATATATATATATATATAGCAAAACCCTAAAACCATTAGAAAGGTAAAATCCGAATTTATATATATTATATTTTAATGAAGTCTTACTTAATTAATATACATATATACAAATTATCCTATTAATTTAAATTCGTAAATTAAATACTATCAATCATATTGACATATTTAAATCCTTTACAATTTAAATTAATTCCCTTTTAATTACGTTCAAAGTGTGTGACCCTATAGGTTATTATTATGTTGGCAATAATTTTAAAATCATATTATAAAATTATAAACAGTGAGCGGCATCTAGTAATGCATCACTGTTACCCAAATAATAATAAGATCGGTGATTCGATACAACCTTTTCGTGACCAATATTTCAATGTAATTTAATCCTTTTAACTTTGACATCTTATATTAAACTCGAGCCATGGAATGTGTCATACTCTTCATAATTTAATCTGAATTTTCTTGATCAATGAGTAGACTATATCAAACAAATCACTATTTGAGCATGGCCATGCATTTCATAGTCCTACTCAATCAAGAGGCCTATGGATATCACCCCTAATATATTGGAGGGTTAAATTCTATCTAGATCACTCATATTCCTCACACGATTCATGATGTACCCAATAATCACCTTTATTGTCCACCCTATTAAAGGTGACCTTTGATGATATCAAAGTACATAAATTCCCGTGTAGTAATATAGTGATTTCAGGTCGGAGGATCATTACATCATTGTCACTATGAGAATTGCTTATGACACTTTGCATAATACTCCACGTAGAATTCTCATGGTGGGTCTGTCCAGTACATTGTTCTCTAACATGTACCTATGCATTGACTCAATATCTTATATATTTATGACCAATGAGATTTGGCCATCAGTCAATCCACATACTAGTCTCAATGTATCATTGTTGTCCCATTAACAATGATACTCGACTAAGGACATTTAAGAGTAATGATACTAATTGTAATTACATAATCTCATGTTCAAGTCACATATTTGAAGTTATATAATTTGTATCATTATTCTAAGGACTTTTATTATGCTAACATTTATATAACGCAGTAAATAAAACCATAATAAAATAATTCATTTATTCAATCAAATATAATATCAAAAGAAATGTTAAGCAATTACATCAAAGAATCGGTCTCTAGGGCATAAACTCTAACAATAATAACATGTTGGAGTATGTTAACATGAATTATGACAAAAGAAATCAAAGATCTTGCAAGAAATAAAAAAAAGACAAAAATTAAACAAATTATGAAATTTTCAACATATAAGGTAAAAACCCTAAAACAGAGGCTAATTTTGTACCAAATAAAACTTTTAGCATGTTTTGGATTTTTACGTAAAGTTTGTTGGAGAAGATAGATCTATAAGTTAACTAAAATACTGCACTAGTTTCAGGTCGAAATTCCTTCTAAATTATTTTTGGTGAATTTTTTAGTAAAACAGAGTAGACTAGACAACTCCTTAACTTAGTTTTAGAAAAGGAAGTTCTGGACAGAGAACAAAGGTGATAAAATTCGGTTTTCTGGGGAATGAAACTTGGAAGTATAAAGTGTATTTTGGCCTAAGAATGAACACAAATAGACTTGTAATGAAAGAGTTATGACCAAAATAAAATCAGAGATTTTAAAATTAAAACAATCATAACTTGAGTTCTGCAACTCAGTTGGAGATTAAATTTTGGGTAAAAGTGTATTTTGATATGTCCAAGATTCATAAATTTCGGACTTAATTTCAAATTGTAAGGAATTTCACAAATCTGGACATAAATTGGCTTTAAAATAAATAGTAACATTGTTGGGAAAATCTAGAAAAATTAGAAACTAACTAAATTATAATTATCTAGGTGGGGCCAGAAAGATAAAAAAATAATAAAATAGTTAAAGTGATTTAATGGATAAAGTAAAGTATAAAAATGTATGAAAAATTAATTAAAGAAAAGTCGGGAAATAAATAATATATTTTACCAGCTAAAATTCATCAAAAAGGAACGTATGAGGCTACGTGAGTAATAAATAAATATTGTAATGAAATTTTAATGGTGTAAAAATGTACTCGAGAATAAATTTACGGTATCCGAAAATACCAAAATAGAATTTCAAATAGATACCGACGATAACTAATAGTTAAATAAATCCTAATGAATGATGTAGATTACTATCCCGAGACAAAAAATATAGTACTCGAGAAAGTATACCCAAGACAGGCAAGTTCTCGCACTCCTGTGCATTTGAACTTCGCTCATTATTAAAACTGTAATTTTTAAAAAAAGCTTCTTAGACCGTCTATAAAATGAGTTTATGCCATTTGTTTGGCTAAACCCAGTTGTTATGTTTCTATTAATTTATTGAACTGTTTATGATTCTTTGGTAATATGTTAATCCAATTTAAATTGCTTTGGTGCATATCCTAAGGTTATGACTGAGTATGAACAACCTTAGAAATAGGAGTATTATGTTATGGTTGGTTTATCAACATTATCACACTGTGTAAATACAACGTGATTAAATGTTACGCGTAACATTGGGGTATTATCAGGCTGATCATCTAATGATAATTTGGGGGATAAAATTTCGCAGTCTTTGTGATTGTTGAACACCATGTAAGGGTTCACAGTCTTTTGTGACTGCTGAACATTTGTGTAAAAAGTTTATGGTCCTTATGACTACTCAGTGACCTTAAAAAAATATTTTTTTGTGGACATTTAATTAAATTTCAGATTCCAAAATTTAATCCTATTCAGAAATTTGATGTTCATTATTTTGTAAAGAAATTTTTGTTCCTTCCTTTTATTTTCTTTTCGCACTTCTAAAAACTCACAAACATGAAATTTTTATTTTCCTTCCTAAATTTCATTTCTTCTTATTTCTTTTGTCTCCATTTTTGAACTCACAGATAAGGTTATAAAATGAGTAAACAGTTTGGACTCGATTCGTACTCGTTTGACTAAAAGTTCGATTCGATCTTGACTCGAAATATAAATGATTCAAATATGAGCAAATTTTAAAGTTTGATAAATTACTCAAATCTTCTCAAATTACAATTTTCTATTGGGGATAATTAAACTTTTAGTACCTGTACTAGGGCCCGACTTACAAGTTGGTACCCAAACTGAAAAAACTTACAAACTGGTGCTTGTACTAGAAAAAACTTACAATCCGTTAAATTTTAGGGTTCCGTTTAATTATTAGGGTTCCTAACTTATAAGTTGGTACCCAAACTGAAAAAAAGTTACAATATAGTGCTTGTACTCGTAAAAACTTACAATCCGTTAAATTTTAGGGTTCCGTTTAATTATTAGGATTCCATATTTGCTAGTTTCTTTTAATTTGTTTATAAATGTGTGTTTTAGTGCTTGTTGCAATTATTTTCCGTTTAATTATTAGGATTCCATTCGGTTTGTGTTTTAGTGTTTGTTTATTTATAGTATTATATGCACATGCATGAGCAATATTTCTTTAATTCAAGCAAATTTTTACTTTTGCCTAAAATGAGAAAATTCTTCACACAAAAATAAATAAAGTAAGATACTATGAGTTAGATAGATATATATGATACTATTGAAAACTTTCAAAAAATAGTTTATATACATTCTTCCATCATATATATTTAATATTAGCTAAAAAAATTAGTATGAATAATTTTAAGAATAGTTTTTTAAGAATAATTTTAATTAAAATATTTTTATAGTACGAAATTTTTTAAAAATAATTTTAATTTTTAAATATATATTTAATATTAGCTAAAACATTAGTAGTGGTGGTAAAAAAAATGATAAAAATAAATTCAAAATATCATGTCACTTTATAGTCCTATAATAAAAATATATTAATTACAATTATAAAACCAATTGAAAATAAAAATACATATCAACCACCAGTTTGAGTACCAACTTGTAAGTCGAGTTTTAGTATAGGTACCAAAAGTTTAATCACGTAGATTCTGTTAGTCAATCAGACTTTTCCGTCGTGCCCGTTAGTCAAATTTAACGATTTAACATAAATATTCAAGTACAAGCACTAGTTTGTAAGTTTTTTCTAGTACAAGTACCACTTTGTAAGTTTTTTCAGTTTAGGTACTAACTTGTAAGTCGGGTCCCAGTACAGGTACTAAAAGTTTAATTATCCCTTTTCTATTGATACTCAGATCATATTCGTTCGAAAAATTCAAATTACTCGAGCTCGATTCGAGATCACTCTGTAGCTAAACGAGTCTCAATCAAACTTTATTTTATACTCGATAAATTTTATAAACCAACTTTAAACAGCTCAATATTCGATTTGTCTCGGTTCACTTAATCCATTATTGGCATGGTATAATTTTATCATTTTTGCGTGCTTTTTATTACGGTTTTGTCATTACCTCGAGAAAGCTTAATTGGCAAGCAAAAGAAAATATATTTTACGTGCCCATTAACCAAATTGAATTAATATTTGGAATCCGTCCCTAGTTTACCCTCCGGATACCAAATCCACTATAAAGGCAACCTGTCTTTTCTTTATTACTTCACTCACTCAGTATTCTCACTAGTTTTATACTCTCTAAACTCCGGCGACTGCTTGACAAATTCCGGCGGCTTCATCTTAGAAATTTCGGTTTTCCGTTCTTCATTGCGCCATTTTGTTAGTTTCCAGTTCCGATCATCAGGTAGTACTTTTTGTTTGCTCCGATTTCAATGTTTACTCTGTTTTCTTACTACGCGTTCTTTCACTCTCTTTTTGATCATCTACATTCGTGTATCTCGATCTGCTTATTTCGCCATTTGAAGTACCTACATTTCGACTTGTATGCGTGCATGTATATGGGGTTTTAAGTGTAATCTGCTTACATTTTATTTTATTTTTTTCGTCTAATTTACTGTGAATGTAATTATAACAGGCCTTTTGGAGGTAACATCATATGTCCGTATTTTCTTCATTTGCAATTGCTTGCTGTACTCTAGGGTTTTAGGGTTCGAAAACTTTTCAAATAGTTGTTTGTGTTTGCATTTTTTGGTATTTTCTTTCGATATTAAAATGCTAAATGTAATTAATTATTGGGTTTTGTATGACATAATTGTTTTTTTTTTTTTTTTTGTTTTTGTTTTATTCTTCTTCCAAGTGTGGGCTAAAAGTTTTTTAAATGGCCAGGTTCAAGGTCTTTATTTATATTTATTGTAGAAGCATGTTTGGATTGCCAGGGCTTGAAAAAACCTTATAGTTTATACTCAGGGAAAAAAATGAGAAACCTATCTAATGACTTTTTGACCATTTGTTTGAGAGTTGAAGTGTACAACAAAATTTTCTGCTGCTTGCACAGTGATAATTCTCTCATGTAGGAGTGTACTATCATTGTATTATGGTCATTTGACTCGAGCCAAAATCTATGCCAGTATCAGGAAGGCAGTGAAACATGATATAATTTTATGCTCTCAAATCTCAATATATTTCACCAATAGCTAAGAAATGTGTCACAGGCTCACACTAACTTGATCTATTAAGTGGATATAAATTCTTGAACAATTAGATAATAATGATTGTTAACTTATTCATTTCCTGAAAATTTCATTATGAGAGTCTCTGGTACTTGGTCTCATTTTTTGCCTTATGTTTGGTATGGTGAGATTGTGAATGAGTGAATCATGTGACCAACTACTATATCGTAACAGAGAAGTGCTCCTAAGAAGTCCCTTTGCCCATTGTTAGTGAAATGTGAATGAGAGTTTAAGTTATGCATGATCTAAGCCTATGTATATTTTTGGAAAAGAGGTTCCAAGCCTACATTTATATTTGCATTCATAATCATACATTGTTTCCCTTCATATTGAGGTATTGAGGTTCTAGACTTTGCAAACATAATATAGTATTTGTATGTGCTTGTTTAAATGTGTGTGCATGTGATATCTTAGGTTATAATTGTGTTACCTATCTGATTTCTCTTGCCTTATACTTATTTGATGTAGCAGCAATCTGTTATATTTGTTCAGCATCTAGATGCTGTTTCTCTTTCTAATTGTATATAATGGAGTGTTAATTTATAGAACAACCATTATTTTTGGTTCTGTTAAAATCAAGGACCAATCAAACAATTAGCAAGCAGAGAAACGGAATTTAGATTTAGAGTTTGGGGAAGGAAGAGGGGGCAGTAAAAAGGAAGAATGGGAAGAAAATAGAAGAGATAAGGTAGAGAGAAATTCTCTCTACATTCATTCAATTCATAATTCTCATTGCATGGAATTGAAAAACACACCACGACTATATGTATACTACTATGGCTATTCTCCTAACCTTCACCCGCAGGGTTAACTTACACCTACATAGCAATGCACATGATGTGAAAGGAATACAATTAAAGATAATCTACTTTTAACTAAATAACCATTACGCCCTAGGGTTACTTTTAACAGATTCTGTTTATACCTGAAAAATGCCATTGTAATCTGTTTGGTATTTTGTGTAAAAGGAGTAAGCAACTTAAGATGTTGGCCTCTAGTTCTCTCTCTCCCCCCTGCCCCCCCCTCCCCCCTCCCCCCTCCCCCCTCTATTTCTTATTTGTAAATTGTACTTTCATCTCATGGAAATTTGTTACTTTTGAGTATTATTATCTGTATAACCTGTGTATCTGACTGTTTGTGAATTTATGTTAAAGAGAGATCAGTAGATATCTTTACTTTTGTGAAATTTCCTTTCAGTCTGCCTAAACTTGTGTGGTTCTGGTAACTAACTATATCGTGCTGTTGTGTGTTGTGCTAGGGCTTGCACAAAGGTGCATAATAAATTAAAAGAAAATACATGTGAAAAAAGAAGAGTGAGCTGTTTTATATACACGGTGATTCTGCTTCTAGCTTTTTTATAATTGAAGTAACCAAATACATTTCAACACCGATTCTGTTTGTGGTATAAACTACTATGTCTGTCGTTGTTGAGGCTATTTGTTTTTGTTTGATTTCTCTAATGGTTCTTGCTTCTGTGCATAAACACCACATATATCAGCAGCTGCACTATTATTTTAGGGAATTGATATTTCCACAAGTAAAATTGATAGTTCCGCAATGTTCCCCTCTCACATAAATAGTAAATTGATCCCACACTCGTTGTAGACCTATCGATTCCCTTATTTAATTAACATTAATGACATTAGAATCCTCTGCCTTTTGTTTTAAATTATTTTTTATTTTACTATAAAGTATTAAAGTCTATGCTATTTCTTCCGAAATCTGAATTTCCATGTAAGGCACCACCCGGATTTGGAGCACTGGTTGTAGTGACGGCTTCTCCCTTTCGGTTCATTGACAAAGAATTGCATTCAAAACAGTGATTGAGCGGGTGATTCTATAAGAAGATGGATTCAAGAAGGGGTGGATCCGGTGGGAAGCTAGTCAGTGCTGCTTTAAGTGAATCATCATCCAAGGGAAAAAATGTCTCCGAAGTTCCTGGCCCTAGGGTTGATCAATTAATTGTTGGGGTGGCAGAAATGAGTACGGATTCTGCGCAGGATGACGGCTGGGAGGTACCAAAGAAGCATAGGAATAGATCTGGCAGCAATGCCGGAAAACCATCAGTGCCTCAGAATCCCAATCCTAAAGTATGGGGCCATCCAAATGGTGTGCAGAAACCTGGTTTTAGGAATAATGGTGGATCAGGAAAGGGTTCTGCCACAGCCTGGGCCGCACCAGCAGCTGATTCTAGAAGGCCTGCTGGCAGAGGAAATGCAAGGCACCAGTTATCTAACAGAGGTTTTGAGAACAACAGTGGTCAACCAGCTCTTATAACTCCTCCTCTGGAGCATGGGTGGCGTGGTAGATCAGATTTAATTCAGTATTTTGATGATGGGCCACCCAAAAACGAGGATATGTCAGGTTCTTCTCCTTTCAACCCAAATGATGATAAGGACGATGATGATGATCACATTGATGACTCTGATGATGAATACGATTCAGATGAAAGCCAAAAGAGCCACGATACTCGCAAGAATAACAAGTGGTTCAAGTCCTTCTTTGAATTTTTTGATAGTCTGACTGTAGAACAGATAAATGAACCAGAGAGACAGTGGCACTGTGAAGCTTGCCACGGTGGGCCTGGTGCTATTGAATGGTACCGTGGTCTGCAGCCCCTTATTAATCATGCAAAAACTAAAAAATCAACGAGGGTGAAGCTTCATAGGGAACTTGCTGAACTTTTGGATGAAGAGCTGCGTAGGAGGGGAACCTCTGTCATACCTGCTGGAGAAGCCTTCGGTAAATGGAAAGGGCTAAATGAAAAAGTAGTTAGAGATAAAGAAATAGTTTGGCCACCAATGGTGATCATTATGAACACACGACTCGATCAAGATGAAAATGGCAAGGTACAATCCCTTCAATTATGAAATAACATATTGTCAAAAATTTAATTATGAAGTATTCACAAGTTCAAATAGGTGAATGCTTATATTAAAAGGAGCATGTCTTCCTAAACCTTTATTTTCCTATATCTTCTTTTTTAATTTCATCCCTATACTTTATTTTCAGTGGCTTGGAATGGGAAATGAAGAGCTTCTCGAATACTTTAAATCATATGATGCTATGAGGGCTCGACATTCCTATGGTCCACAAGGGCACCGTGGGATGAGTGTCTTGATCTTTGAGGCCTCGGCCGTGGGTTTTTTAGAGGCTGAGCGTCTGAGTAAGCATTTTGAGGATCAGGGAACAGACAGAGAAGGATGGGACCGTCGTCGCGTGCAATTCCTTCCTGGTGGGAAGCGCCAACTTTATGGTTACATGGCAGATAAAGGGGACTTGGATTTATTTAACCAGCATTCCCCAGGTCCTCTATTTTCTCACTCTCCCTCAACTTGTGGTAGATGATATTAAATAAATCTCCTTTTCTTTTTTCCTCTTCTCTTAGCAAGTAGAATATGATGGTGTTCTGTATGATTGGTTAGGCAAGTCGAAGCTGAAATTTGAGATGAGATCGTATGAAGAGATGGTGGTGAGCCAGATGAAGCAAATGAACGAGGACAATCAGCAGCTGCTCTGGTACAAGAATAAAGTTGTGAAAGAACAAAAGCATTCAAAAACTCTTGAAGAGTCTTTGGGTGTTGTGACTGAGAAGCTGCGGAAAACCTCGGAAGAGAGCCGCATTGTGAGGCAGAGAAGCAAAATGCACCATGAACAAAACAAGGAAGAGGTAATTTGTGGTTTCTATAACTTGCACATCAGAGCTACGATTCTTTGTAAAAATGATGGATGGGATATGACTATTTGTATTAACTTATTTCTATTTTGGATTATTTATCCCATAATTGGTCCGTTATATAATCTCATGAACTATTTGTTATCATTTCTAAGGTCATTTGATGCCTTAATAGGGGGATTATATAATTTCACCATTCCATTTGGGATTTTATAATCCATCATCAGATAGTCTTATAAATGACAAAACATATTACATGTGATTAAAAAACGGACTAATCATAAGATAAAATAGTCCGGACTGATAATAAATTAGTACAAAGTATCCTATCACATCCATCAGTTTTGCAAACAAACATAGCCTGGGTGTATAATAAGACATCCTACTGAAATATTTTCAATAAACTTATCTGCTATACATGTTTACTGTAATTCTGGGCCTCCTGTTTCTTGTTATATATTCTGTAAATAATATATACATAAATCAGGGAAGATGTTTGAGATGATATTGAAGGTAGTTTAATTTTTCCATCATTCACCTTCTCTTAACCTGACAAGTTGATGGAATAATTTACGTTGCTGGTCATGCATATCAAACCTCAAGCTAATAGGATATAATTGGATGAGTGTCTGTTAACAAAGCTGTTTTGAAAGAATGAAAAACACCAAAGTTTGAGTGTACTATGAAGATGATTTGGTTATGAATTTCTCAAACTTGAAACTTGGCATTAATAATATTACTGGTTGAAATTACAAAAGATATTAACAGTTTCAAAATAGCAGATATGTGATTTCTGGCATCTTAAATGTCTTCTTTACATGTTTATTTTTGTACTCATGAGCCTCCTGTACATCGGAACTGTTTGACCTGAAATGCGAAGCAACTTCAAATGTTCCCCAGGCTCATGTATCTCATTTTAAAGCATAATGAATTTATTCGGTAACTAAGTGTAGAAGCCACGTGAATTCCTTGATGATGATATTTTCTTGGACTAATATAATTGGAGAAGTCATACTACACAAGAATCAGATCATAAAGGCCAACTGAAGTTATATATATTTATAGTTATATATATATATATATATATATTTATATATTGGGGGATGACTGTGGGTCTTTTGTCAGTCAATTGATCTCTCACCGTTTATGTTAAATAGGAATGGCCCATATTAAAAAGTATTTCTAATTAGTATATGCAAGAATTTCTAACGGATAGCTTTTGAACACTCTTAAAATAATAGTTTCTCTTTCTTCAACCAAGCTTCAAAATTTAATATTCTTTTCGTTGTAAATTCAAAATTGTCAATTGTCAATCTATATTGTTGGAAAGGTCTTGAAAAGATCTTTAAAATGTCAAAAGTTACAACCAAAGCCCGCAATGATGTATTTCAAAATACAAAACATTAAAATCAATATTGGTTACTTTAACTAAAAAAAAACTATTATGAAAAATGTATCTTGTTTTGAAGATTTTAACGAGACTCGCTTTTTAATGATATTGATTGACAATTATGGATTTGTAATAAAAATGTTATTGAATTTTAAAATTTAATTAAAGAGAGAAAAAGTTGGGTTAAGAGAGAGAATGAGTGCTCTGATCCTTTATGGAAAGCTAAAGTCTTGTGGATGCTTATTCAACCTTTTTAATGTGGGCCGTTTCCATTTGAAATAAGCGGTGAGAAATCAGCTGACTAACAAAAGACCTACACCCAACTGTGGTTGTGGATCTCCACCATATATATATACACACACACATACATACATAGCTAGCATTAACTATGAACACTATTTTAACTAGTGTATCTTGGATCGTTCAAAGGAAGATCTAATGGCTGAAAAAATTACATTCTGCCTCTTTAAGGGGCAGAAGGCAAAGACTTAGGGGCGGAATTAGAAATTACTATTTTATCTTTAAGTTATATAGGAGTTTTAGTCCCTTCCGCCCCTTAGAGGGGCAGAGCACTTTCACATGACAGTTCAAATGGATGGTCAATTATTTTTTATTCCCAACTCCTTGACTGCATGGCTCCCAAGAAAGTGCATTCAAAAAGTGAGTACTGCTAAAATGTTTGAAAATTTATCAAAGGGTTTCAATTATTTTTAAATGCAACTTTCCTTTATAAAATAAAATGTTATTTTTATCGGCTAACTTTTTGAATAATAAAGTTTAAAGAAAACATACTTTCACATAATTTAATTTAATATTTCTATACTAAAATGTTTCAATGAGATCATAGATTATACACACAAATGTGTCCTATGTAAATTTTAAAATTATAGAAAAATCATTAGAGTAACTAATACTCCAAAAATAGATTTATTATTTTTTAGAGTTTAATGGAGTACATCAATTTTGAATTTGAAATATTTCAAATTGACTTTGAAAATTAAAATTTGATCCTATATTTTGGAACGGAGGAAGTATTTTTTTAATTCACTTTTTCATTATTTTTATTTTTCAAAATGATATTATGCATTAGGATGCAGGAGGTGTTTAGGAGTTTTCCAAGAGTCATTGGCCTATATATGGGTAATTAATCCTATTTAATCACTTTCAATTCATCCTTTAAATAGTCAATGACCCATGTGCGGTAATTACATGCAGCATTAAATAGTGCTCTGCCCCTCTAAGAGGAGGAAGAGGCTAAGACTATTATATAAATTAGGGGTAAAGTAGTAATTTTTACTTCCGCCCCTTAGTCTTTACCTTCTGCCCCTTAAAGAGGCGGAATGTAAATTTTCTACTCATTAGATCTTCCTTTGGACGGTCTAAGATGTACTAGTTGAAATAGTGTCTATATCTAATGCTAGTTATGGATCAGTCCCCTATATATATATATATATTATATTATATATCCTCATTTTATAGTTTTATGAGAATCCAAATCATATCAATTTAGTTTTTGAATTTGTTTACATGAAGTGGCATTCCTTCTGTTTGTATTTTTTTATAAGGTTTGTTTAGGACACTTCCTCTACAACTGGTGCCATTGGGACTTTGTAATCTCAAAGCGGGAGTCGGGGAGATGTTGTGGAACCCATTAAAAGTCATGTTTTTCCACTGAAAGATATTCTCGAAACAAACATTTGCTTTGGCTGCTTGTTTATGGCACTTGGATACCTTTTATTACTAAGAGGGAGGGATTCTGCTATGGTGGTGGGTTATTGTTGATTCCGCTATGGTGGTGGTTCAGTAACATCTATTGCAAATTATCTGGGTTATTCTTTCTTGTTTTGGATTTAAAACTATGTACATATGTTCCGTAAGGTGCCCTAAGGTTAAGTTTTGATATCTCATAGCTCTTTATTTGACTAATGCATACGAGATGAGTATCCTCAATTATATCTGCAAATTGATGCCCTTGAACTTGAGATTTTTCTGATCTTGTTTGTTGATTTTGGTGATTTATGTATTCCCACATCCAATCCTCAAATTAGGTGAAAGAAACTCAGATGGCAGTCAGAGTGATAAAAGATTATACATTGATATACTTGAACTAAAAAGAAATAGGAATTAGTATGAATTGATACATCTTATATATGCTAAATAAGATTTTAGTTCAATTGTTCTTCTGGCATAGGAATGCCTTTTACTGCATTTACTCGGGTTCGTACCCTTTTTTTGCCACTTACGGGAACTTAGTTGAATATAATATTTATTTTTTACAGTTATTTAAAACTTGGATTTATAGAAGAAAAAAAAACTTATGTTTAGTTTTGCTTCTACTAGCCACTATTCCTCAATATATTTTCATTGCTTGATATTTTTAGTAACAAGTACTATCCTGACCATGATTGTTTTTCACATCACTCCTCTCAGTGGGAGATGTTTCCTTGTTTTATATATATATATATATATATATATATAGCAAATGTTTGCTATGGGCACTATTCCGGCAAACACATCTTACACCGTCCATTGATAGATCTAACGGCCCAAATGACAGTTTTTTGTTGCCTGCCGCCACTAACTGACTATTGTATTTTTATTCTTTTGAAGATGGACTATCAAGAGGAATTCTTTAAAAATCAAATCAAACTTATGCACGAAGCCCAAAATGAGAAGGAAGATAACTTTGAAAAGATACAGCAGGAGAAGCGCGAGAAGGTGAAACAATATTTGGAAAATCCTTCTTCGTCAGAGGATCAGCAAAGCAGGTAAAATGCATATGCACGCATCGTCCTCCAAACCACAACTCTTTTGTTTTATATAGTATGGTTTTGTTCTGTGATAAAACCAAGTTGTACAGAATTAATGGAAGAAGTATAATGTTACTGGGAACTTTAAGCTGTATGGAGTTCGACTAATGAGGTGGAGGATCACAATGTTTTGTTTCTTGGAAGCTATCTTGTATTACTGTCCTTTTGACTTGCATATCAGATCACTTTCTCCTTATCTCATGTGCTAAACTGAAACTGATCAATATTATTTGGTGTATTAGAATTTGCTGCTTCTCTCTTTTTTCTGTGTGGGTGTCCCCTGAATGGTATTGCTGGTCTTATTTTCATAGTTTAGCCAATATGTGTTGTTCTTTCTTTATTCTTAATACTCTCTCTGCTTTCAGTAATATGATCAATATTGACTTTTGAAGTCAATTTAAAATATTTTTAAATTCAAAATTGATGTGAATTACTTTACTTTCAGATACCATTTTCAAAATCGTAAACATAGTACTACTAATTAAAGGATTTATTTGTTTTCAAAAAGTTAAATGAGTTATCATTTTTGAATTTGAAAATTTTTCAAATTGGCTTTGTAGTTATATCCCTTCTCTTACTGTTCTTTCTCTTTTTATTCTTTGGAAATAGGTTGGAAAAGGCTGAAAATTTTATCAAGCATCAGGAGGAAGAGATGGATGAATTTGCTGAAGAGAGGGATAAACTGCAAAAAGAAAAAGAAGAGAAGAAAGCTGAAATGATGAGGAGGTATCGCCAAGAGGAGGTAGCGCTGGAAGAGGAATATGATGCCAAATTAACACGGCTTATGGAGAAGTACACCCCGACCCAATCAAATGAAGGCAAATAAGGCTCCAACCTGTGACGGTGAGACAGAGAAAGGGATTTAAAAAAATATTATGGAAAAAGAGGAAGAGAAGCAAGAAAACTAAACTAATACGAGATTTGCTTTTTAAATCCACTTGGAAACTTGTGATAGTTTCTCATGTTTCTTGAGCTTTCATAGTAATATTACTTGCATAGCAATTACCAAAAATAGAACCAGTTCATGAAATGGTCACTTAAAAGCAATTTTTGTTTTCTAGTGGCGAATATATAATATAGTACTGGTACAGGTTGCTTGACATGTTTTGTTATGTTGTGTTTTCCCCCTTGACATGCGCTGAAAAATATTGTGTGTTTCTTTCCCTTGTCATCTGCAGTGGGTACTGCACAGGTGGTGCCATTGGTCAATGGTCATGGATGTAGATTTAGTGCATGTTTGGTTACACAATGTTTGGAGTGTTTAGTGTGTTTGGACTCCAAAAGCATTTGAAAATTTTATTCGTCTAAAAGCAGATTCTATTTGGATATAGTTTATTTAATGCCCAAATGCAATGCTGCACTAAAAATGGTGTTGGTATGTTTTGGAGGTTCAAATGATGTGTTAGTATTAACGCAGGTGAGAGCTAAGATTTGTTATTTGTTGTTAGATTCCTAGCCTCTAGATCTTGCTGGACTTTTTGTTCTGGCTTACCTGAAGATGGTAATCAATTAACATAATAGCTACTGTTTTTTGTTGGAGCTAATTGAATTGCCAAAAGTTCATAAAAGTATGAATGAAGAATAATGGTCTATAGATTGTGACGTGTATTTGGTAACTATGCTTTATGGTTGGCTAGGTTTATTTAAATGGAGTTTTTGTCGACAGTGTTGTGTGCCCATTTTCAAAACAGAAATTAAACAGAAATTAAAAGGAGAATTATAAGAGATTCTACTTTGACAGGGGACTTCAAAGATTTATTTTTAGAGACGATATTTTTACATGTGTTTTTGATATTTTCATATGATTTTTTGTCACATGAACATAAATTAGGTCTTACCTTCGTCTGAAAGGGACTTTTGTGAAAATATTGAAAATGTGTAAAAATAATGTTAGAAGGAGAATCAAACTTTCATTAAAAAACCTCAACCTTATTTCATAGAATATCATCTCTTTTTTTTAAAAGAGAAATATATATATATATATATATATATATATATATATACACACACACACACACACACACACACACACACAAAAGGTATTAATCTATAACTAATATTAGTTATGATTATTATTTCAACTAATGCATCTTTTACATTCATAAGAAGATTATATGGCTCAGATTAAAATAAGAAAACACCTTCCGGGCCTTAAAGGTCCAAAAGTGGAACCTTTAATTACGTAAGTGTTAAGGAGTAATGGCCCGTGCCGTGCCCGTAGGGGTGAAAATGATCCCGAGTCGATCCGAACACCCTAATGCTAAAGCTCGACTCAGATAAAAAAATTTGTGTTCAGGTTCGACTCGAATTCGAACTAATAATTTTCAAGGTTGCTCAAGTTCGACTCGATGAATTACTCGATACTACTCGGCTCGAAGTTACTCGACTCGTTTTCACAACGAGTAATTCGCTAGCCTTTCTATTCGAGTTCGAGCCTGAGATGGATCACACCAAAATGAGACATAAAAATGAAAAATTAGAAAATTTTCATTTTCATTTATATATAAAAATACATGTGTCACAAAAATTACAATGATAAATTTACAATATTAATTATACTATGATACAATTTCTAGTAACATCATTACATCAAGACAATAACTTTAAACAGAAGCTGAGAAGCAATTCATGAGTATAGTATGCAAATCAATTTGAGCAGCAGTAGGTCAGTAGCTTGAGCATAGATATGCAAATCAATTTGAGCAGCAGTAGTAGCTTGAGCAAAATCAACCAAAGTGCTAACAGAATTACATAAACCAATCAACCATGCTCCAAAGTGGCAAAAGTCCAAGGTTCAATCCTGCAAATATAAAGGATGGGTTAGAAAACTTATCTTTTAATTTGTAAAAAGCAAAAAAAAATGTCAAAAAAAAACAATAAACTCCTTCCATGCTTTTGAGGTTTTTTTCTTTCTTTTTTTTCATGCTCAACTTCAACCTCAACATCAGTAGCATTTTCAGGCTGAGAATCACCAGAACCAGAGGAATTAAGCACTTGACCATCAGTAACTTGAGATAGGTTTTCAGTTCTAGTATTTGGCACTTGAAATGGTCCAGATAGATCTTCAATCAAGCTTCTGATCTCGTTATTACCTCAAACAAACAAACAAAACAATAATTAGAATAATAAATAACTTTGAATCAATATAACATATGCATGCACAATAAAATATTATAGTTATACATATATAAATCAATTAATATATATGAATATACCAGAAGCATCAACGTGTTCCATTGAATAAGTTTGAAGAGATGAAAAGGGTGTTAGTTTATAATATTGCTAGGTTTTAATCATGACAATTATTCCCTCATATAATGCTACACTTTCTTGGGCTAATGCACCCCATTAAGTTAAAATATTCCCTCCATAATTCTTTCTATATCTTGGTCAGATATTTATTTTCTTATCCATCACGGTATGTCTAAACTTTAAAAATAGAAGAAAAAATTCAGCAGGTGTTTTTCTTTACATATACATTCTCTCTCTCTCTCTCTATATATATATATATACATATATATATATATACACACATATCAATAATTATAAAATCAAGTTGTATTTATTCTTGTAATTATTATGTTTAGTAAACTCAAGGGCAAACTAGATATACGATAAGTAAGTGAATTATGCTCCAATTAATTAAGGACATATAAGTTACATACATCTTTGCTATATCCGGCGAATCTTAGTTAGTTAAATTAGATGCGTTCTCACATTCAAAAAAAAAAATAGATGCTTTCTCTATTTTAATAGCCTCAACCTAATCTAAGTTTAAATAGTCACATTTTTTTTATATATATTAAAAATCCATCAATAATATATTTGTATTAGCACGCCAAAAAAACGATTTAAAAAATAGTGTGACTACGTAAATGTGGACAAAAAGAGTAGAATACTAACGTATGTAACTTTAGATAATTTTAATATTTATCGTATATTTTAACATAGTGTTGCTACAGTGATAAAAAATAACTTTTTATAAAATTCTTTTGTCAAAGTACTATTGATTTTAACAATAAACATAATTTTCTAAAACTTAATTACATTTACTGCGACAAATGTAGCCCACAAGCACGAGCTTCAAGAGCAATCCCTGAAATTATGTTCACCATTGGATAATTTTTTATGAGCGAAATGCAAAATATTTTATTATTGAAATTTGAAAGAACCTCAACCCAAAAGATTTGGATCAAGGAATATATTTGTACAAACTGAAGATGAAGATTAAAAACATACAAAAAGACTTCCGTATTTAGCATACAAAAAAGACTTTTAAGTAAACGTTAAGATTTTGCTAGTGGTATTTGGCATCACCTTTGGTTGTGGAATATGGTATGCATTAAAATATATACTGAACATTTATATTAAATAGTATAATGCATTTCCCTACATAAATATTTTGCATTATCTTGGGAAATGCATCCCCACTACCTTCCACCATGTCGGCATAACATCTTGAGCATTTGTCTTGCACGATTCAAATTAAAACTGTGACTGGCACATGGTCTCAACTCTCATATGGGAACAATTATCAGCCCTTTTTTTTTTCTCTCTCTCTAGAATATCTAAGACAATCTAAGTTGCTCATTATCTCATTCATAGGCATGGTCTAATTAAGTATACATAATACACTGACCAATAAACAACCAAAGGCTAAACCTTTCCACTTCCTTATCAGATACTAACGATCAAGTAAGTATCGAACCCCTAAACGAGTAGGGTTCATCGAGTAAGGATCGAGTATGGATAAGATGAAAGAGGCAAGCTCGAACCCTAAAACGAGCGAACGACATTGTGCTCAGATTCGAGTTCAGTATTATAATCTCAAAAACGAGCTTGACTCATATTCGCCTCGGATGCCTATCGCATCCGAGTCTCGGATCATATTTTCGGGTCGAATCTGAATCGGGTACCGAGCTACCCGAAACGATTTTCACCCCTACGTGCCCGATCCCCCCGAGCCCTCCACACCATGTGATGCTCGAATCCTACATGTGGTGTATGCTTGGACTCAACATGCAACGGTTCCAAGGAGGTGCGTGAATATAGCATAGCTCTCAAGCAAGTCTAGCCCAACCTCGTCATATAATTGGTGCCATGCATGGGCAGGGGCAGATCCAAACTCGTAGTTCAGTGAGGTCAAATTCAAAAATAAAAATTTCTTAAAAATAAAAATTTAATAAAATAAATCACAAAACTAAATAATTTTCAAATATTATTTACAATAACATTTTTCGAGGTTTCATTGTTTGAAATTGTTGCATGATAACCTCATGAGTAAATAACTTCTTTGAAAATTCTCTTTTTCACTAACGGGATAAGAACTTATTAGTGGTCTTTTACTGAGATCCCCCTCAATAGTAAGAGAAGGAGATACCGGTGTATGAGATTGGAACTAGATATTTTGGGCAAAAGATTCTGGTACTTGAGTTTGGGGATTAATATTTTGCGGGTGAGTTCCTTGGTGAATATCAGAAGTGACATATTCGTCACTAGTGCCTTCAGCTTGGACATTTTTAGGAATAGATTCAAATTTTGTACGTTTAGTTGTTGTAACCCAATTATGTATATCAATGCCTGACAATCAATAAATATTTAAAAACTAATTTAACATCAAAACAAGATCAATACAATATGAATAGTCAAATGTAATTAGCACCAACAATAAACAATCTCAATTAAATCATTAACAAGTAACATTACAAAATCAATTACAAAATTTAAAGAAAGTAAAAATAGAATAGAACACATACTTGAAGAATTTTAATTTGATAGAGTTCTCTTCATTGTAGTAGTGTTGCTTTAAGAAGTAAAAAACCTTAATTTTATAAAAGTACAAAAAAGAAGAATTCATAAACAATTACAAAAATGGAGGATTGAAGCAGTAGCAATAGAGATGGAACATTTTATAATGAATATCTCTAACTGATATCATTCGTAATTTGGAAGACTGAAACTCAAAAAAACTCCATTAATTATAATTTATATACCTTTCACCTTTGTCATCTCAGAATGACAGAATCTAAGGGAGAAAAGGAAAAGGAAAAGGAAGAAAGAGTCCTAAGAGTCTAAGACTACTAGTGGGATTGGTATTTGGGTCTATTGATTTTAGGAATTCTAATAGTTTTATAAGTATAAAATATGATAATTTCATTTAGCCCCTCCTCAAATAATTTTTTTTATTTGACCCCCCTGACTCCCTGAAAATTCAGTGGAGTCAGGTGCCCCCTGCCCCTCAAGTGGATCCGCCCCTGTGCAAGGGTGCATGGCGGCTGCCCACTTTAGGGTGGCCTGTGCATGGATGCATAGAGCTGCCCAACTTAATGTGGTACAAATATTAGCCCAATGTTGTTCCCGAATGAATGTTCTAACCGTACACAGAATAAAAAGCCTACATGTAATGCCTCCCGAATATGTAATAACCCAAGCATGCATTGAATGGTCCTAGCCGGCCTAATGCGTAAGATACTTTATAACTCAACGAACAATTGAGAGATCGATTTCAATAAGTTCGGACTCTTATCCAGATAGATAATTCAGAGTCATATTTGAGCTTATCATGAATATAATAGTCTTCGAGAACGGCATAACACGCGACCTAAATATTGGCTATAAATTACGAGGGACTTTTGGTATGTATTTTTTGGACACATACACACTCTTAGAATCCTAAAGCCTCATAGAAACTATTACTGACTTTACTATTGGAGGCGGATCTAGAAAAAACCCCTCTGCGCATTCGTTTATTTCAAGTTACTCCGAGGACTTGGATCCCGTGGTAGAGATGGCGAAACCTAGCTTCATCATTTGGAGCTAGAAGGAGGGCCAGATTCTAAGATTGATCGACAAACAAACACATCTGCGCAAATTTCCCACTATATTTGATATAATGGCGGGTCAAGGATCTTATTCTACCAACAACATCAGAAATGGTCAGATTGACCGTCTTGGTTCGGATGCCTCAAATTTTCTAAGACTAGGACTCTGCACCGGTCTCGTTTCGGATGCCTCTGATTTTTAGAGCCTAGGACTCCGCACCGGCGGACGACGTCCCGCTAGCGAATGCAGGGACAGGATTCCAGATATAAACATTCCGGAACAATCGGATCTATGATTAACTCTCAACGAGCGTAGAGCCCACCAGGAACACTCAAACTGCCAAAGTTATTCTCGAGCAAGTGATCTTGAGCGTGAAGCGAGGGAAGACGCGCACTTAGCAGTGTTGATTGAGCACAGAAAGGTTGCCATTGAGGAGATGGCACTGATTGAGGCAGAAAGGGCTGAGAGACAGAGAAACAATGATCGGGAGGCAACTCATTAAAGTAGGAGAGACCATACTCACATTAGGGAATCGCGAGGTGCAAACCCGATTCCGACCACGATTGTATGGCTACCACCCGGGCAGAACAACAGGTCCCTACCTCGAACCTACATGGCTACATACGTCACAACAATAGTTTCTGGGTTTTACCCCGGTAACGCCCGACCCTCAGATCGGTACTTGAAATTGGCCCGAGGGGTGAGAATGTTCAGTGTAGACTTCCCGTTCACAAAAGCGATACAAACAACCCCGGGACAGGTAGTGGCCATTATGCCAAAACTGTCAATGTACGATGGGAAAATCCTTACGAACACTTGTCGGTGATGGAACACTTCAGATATGATGACATTGCCTCTATGCAGATTATTTACCAGTACGCTGAAGGATTCAATAAATGCATGGTTTCGGACCCTCAAACCCAAATTAATTGCTAACTTTGCACTATTGAAGGAGCAGTTCATGAGCCACTTTCAGACGTATAAAAGAAAGAACAACAAACTAAGTCATTGTTGTAGGTGACACAGGGGAATAATGAGTCCTTGCAGTCCTACATGAAAAGGTTCAAAGAGGCTGCCTTGAAGGTGGCACAGATAGACCATGCACAGCTGCTCAGATTTCTATACATCGACATAAACAAGGAAAGGTCAGGACAGTTGGTGGAATCGTGCATTGAAGAGATGTCGACAACATTGAATGAGCTCTACGACTGAATAGAGCTGTATGTGGTGATTGAAAAGGCCTTAGGGACCCTGAAAAATGGTCAGGGGCCGCAAGAATGATGAGAGTTGTGAGTAAAAGTGATAAAAATGGGATTATCTCTTTCAGCTTTGCTTAGAGCTAGATATAGGGTTTGGCTTACCTCTCATTATTAGATTAGTGAATCCCACTTTTTTTTCTTTCATTCCTTGGATATTAGTGCATGGGTTGAGAAAGCTAACAATAAAAGGTTGAGAGTTGTGAGTAGAAGTGATAAAAATGGGATTATCTCCTCTCTCTTTTTTGTTAAATTTAACATGTATTAGAAAAGGAAAAAAAAAATTACAAAAGGCAAGGGGCATACCTCAGAACAAACATAGCAGGACCATCAAAGGACATGCCCAAAGATGGGAAGAGGCTATACTTGGGCAAAGGATTATCTCTTTCACCTTTGCTTAGATCTGGATATAGGGTTTGGCTTACCTCTCATTATTAGATTAGTGGATCTCACTTTTTCTCTTTCATTCCACTCACTTTAATGCTTTGCATGATCATTCACTCAGTTAGGACAAAATAAATGTTTAGTGGCCAATTTAATATTAAGAAAATGGACAAGTGCTAAACTGGACACGTGTCTTATTATTAAACAGCTAATCTGATGAAAAATTAGTCAAACTGTCACTTTTCTGTGACTTCGGGTTTGAACTAAACGCTAGAATCTAGAAGTCATGGCCGAAATTTAACCCAAGGTTCCCCACCAGTTGTCGAAGCCTAATAGCTTTCTGAAGGTACTTCAGTTTAGCTCCCTAAAGGTGACCTCAGTTGAATAGCTAAGTAGTAGCACTTTCGACTGTTTAGTGATTGTTTCAATTTTTCAACTAACAATGTTCACAAAATACCACAAAACCCACCTAATTTAGTTTGTTTAAGTGGGAATAACACGAAAACCATGTATTTTTCATTTTGGCACAAATTCTTAAAAAGATAAAAGAAAAATCCGACAATTAACTCTGTTTCAAAAGGGATATGAAGGAGACTAGGGGAGAGAGGAGGATAGAGCAAGGATGGAAAATAGGTGTCCGTCCATGAAATATATATTTTTGGGTTGAAACTTAAATAGACCAATTATAGGCCCACATGAACTCAACTTGGGCTTGGACTACTAATTTTAAAAATAGTTGAGATTGGATAGCCCTCAACAACTAGAACATTTTCTCCCAGGGAATGTCGAATGGAGGCTTAACCCTGAGCCCACTTGAGGAAGCCCACATAAGTAGGCCTAATAAGCCTAACTAAATATAAAAATAAAAACCTTGCGCTAATTGTTACGAATATTCACAATCAAATCATGGAAGTTAGTTATCGAATTAATACAGCGTTTTTTTTTTTTTAGTGAAAAAGCATATTAGTTTTTTCTTTATATGATGGTCTTTTTGTTTCTTTTTTTTTGGGTGGGAGCAGTGTTTTTTGGGTTTTTTGGGTGGGAGCATAGTGTTTATTATTTATACTGGCATTCGGTTGTTGCGTGTGTAGATTATGTGAAATAAAATAAAATTCTTATAAAATTTGAATGACTAAATAAATAAAAAAGAAAAATTAATATAAAAAATAAAATAAGAATTATCTTAAAAGTTGAAGCGTGTTTTTGGAAGTTAAAAAGAAGTTTCCCCCGACTTTATATATTAGATGTTGGTTGATTTTGATATGTGCTAATCGGGACAATCAATCTAAGCTGGTTGATTTTGATATGTGTTAATTGGAACAATCAATCTAAGCTGATTAGTCAGTAAGGTCTTAACTTGATAGTGAAAATTGAGATCTTGCGACTTATTTCTCGAGTTCAATGTGAGAATGCGTAAGTTTTATATTTTTGATGTACTAAAAAAATAAAAAATAAATCAAACCTAATGGAACTTTTATCTTCAATTCAGGCAAATATCTTAAATCGTGGTTAGGAAATCTAGTATTAGATACCAATACCAATAGAGGGGAAAATAGACTTTGTAGGGTAGGGTAGGATAGGGTGGGTCCCGGGGATGGATTGAAGAACCTTTGATTAGTTTTACCAAATAATTATTATGACTAATTTAATTTGCAGAGAAATAAGAAATCTATTTTATGTTTTGACAAATAAAAAACTTTATAAAATAATGTTAGAAATAAATATCTTAAGCACAAATAAAAATGCAGAACGTAAAGGCCGTAAATTAATGGAGACAAAACTATGTCGATCTATACAAGTTCTTCGAGTGAAAAGAGAGTCGAATCATTATATAATTTGTAAAGAAGTGTTTTTACTGTAGCCCATACTAAATTCGGATCAGGGGAAAAAAAAAAACAAATCAAATCTCTAACTGAATTTTACAAGATTGTAGGGCTGTAAAATTTCAAATTATTCAAATAAAACCAGCTCAGTTAGTTTTCTTCTCCTCTTCGTTCACAGTTGTCACATCTGTGCTCCCAGAGCCAGAGGCCTGATCTTCGTCCTCACCAACAAAACCAAACTCATTTACTCGTTTCTTGTCAACTGGATAGACCCACCTCTGATAAAGATAAATCAGAAATATAACATCTGCAATACAGAAAAAAAGACTCATATTAGTGAGCATATGTGCTGCATATGACACACACACACAAAGAACAAGTATAACTATAATTCATCCCCATAGATATGGGTATTATGATCATCATCCAATGAATGATCAAATTCAATGAAACTATTTTGTAATGGATTGAGTGAAGGTGGGGTAGCCCACCCACTTATTTTTATTTTTTTGTGCAAAGAGTAGCCCACTTGCTAATAGGAAATGTATCTAGTTCTCTATCCAAAAAAGGTAAAACCAAATCCACTTTTATCTCAAGCAAAACAAATTCAACCCAAAGCAAGGCTCAAGAAAACAGAAAGACTTGCAACATAGTAGGTCATCCCGCAAAAGTATAGTTATCCAGATCCAAAAGTTTGATATTCCTTTTATCTATGTAGGGCAATTTTGGCAACTAGTTGCCACCTATTAGAGTTCGCCATTTTAGGTTTCTAACATCAAGGACTAGGTTGAGAAATGAGAACGCTATTACTTGCCAAGTTTCACTAGTCCATCATAAAAATTAAATCCTTCCTTTAAAAATGCCGACCTGACACAGAAAGAATTCAGAACTACTACTAGTCTGGGTAGTTGAATGGCATGCTTGCTCTTCTGCCTCACCCACCAATCATGGAATTTTCAACCTTCAGCCTATTCACAACATTTGATGTATAAATGCTATGAAGAATATACATGGGAGAAGTAAAAGAGTGGTTTTAGGTTTAAAACCCGGGACATAATAAAAAGAAGACTAGTGCCGCTATTGCATGAACTAATTCAACAAGAAGATAGGTGATACACCCTAATCAGAGGTCACAATGAAGTTCTTTCCGACCTGTGAATTAGGCACCTTGAAGATAATGCATGTTAGGATTCCTAGTGAACATGTCAATTTTAATCAGAACTCACCGTCACGGAAGACAGAAAGCCGATGTAGTAGTGGCATTTTGATCACAAAGGCAAAGAGATCATCAATAATTGTATTAAGAAACTTGTATGTCATCTGCCTCCAAGGTAGATGGGCAACAGACTTCAGCTTATAGTTGATGAACAATTGAGGGCACATCATAATAAAACCTGAACCAAATTTAGAAACAAATTATAAGAACAAAAATTTAGATTTCACCAATAGAATAATTTTTAAGTAAATACGATAGTGTACTAACTTAGGTAACATGATACTTTCTCAAAAGAAAAAAAGTAGGCAACATGTTTCCCACAGAATCCCGGTCCTATACTCATGATTGGGATTTCGGGGGCTCACACGCCCTCTAAACTCTTGGAAATGCCTGCCAGATCAGGTGGACAATCTTGCAACTGCCTGTCGGATCAGGTGGACACAGGATGCATTCTCAACCGAACCTATGCTCCACTAGGAACACATAATTTGATACCATTCATTACCACTCAAACCTTCATCCACATACAAGGAGGGATTGGTCCTGCTAGACAATCAATGTAGATTGTAGAATCTACAGGCGCATCTGACAATATAAAGTACTAGGACTTAGTCCCATTCTATGAAGCATAAAAGTAGAAAATATAATTTTCTTCTTTTATTCAGAAAAGAGTAAAAATGACTATGATCCAGCAGTCAATTCACAAGAAAAATTTTCATAAAGTTAACCACAAGTGTCTGTAGCAGAGCATGAATCATTAATTGATCATGATGCAATAATTTCTGCTAGAAAAGGTTGAAGAAGAACAAAGACTTGTAAAATTGATAAATAAAAAATAATAAATAAATAAAAACTCGTAAGGTGGCGCGAGGTTCTGAATCAGTATACCCAGCTTATACAGCTGTAAAGTGTGTAGCCTTATCAGTTATAAAGTACCATCTTAACTATCTATCACATCATCACCAGAAAAGGAAGGAAAGATGAATGCATAGAAGCAGCAGCAGTTGTTAAACAACAGAATTTAGATGCTTACCAAACATGTAGACACAGCTTGTAAGTGATGAGAGGATCCAAGAGTAACCAACTCTTATGACGTTCATACTTGAGAGAATAAGCAGAAGAGCAAGCAACAAGAAGAAAGAGCACATATGACAAATACTTCATCGCAAGATCATCATACTCCTTTGTCTTGTTTCCAGGCATATGATTCATGGTCACGGGAACCTTAACCTAGGTATATTTCCAGATCTATCAATCTGATAGAGAAGAAATATTAACAAATTATCAGTTAGACATGCTTCATAGTCTTTAATAAATGTACAGTAAGCATACTGAGTACATATATGGCATCAAAGCAAAACTTAGAAACAAAAGAATCTCGATGAGAGTAACAGCCATGAGTCCATGACCTTCTCAGTAGGCACATCTTAACAAAGAAATAATACTTGGAAATTAGGCACGAAGAACCATTTAGTCTTTTTTATGTAAAGACTAAAATCCAGGGTTAGTTATACAGTGTCAGTGTCTATACAAAAAGATTTGGGAAAACCTTAGCTTTATAACTTTTGTCCCATTTATTGTTCCCCGTTCCTTTATTGGATGTCCCACAAGCAGTACTTATTTCCAATGTCAACTCGGATTTAAAGAGAACAATGTCATAAGAATTCCATCATAATAGTCTATAAAACCCGAGAGCAAAATATGCAAAGTAGATATGCAAAAAAAGAAGACTTGAAAGTCCTTGAAAACTGAAATTGACCCAGCCATGTGTCTTCCTACAAATGAATATGATGTCCTTCCCTAACCACATCTCCAATGAGACCCAAAAAGGGGTAGAATTTTGGGAAATGAATTTCCAAGGACTATCATCCCACCCCCGTGTCATTTGCATACCAATTTTGTTGTTTGATAACCTTACGCCAAAGAAAAATTAGATTTCTAAGGGAATCTCTGAATCTACTTACCCACCAAGGCAACATATTGAAGGACTAAGTTATCCAATTCCAAGCCTCTCTCTTTGACAAACACAACTTCTTCCTCTTCTCGTTAACATTTCTCAATTGTACCATTTAACTAGCCCAAAGATGGATACTTCTATTTATTGTTTTTTGTTACTCTCTCGACTCGCATAGATACCATAGTTTTCAAATTTCAATTACTACTGTTAGCATAAATTACTAGTCCTTTTTGTTCATAATCGTTTATCTTTTCTGAGAAAAGGTGTACAAGGGGTGGTTGCGTTTTACTTTTACTTTTACGTGCAATTCAAATTCCTTTCAAATGGTAGCGTCAACTTCTCAAAAACTATTTATACACGTCTAATTTAAGCTACATCCTCTGTATGTGTTCTATTTCTTGATTACACAAAGCATTATATACAACATTAAGTATTGCTGGCCTTAAAATGCACATAGGTTCTTGGTTATTGAATCCGATCTAAATTTCATAAAACTAATTTTTCTTTCAATATCAAAATTTCTACAGAAGAGCCCAAAAATCCAGAATAATAATGTAGCCAAAAATCCTGAATAATATCTGTCTACTGAAAACCATAACCTTATTAGTTGTCAAGAAATGATACCATTATGTTTGCACCAAGGAGGCAGATAGAGTAAACACAAATAGCAACCAGGAGACAAAGGTGAACTAAAGTGAAAATTGTCATTAATCCTTATAAGGAACCAGAAACTCAAGTTGAAATACTTGAAGTGAGGACCTAGCCAAACCAAATGCCTTTTAACCAATGTTAAAAATGAAAACCGGAATATACTCAAAGAAGGACCTAGCTGAAACCCAAGTATCTGTATTACCAATGTGATAAGATAGCAATGGAATTACTCAAAGAAGGAGCTGGTGCAAGCATATATATATAAATTTTGTTACCATGTTAACCCACCAAGTCCATCGATGACGCCTTAACTCTAGAATCCTCAAATAACGTTCTATGTATGAACTAAAACTAATACCTCGATGTGCATCGGCTTTCCCTAATATTTCCAGAATTCGATGCAGCAACCAACCCCAGAACTTGCAAGTATCATACCATGAAGTATCATTGTCGAGTAGGTACAGGAATACGATCAGCTGACAAAAGAAAGCTCACAATTACGGACTTCGCAGAGAGTCCTTCCCATGAGACTTGATTTTTGTTCCAAAACTGAATATCTTGCAAATAGGGAAAATTAACTTGATGGAAATTACTAAACTAATGATTTTCATAAATAAGAAAACATGAAGATGTATTAGTTGCAGTGTTTATCCGTTGCTTTGAATGCCAAAAAGTCGAATAAACTGAATGAAGTATTGAGAAAACCAATGGTAATCAATCAGTATGCTAAGGATTTCCTTCCAAGAATAGCTCTCTGGTAAAAACAAAGAAATTTTAAATCTGAAAATACATGAACACAATAACATGCAAGATAGTTTTGTATAAAATATAATAACAGTAACAGCACACCAATGTAGAAATAATTTATAAGAAATAGTAATTTTAAACATTAAAGAGCGTGTTGGCAGTTTTCATTGTTCAAATAAATTTAAGGAAGTAACAATAATATTGGTTCAATTTGGTTCTTGATACATTGTGGTGATCTCTGCAAACTCAAAAGATAAATGAATCACTAAATAAATTATGGCGCTTGAATTCAATAACATCATGAGAAGCACCCCGATTATTAATGGTGGTACGTGAACCTTTATCAAATTCAATGGAGGTTAGGATATTGATATTTTGGACAAGTCATAATTCAATTTCTTACTAGCTAACGATGGGTGGAAGTATTTAAAAAACAAAGAAAAAAAAGAAGTAATATAAGGAGAAAAAATACTTTGACAAAAAATATACGGGAACCTAATAAAATTTAAATTAAAGTCTAGAAACCAAAATTTCTTTATCAATCAGTTTCAGCTGTAAATAATAATACACATATGTTCCACAAAAAGAGTCCCACTTGCCAAATTTTTATTTTGTTCCACCAAAAAAAGTCCACTTCCTTAAGTGGATAGTAAACATAAAATGAGAACCATGTCCTCAGATTTATTATTCATAATTTGCATTCATACCACACCAGTAAACTAACAACTTATTATTTTCAAGGGGTATACATGAAACAAAAATATATCCTTACTATACGAAAAAAAATTTGCAAACGACTCTTTTTGTGAAAAGTGGGGAGTATTATCACTTATCTAAAATAGAAATCGCGACATTGTCAAGTAGGGAATAATATCAATAATGCTTAGGTGCAAAGGACTGCAACCATAGTATCATGCTGTACGAGTTTTTAAGAAAGTAGTATCCCCTGCCAGTCCTGCACTGCAATAACAGAAAAACTATTCTAAGAGAAGTAGAGAAAGCAACTGTCCACACTGAAAAAATATAATTGAAACCGGGTTTTCAAGATGAAGAAGGAAAGACTCACTTTTAATTACATTAATTCGAGCAGCAAACTCAAAATATGACGATAAAAAAATTATATCTGTTGTTATGAAAGCTGGGAAAACTCTATAGCTTGGTTGAATATATTGACGTCTCTTCTTCTTCTGAACACATAATCTTTCCAACATTCCAAGACAACGTACCTCATCATTGAGAATTTCCCGAGCATCATTTTGCATGCATTAAAATGAAAACTCGTTCATTTGCAGAAAATAGCATATAAAAGAAATGCAATTAAAAAGGAAGTAAAAGGGATAAATTAAAAGCTGAATTAAGAATATTTGTATGAACTTTCCATTTTTGCAAAATCTTATACTCTAACTGGTTCATGATAAACACCCAAAAAGCATTCCCATAGCAGGAGAATTCAATAATACCTTGAGTTCGTCAGCCATCAGCCCTCAAGCATAGCTGCCATAACTACCGGTGATATCTGAAATGAACTGATCATATCTGCAGGACTAATGAGGCCACTTTGTCATGCTTAATGGGACCCACTTCATAGGTTTAACTGGTATACGTCGATCACACTCATCATTGATGTGGTAATGGAACTTTTCTCTAAGTAAACCAAAACTCATTGAAGAAATATGGTTGGGATAGTAGCCCTGTGTACCAGGTTCAACATTCAAGTCATAGCAAAACTCAAGTTAAGAAACTCAACTCTGTACAAAATGAACTTGACAACACTTGTTACTTTAAAAAAGCAGATGAGCATGATGTTCATTAGACCACCTATTACCACTCATCAAAAACCACTAAATCAAATTGAACTAGATTAACCTCCAGGGGGGGGGCGGGGGGCAAACAAACTACACAATTAAATGAGTTTCGTTTCGTCGCATGGCCACAAATTTTTTCCTTCTTGGGGTACTCCTTTTAGACTAAATTTTTCCAAGAGACTTAAGAGTGTAAAAGGGCATTTGGAAAATATGGAATAAGGATAACTTTTAGGCATACATCTTTCGATAATAAGTGAACTGTGAAGAATAGTTGAAGTCAATCAATTTGTTACAAGCTCAAAGTTTGTATTTTGGAACAAATTGTTTGACTTATATGGTAATGAAAAAGCGTTAATTGCAGCCTACTACCAGATCATATTGCATGTTCCCTTGCCCACGTGTGAGTTATGACCATCTAGTCTGAAATAGACCAATTTGATTCAAACAATTCTGTGCTATTTTTATAGATTAATAAGACAATAAAAAGAACAGATAAATAAATAAATTATTATCCAGCTTCAGGTTCTCTCCCACGATTATACAAAATTGTACCTAGGATAGAAATTATTAATCCAATTCTAATTGAGTCAGATGAGAAGGACCATACTCCCTTAAAACATCGGGTGAATTTATGTCATTATGGTTATATCCTGTTGATTGGTTTGGAGTTATTGAACAAAAAAAGATATCAGAGGTACTTCAGTTCAATGTTGGACGCAAATTACTTTCTTTTTATTGCCCCAAGACTAACAATTTCCTCCAACTCACTTTCTTTCTTCTTTGTGGATTCAGGACTTCTGTTCCGTATCTACACATCTGTCAATTGAAAGGTTTGACTTGTATGATCACACTCTGCAATCATGTTGTTAGAAACAACACGTCCTTTATATGTTCCATTGAACTAAAAGCAACACAAGCCAGTCATTACTAAAACCAAGAGGAAATAAGAATGTCCCCAATCGCCCACAAGACAAGCTATGAAGCATAGCTTATTATGAGTACCCTCATGGATTCAAGGAAGTAACCCCGAGACCTAAAAGGATTAAAAACACTAATAGTTGAATGAATCCTAAGAGTATCGAAGTACATATCCAAAAGTAATAAAGGCCCTTCATCCAGTGGGATTCGGGCTAAGATGATGCAATTTATAGCCTTAATTCCTCTCAACTGATGAGGTCTCTAAAATAGTGAAGTGGCGGTACTAATTTGGCTTGGTGTGAGTTCTTTATCAGTTCACGCCTAACAAGATGGAAAGGTCCGTTAGTGAAAATTTCAATAGATAGGTTCAAAGTTGAAACTGATGCAATGTTATGAGGATTGTGATTTCCTATCAATGAAATGGCAAAAGAGTTAGTTTGTAGTGTCCATTACTACTTTATGGAACCACCACATCCAAATTCTATTTTGTGGATTACCGCTGAGAAAGTTTTGGATTGATGTGACTAAAACTTTACGTCACTCTAGGAGAGAAGACACAATATGTCAGGATTCTTGAAGACCGTGCTATAGAGACTACCCAGGATGTCCATGACACTACCACAAATATTATTCCAAACTTAGCAGATTTGGTGGCATGATAGTGAGATCATTATCAATGTATTTCCAATACTGATGATGCTCAAGTTTTATCACACGTTTGTTGATCCAGAACTGTATCAATTCCTTGCTGATCTTACCATGAACTATGATGCTTAGCTAAACAGCTCAGTCGACCAATCCCCGCCCTTCAATAAAGCTATATGTTTGAGTTTCAAGCATGATTAATGAGAGTTGTCATCATGCTATGGGGCTAGCTTCAAAGCATTATCTAAATCATTATAACTCTGGCTGGTATGGGAGCCCAATAGCCCTCCCTCATCAAAATCTAAAGTCAGTACCTTCCCACAAAATCCAAATTCAGGAACGTAATATTTCAAATAAGGAATCTCTTCATTGGTAACAATCGCTAACACCGCCCAAACACAAGGTTTCATTCAAGCTTCATGGGGAGTACCTAAACATGGGCATTATTGGTACTCCCTTTCCCTTTTGGGGTTTTGTGGTTGCAGATTTGGAGCTAGTATTTGTGCGTATATTGTGTAAAGTATTCTGTAAAATCTGAATTGCATACCCCATTACCAACTTTATTTATTGCTTCCCTCACAACGAGCCTTTGCTTCCCACAAAAGTAACTACATTCCCAACCACCTGGTGCATCGCTACACAACTGGTATCCGCCACCCCTGCAAAATTAATGTCCATTCTAGGTATATCAACTCTTGCTGTTTGCCTGAACAATATCTCCTTTCTAAAGGACAATTTAATTTGGGAGCATCCTGAAGACTTGGAACACAGGCATACAGATTAGGAATACAGTTTGAGTTGTTTGATGGCTCCCGTTGCTTCAATATCTTGGGTAGCGGATGTATCATGTATACGGAGGAATCATGTGGCAATCCTAATTAACTCTCACTTCTTCAATGTTCCTTCTTTTACTACCCATGATACTAATCCTATTATGATGTGGAAATTACTAAGTCCCTACAATTGTTCAAGACGACATTTTGTTACCGTTCCTATTGCGTTTGTCATGGATCCTGTGACCGGCGCAAGTTGAATCGGGCAGTGGTAAGATGTGTGGATTGATGGTATTTGTTCTGGAGGGGTGAGTCTACGTAATTCCCGCTATAGGCCCGTGAAGGTTCTGCATGTCCCCACTTTAGAAGGTGTGCAACCAGTGTGCGTTTATAGGTCAGCCGCTCCTATGGTGTCTTATCGAACAATTTTTTTCCTAGTTCAACAGAAAGCTAATATAGTAGGAAAGATTTTTTTAGTGGAGACTTGGGGTGTTAAGCCAACATAAGATATAGATCTTCTCTATCCTATTATAAATAGCCAATAATAATTGCAATTCTATTCCATTCACTCTTATTCATTCTGATGTGTAGGCCCTGCACAGGATTATTCATCGTTCTGGTTCTTGATAGAACTGTGGCTTCTATTCTATATATTTATGAGGTATTTAGAAATTGAGCACAATGCCAGACTGTTTATGAAAAGAGTTGGTATTTATCCTTTTAATTATGTTGAGGGATAGGGATAAGGAAGATGTAACCACGCACATTTTATCCTATGGTATAGAGTCTAGATTTATGTAAATGATTCCAAGCAAGGAAATAGGAGGGTAAATTTGAATCTCAAACCATGCAAGACAAGCAATATACAACACAGAAGGATGCACGGACATGCAGAAGTAGAAATAGAAAAATATAAACCTTCACAAGAGGGGGATATATCTCGTGTTGTGATTATGTAGTTACTAGTGTGGAAATACGGTGGTTAAGCCGTTCAGGGGAACACTTCTGTAGAAATATTAAAACAAACCAAATAAACGAGAATGCTTTAGCAAACTCAAAAGGCTAAATGAAAACTAGTAACACATCAAGAATATAGAGAGACTTGCACAAGAAATACTAAGGAGAACAAGGAGCAATATTTGGTGGAACAGCTATTGTAGGAGTAATCCTTGCCCAAAAGATATGCCAAATAGTTTTAGGAAGTTCATCTCCAACGTATTCTAAACTAATCATGTTTGGACATATACGACAAAACACAAGCAACACAAATGATCTTTTATCTTACCAATGTGGCTGCCTTTTTGGAGGGACTTTATCTGGTTGTGTGAAGTGGACACAACATACCAACTAGGTAATTTTCAGTGGTGGTCATGTTGACCAGTGGTGGACAGGTTTGATGTGAGGTTAAGTAATGCTGATGGGGAGTAAACTTTAGAAGAAATGGCAGATCTGTGATTCTCTAAATGTCCATTATATGTTGTTCCTCAGACTTAAATTCATAATTACAAGCATGAAATGCACGATAACTTCGAAACTGAAATTATATTTGTTTCAACTATAAATTCAAGTCCACAGGCTAATATAGCCAGTATACAGAGAGGGAGAGAACAAACAGACAGAAAGATTTAAGGAAAAAAGCCATCATAAGCGGTTCTTCTTTAACATGATAAAGCACAGGGGGGGGGGGGGGGGGGGGGGGGGGGGGGGGGGGGGGGGGGGGGTTTATAGATTCTAATGGCATAAATACAACCTGTTTAAAATTAACACTATCACACATTATAGTTTAAAATATTGTAAACATAAAGTGTCAAGGGAGAAATAACATTTTGGTTCGAAATGTTGAACATTTGTAATGCACGAAGTATAAATGGATTGTCAATAAAAAAAGGACTACTCAACATATTCCAAAATTATGAGTTTAGCAGTAAAGGATTATGATATGTATACGAAAAAATGGCTCCTAATAGTAAAATCACAGCCCTCAACAGGTATACATGTAATACCTTTAAATTTAATATTTAGGAGAGTTTAAAAGGTCCCATATTGAAAGAATAAATTACCTTGTTAAAATCATCAACCAAATTTGGATGGTGAATATAGGGTGGTTTTCCTGTATGAGAATCCATTCCACTGGAACCGTCATTCCTGGAATCAACTTGAGAGTCTTCAACCGCCTGAAGTAAAATAACCTTCATTGAGATCATAAGCTTTTAAAGAAAATCTAAAAGTTGTACAAAGAAGAAATATCAAGCAAACATTGGTGCATATAAGGATGCATCTGTATATAATAAAAATCAAGCGAACATTATAAATTGGGTCCACCATAAACATTTCAAGTACTCCATCAGATCTAAACTATAGGATCAAATTTTGACTTTTCACAGTCAATTTGATGATAATTTTTCAAATTCAAGAAATTGATGTGTAATTCATTCCAAATTTTTGAAAACAATAAATGCGTAGAATTAGTAGTACTATTTGGGATAGTGTATAACAACTGTCTAACAAACTAAATTGGTCAAGCATAAATAATCTACGCGCTACAGGTTATCGACTTAACTTGCTCAAAGCCACAGTCACCTCGTGAACACCAAATACCTGAAATTAATTCTTAACTCGCGCTCTAATCCTAGCCAAAATCCTATTAACTTCTTCTATTATATTATATAAGCTAACTAACCCTAGAAAGCTTTCATCTAGGCCTAACCCACTACAAAACAGCGTTTTGGCAGCCTGATCGCAAATTCCCTAAAGCTATCCTACAACAGTTTGTTATCAGAGTGAAGCCTTTTATCAAACGTTTCCTGGTCCGCATCATCCTGTTCTTCTAACACCATGGTTACTAATGTGATAGTATTGGCGACATTTAATCAGTATAAACAAAACCATTCAATTCATATAGCAGATCGAGAACAAATCCAAAATTTGTATCATATTTATAAACCCTAGATCAAAAAATATATAACACAAAAAGATAAGACAAACCTCAGGCACAGCTTCAACTGCTGCCGTCGGGAATTTGCTAACAACAGGCTCCTCTTATTTGTCTGCGTTAGACTTTGGCAATGTATGTCCACCAACAGCTGAGATTGCAAAAAAGGTGTAAAGTGTAAACGCAATTCATAATGATGAGACAAACTATGTAGGGTGAACACTGTAATGAGAATCTTACGGTGTGGTCCTTCCGAAGGCCAGCAATTTCGGCTGGTACTCGGGATCCTTGGGATCCCGGAGGATAGCCAGATCGTGCCAAAGAAAACATGAGCATAAAGAACTCCCTTTGTGCTTCAAAGGCCTGAATGTAGAAATCATTAATATACACTGTTAACTTGTAATTATAGTAAGCTTACCTTGAGCACTGAAGAAACAAACTAATCATATTCTTTTGAATTATTCATTTTTTAATGAAGATAACAAACTAATTATAATTCTTGTATTTTTCTTTTGAGTATGGAAACAATCTGTTAACCCCTCTGGGTTAATCACCTCGTGACAAGAGTCCCCTTTGGTACAGAAGTAGAGCACTAAGCCTACTTTATTTTATGGACCAAAATTCCTCACCGTTAATTTTAAGAAATGAAAATACTGTGGATGACGTAATAACCCTTAATGTGCATTAGGACAACAAGCAAGGTGTCCTAACTGAAAAATACTGGTAAAACACCACAACGTGCCTAAGAGTAAATTACAGGGTTTACAACACAGGGGTCTAAAAGCAAAAATCTGTAGATATTATTAGGGGTACTTAGGGTCATGTTAAATTGCGGATCCCAAGAAGAAATCAACAAAAGGTTAACGATTATACTTTGGATGCTAACTACATCAAGGAACGCGCCATCAAAGTTAACCCCGGCAGGATAAGAAGTGCAATTTCCTTTTTTTTTTGGTGGGTGATAAAAGTGATCACTTTCCCCTTATTAATAAAACCTAGTATTAACCAAGGTTCACTATCAACGACTGTATTCAAAAGCAAGTGAGCAGCA